>CM034148.1:53737394-54937394 GCA_019776745.2 Taxus chinensis
GCATTTCCTGTGCGCCCTGCTATAAAATGCAACCTGCTTCATCCATGCGCCATGCGCCTTTGGCGCCGATATAACCTCTGCAACATTCCTTTTCTGTGCGCATTATCTATTTGGCCTGCCAGTTGCATTTTTCCTGCACCCTGAGCCTTTAAATATCTAACTCCTTCTGCTAGCTTTCCAATAGAAGATCAAATGACTAATTCAACCTTTTTGGATTGGGTCTCTCTTCTTCTTCATGCAGATCAGCAACTGAGTTCGAAAGAACACATGTCTACGTCAAGCAAGAAACCCACCAAACCAAGAGGAAAGGCTAAGCTGACAGAAGAAGAGATGAAATACAAATATCAGAGGGTGAGGATGCCCGAATCACAGGCTGAGTGCAGTATGGATGTCAGAGACTCTAAATTGGGTCACATCGACATGGATGAGTTCTGGGTTAGAACTCAAAAAGTTACAAGAAGTCCATGGATGGACAAGTTAATAGGTAGTGCTCTGCATTTCGCCGGAGGAATCCCAGTCAGCGCTGTAAACAACGAATTCATGATGGTGGTTGCCCAATGTTACAACAAAGACACAAGATGTGTCGAGAATAGTAAGGGCGAGGTAGTCATAAACCTCACTGCCCGTCATTTTGAGTTAATGCTTGGCATCCCTCACCACCGGAACTACGTGGCTGTTAGCCAGCAAGAATGCATCAAGGCCTGGGAAGACAACGAGGACCAGTGCATGCAGTTGATGAATGAGGTCTACCTAAAGAACAAGAAGGTGGTGACCCGGTGGCCTCAAACTATCCACCGAAGTGATTTCTCAGAAGAACTCAGTGATACTATCACTTTCCTGAGCAGAGTCTTCGGGCTTTCAGATGCCCACTATTTCCATAAATGGATGCTGAGGTACCTAGAGACAATGAATAAAATTTACCTGATCAGCACTTTTGCTGGGGTGAAATAATAAGCAGCACCATATCTGAGCAGCTACAACAGCTCGCCACAACATGAGTGTTCCATATGAACTCCTATGTAGTCTACGCTGCAGCGTCGGCAAGGGATTACCCAGGGCTCAACCGAAGTGGAGTATGGCCTCAGGCCAAAATATTTGATTACTACCCAGAGCTGAGGCTGGAGAATAGCATCCCTCAATTTGCTAAAATCAATGATGCATTCTTCTATCACGTCATCTGCCTACTGAGGCCAAACATGACTCATAGCCGGACAACCAAGAACATAGTGGCAGTCACAGAGAAATGGGGAGCCCTGTTCACCCAATTTCCCACGTTCACCTATCTAAGGGCTGCCAACTTTTTGGGAGAGCCAACCAGGCTACCGAGGTATGCTGGACCAAGGCTGATTCTACTGGAGTTATCAAGGCAGCTAGTCACATACCATGAAAAGTGCCTCAAAAGAAAGAAGGGCGGAACTCCTTTCCCCCTCACAGTGGGCCGGTACACATGCTCCTCCTATCACAAGGCGAAGGAAATGTTCGCAGAGCTGGAGTTGCTAAATTTGAAACATGACTTCCCAGCCAGGCCTACCTTCGATCCTAGGGGTTGCCTGCCAAGGGCTAAGCTGGATCCGATCCATGTCCCTCAAATTGAGGATATTTACATTGACGTTCTCCATGAGGTGGAACTCAGAAGAAAGGATCACTCGTGCTTGGCATTGACGGAAATCATCCAATACGGAGTGGCCATTGTCCCCAAAGGCTTCCAAACTACGGAAGACGAAACTGACAAGGTGTACAATGACACGGAAGGGGATGATTGGCCTTTCCCGGACATTGACAGAAGTAAAGCTCCTCAAACAATTGAGGAGAGGGTCAAAGAGACTATGCGGAGAACAGAGCATTGGTGCCGCATGAACGGACTAATCTACCTCGGGGTAGATTTCACAACTTCCCCTTTGGGCAACGCACCTCCAAGGTCAAAGAAGCAGCTGAAAGGCAAAGGTACAGAAGGTGAACCTAGCACCATTCAGGAGGAAGCCCCTGAAAGTCCTCTTCCTTCAGAGCCTGAACAAGTCATAACTCTTGATGAGGGATTGACAGAGGATAGTCCTATACGCCCATCCACCCAGGATGTCGGCGTCGCTACAACTTCAGAGGTCCCTTCTATCCCTTCTTCTTCTCTTCCTTCCCCTCCTCGAGTGACTCAAGCAACCATCCCTTTGGTCGCGTCCTCCGCCCCTTCTTCTACTCTTTCCCCTGCATCTTCGTCTATCTTCTCCTCCCTCGCTGATTTGTCTTCTTCCATTTCTTCCCTCCTCTCCGAGCTCCCTTCCCTTCTGATGTCTTCTGCGGTTGCGGTCTCCCTTCCTCCCGTGGGCATTTCTTCGGCTATTCTTTCAATGCCGCCGCCGCGTGTTTCCACGTTTTTCCCCTCTTCTACCGTTGCTGCCTCCCCCTCTGTCTCTGGTCCTTCTTCTATAGGACCAGCTTGGATCTCTCAGTAGCTGAGCCAACAAAAGAGGAAAGTCCCCATCGCTCCGATGGACTTTTCGGTCATTCCGGCTAAAGGAGCAAAGAAGCACAAGCCGGTTACACGCTTCTCAAAGAGCGCTGCAGGGGAGAGAGTCATGGAAATAGCGTACCCCGACCCTCTCAAAGAGAAAGAAGATCTGTCTCCGACAGATTTCACCGTGACCCAAGTCACAATGGGGACATCCTCCGAAAGTCTCCAGGGGGAAGCTCTTTCCGCAGTGGATGCACTCTGCAAGAAGCTTCAGGAAACCAAAGAGGAGAAAAGGCTACTAAAGGAGCAGAATAAATACCTGCTTCAGGCCTTACAGAAGATAGGAAGTGCACCTCCCACAACTGCCGCCGAGATTCCTGAGCTGCTCAGTCAGGAGAAAATCAATGAATATTCAAAGATTGGTGAGCAAGGTATGGCTGTTTCTGCTTGGAGGAGCCAGATCATTAAAGATAGTGAAAAAGTAATCGCCGAATATAGCAGTTTATACCTGAACATCGAGAAGGCGAACAAGGAACTCCAAACATTAGCAGGTCCAGTATCAGAAGAGTTAGAGCATGCTAGACTCCAGCACGAGACCTTCCAACAAATGTTCGACTGTTCAGTCGAAGATCTGGTCAAGTTCGGAGTCTTCAGCCATCCAAGGGCCCTCAATAAAACTATGTCCACTCTGGACTATCGGATAGATCAGCTAGAATTCGTTCTAGAAAAGATAGACAAGGTAAAAGAAGAGGCCCTGGATGCAATGCATCAAATGGAGAAAATTGTTCTATCTATGACTCCAGGGTTGCTCACTCCTTCCCTTACCTTGAGATCAACTGATGACACTATCCAGATTTTCAAGGAGATTGCCTCTCAAGGAACAGGGCCAGAGGTTACGTTCGACATTGAATCTATCAACAACCTACTGGCCTGTAGGGACTTCATCGGTTTCCTAATCGAGGCAGGTAAAGACTATTCCAAGATCCCAGAAAAGCTCATAGATGAGCGGGAAACTTGCGAAGCAATCAGTGAACAGCACAAGGATCCATCACAGGATCAATTTGGGTCAATGATCAGCAAGTTCTTGGAATACCGCGCTCAGTTCCACATCTCATCTCCTGAGCAGCATCAGAAACAGGCGACCCCTTTTCGGCCACAGGATGATGATGATGAATAGTTTCTTCTTCTTCTTCTCCTTATTCCTCTCTCTATTCTCCGACTTTCTTTTCGAAATGTCTAAAATGTGTTGGCACAAATGATGACATCATCCATATTGCATCATGGGATGATGTCATCCATCAAAGTTGTCAAAGTCAACATGACTTTTGGATATTTTGTAAATATCTTTGTAAATAAGTGGTTGGCTCCATTTTGTCTTCTCTCTCCCTCATATTCTATAAATATGAGAATACTTGTTGTATTCAGAGGTGAACATTTTTTAGATAGAAATAGAAGTGAGGAGAGAAAGACTTTGAGCTTTCTTGTAATAGAAAAGAACAGTAATACAATTATTCAGACTTTGTGATCAATAGCTGTGTTATACATTAGATCTTTCTTACGTTAGATCTGTATGTGTTTAATCTGTTGGATTCATATCTACTTTTCCGTCATTTGTTTATCAGTAGTGCTTTGTTTATTTATGCAAGTAGGTTTGGCTCTGTTTACTACCAAACTAAAAACATAAATCTTCTGACCTTTCTGCTTTGGAATTCATTTCTTTTCTCCCTTCGAATCTGTTCTTTCTCTTCTCCCTCTTTCATTCCTTTCTTTTCGCAGCCTGGAACACTCTACTGGGATGAGATCCCAACCCCCGAAGGCAAAATCTGTGAGACTTGCATAGGTTCCTGCTAGTAGAAATAGCAATAAACCAGTTTCGCTTTGCTGTCTCAAAGAGGGGCTAAGCCCTGCACACTGTTGGCTCGTCTATCCATAGATCTGTCCACGCGACAGATTTTCGGACCAACACTATGATACTAATTGTTAGGAATTAGTGAACCAATATGCGGAAACAATTCCTGAAATCACATCAGTAAGAAATTATTTAGAATAATTATACTTACATAAATATAACAACATACATAAGTAATGCACAAAAGAAGACAAGACAAGATTTAATGTGGGCTACGTCCACCAATAACTTGCTCAAATTTTATCATCCACAAGAGTAAAACAACTATCACATTCTTCTCTCAGTTATGAACTCCCAACAGAATTCCAAAGATGCTAAACCACAAATGATACCTCAATTGTTCAAGCTTGATCACTCTTGATCACCTCTTGATCACTAAGACTCAATACCTCTTGAACATTCAAGATACCTTCAAGATACCCTAACACCTCTATTTATATGATTACAATCCTTTTAAGAAGTCCTAAATCCGGCCCTAGAAGTTTGAAATTCATCAGCTTTCAACTCCCCATGGCTGGAAAAAAATTTCACGATGTTGACAGCCAATTAACAACAACTTAACAACAACGTGACAACAACATCACAACATGAAAACAAAAAACGATTGCAGAATGCTCCTGAAGTCTCCAAACTTAACCATTTGAACTCCAACACATCAATACTAATTCCAAAAGACGAAAAATAGGCTACACACCCCAACACAAAAAGGCTACAAATGTGAGAGGTTACCATGACAAAGGTTCAAGAGATGATAACCATTCGTGAGCAGGAGCACAATCACTTGAAATAAGTGCTCAAAATCACATTGGGTTTTCTCAATAAGTGTAATGAGAAAATATTAAAAATGTGTCATTAACACATGTTAGTAAAACCATTATTATCTAATTATAACATAATGTTTGAAGTAATAGTTTGTATTGTTTAAATTAGTATCTACATTAAAACATGGTATATTTACATTAATGCTACTAATTTTAATATAAGAAGAAATAACATTCTTTCATTTTGAACATGGATTGTATTTATGTTTCCATTCCAATTGACACATTTCATGTCTTTATTAAAAGGAGTTATTCATTCTTTCCAATGATAAAATGGGATCTCACTTTCATGATTTTTAATAGTGTTTCCTTCTTTCCAATGATCACATACTGTGAACAAAAGTTCTAAAGATATTACAAAGGAATCAAGACTGAAATTTAAATGTGTTGGAGATGTAGAATTATTAAACTTTATTAACACATCAAATTATATTTGAAAAACAAAACATGAAAATTTCAATAAAATTTGTGTAACATTATTCCTTGTTCTAGTATAGTAAATTGTGTTGGTATTAGAAAACTATGTAATGATTGTGATATGCTATAATCATTCTAACACATTGCATCAAGAATATATTTATGAAATATGTAGATACATGATATTTTAGTTGTTGTTTTGGATTCACGTGTTTTTATTATAAATGTATTACATTTTTAGTTATTATATGGACTTATCTATCTTTGTTGTAACTTTGTATTTTGTATCTATTGATGACTTGTCACATTAAAATATAATTAATAGAAATATTAATAAAATTAAATTTAATAAACAATTAGTGAAAAATTATAATAGTATGACTAAAAATCTATTAATAAATGTCAATACTTGTCACATGAAAAACTCTTGTCTTTTTAATAATATAATATGTCATTTCAATCCTTCCAATTCTTTAATAATATATTGTATTCATTCGCATGAACTATTATGTTTAAAGCACTTAAGTCCTTCTATAAGACAAGTATCTTAATTAATTATTGCATACATTTTTGCATCGTAACATATGAACATAAAACACTTGGGATTTAATATAAAATATAAGTGAATAAATATTTATAAGGATATGTTTATTTTTGTGTTTTATCTTATAGAGCCATCTCCTTCCTAAAAGCCTTCAATTTTGATGCCATGCTAGCTCATCTCCGCTTCCCTAATCATGTCATGTTTATTTTTAGAACCCATACACATTTTAATAACTTGACATATCTTTGTTCATAACATATCTTAATTAATTATTGCTTACATTTTTGCATTATAACATATGGACATGTGTAATTGAGGCTTTAATATCAATTAGAAGTGAATAAATATTTATAAGTATATGCTTATTTTTGTGTTTTAGCTTGCATAGTCATCTTCTACCTAAAATCCTTAAATTTTGATGTTATCCTAGCTTAGCTCCACTTCTCAGATCATGTCATGTTTATTTTTAAAACCCAAAGACATATTAATAACCTGAAATACCTTTGTTCATGACATATAAACTATGGTATATGATGATTTGTTTAAATTCCATTTATAAACAACTTATCTTATGTACTTTTGTTAATCCATTGAAGCCATGAACTTGTATGTCCTAGTGATATTGCTAAACACTATCATCATAACTTGAACTTATTGGAATAAATACTGATTAATATAGTTATTACTAGTTATCTTTATTTTGTGGTATTTTGAATATGCATTTATTCTTATGGTTACCATAAGTTGTTTGAATGGTGATATGTGTGGTTCCACTCTTGTTTGTAATAAAATTATTATATAAAACAACTTGTATGCAACAAAGTACCCATCTGCAGTAACTCATCCACATCCAAAGGGGATCACCTATAACCAAGTGACCCATCCGCAGCCAAAGAGGATGACCTACAACAAGAATCTATGAATATGAAGAGCCCTTGGAAAGTGAAATAACACACTCAATTATGTATGTTTCGCCGAAGGAGTAGTTACAACTGGAACATGAACACTAGAAGATAACTTAGCAATAGATTTTATTATTCATTATAACTCACTAAAGAACTAGTCAATTAGTCAACACGTGATTGAAAAAACTCATTGGTTGAGTTTTTTTATTAAAGGTAAAAAATTTTGGAGGGACCTTACTCAGAAGTACAAACAGAGGCTCAAAAGCCAAGATAATCAAAGCATAGCAATGTCATTTTTTGATCCCTGGGTGACACACCCCAACCAAAAGATATAAAACAAAATAAAAATAAGGCAGGGCTTGTCTGCCTACAATAATCCCAACAACAAACTGACAACAGATAAACTGTAGCATAAAAACAACATCATAACAACTACACATGAAATAGAGAAACAAAGACACTAACTAACATATTTTTTGTAAACCCTTAGAGAAATTTTGAGTGCCTAATAGAGATTCAGTGTAGTGCCAATAGTAGGTTCCTAGTTAGATGCTTTCAACTTCTTGATAATCGTGTTGTTATTCCATGTTGAGGTCGGCATGCCACTGATGTCACATATCTAGCGGATGTGGACTTGTCAGAGGTCGAGAATTAATCTTTGGATGGCCAAGTAGTGTTAATGATTTTCTTATAGGTCTTTGAATTTAGTGGCAAGAGTGTTGATTTCCTCCTTAAGGTTGGGGATAGGGTCAAAATCTAGGTCTTTGGTAGTAGACTTGAGGAAAAAATCCATGTTGTCCTCAATATTTTTCATAGTTTCAGCATGCATAATAAATTTTTTCCTAAACAGAGGAGGTGTCCTGATCAAAGGAGCTAGCAGAAATGACAGCGTGGGGGCTATCCTTAACCATAATGTCTTTTTCCTTCTTACTACTACAAATAATCCTTTTAGAAGGTGGTTTAGAGGTAGAGTATCAGTACATGGGATTATCAGAGTGAACATAGGGATGCTGGGGAAGTCAGGAGACTAATGGGGGATAGGGATCATTGGCCACAACATCCATCATGTACTGGTTAATGAGAAAAAATAGCCCCTGATGTAGTGGAATTATCCTCTTATGCCCTTGGACTTCCAAGATTTATTTTTCCATAGAATGAAAAATTTAGTGTGATAAACTCACCTTAATCTCACACCTAAAATGGTTTATCAGGACCAGGTGATGCAGTGGAATAGTAGAGAATCCACCCTCGAGAGTGACATATTATATAATCATCTGGGTGGCTTCATCGAAAGGTTACAGGATAGAGGCACAAAAAATGCCTTCTTTCTTGATTTCAAGTCTTACCCCATCATCTAGGAAAACCCTTTCCTCAGCTTCCTTATCAAATTTTTTCCTGAAGAATTTATTTCCATCTATGCTTAAGCCAGTGATAGAAGAAATGAACTCCTCAAAGATATTAAAATCCTTGTCTTTGACTTTAATGGACCTATCTTTCCAATTCTCAAAAAATTAGAGAGATATGTTCTAGTCATGCCCCTTAATCCTCTGTATAAATCTGTAAAATCCCCCATGTTGAGGTTTTCCCAGAGTTCAACATTATCCTACCACTGTTGATAAAAAATGAGTTCGACTCTGCATGGAGATCCTCCCATTATCATTATCGATTGAAAATTCAATGGATTGAGCTAAAAAATAGCAATCTGTAGTCCTCCAATATCCCTCTGGTAACCTAGATGTCTATGAGTTGCAGAGATGAATCCTGAATCCTTCACACAAACTTTCTTAAAATGTTAAAAGCACTTGATTTTTTAAGGGAGGAATGAATTCGAGTGAGATCGATCTAATTTGGAAATCTAGATAATGGATTCCACATGTGTATAGTCCATCGGCTGAGAAATACTGATGAATGAATTTACATCATTAATAATTTTGTGCCTTGCTTCGTGGGGAGTGTCATAGAAATCATACCATTCCGTGTAATTATTAATGAAAACCCCCATATTTTCTAATGTATCTACTAATTTATCCCCCTCTCTATACACATGGTGGAAAATAATGTTTAGACTTGTTGGTGAGAAAATTTGTTTTGAGGATAAATTTGTGGGTTTCAAGCCAACACTATGAGAATCTAAGTCCCTCTACTTGAACGGTGCAGCTTCTGTATGTACATGCATGAAAAAGTGGATTTCAATGGTGGCCTTCCAACCAGAGATCCAACAGAGGCACTCTATTGACCCTGTGGCAAAGCTAGCAAATTCTCACTAGAGAAGGGCTTTGTCTGATAAGGGGAAAAGGAGTGAGAATGGAGGTAGGTGCAACTAATGTTACGAGTAGAATATCATATGCCCACACACATTAATTATATATTTTAGTCACATGAATTTATAGTTAGACGGAAAAAAACCCGCAGAAGAAGCTACACGACTGAATGAAACTCATTGGTCATAAAGTACCAATTAATTCCTCAATCAAAGAGGAAAAAATTCCTTCTTTTATTATTGAAGCTTGATCAGAGTTTTTACATAGCTTGAGAATGGAATAAATTTGAGGAAGAAGAGTAAATAGAAGAAGAATGGTGTTTTCTGTCTTTTCTAGGTACAAAGCACTTTGGTCTTTTCTGAAATCAATCACCAACCCTTTGGAATGGCTTTGGGAAGCCATTATATTCTTACAAGAAACTGTTACAACTTCAAAAATCCTCAACGCCTTTTCAAATTCCTCTGTTGTGAAGAAAATGGTCATGGCAGGTTAAAAACTAGGTCTTACAAATTAAAAGTTACATTCGATTTGCCAGTTTAAATATAGACCATTAGATTTGCTCCTATAACTTTGAAATCGGGTCATCCACGTGGCAGGAAAGGACTAGAGTAGTTATAGGGAAATCCTTTCACCTTTTGTGATTTTTCGTGAGATTTGGCAATTTGGAAAAAATTGCCCTGCAACCCCACTTTGACTTTTCAACATAGAAACATGACACGTTCTTATTGGAAATGGGGTCGCGGCCCTTTTCTCAACATTTTAACCTTTTTTGGAAAAAGGCTCAAAAACTCAATTTCCTTCATCATCCCGCTCCTTCACTTTGACTTGGACACATGGCACGTTCTTATTGGAAATGGGGTCACGACCCTTTTCTCAACATTTTAATCTTTTTTGGATAAAGGCTCAAAAACTCAATTTCCTCTTCCGGCCCGCTCCTATGCTTTGAATTTTCAACAACGGGCTTCACCTTTGAATTTTTCCCTGTAGGCTCAAGATTTTACTTTTTTCCTGATAGCCTAATCAGGGCTGTGGGTTACTTCTTAACTTTTCACCTTTTTTACAAAGAGGCTCAAAATCTCAAATCCCCCTAATGGCCCGCTCATCTGCTTTGACTTTTTAATGGTAAGCTTTTCCTCTCCAATGACTCCGACCACGTGGTGATCTACCGCTATTTTGGTAATTGATCCTTTTTGCCCCATCTTCATAATTACGCCATTGCAACATGTGGATCCGTCTGCTGAGCCTTCCATACTTAGCCGATTTTACCTTCATTTTGTACTTAGGACACGTCGAAAGCCCACGCTTAATTGAAAACTATCCCTTGGACCCTTCCCCTGGAGTTACGTCGTTGTGACACATGGAGCCATCCACTGAGTTTTGAAGTATGACCAAACTGCATCCAATCAGAGATACCCACATATCACTCAGGGATACCGAGGAAAAAATTGACGGGGAAAGAAACTCCCATCATTCCCGACTGTGGAAAAAATACACAGAGGAAGAGAACTTCGTCATTTTGAGCCCAATTTTTGAATTTCCTTCATGAACCAAAGCATGGAGGTAAAACAATGATTTGATGACCTAGGCCATAGAACAAGAAAACAATTTCGATAAAAAATGGAGGTTACAAAGAGGATATTACGTGCACAAACCAGGAAATGGAGGATTTCTGAAAACGAGTAAAACAGAGGTTTAAAAATCCCTAGAGCACGAATTTTGCTAATTTCTTGAATCTCAAACTTGTCTTAAACACTAAAAAATGTCATGAACTCGAAAAAATTGAATTTGGCTATGAAAACGTAGAGTAGTTTTTGGGAGAAAACAACTGGCTCTAGCTTGGGGACATGGCGTGAATTCGGCATGGCTAGGGCACGACATGAGGATCCAGAATCTCAAATTTCAAAACATATTACATTGACCAGTGCCTTGTCCATTAGGCCTTGCAGATTCATGTAAAATTATGAGAAAGAAAATAAGGAGGAAACACACAAGCCAAACCACACATAACAAAAACCAAACAAAACTTAAACCAAAACCACGTAAAAGAAAAAGGAAAAACACACCTATGCAAATCACCTATGATACAAGGCGGGGGAAAACCCAATTTCACTGATGATATAGTTTCAAGTATTTCCAACTTCAAGGAAATTCCAATGGCGTTCCATCCAAGTATGAGAGGAGAAAAACATTCTCACCACAAGTCCCATGAATTTGGAATGGACCGAGCCATAATGAATCAAAATTTCCATGGCTGCCCTTTGGTTCTCTTCTCTTGTCACATAGCAGGACAAATTTTCCAACCTTAAATTTCCTTTCCTTTTCCCTCTTGTCAAATATCTTCTTCACTTTAAATTTTTGTTCTTTAATTCTATCCACCACTTGGCATCTACTTTCCTCCAGCTTCTCCAAGAAGAGGATCCTCTTGTCAATGGAGTCTTTATATTGACCATCTTCTATTTCTTGCAGCAACTTGAGAGATGGCATCTCAATTGTGAGGGGAATCTCTACCTCCACTCCATACAAAATTTGGAAATGTGACATATCTATTACTTTCTTAGGAGTGATCCTATCGGCCCACAATGCATCATATAACTTCTTGTGCTAGTTCCTTTGATTCTCATCTACTAGTTTGCAAAAAATGGTCACAATGTTCTTGTTTCTTGACTCAACTTTCCTATTTCCCTATGGGTAGTAGTCGGAAGAGTGAGATAGGGAGATTCCAAATCCATAACAAAAATCTATGAGATATTTGGAAGAGAAATAGGTGGCATTGTCTACAACAATTTTTTGTGGTATTCCAAAACGGACAATGATGTTCTCCTTGATGAAGTTACAAACTGTTTCGAAGTTGGCTTCCACCCATTTAGTGAAGTAATTAGTTGCATTGAGTACATAAGTATGCCCTACACTTGAATGAGGATTCAGAACACTGATAAAATATAGCCCCCATTGCTAAAATGGTTCTTCAATAACCACGGGCCTGAGTGGAAATGCAGCTAGTTATGGCTTTCCAACAAATTTTTGGCATGATTTACATTTGGAAACCCACTCTTGAGTATCTGTAAATATGGAGGGCCAATAATATCTCCCTCTAAGGATCTTACATGTAGTGACCATAGCTAAGAAATGTCCACCACAAGCTTGATCATGATATACCCTGAGAAACTTTCCTTACTGCTCCTTATCTACACATCTGAGGAAACAACCATCTAGGCCTCTCTTGTAAAGTGTGTGATTCCATATCACAAACATGGCTGCCTTTAGCTTGAGTGTCCTTCTTTGTTTGTAATCAAGATGAGGAGGGTATTCTCCATAAGTGAGGTAGTAAGCAATGTCAACATACCACTCATCATTAGTGGTGTGTAGTGCCCATTCAAACAACCACTTGAGACCCAAGAAACAACCTAGGGTTAGCGAGAAAATTAGGGGATAATTTTTTGTTTTGTTTGAAGTGATCTACAACTCAGGTTGTAAGATCATCAGTTTTCACTAACAAGGTTCTGATTAACAATCAAGACTGACTTACCGAAACAGAAGTTTCCTTCTATTAACAATTAGCTACACGTTTACAAGGTTTAAATTTTAGAGGTTTACATATTCATTAGTTAGGTTCAGGGAGGTAATCTTACCCCCATCGACCTGCTACTCTAATAAGGCTCACAAACTTCAACTAGATGTTTTCACATACTTAATGGTTCATCAAAATTTTCCTAAACCATCCAAATGGATAGGAAATTTTCTCACCTTTCCGGTGATATAAAGAAGTCCTCCTAATTCCTCATAATTGGTAAGATATGGGCCGACGGAGTTTAGGGGAGAAATTTTCCCTTGGGGAGTCTGCAGGCCTAGGGAGAAAATTTTTCCCTTGAGCGGGTCAGGCGGGGCGGGGAGTAAAATTGTGGATTTTTCCCTCCTTGGGTGAAAAAGCGACAAAATTCCACCAGTGCGCCTACGGGTCCGGCGAGGGAGACACGTGGTGCTTCCCGATTGGCACGGAAAAAACATGGGCCGGTAGAGACATTCTGGGAACTGAAAATTTTAGGCCAAAAGCCCAAAGGCAAAAATTGTCACACATCTCTGCCAAGGAGAAAACTCCTGCCATGTGTCTAAATCCTTATAGGTCGCAGCAAGGAGTGGACCAGCTGAGTGAATTTTTTTGTTGTTGAGATTTTAGGAGTTAAAATCTCAAAGGAGAAAATAACTCCGCACTCCCGCCGAGGTCTGATCTGCCACGTGTTAACACGTGATTGGATGCGGCTCGATGGGCCATGGGAAAAATTGTGAATTTTTCCGAAAGCCAAAACCAAATTTTCCAAAGGAAAATTTTCCTTCCCTCTTGTGCCATCGTTAAAATGCCACGTGGCGTCCTGTGATTGGATGTGGGTGGGCGGGGCCAAAACATAAATTTTTCCCAAAAAATTTTTTTAAAAAAAAACAAAGAGGTTTAAAAGAACCCCCACCTCCGTTGTAGCCACAAGGGGACATGTGGCACCCTCTGATTGTCTACGGGCCGGTGGAGGGAAAATTGAAAATTTTCCAAAGTGTAAAATTTCAAAAAATAAATAAATTTCTAGGGCAATTTTGATGGAAAATTTTTGGGTTACAGGCCCGACAGGAAATTTTTTCCCAAATTTTCCCACCAAGGCACAAAAACTTCAAAGTACCATAACTTAAGCTTGAAAGCTCAGTTTAGGGGAAAATGAGGACTTTTCAGAAAGCTCTTGATGCCCTATTTGCACAAGAAACATAAAATTTACATTTTGATAAGTTTTTAAGGGTCAATTTTGTAAAAATGATCTGCAGGCTTAAATTTGTAAACTGACATTTTTCCAACTTCTCGATTTGATTAAATTTGAACTCCTCCTTAGCTCCACATGTCAAAAAGACATGGAGGATCAGTCTAAGGAGGGTTTAGAGTGTTTTAGTGAAGTCAAGTTGTCCAATTATCCAAGTTTACATTTTTCTGGCAATAGACGGGAAAAATGATTGTGCAAGCTCCAAATTGAATTTTATTAAGTTTTGGAGGTTCATTCTTGACTGTTAGAGTTCCTTAGGTCTTCCTAAATGTGAATTTAAAATTTTCATAACTTATTGTTGAGTATAATTCTGAACTGTTCATTTTTAATAAAACATGGATTACCAGAATGAAGTTTTAAATCAGTGAAATGTTTCTTTTAAATCTGCATGTCAATTTATCATTTAGAAGTATGTATAGTTTCTAATTGGTCTCAGATATTTTATTATTAAATATTCTATTAAATTATAAGTTATATTATAATTCAGATTTCAATTCAAATATGCATCTTGCAAGGAATACAACACTGTGTATCATTTCCACGCATTCTTTCTTTTCTTTTCAAACAACTATCAATTTTCAATAATAATTCAAGTCAATTGTGCAATACACTTTTGAGAGGGGAATGCATTCTTCATTGATCCTCAATACACTTTTATAACTTTCCTTTCTTTTTGATTTAAAATACAATACATACAATAACAACATTGTTTCTTATTCTTTTACAAACAAAGTCTCATTCTTGGACAACAATACAATTCCAACATACATTACCATACAAATTTAAAAGAACCAATGTCATCCTTTATTGATAATTAAAATAACTTTACAACTGATCTCCTTTTCAATTTGAATTCAAAATACATTTTACAAGATACATATACATTCTTCACATTTCTTTACAAAACAAAGATTGGATACAACTCTCTACATTTCTCAATTCAAATTCAAACTTCTACAATTAATACATTAACTTCACATTACAACATTTATACACTCATCCACTTGAAGTGGGAAAGGTTACATTGAACTTACTCAAAAGAAATGACTGTCAAACTATGAAATTTCTTCTCTAAACAACAACACGCTTGTTTCTTCTTCTTTGCAATTTTGATCACAACAAGGAAGGGGGTAAAACAATGCTTTCCACCCAACCAAGACATCCAATGAGAAAGGAGAATCCATCCTTTCCCATTGTCCCCCGAGCCCCAACCATATTGAAATGGAGCATGAATATTAACACATGGCAACAAAGGCTTCTATCACATTTAAGTAACATTCACATTGCATACAATCAATAGAATACACAATTCAAAATAAGAAAGGAGTTCCTAACTATATTTGAAATAATTCATACAACACATAGGATTGATCAAGCAAGCCAAAAAGAGAAAGGACTATGGGGAACTCCTTATGCCTCCCAATTTGGAATTGGGCATCCACCAAAATGCATACCGCCAATAATCATGTCAACCCCATAAACCTTATATCTCTCAACCCCTCCCTCCCCCATATGTCCCCCCCCCAATTTTATCCCTTACACCCCCCCATATGAAATCCCCACATCCTTCTCCTACACCATGCCCTAAGAATTCTACCCAGCCATCCAAGAATGCAAACACAAACACCGTTTAAGCATGCATGTCAGAGAAGGAAGAAAATTAAAATACAGCTCTAGATCCTACCTCTCCATACTGAAGTTTGTTCCAAGCTCACAAGATTTCCACAATGTCAAAGTGTAGTCCAAAACCAGCAAGTATAAGCAAGCAAAAATACTCCAAGCTCTTCCTCAAACAAGCTCCAAAAAAAACAGCAAAATTTTTTTTCCCAAGAGGAAATAACAAAGTTTCAACAACCTCCAAATGAGTAAGAAGCTACACTTCTATAGGAAAGGAAAGAGAGAGGATGATGTGGATCCAAATGGTATGCCACATCATTTTTCCTCATCCATAAGAGGAAATCAACATCAACCAATAAATCATAATAAATAAAAATAACAAAATGACTTCCACACTTCAAAAAAACCCATACTCCAAAAAGGACTGAATTAAAATTATGTAACGGAAGTGCAATTAAAACTTACAAATTTCATTTCAAAAAGCATTAAAAATGCCTACATTAAAGCTCCAAACCATAGGAATGGTTGGTGGATCATTTTAAGAGGTGTGGGACAAGTTTAACTTGTCCCACAAGCCTCCAAATTTGGCATCCAAGGTTAAATTCGAATTCCATAAAAGATGGAGTGCTAGACCTTCCAAAATCTTCCTTACATACTCTTACAATTTCTTACACATTCTTACATGACATCTTACACACTCTTCCAACATTAATATCTAAGACAAAAAATTTATTAATTACATTCCACATCCCAATTTAATTTAAATAAGATTTAAGTATATGACTATCACATTAATTTACCATATTTAAATTAATTAAAAGAAGGAACACATTACAAATAAAATACATACAACAATAATTAAAAATGAACACATAAATAAAGCACATATCCCATGGTCACATATAATGGAAATTCCCCCCCTCCCTGCCGAGGAAATTCCTAAAATAACACAACACATAAACTCATAACACAGTTACCATGGTGACCTTGTTGATTTCACTTGGAATTTCAATATGGTTAGTCTCCAGTCCCCTGACATTGTTGTGATTTTTAACTTGCAAAATTAAAATACCTCCTTCGGCCTCATGGCCATATCAAAACATCAAAAATGATATAAACAATATCTCAAAATCATCCAAACACACAGATCAAAAAAATATCAATAATTTCAACATTATTATTTTTACTTAAATAAATCAACTATATCATCATCCAAATCTACCTGACCAGATCTACTCAAAATATTCAATATGATAAGTCCAAATCAACATCTTTAATATGTCCATTTTAAATAGCATATCATCAACCACATATAGAAAATGTCTCTAGTAATCATCATGCATAATAACTAAATCCAGATCAATAATAACCCATGATCTAACATCTAACCATCATATTGAAATAAAACATAATAGTGTCTATAATATGATCAATAGTATCAAATGTGGAAACTGCACTCGTCCCCCTTCCCTTAATACCATGTCATCCTCCCATGTGGATTTATTCTCATAATATTTATCCCACAGCACCCGTACCTGATCAATCTCTCTACCTCGAAGGCCCAGGGTCCTACAATCTATGATATGGACGGGCTCCACCATTACCTGCCTCTGATCCTGCACCCATAATGATGTCCAGTCCAACACATGAGAGGGATCTGTAATGTACCTTGTAAGGAAAAAAAAATGAAACACATCATGTACATGAGACAATATGGGTGGCAATGCTAGATGGTAGGCCAAAGGGCCGATACGCTCCAAGACCTAAAAAGGACCAACGAATCTAGGAGCTAACTTAGAACCTTTTCCATAGTGGATAGGGATCTTGTGTGGTCTAACACAAAGGAACACCTTCATGCCCACATCAAAGCTACGATAAATCCTATGCTGATCCACATACTTATTCTACCTATCATGTGCCTTCTGTAATCTTTGCCTGATCAACAATACCTATTGTTCCATGTCCTGTAAAAGAGTTGGTCCAATAAATACTTTGTCCTCTAACTTGTCCCAGCTAAGGGGTGTCCTGCACTCTCTACCATGTAACACCTGAAAAGGAGCCATGCCTATAGAACTCTGAAAACTATTATTGTAGGAAAACTCCACTAAGTACAGGTACTCCTCCCACTTAGATTGCTGATCCATCACATACATCCTGAGCATATCCTCCAAAATCTGATTGACTCGCTCAGTCTTTCCATCTATCTCAGGATGATATGCTATGCTGAAATTAATCCTCGTCCCGAGGACATACTGCATGGTAGTCCAGAAGTGTGAAGTGTACAAAGGATCGTGGCCATAAACAATCTTCCAAGAAATCCTGTGTAACCTGATAATCTCATCCAAATAAACTCGTGCCACTGCTCTAGCTGTAGAAGTGGTCTTCACTAGAGAAAAGTGAGCCACTTTTTCAAATTTATCAACTGTGACCATAATGACATCGTGGTGATATCTTGACATAGGTAGTCCAAAAATGAAATCCATGGAAATGGTGTCCCACTTCCATTTCGGTATGGCATGAGAATAAAGAAGACCCGCTGGATGCTGATGTTTGACCTTAACCCTCTGGCACTCTAAAAACTATGACACAAATTGAGCCACATCTCAATGAATTCCTCTCCAGTGGTACAACTCTCTCAATGTAGCGTGCATCTTCTTCACCCCGGGATGGGCTGAATAGGGTGCACAATGTGCCTCTACTAAGATGTCTTTCCTCAAGCCTCCATCTCTAGGAACATATATCTTGCCTTTTTGCCTGAGAATACCATATTACTTTAAGGAAAAACCATCAAACTTCCCTTCAAGGGGCATCTGTGACTCAATCTCTACTCGTACTATCATGTAGAAGATGTCAAGAGGAAGCTGCTGAAGAATATTGCTACGTAAATCTGTGCTCATTGAGGTAGCCATAGCCACATGTCTCCATCTACTAAGATCTTCTACTACAACATTATCCTTCCCCTTCACATGCTCTATCACCATGTCATACTCACAAAGAAACTCCATCTAACGCCATTGACGAGTGTTTAGTTTGGGCTACATTTAGAGGTAGCGAAGACTCAAATGATCTGTCCTGAGTGTGAATCTCTTTCCAAGAAGAAAATGTTTCCATCTAACCAAAGCATGCACAACTACTACAAGCTCAAGATCATGGGTAGGATAATTAATCTCGTGATCCTTGAGTTTATGAGACTCAAAAGCTACAACCATGTCATCCTGCATCAACACACCTAAAAGCCTTGCTAAAGAAGCATCTGTGTAAATAAAGAACTCACCCTGTGGATCTGACACTGCAAGAATGGGTGCTATAGTGAGGCACTCCTTTAGTATCCTGAAGGATTTCTCACATTTTTTTGTCCAAGAAAACTTCTTCCCTTTCCTCTAAAGGGAAGTGATAGGGTGTGCAATCCGCGAGAAGTCATGAACAAATCTCTAATAGTATCCTACCAAACCCATGAAACTACATACCTTAGTCACTGTAGTAGGTCCTGGCCAATCCATAATGGGTCTAATATTGGAAGGATCTACTATGATAGCTTCCCTAAAAATAATATGACCCAAATACTTCACCTATGTCTAGAAGAAAGCACACTTCTCCAAGTTCCCGTAAAGTTGCTACTCACAAAGACACTAGAGAACCTGTTGAATGTGCCCCTTGTGCTCCTCACGTGTACGTGATTATATAAAGATGTCATAAGGGAAGATGAGCATGAAGTGATCTAAAAAGGTTCTAAATATCCCATTCATCAAACTCATAAACACTACAGGGGCATTCGTCAAACCAAAAGGCACCACTGTGAACTCATAATGCCCATACCTCATACGGAAAGCGGTCTTATGAATGTCCACCTCCAAAATCCTCAACTAATGGTATCTTAACTTAAGATCAATCTTAGAGAACACCATGGATCCCTTCATCTGATCAAACAAGTCATAATATGAGGAAGAGGATAACGATTCTTGATCATCACTTTGTTCAATTGGCGGTAATCAATACACAACTGCAATGATCCATCCTTCTTCTTCACAAAGATCACCAATGCACCCCAAGGGGATACACTAGGATAGATAAGGCCCTTTTCCAAAAGGCCCTCAAGCTACAACTTGAGCTCACAGAGCTCCGGGGTGGTCATCCGATAAGGTTCCCTTGAGATAGGATCTACTTCTATAACTAGGTCTATATGAAAATCAATCTCATGTGGGGGTGGCATTCCCGGTAGCTCCCTTAGAAATACATCAGAAAAATCTCTCAAGATGAGATGATCATCTAGCGATAGTCCACTAGACCCATCCTCTAATCTGTCGCTAACTGTAACAGCATACATCTGACAACCCCGTTGCGCACACTGTTTAAGCTACATACCAGAAATGGTATGAATAGAAATGGGTCTCTTGACCCCCAAGATCACCAACTCAACTCCCAAATCATCTACACAAGATATCATATTATGATAACAATTCATCCTAGACCTTTGTGTAGATAGCCAATCCATACCTAAGGTAACTCCATACAAGCCCAAAGGAAGAATACAGAGATCTGAGGTGGTGGTGAAAGGTCCCAAATCCACTACACACTCCTTAACTAAGGAATCCACAGAGATCTTGGATCCAGAAGCCATCTCGACATCCCAACTGAGACCCTACCTAATTTCCACCAGATTGCATCGCTCTACTATCGATGGTGCAATAAAGGAATCAAAAGAACTAGAATCAAATAATACAGAGGTAGAAATACCACCAATGCTACTTGTGGTCTTAATGACTGTGCTCTGGTGCTCTACCTGGTGGTTCTCAACCACTACATAAATCTTATGGCTGCATCCCATGTCACCAACTATTGGCTCAAAAACTGGTGCCTTACCCTTATTAGGGTTCTAAGGACAATCTCTCCAAAAATTTCCAGCTACTCCAAATCCAAAGTAACTACCTGATCCTCTCTAAGGAACAACACCTCCACTAGGTGCCCTAGAAGTCTATGGTGTAGATCCTGATGATCCATCTGTGGTTTGTTGTGGCCTCTACTGGCAAGCTTCCACTGAATGAGCTCTAGGTCCACCCTATGTCTTGATGGGACCCCTAGGAGGAGGCAACATGCTCCAACCTCTCTGTGCATCAGCTCTCTGTGGATGTCTATACGGTGGGTGGGACTGCTACTGCTACTGGTGCTACCTAAAGGATGACAATGCTGAATTCTAACCACCATGATGAAGAGGCACTGAACCTCTCAATCTACCATCTTGCATTTGTTGAATGTAGCTCTTGACTTCGTCTCTAGCCTGCTAGGTTTTACCCTTGAGTCTCCTCTATAATATAGGCCTTCTCGACATCCTCTGCTTAATTCTGTGGATAGTGAATCCAAAATACACCTCCAATATCCAATTCAGGCCCCAGATGAATCTATGAATCTAAACTTGCTCATCCTGCATATACTCTACATACTGAAGTAGATCTAGAAATCTACTCTCATACTCTGTTACTGAAAGGGTAGCCTGTTGGAGGTCATGAAACTTGTCAATAATCTACTGGATGAACCTTCGTGATAGGTATCTACTCCTGAAAGTCTCCTCAAATAATCTCCCAAGTCATTGTCTCTGAATCTACGTGGAGCTCCTACTCCTCTGTCCTCCACCATACTCCTACTCCATCCCTTAGTAGATGGATCGCAACACAAACTTTTGTGTTGCTAGAACAAGGACAAATATTGAAGGAACTACTCAAGCTCACTAGCCAAGCTTCTTCCTGAAATCCACCTATATCATCTAAGTAATGTGAGGGCCTAAGCTTTAGGATCTCCCTGGTGTGATCTACTCTTGTGGTCTGTTGGCCTCTAGGCCTCTCTGCAAGCTCATCCCTAAGCCTAGGGCTCCAAGACCTCTCTCTATGCTCCGAAACATTGTCACCCTGCCTCGTAGGTGGGGAATCCACTCTGACTAACTCTGCATGGGATTTCTCTCCTCTATGCTCCTCACTAAGTCGAGGGCATACCTAACCCTCAATAGAAGGAGCTCTATCATGATTAGCTGCATGCCCTCCTACTGATCCTCCGCATAGAGTGACATTAACATCCTGAAGGGTTTGTAGAATATGAGGTAGAATGGATTCTACACCCTGATCCAGTGGTACTGGTAATGGTGGTGAATCTGAGTCTCTGTGAAGGTTCCTCTCACTCTATGCGAGCCTCCTGCATAAACCAAAGTGAGAGTCAGTTCATTTGTTAAGTTATATAACTTCCATTTTTACTAAAACATATAAATTCTTGCTAAGTTGTTTTCTAGGTTTTCAATGTGCTAGGTTTACATTTTCATGTCTCAAGTTTTCTAGTGTGCCCAATGGTCTAATCCTTTGAACCACCACTCTAATACCAAACTATAGTGCCCGTTTAAACAACCACTTGAGACCAAAGATACAACCTAGGGTTAGCTAGACAATTAGGGGATAATTTTTTTTTATTTGAAGTGTCTACAACTCAGTTGCAAGACATCATTTTTAACTAATAGGTTCTGAAATAAAACCTACTTACCAAAACACAAGTTTCCTTTATTAACTTATAACACGTTTGCAAGGTTTAAATTTTAGGGTTACATATTTTAGTTAGGTTCAGGGAGTAATCTTACCCCCATGCCGATTCTCTAATAGGTTCAGAACTTTAACTAGATGTTTTCCATACTTGGTGGTTCCAAAATTTCCCTAAACCACTCCAAATGGATAGGAAATTTTCTCACCTTTTCGGTGATATAAAGAAGTCCTCCTAAATCCTCATAATTTGCAAGATATGGGCCGACGGAGTTTAGGGGAGAAATTTTCCCTTGGAGAGTCCATAGGCCTAGGGAGAAATTTTTTCCCTTGAGTGAGTCGACAAGGCGGGGAGTAAAATTGTGAATTTTTCCCTCCTTGAGTGAAAAAGTGCAAAATTTCCACAGTGCACCCATGGGTCCGATGAGGGAGACACGTGGCACTTCCCAATTGGCGGGGAAAAACGTGGGTCGACGGAGCATTCAGGGAAATGGAAATCTTAGGCCCAAAGCCCAAGGGTGAAAATTGTCACACACCTCCGCCAAGGAGAAAACTCCTGCCATGTGTCTAATCCTATAGGTCATGGGGAGGAGCGGACCAACGGAGAAAAAAATAAATTGAGATTTTAGAGTTAAAATCTCAAAGGAGAAAATAACTTCGTGCTCCCGCCGAGGTCCGATCTGCCACATGTCAACACGTGATTGGACACAGCTCATCGGGCCGTGGGAAAAACTTGATAATTTTTCCCAAAGCCAAAACCAAATTTTCCAAAGGAAAATTTTCCTTCCCTCCTCCACCGTCCTCAAAATGCCACATGGCGTCCTATGATTACATGCGGGCTGGTGGGGCCAAAACATAATTTTTTCCTAAAAAATTTTAAAAATAAAAAGGTTTAAAAGAACCCGCACCTCTGTTGTAGCCACAAGGGGACACGTGGTGCCCTCTAATTAGCTACATGCCCATGGAGGGAAAAGTGAAAATTTTCCTTAGCAAAAAAATTTAAAATAAAAATAAAAATTATAAGGCAATTTTGATCATAAATTTTTGGGTTGCGGGCCTGATAGGGAAAATTTTCCCGCCAAGCCACAAAAACTTCAAAATGCCATAACTTGAGCTAGAAAGATCGGTTTTGGAAAACGAGGAATTTTCAGAAATCTCTTGATGCCCTCTTTGCACAAGAATCATAAAATTTACAATTTTATAAGTTTTTAAGGGTCAATTTTGTAAAAACTATCTGCAGGCTTAAATTTGTAAACTGACATTTTTCCAACTTCTCGATTTGATTAAATTTGAACTCCTCCTTCACTCCACATGTCAAATAGACATGGAGGATTAGTTTAAGGAGGGTTTAGAGTGTTTTAGTGAAGTCAATTTTTCCAATTATGCAAGTTTGCATTTTTTTGACAATAAATGGGAAAAACAACTGTGTAAGCTCCGAATTTAATTTTATTAAGTTTTGGAGGTTCATTCTTGACTATTAGAGTGAAGTAGAATTCCTTATCTCTTCCTAAATGTGAATTTCAAAGTTTCATAACTTATTTTTGAGTATAAGTATGAACTGTTCATTTCTAATAAAACATGGATTGCCAGAATGAAGTTTTCAATCAGTGAACTATTTCTTTTAAATCTGCATGCCAATTTATCATTTAGAAATGCGTATAGTTTCTAATTGGTCTCATATATTTTCTTATTAGATATTCTATTCAATTACAAGTTAGATTACAATTCAGATTTCAATTCAAATATGCATCTTGCAAGGAATACAACACTGTCTATCATTTCCACGCATTCTTTCTTTTCTTTTCAAACAACAATAAATTTTCAATAATAATTCAAATCAATTGTGCAATACAATTTTGAGAGGGAAATGCATTATTCATTGATCCTCAATACACTTTTACAACTTTCCTTTCTATTTGATTTAAAATACAATACATACAATAACAACATTGTTTCTTATTCTTTTACAAACAGAATCTCATTCTTGGACAGCAATACAATTCCAACATACATTACCATACAAATTTAAAAGAACCAATGTCATCCTTTATTGATAATTCAAATAACTTTACAACTGATCTCCTTTCCAATTTGAATTCAAAATACATTTTACAAGATACATATACATTCTTCGCATTTCTTTAGAAAAACCGAGATTGGATACAACTCTCTAAATTTCTCAATTCAAATTCAAACTTCTACAATCAATACATTAACTTCACATTACAACATTTATACACTCATCCACTCGAAGTGGGAAAGGTTACATTGAATTTACTTAAAATAAATGACTATCAAACTTTGAAATTTCTTCTCCAAAATAGCAGCATGTTTATTTTTTCTTCTTTGCAAATTTGATCACAACAAGGAAGGGGGAAAGGCAACGCTCTCCACCCAACCAAGACATCCAATGAGAAAGGAGAATTCATCCTTCCCCTTTGGCCCCCGAGCCCCAACTATATCGAAATGGAGCATGAATATCAACACATGGCAACAAAGACTTCTATCACATATAAGCAACATTCACATTGCATATAATCAATAGAATGCATAGTTCAAAATAAGATAGTAGTTCCTAACTACATTTGAAACAATTCATACAACACATAGGCTTGATCAAGCAAGCCAAAAAGAGCAAGGACTATGGGGAACACCTTATGCCTCCCAATTTGGAATTGGGCATCCACCAAAATGCATACCTCCAATAATCATATCAACCCCATAAACGTTATATTTCCCAACCCATCCTTATGCCCCCCCCCCCCCCCCCAATTTTATCCATTATACCCCCACCCATAATAAGAAATGCAATTAGTTTCTTTTCCAAGGTGGATCCGAAACCAAAACTCCCTCCACAATACAACTATGCCATTGGAAATCCCTTATGCCCACCATATGAAATCCCCATAGCCTTCTCCTACACCATGCCCTAAGCATTCTACCCAACCAGCCAAGAATGCAAACACAAACACCATTTAAGCATGCATGCAAGAGAAGGAAGACAATTAAAATATAGATCTAGATCCTACATCTCCATACTAAAGTTTGTTCCAAGCTCACAAGCTTTCCAAAATGTCAAAGTGCAGTCCAAAACCAGCAAGTATAAGCAAGAAAAAATACTCCAAGCTCTTCCTCAAACAAGCTCCAAAAGAAATAGAAAAAAAAAGTGCCCCCAAGAGGAAATACTAAAGTTTCAACAACCTCCAAATGAGCAATAATCTACACTTTTATAGGAAAGAAAAGAGAGAGGATGATGTGGATCTAAGTGGGATGCCACATCATTTTTCCTCATCCCCAAGAGAAAATCAACATCAACCAACAAATCACAATAAATAAAATGACAAAATGACTTCCACACTTCAAAACAACCCATACTCCAAAAAGGACTGGATTAAAATTATGTAAGGGAAGTACAATTAAAACTTACAAATTCCATTCAAAAAAGCAATAAAAACACCTACGTTAAACCTCCAAACCATAGGCATGGTTGGTGGATCATTTTAAGAGGTGTGGGACAAGTTTAACTTGTCCCATAAGCCTCCAAATTTGGCCTCCAAGGTCAAATTCGAATTCCATAAAAGATGGAGTGCTAGACCTTCCAAAATCCACCTTACATACTCTTACAATTTATTACACATTCTTACATGACATCTTACACACTCTTCCAACATTAATATCTAAGACAACAACTTTATTAATTACATTCCACATCCTAATTTAATTTAAATAAGATTTTAGTATATGACTATCACATTAATCTACCATATTTAAATTAATTAAAAGAAGGAACACATTACAAATAAAAATACATACAATAATAATAAAAAGAAACACATAATTAAAATACATATCCCATGGTCACAATAATGGAAATCCCCCCATGGGAATTCCTAACATAACACAACACACAAACTCATAACACAGTTGTCATGGCAACCTTGTTGATTTCACCTAGAATTTCAATATGGTTAGTCTCCAGTCCCCCGATATTGTTGTGATTTTTAACCTGCAAAATGAAAATACCTCCTTCAGCCTCATGGCCATATCAGAACATCCAAAATGATACAAACAATATCTCAAAATCATCCAAACACATAGATCACAACAATATCAATAATTTCAACATTATTATTTTTAATTAAATAAATCAACTATATCATCATCAAAATCTACCATACTAGATCTACTCAAAATATCCAATATCATAATTCGAAATCAACATCTATAATATGTCCATGTCAAACAGTATATCATCCACCACATATAGAAAATGTCTCTAGTAATCATCATGCATAATAACTAAATCCAGATCAATAATAACCCATGATCTAACATCTACCTATCATACTAAAATAAAGCATATAAGTGTCCATAATATGATCAATCTAAAAGGCATCACTAACCATTCAAACAATCCCTGTTTCGTTTTAAAAGTAGTTTTCCAAACATCACCATCTGTAATTCTTACTTGGTGATAACCACTTCTTAAGTCTAACTTAGTGAAATAAATTGTATTCTTTAATTGATCTAGTAAATCATCTATTCTAGGAAGAGGGTAACAATTCTTTATAGTAATCTTTTTTAAAGCATGGAAATCAACACACATTCACCAAGTTCCATTTTTCTTAAGAACTACAATAATTGGTAAACCACATGGGGATGTACTTGGATTAATTATACCTTGAGCCAAAAGTTCCATTACCTGTCTCTTAATTTCCTCATTCTCTACTACTGACAACCTGTACATTCCGATATTGGGAAGAGGTGCATCCTGAAGCAACTGTATCTCATGTTGAACCCCTCTTTTGGGAGGTAGACCTTGTGGATCCTGAAAAACATCATCAAAATTAGAAATATTTTTTACCAATTCATCCTTATGTTTCAAATCACAATTCTCAAAAGCCATCTCATGTTCTTTCTCTTTGGCTTTGACCACCATGAGCACAAAACTTTTGCTTGAGTTTACAAGCCTTTTCATTTGACCTACAATTACCAAGGATAGATTATTCTTTTCATGGTGAGCTATAACAATAAAATCAATTCCATCCTTTACAAGCAAATATTTATTTTCTTCCCTATAGAAGATTGCTTTACGATCATACAAATAAGGACTTCCCAAAACCACCCCACAAATATCGTAAGGAACTACATCCAATTCAACCTCATCTATAAAATTTGTTGTAATGGAAAATTTGAAAGTACAAGTTTTAGTTACCTGCAGTTTTGCATCATCACAAACCCAGCCCAAATGATAAGGCTTAGGATGTGATTCAGTTTTGAGTCCTAGTTTCTTAACAATCTCCTGAGAAATTAGATTAGGTTGAGATCCACTATAAAAAAGAGTATCAATTTTTGTATGCTTTGAAATTAATCTAATGTGGAAAATATCATTCCTTTTCTTATCATCATGTATAGTTTGTTTACTAGAAGAAGATGTAACATTTGTAGTACTATAGTTTGAAATTGAAAGATTTGATTTACCTTGAAAATTTATAGCTGTGATCTTGGTTTCATCATCTGAATCTGACCCAAGATCATGAATTACAATATTTGTTTTCTTTTCCTTTCCTTTCTTAACCATCCATTTAGGTTTCATTTCAGGATGTAATTTCCAACATTTAGACTCATCATGGTTCTTTTTACAATGATTACAAAATGGTTTTTCATCTTCCTTCTTAACAGTAGAGTTTGTCTTATGCTTACCCTTTCCTTTTCCCTGTTCTTTTGAACCTTTTCCTTCATATTTCTTGTTCTTTTGTTTAAAAGAAGAGAAAGAGGAATCCTTTGTCATTTTCCCTTGTGCTTATAAATGGGTTTCTTGAACACATATTGCATCAAGATTAGTAGGACCTAAAACAAGTATCATATGCCTTAGATAACTATGCAATCCACCAATATATTTAAGTAGTGTTTCTTTTGTGTTTAGGGAAATTCCCAGAATTAGAGCCCTTTTCCTAAATTCCTATGTGTATTCTTGAACACTTTGTCACTTAGCTTTTCTAAATGTTTTCCAATCCATCATATCTTGTTGCTTATAACTAAGAGGATAAATTTTTTGCCTAAGACTTGAAACAAATTCAAACCAAGAAGTGATTGTTATACCTTTAGTTTCTTCCACTTCCTGAAGCTTACTCTCCCACCAAATGAGTGTTGTGCCACCCATCTGAAGAGTTGCCAAATGAATCTTTGCTTCATCATCCATAATTCTCTGAACCCTGTAATATACTTCTATCTACTTGACCCAGTTATCCAACTTCTCTGCATTTAGATCTCCAGTATACATAGGCAATTCAAACTTGATATCTAACTTTAGTGAAGGAAAATCAAATTTTAAAGGGTCTCTTTTAGGAATATCAGAACTAGAGATATCTTATTTTTTACCTTCTCTAGTTCCATTTTCCCTTTTCCTATCTTGGTACATTTCCTCCGCCATTTCCTTCATCTATAGGAATGACTGACAAAATTATTCTGCCTCTCGATCCTCCATTGTAGGACTTGGAGACCGTCTAGTACCAATTTTGGGATCTCCTTCAACTAAATCTCCTTCACCCTTCTTAGATTGAGACCTTGTTAACATCCAACACACAAATTGCAATCCAAAACACATTAATCTGAACCAAAAATCAGTCAAAACCAGCTCTGATACTAGTGATCTAAAAATCAATTTTAACTAGCAATTGTGCACACACTTAACTTTTCTTTGTATTAATTTTTGATATAAAAATTGACTATTATATCCTTTTGTATTTTTAATAACAGAATTAAAACTGAAAGTACTATGTAAAAAAATAAAATAAAGAGATGAATCACCAACAATTTGACACAAGAATTGATAACAGAGTTCGGCACTTGCGGCCTACGTCTCCAGGTCCAGTTGAATGCGAACGATCTATTAAAATCTTAAAAATAAATATTTACAAATATTTATACAAGAATATTATCTTCTCATCAGGTTCCTCTACCAAAAATAATAGGAGTCACTTTTTACTTCATCTCAAAATTCCTTCTCTAGCTCAAGTTATGAGCAAATCAACATTTCACACAGTCCCGGATACTTGTTTAAATAAAAAATGCCTCCTTTTAAAAATTTTCATATTCCTATGGTGTGGCGGTCAAGGATTATCTTTTTTGTAGAAGAGATCATAGTTCAAGTCTCTATAAGCACATTTCATGGCTATGTAAAGGGATTTAATCCCACATTTGGCACGTTAGGATTGTATGGAGAGCTTAAAACGTGGAGCAGTGTTAAGTTTAATTGGCTTGTGAGACATCTTATCTCCATGCAATGGGGGAATCAATGTGGGTGATTGTGTGGAGAGATGAGGGTTATGAATTATCAAGGATTGTGCATGGATATTTTAATAAATGGCAGTTTGGAGAAATGTGTTTAAAGTTGGAGGTTTAAATGAAATGTGTTGGATTTAATTGGCTTAAGCATGTAATGTGGAGGGATAAGGTTATAATTTAAATTACCTTAGCTAATAGTCCCACATGCATAATATCATGGACATACGATGTATATATATACAAGAGCTCTAAAATATCAATATGAAATGAAGGATGCCAAGGCACCCCTCCATAATTAAGTGTGTCGAACTTGGCTGAGGGCCCCCAACCAACAAATAGTGGGGCCCACTTGTCCATCACTGAGTGTCAAAGACTAGTGTTTTAGAACAAATTTTTCTCCATCACCTATATTTTCCATGTGTCACATTTCAAGTTATCCAATTGGCGAGTGCATGTGCATACTTCATGTGCGCAGTCCCAAATTTTACCAGTTACCCAAAAATTTCAGCAAGCCATAACTTTTGCATACGAGCTCCATTTCCTGGAAACAAGATATCGATGAAATCATCTAATTTTTCTCCATGCCATGGAACTAAATTTAACTTATTCTGAGAAGATCTTAGATCACTTTTTCTCTATGAGGATCCTTTGGATCAATAATGTAGAATCTGAAACTTTTAACAACTCTAACCACTGCATAGGCATGTTTCTCCAATTGATTGTACTTTAGCTCATGATTTTTTGAAGGACATCTCATGAAAGCAATGGGTGCTTCCAAACATTCATCATTTTTCTGAACAAGGATAGCATAGAGTGTGTTTTCTGATGCATAACAATACATGATGAAATCCTTGTTAAAATATAGAGATACAAGAGTTGGAGCATTGGCAATGGCTTTCTTGATCTCCTCAAATGTTGTTTTTCCTTCCTTATTCCACTTGAAACTTTCTTGAGGCTTCATCATGGAAGTTATATGCTTAGTGAGTTCAAAAAACTTAGGCACAAAATGACGAAGGAAGTTTACCTTTCCAAAGAATGAATGGACTCCCTTCTTGCTAGTTGGTAAGGCTAGTTCTTGGATAGCTCTAACCCTCTCAGGATCAATGTGTGCTCCATGTTTGTTCACAATGTGTCCCAAAAAATTACCTTCTATGACTCCAAAGATGTAATTCTTTAGATTTAGATAAATGCAATGTTTCCTACACCTTGTAAGGTCTAGCTCCAAATGAATGCTATGATCTCCCCTCCTCTTTGAAAAAACTATGAGGTCATCAAGGTAAATGACAATGCAATGTTTCAAATCTTTGAAGGCCAAGTCCATTGCTCTCTAGAAAGTGGCTCCAACATTGATCAAGCCAAAAGGAATTCTACTGTAAGAAAAATTACCCCAAGGTATTGTGAAGGTTGTTTTGTTGCAATCCTCTTCTGCCACCTTGATTTGGTTGTACCCAGAGAATCCATCAAGTAAAGAGAGCATCTCAGATCCAGTGTCTGCTTACAAAATGTGATCCATGATTGGAAGAGGATAGTTGTTCTTGAGAGATGTCTGATTCAGATTTTGGAAGTCTACACAAATCCTTATTTCCCCATTCTTCTTCCTTACTGGCACAATGTTAGCCACCCATGTTGAATGGTGGATGGGGAAGATGATTCTAGCATTGAGCATTTTTATCACCTCTTCTTTGATAACATCAAAAATCTTTGGATTGTAGGGCCTTTGTTTTTTCTTGAAGGTATTAGCTCCTTTCTTCAAAGGAATGGAGTGATTCATTTCCTTTGGCTGAAAATATTTGAGTTCATCATAGGAATAGGCTAGGACATCTGAGTACTTTTTTAGTAGAGCAACAAACCTTCTCTTCTCTTCTGGTGAGAAAAATTTACCAGTGTTAACCATCCTTGGATTCTCTAAAGTGCCAATGTTTTCTTGATCAAAATCAGATGGACACTAAGAAGACTATTTTTATTTCTCTTGGATGAATTTGTCGTGTTTGTCAAAGAGATCTTCCAATCTTGAAACTAGGCATTTGGGGATTTTGTTTCCTTTTAGCTTGATTACTCCCTCTTCATCAATTCCCTCAATTCCTTCTTTATCTTCTTTGGGGACTGATTCACAGTGTGAGTTTTCACTTAAAAGAAAAGATTATTGAAGTTATCCCTTTGCTCTAAGAAGGCTAGAATCTGATTGTCATCATTGAAAACTTGCCACTGATTTGCATTGTCTGGTACGTTGGGTCTGAACACCATCTCAATGGTCACTTTATCCTTGCAAAAAGAGGGATGAGGTGTCAATAAGGAAGCTGACACTACTAGAGAACCACCCTTTTTATTATGCTCCCTATGGATAGCTTCAATGGAGAATGCATCAAAGGATTCAATGCAGTCCCACACTCTGTTTCTATAGTGCCTAAGTTTGGGGTTTTTTACCTGATATTGTTGGTGGACCTACTTTACCACAACCTCTGCATCACCTTTGCATCTCAACTTCTCGATTCTCATGTCCTATTTTACATTCATGCCTAAGAGTAATGATTCATAATCCGTTGTATTATTTGTATTGTCAAATCACAGCTTGTAGGCAAAAGGATATACCTCATTGGAGGGAGAGTATAATACTACACCAGCTCCTGAACCTGCTCTGGAATGAATTCCAGCAAACTTCATTGTCCAAATCTGATCTCATTCTTCTTCCATGAGGAGTGGAAATTTCTCTTCCTTTGGTGATGTAAGGAAATAGTCTCCTAACCCATAATCTTGAAAGAGGATGTTAGCTCTTGGATCATCAGATTTTCTTACTATGAATTTCATTTTTCTGATTGGAAACAAATTTTTCATTTCTCCTTTGACTGGGATAGTTGTAGATGACCAATCCATTTTTAATTTCTCCACCTAGATATCTACAAAAACTTATACTCAACAACATACCAAAATATGTTGGGATGTCTGCCACCAAGATGGGTAGGAGTATCTTCTTGTCTGGGTAATCAGCTAGTGCAAATTGAGCATCCTTAATTCTTCCTACCAATGGAACTTGTTTGGATTCCATTGAATAACATGTGCCATTTACCCAGGTCAAAGTGAGGTACAGAGAATTTGAAACTTTTGTTGGCATCACATTATCTGAGGCTCCATAGTATATGATGTAATTGTTCAATTAGAAGCCTTTGATGAGAAGTGACAAGTAGAAAGGCTCAACTCTATTGGTGTTGGAGGCATTGAGGGCTAACATGTTTTGAGAAGGTGGTATAAATGGTGTGGGTAATAGGACTTTAGATATTGGGATTGAAGAAAAAGGGTTACTACCATGAACTACCTTGATGAATCTATAAAATTGAGTAGGATGTGTTTGTAGGTATTCAATCTGAAAGAGCTGAACTTTGGTTTTGATTGCATGCTCCACAAAATAAAATGGATTTTTGGTTGATGAGGAAAATGTTCCAATAGGGGGAGAGAATTTAAATGACAAGGGTTTTGTTACTTTTTGTGCTATGTTCTCCTTTTCAAATGTAGTAATTGGCTTGGAAGGAGGTGAGGCTGTAGCCTTTGATTGAAATTTAGATGTTCTTGTAGAACTAGTATTTAGAAGAGAATTGCTCTTAACAACTTTTGAGTTGGGAGAATAATCAGATAACTTACTTGGCACAACAGTGTGATCATTGACAACTAGTGAATTTGATTTCTCTTTGGCTGATTCTATGGAAGGTAGTAATGGTGATCCCATGTTGATGATCTTGTTTAGTGGAGGCTTTGAAAAGCTATCTTCCTTGTTATTTCTACTCTCAGTTACAACTGATGAGGCTAAAACACCATTCTTGGATTGTGTACGAGTGAAAACAACACATGAAAAAATCAGAGCTTCTTCATCACCTTCCTCCTCATCATCAACACATTCAATAAGGCCATTGTGTGAGCCAACCTCTTCAATTTAAAGATAGTTTTCATAGTCATCCATGTTTTCTTCTTCAGTCTCCTCAATGTCTGTTCCTTCTTCTGATTCTCTAATGTCATAGATGGCATTGAATGGTGGTGCTTCATGAGTAATCCTATGAGAAGGTGGAGAAATTCTTGGTTTATCAGGAGGATTTGGTCTCCTTAGGGCATTCCTCATTATGATTTGTGACAGTTGCTTCTTTAAAACAAATAGGTCATTTGCCATCTTTTGGAACATTGGAGTAGTGGTGACTGAATTTGAAATTTGACCTTTTTACTTCCCATTTGGTCCCTTCACATTTCCAGAAAGAATTAGATCATCATCAGTCTCAACTGCAAAGTCTTGAACTTCCCTCAATGTTCTTGGTTAGGCTCTTCTGGGGAAGAAACCAACTTCTGGTGGAAAATAACTGATGAAGAACCTTTTCAAGTTGTTATCAGGGGGTACCACATCTTCTGGGATCCTTCTTGTCAACCTATTACACCTTGCTAAAAAATCTCTCATTGACTCAGAGGTCTCCTTCTTCATCTAAACTAATTGGACTAGCAAATCCTGACAATCTTCTGTGCTCTTGAACCTATGTTCAAATGAACTTCTTATATCTTCCCAGCATGTGACATATCTTGGGCACAACATGTAGAACCATTCAACAACTCTTTCTTGGAGTGACTCCACAAAGATCCTAAATGAAAAATCTTCATCTTCAACTCCCAACACTCCACAAGTAGTGATGAATGTTGTTACATGTTCTTTGGGGAGCTGAGAACCATCCCCTTTGAATTTTAGGAATTTATTTCTTGATCCTCTTGGGAGCTCATGGAGTGGTTGAGAAAGATCCAGTGGAACAGTATTTCTCCCCCATGGTATATTAGGCCTATGTTCCTCATGCTCATGATCACCCATTATATTCCTATTTCTATCCTCCACTCTTGCTAAGGCCGCTCTTGTTACTACTCTTTCTTTTTCTTCAATTTGGATTCTTTCTATTTCTTCAAGTTGAGCCCTTATCTCCTCCTTAGTACCTGCCTCTCTTTCAAGCTCTTCAAATGTGGGATCAATTTTTCCTCCTTGCCTCAGTTGCGAGGTGTATCTTCTATCAATTAGCTTGAAATTTTATGCTCTCCTCTGGGGCATTGGAAGTTGTCTTTGCCTTTCCAATTTGACAGTATGTTCCTCTTTTAGGTCTAGAATCCTTATAGCAATGAAGTATTGATTGAAATTTTTTCTATTATGCCAAATAGCTTCTCTCATATCAGAAGCAATGTCTTCTTGGATGTGAAAGAATAAATCAGGTCTCTCAATAGGAGGATTTCCTAGAATAGCCATGATTTACATCCATATAGCTCATATGACTATTAAATCTCTAGAAACCTTTCTTTTGAATTTTATTTCTATATTTTATGACCCTGAGGTCATTTTTTAGGTGTAGATGATGCAAAATATGCCCCACGGTGGGCGCCAAAAACTGTTGGTGAGAAAAATTTTCTAGTGGACAAATTGGTGGGTTTCAAGCCAACAATATGGGAATTTGAGTCCCTCTACTTTGAACGGTGTAGATTTCATATGTGCATGCATGAAAAAGTGGATTTCAATGGTGGCATTTTGACCAGAGATTCAATAAGGGCACTCCGCTGACCCTGTGGCAAAGCTAGCAATTTCTCACTAGAGAAGGACTTTGTCAGAGAAGGGGAAAGGGAGTGAGAATGAAGGTAGGAGAACTTAATGTTGTGAGTATAATATCAAATGGCCACACACATTAATTAGAAATTTCATTTACATGCATTTATAGTTAGACAAAAAAAAAGCCACAGAAGAAGCTACATGACCGAATGAAACTCATTGGTTGCAAAGTACCAATTAATTCCTCAATCAAACAGGAAAAAATTCCTTCTTTTATTATTGAAGCTCAAGAAAATTTTGTACATAGCTTGAGAATGGAAGAAATTCAAGGAAGAAGAGAAAATAAAAGAAGAATGACATTTTTCTGTCTTTTCTAGGTATAAAGCACTCTGGTCTTTTCTTAAATCAATCACCAACCCTTTGGAATGGCTTCGTGAAGCCATTAAATTCTTCACAAGAAACTATTATAACTTCACAAATCCTCAATGCCTTTTCAAATTCCTCTGTTGTGAAGAAAACACTCATGGTGGGTTAAAAACTAGGTCTCGCAAAGCAACCGTTATATTTTATTTTCCAGTTTAATATAGACCATTTGATTTTCTCCTATAACTTTTAAATTGGGTTCTCCATGTGGCAGGAAGGGACTAGAGTGGCTATGGGGAAGCCTTTCACCTTTTGTGATTTTTCATGAGATTTGGTAATTTGGAACAAATTGGCCTGCAGCCTTGTTTTGAATTTTCAACTTAGACACGTGGCACATTCTTATTGGAAATGGGGTAACGAACCTTTTCTCAACATTTTAACCTTTTTTGGAAATAGGCTGAAAAACTCAATTTCCTCCACTGGCCCGCTCCTTTGCTTTGACTTAGACACATGGCACATTCTTATTGGAAATGGGGTCGCGGCCCTTTTCTCAACATTTTAACCTTTTTTGGAAAAAGACTCAAAAACTCAATTTCCTCTATCAGCCCGCTCATTTGCTTTGAATTTTCAATGACGGTCTTCACCTTTGAATTTTTCCATGTGGGCTCAAGATTTTAAATTTTCCCTGATAGCCTGATCAGGGCTGTGGGTTACTTCTTAACATTTTTCCTTTTTTACAAAGAGGCTCAAAATCTCAAATCCCCCTGATGGCCTACTCATCTGCTTTGAATTTTCAACGGTAGGCTTTACCTCTCCAATGACTCTGACCACATGGCGATCTGGCACTATTGTGGTAATTGACCCTTTCTACCCCATCTTTGGAATTACATCATTGTGACACATGGAGCCATCTACTAAGCCTTCCATACTTAGCCGATTTTACCTTCATTTTGTACCTGGGACACGCGGAAATCCTGCGCTTAATTGAAAACTATCCCTTGAACCCTATCCCTGGAGTTGCGTTGTTGTGACACATGGAGCCATCTGCTGAGTTTTGAAGTATGACAAAACCTCACCCAATCACAGAGACCCATGTGTCACTCGGGGATGCCAAGGAGAAATTTTACGGGGAAAGAAATGCCCATCATTCCTGACTGTGGAAAAAATACACAAAGGAAGAGAACTTCATCATTTTGTGCCCAATTTTTGAATTTCCTTCATATTGCATAATGTATAGGCATCATTGATAAAATATTTAATGGTCCAGCTAGGAGTTTGGGACCTAAAAAGGTTGTTGATAATGTCCATTGAATCGCCTTCCATAATGATATTGCCCACATTGAGGTTCCTATAAATTATGCTTCTGTGGAGAGATGCTAGGGCGTCTGAATAATGATTAGTTTGCTTATCCGTGGGACCAACATAAGCTGTGATTAGAAGTCCCTTGTGATTTCTGATAAGTCCACCACCACCAACTGTACCTAGGTTACCTTTGGAGGCACCGTCAAAGTTCAGTTTATACCAACCTTCAGTAGGGGTAATCCATTACACAAGATACCTATCAATGATGGGAATAGGGGTAGCCAACTGTTTAGCATCAATATTCCAAGCCTTGAGACATCTCTCCTCCTCTAGAGGATATAAATATTTTTTGGGGGGTTTGAATTTCTAAATGTTTTCTTTAGCAGCCACTGTGATTTCATTCAGAATAATTTTGATGGTCCTATTAGTATCTTTGAAAAATGATCGAGTTACGAGATTTCCATATTCTCTAAATGGTGTGAGGGAAGATGATTCTCCAAATTCTCTAAAAAAAATAATGTTTAAATGGGGGCTCCCATTACAGCCAGACATGATTAATATCCTTAGGGAAGGACCAACTAACATCAAACCTATTGAAAATGGGCTTTTGTAGCGAGCTAACAACTGGGCAATGTAAGAGAATATGTTGGATGGTTTCATTTTCCTTTTTTCAGTGATAACATTTGTTTGGCATGGTAGAACCCCTTTTAATAATATTATCAATGGTGAGAATGCCTTTATTTAGCACAAACCAAAAAAATTGGCTTATTTTTGGGGTGAGCTCTTTGAACCAGATCTTGCTCCAAGGGAAGTTGATAGTAGGTTCATTAGCAAAAAATTGGTATCCCAATTTTATCAAATAATTACCATCAAAGTACAAAACCTGAGTGAATTCATCCTTAGTTCTGAATTTGACTAATGGGAATATGACTTAGGGTGTTTTGGAGGTCCCCAAGTAGCTCCTTGTGATTAGGGATAAAATCCTCAAGGTTTTTCCAATGCAATTTACCTTCAGTGTTCTAGATATAGTCACTGACATGTTGTCCCAAAGTTGCAGTGAGTTTTTCTGTGAGCTACTCCCATTGTTAATTATTTATAAGAGTGCTAAAATCATCCCAGTTATCTTTCCAAAATTTGATGCTTTCTCCATTACTTAGGGTCTATTTATAACCTGAAGCAAGATATTTTCTAATCTTAGCAAAATTGTTCCAGAATAGTGATCCCAAGGGGTGGCTGACATTGTGTAAATAATCCATTACATTACCTTGGTTAAGATACTTGGTTTTAATGAGATAGGTCCATGGGTTTTTCTCTTTAACAAGTCTCCAACCCATTTTAGAAACAAGTGCAACATTCGTAGTTTGGATTTTTTTAATGCCAATACCTCCTGCCATCTTGCTATTACAGGCCTTATCCTATACAACCAAGTGCATCCTATTCTTCTCTTTTGTTCATGTCCAGATAATTTTTTTCTAAATTCTTTCTATTTTATCAACAATAGCTGTCGGAATAAAGAAAAGGGACATGAAATATATTGGCATATTTTAAAGTGTGCTTTTGATAAGTAGGCATTTCCCTATACTAGAAAGGATGGTTCCCTTCCAACCAATAATATTTCTTTGAAACCTATCCAAAAAATCATGCAAAAAAACTCATATGAACCTTGTTAGTTCCTATAGGAATACCAAGGTATGTATTAGGTAAAGAGTTAATTTCACAACCAATGATTTGAGTAATTTTCCTTTGTCTGGCAGGAGGAGTATTGAAGAAGTATAATTTTTTTATCAAAGATGATTTTCTACCTAGATGCCTCTTCATAACTTTTTAGAGGATGTGCTTCATAGTTTTGGCTTCCAGAATAGAGGCAAGAAGGAGAAGAATATTTTCATTTGTAAATTGTTGATGGGAGACCATAATATCAAAGGATGAGGGCTTAAAGCCATTACAATATCATAGAGAAACAACTCTAGTGATGGTGCAACTGAGACTATCCACCATGATGATAAAAATAATGGGAGGGATTGGGTCACCTTGCTGGATTCCTCAGCTACTTGGGAAGAAACCAACTGGGCTACCATTAATGATCACTGAGAATCTAGGAGAAGAAATACCAGTCCAAAAAATCTTTCTGAAATGAGCATCAAAGCAAAATTTCTCCAAAAATTTGTCTAGGAAAGACCAAGAAACTCTTTCAAAATCTTTTTTCATATCCAACTTTAAGACCATGTCATCATTTTTTCCTTTCTCCATTGAGTGTATGGTTTCATGAACCATGACAACTCCATCATGGATAAGTCTTCATTTTAAGAAACCCCCTTGTTGGCTTGAGAAGATGCAAGGGAGTAGAGGTTGAATCCTAGAAGTGAGGATTTTGGTGAAGATTTTATACAGAACATTGGAAAGAATTATGGGTTTTAAGTGCTTGAAGTATTTTGCACCTATTTTTTTAGCAATCGGGAATTGAAGGTATTGTTGATTTCTTTGAGAATCCTTCTTGTCTTAAAGAATTCATTAAATTATTTGAGAATTTCATCTGTATAGATCTCCTAGCATATTAAATAGAAGAAGCTAGAAAATCCATCTGGCCCTAGGGATTTGTCTCCTTCCATAGAAAAATAGATTTTTGGAGCTCCTATAAGGTAAATAGTTTAGAGAGAGTGTCGAATTCTTCAGGATTCAAAATATTGTTTGGTATAGAGTCCAACAACTTCAATATACAAAGAATGACTGTCATAATCTTCTTGTAGAAATTAATAGCTTCCTCTTTGATGTAGTTTGGATTTGACATTATTTCTCCATTATGTTTGGTAACTTCAGTGATTTTATTGTGGGCCCTGTGCTTTAAAGTAGTCGTATGAAAAAACTTTTTGTTCATGTCCCCTTCTTTGAGCCATAATACTCTGGTTAAGGCCTCCAAAAATATTCTCCCCTTGCATAAATGGTATAGAACTCAGCTAAAAGGGTTTTTACTCAGACATATTCTTCTTGACTAATCCCAAAGACAATGACTTTCTTTTCCAAGTCTTCGATGTCCTCTTTAATCTATTTTTTCTAGTTGAAATTTTTTCCAAAACCTTATTTATTCCAGACCCACAATTTCATTTTTATATTTTTAGGTTTCTGTACAAATTTGTATTGAGATGATCCCTCAACTCGAATCCCTCACTAATATTTAATTATATTAAGGATTTCTGGATGGTCAAACCACATTTTTTCAAATTTAAATGAAGATTGGGTCGGTTTTTGTTTGTTTAACATATTCAAGAAAATGGGGTTGTGCTGTGAGGTGATTATGGGAAGAGAGGAAATATGAAAATATTGAATTAAAAGTCATTCAACTGAGATGAGAGATCTATCCAAACATACTTGGATGAGATTATTGTCAAGTCTCTTGTTGGACCAAGTGTAAGGGTTTACATGGATTTTAATGTCCATCAGATTATCTTGGGCTATGAAACCAACTAAGTCGTCCATCCCAAGTATGTGGTCAGATGCTCCACCTATTTTTTCCTCATTGGGGAGAGGAGAATTAAAATATCCCATGAGTAGCCAATTCCAGCTAGAGAAAGTTTTTTGAAAATTTTACAAATCTTTCCATAAATGTATTTTACCATGTAAAGTATTTGGTGCATAGACCACTGAGAAGATCCGATACAATTTTTTATCAGGAGTATGGAATGAGATAGAAAGGTGAGAATATGAAGTAATTAATGTCTTACCAACTAACTTGTTAATATCCCAAAAGACAACCATACCACCTGAGGTTCCTCTCGAGTCAACCGCTACCCACTCTACCTTTTCTAAACTTTCTTACAACATTCCTTCAAACTTTCAATACCCATTTTGGAATCTTGAATGGCCATAATGGATGAATTAAAACTCTTTCTTAAGTATTTTAACATGTATTACTTTCCACTACCATTAAGGCCTCTTATATTCCAAGAAACAATCTACATAAAAATATACAGGAGAGGAGTGGAGTGGTCCAGGTAAGACTGAGTGCCATCAACTAGTGCTTTATTGATCTCCCTCTTTCTTTAATCATTTTAGAAGGTCTCCCTTTTGTGGTGTATTTTATTTTCTAATGGAATATTTGGTCATCCTTGAGGTAGAGGTAGTCCCAAGTACTAGGAGGCTTTCTCTTTTCAAAATACATAGGGTGTCTTGTATATTTTCAAAGCCTTTGGATTTTTTCTTTTTTCTGCATACTAGTGTAAACTCAAGGGAGTTAGTAGAGTCCTTCAGGGTGGGAATATTGATAGGAGTGAGTTCACTTTCTTCCTTGTCAGGGTTGGGACACTTCTGAAATCCTTCAATAATCTACTTTAAGGGTGGTAAAGGTGAAGCTATGAAACTACTGAGGAATTTCTGAGAAGACATATTTGGCGGGAAAGCTACACAAACATTTCTCCTCCTTCATGAATAGCATGATCTAGATCTAGGCTTCCCTGCATGTTTAATATTTTGGTGACAATACCAGGGACGGGTCATTCCATAACTGTATAAGGGATACCTTTCGGAGTCAAAGACTCAACTTTTATGGGGGTCTTTGAAATAAGTGTTTCTTCAATAATAGGAGTCAAACCCAGATCTGTGTTTAGGAAACCAATGTAAGGTTGAAGTAATACCTTGAATATTTGAAGTTATTCCTCAATCTGAAGGCTAAGATCAACCAAATTTTCTCTTGAGTCCTTGGGAACCAAAGGTTCTTTGAGTAAATTTAAATTTTTGGTCAGAGTATTGGGAACCCAAAGAGTCCTTCGAACTAGTTTCCTCTTCATGGAAGTTTTGAATACTTTTTCCTGTGGTTGATCTAAATTTTTCCATTGATACTCATCTCTTTTAGTATTCTTATTACTTTCAGTGAGATTTTTTATATTCAGAAATTTCTTGGTGAAATGCTCTAGTTTATGAAATTTAGCTCACCTCATCTGAAAGGATTCATAGATCACAGCTTGAGTCCAAGGACCAATTTTTTTTTGAAGCATGATTTGATCAGGGAGCTCTTGTTCCATGTCTAAGGAGAAACAAAAGTGGTCATAAGCTATCCTTCATTTGTTTCTTGTTGAACTATCTAGACCAATGGGAAATCTAATTAATCTAGCAATGTTTATCAGAATCTCATCATCCCATAACTGCAGAGGGATACCTGGGAGACTGAAACCAAAGGGGAATGGTGTTGATATTATCTTTGAGTGGGTCAAATCTCGGTACCATTTCTTTATAAATAAGCCCATATTTCCAAGACACCAAGGTCCCCCTAGCAGTACAAAATTCATGTCTTCTTGTGCAATAAATTTGAAAAAGAAAAACCCATTTGAAATAGAAGAGATAGATACATCCCCAAAAGGGTTTCATTTTCTCAAATCCCATATCTTAACAACATCAATATTAGGTTTAGGACCTAGGAACTTACCTGTAAGCACCATTTGATTCTTATAGATTGCTCTTTTTAGGAAAATCTCTATAATATTGATGTGATGTATGCATGTTTCATCATTTGAGCTTGAAAAATAGAAGGGGCCAGGGGGCACTAGTTATATTAGGGTCTGTTGGTTCTCAATTTAATCTTACCCCATTTTTCCTTGAAATTCTTCAGTTTGTGGGCTCTGTCATGTGTTCTATCTCCTCGTATTGATGTATGAAAGCTTTGTAATTCATTTGTTTACCATGATTAGGCCCTTCCTTTGGTCGAGGATCACTTTAATTCCAGAATTTGTTTTTTGTTCCTCTGTCCATGTGGAAGAATTTGTAACTTGGGTGTAAAATCAGGTTTTTTCCCTTCCTTCCATTTTTCCATAGTCATGTTTTGTTTTCCCTGTCAATCTTTGTCCCAATACTTGTGGAAAAGTGGTCCTTTCTGATTGGATGTGTCTCTGTGGATCACATTTAGGCCTTATATCATTTCCAAATTCTCTGTCCTGAAAGAACAATTCATTTCCAGATGTAAATGGTGAATTCCTTGCATTTTACGGTTTGACGGGTGATGTTTTCCCCATCAATTTATATCTCAGTATCTATGGAAATGTGGCCCTTTCTGATTGGATTGTTAAAAAGTTGTGGCATGGCATCCTATTCATTAGTCGAGGGTCTAAGAAACATGATCAGTTCATGATTTTTCCACCTAAAAGCTTCGGGTATGAATTTTTTAAATGTCACTTTCTGAGTAAAATTGGTATGAAGCAAAGGTTCCTCGAATATTTTTCTTCTTCGAGTAAGTGAAATGTATAAATGTAATGAGAATACTCTTGCAAAAGGTCTGGGGTTAAATTCATATGAGATAATTTTAAGAAATCCCATCTTCCTGAGAGACCAATCTAAGAAACCTGTTAATTTCTTATTGTTTTAGATCTGATCACGTCAAGTTGGTTACAAGTGTACAGCCATTGACAAGCTCTGAGACTATTCATAGAAACTTTCCCCTACTGATGAATCTAATCAATTTTGAATTAATTTGTGTCAATCTTGGACCAATTTGTGTTTTCTTTATTTTAGAATGTCTGCAAGTAATTTTTCTTATTCCTATTGCAATCTTGTGTTAAAGTCCCTCTAAATCACACAGGATCTCATCCCTGTGACAGTTTAGTGGCATTTTCAAAACCATTTCAAGAAGAGCCTTCATCCTACAATGAGATAAACAATTTAAAATCACTTTACTATCATTTCTTGATACAGAGTGTTTGTAATCCTTTGAGTGTATCTTAGGCATGAGGAACCAGGGGTCTTAATGTTTAATTTATTCTTTAGCTTGATCCTTCATGTTAAATTCTTAGAGATTGTGTGAATCTGTGTAAATCTGGGCCTCCATTGATGCACACCTTCTAGTTCAAGGAATATTTTAGCTATTCTGAAGCTCTTTGTCATTTAGTATTCCAATTTTTGTGAGGGTTCTCAAAGATTTGGCATAATCAATTTTATCCTGCTTAATCTCCCACAAAAATTATTCAAAAAATAATGAATCCATCCTGAACTACCCCTGTCTACCTTATATGTCCACAAATGTATAAATTCTACTGTCAAAATATGCAAAAGAAATCAGGATCTCATAATGTCTCTAGTAACGTTAGCCCTATTTAGGAAATATCACCATTCTTTAGAAGTGACAACTCATGAGACTTATTTTATGGTGCATTGATCATATTTTCTCAGGGTCTCCATTCAGATTTGTGCAAAGAAAGATATCTTCATTATCCTTCATTGACAGAAGTTAAAAAATGGGTCCTCTCACCTTGGTTGAAAGGAACAACCTAAATCAGTGAGGATAGATCAAATCCTTAATGAAGTTTGATATCTATTTCTCCAATTCCTGAGTGAAAAAGAGTCAGAAAAATCCCCTCCCTAGCTAAAAAATGAATCATAGTAAGATTTTCCTGTCTCTCAATATCTTGCTAAATCTTTGATATTGCTCAGTTTCCAAGGGATAATCAATTTGGATACCAACAGGGTCCATATTTTGTCTCAAGTCCTTTTTAAAAATCCCCAACCATGCATCTAGTCTAGTCAGTATGGGGACAAATTTTCTTTGAATTTTCATGTTTTCTGTCCCCACTTCCGTATGACCCACCAGTTTCAGCAGAGAAACCATAGCCTCTATTTTGGATAACTTGAAGGTTTCAAATTATTTTTTTTTGACACCTCGGGTTCCTTATATAAAGTTACTTTGATAATATCTGTATAGGAAATAATTTTATGAGGCTCTGTAGCCAAACGATGGCTCTCAGGCTTCTCCAAAGAAGTGCCACAGTGGCCAAAATTCAAATTTTCAACCATTAGAAGAGCATATGAGTTATGTGTTTAATATTTGAACACTTTTTTATTAGTTTTGTTGTATGTTTTTTGCATGTGTTGAAACTTTTGTTGATCTATTTGAGATCTTCCACTTGTTTAATCGAATATCTTTTACTTAGTCTATTTGAACTCTTCTTCTCACGTTTGGTTGTAATTGAGGAGTATAAGAGAAAGAGATTAATGTTGGAAATTTATGTAGAGATCTAGATGGGGAGTTAGAGAATAGAGAATATGCAGATACATAAGTTTCTTTTGTTCCTAAATGTAATATTCATGACAATAGAGAATATGTAGATACATAAGTTTCTTTTGTTCCTAAATGTAATATTCATGCCAATTCAATAAAGAATCTGAGTTAGGTTTATTAGCTTTTAGTTACAAGCCTAGGAGAGATTAGCACCCAAGGCAAGGCCCACTTGTGGTCTGTTAAATCCCTCCATAGTTTTTTTTCTCTGTTTTATTGCATGAGTAGATTAAAAATAAATTTGTTACTTTATCTACATTATAAATTTGATATGTTTAGTATCTATAAAAACTCAAACTCTATGGACATGTGTAGGAAAAGACTGTTATCCCCACTCGGACTAAGATATCACTTTTACCAAAATTTTAATCGTTTAATTAAGGTAAAGCAAGGTCAGAAACAACTAAATTATTTGAATAAAAAAATAAAATGAATTTTGCAAGTTAGTCATTACAGGTAGTTATTATAAAAAGATCCATAGCTCCCTTTCTCTCTTAGGGAGCTATGGAACTATGCCAGATAGGGGGTAGTCATATCATGTATATAGATGAGATCTATGTGTTGGTTGGCATAGCTAAGCTAAGCTATATAGAGTAGGTCCCCCATATCTCTATATATATGGGTAGGCCGTCGGGCCCCTATCTGTCACAAGCTTTACTTTCAGTTCTGAGTTTTGTTTCAAAATTATACTTTCAAGTTTTGTTATTTTTAGTATAATAGTGACAACTATGTCTTTCCATATATCCTAACTTCTTTGTAACTATGCATACAGAACTGGAAATATTGAAATTTTACCTCCCTTGGTTTGATGATTAAATGACTGTGAATTATTGAACAATATATTAATTTTTGGAATTTAGTTTGCACCATCATTTTTTGTGTCTTTTCCTGGGATACTGCTAACTTATAAGGCTTTTTAAAGGTTATGAATTCCTTAGAAATAGTTTAGGTTTATAAATTCTACCTTCGAAACCCCCCACTAATGTATGTTGATTGAGTTGAGCTAATTGATGTATGCACCATCCAAGGGATGCCCATGGTATATTCTTACCCAATCCTCAAATAGTACAGATTGCTATATTTGATTCTAAAGACTCTAAAGAAAACATATCTTCATCTATGCAAGGCTTGTTATTAGAAGGTCATCCTTTAAGTGAGACTTTAGAGGTTTTTCTTGATCATCCAATCATGAAAAAAGAAGTAAATCAAAATGTTGAAGACAAGGCAGCTACCTTTGAATTTCCAATCTCCAACAACAATCAACCTATTGTAATGAAGAACATTTCTCCCTCAGCCCTTCCTAAATTTCATGGATCCATAAATAAAGACCCAAAAAATTTCCTGTTTGAGTTTGACATTTTATGTAGGAGCTATGACTATACCACATATGAACATAATATAAATGTATTCCTTGCTACACTCAAGGATACAACCTTGAGATGGTTCATGGGTTTAGGAAGAGATGTTGTAACAACCTAGCCAAAAATGAAGGAAACATTTCTAGTAAAATATAAATATTACTGTAGACCAAGTAGGAGAGGAAGATACGGGATCTTCAAGATGTTGTAAATGGAAAATGAACCATTGGAATATTACTAAGAAATATTCTTATTTAGTGTTCATAATTCAAAATACACAAGGTTACTTAATGAGTCCCTCAAGCTACTTTTCTTAAAATGACTCAATGTGGAGGATATGGATGCTTTGAACCTGATAAGAGTTGGATATATATAAAAATATACCTATGATGAAATTTTTAAAACATAAAGGAACTACTCTAGAGAAACTATGAAAAGAATAAGAATTTTTAGATCAAAGGGTGGATCAGCTACCAAAGGAATTGGGGAGATATCCAAATTAGAGATTATGAACATGTTTAAGAATATGAAACAAGAGATATTCAATGAAATCGCTACCCAGATTGATGATTTACATGTTGTTGGGTTTTCACAATGATAGTTTAACAAACCACATTCAGGGGACAAAAAGTCCCTCCTCTTAAATGGGAGAGGTTCCCTTACTGAAAGAAAGCAACAAAACATATATACAAATGTACAACTTTCAAAGTGTGGATTCCTGATACTTTAAAACATATTATGCCCAAAGATCATCAATACAAAGGAATGGAAGAATTAAGGATATGAGAAATGAAGAACATAACAATACCTTTAGGAAATATAGATAGCAAAGTATAACCTCATAGGTATTGAGCCAGGGAGATGCAGAGGATAATCATTCACTTTCATAATAGATATAATTCCATAGACACAAAGTTACAGAAATCATATAAACAAGAAGAAAAAAATTCTTATCATTAAATATGGATGATTCACAAATTTCCATAGACAAGGAAAGAAGGAATAGTAGAGGAAGAAAGGGAAAAAAAATCTATATTGATTACTTCAAATCAATTATATCTACAAAGTACCAGGATCCAACCCCAACAATGGCATGGAGAAGCCATTAAAAATCTTCCATGAATGGTTACATTTGGTTACAAAAAATGATGAAACTGATTTAAGAAACCAACGTCTGAACTTCTCTAATTCCTCGACCGTTTCCATGCCTAGTGGTAAAACCAGACGCATTGAATTATAGCCATTCATCCTGCCTTTGCAAACTTTGGATTTGAGCCATCTACATGGGAGAGATTTAAAATGAAGTGGGGATAAGGATGCCTTTTATCTTTTGTGCCTTTTAGAGAAATGGCACTTTGGAACATTTCATCCTACCCATTCACTTCTGATATAGGCCTAACACGTGGATTTACTTGAGTGGCGATGGAGTCACTGACTCACTTTTGTAATTTTAACTCTTTTCAACACGGGCTCAAAAACTCAAATTTCTCCACCGATCCGCCTCCCCACTTTGACTTTTGATGTGGGCTCAAAATTTGACTTTGTCCCTTGGCATGAGCGGGGCCACGAGTCACTTTATAACTTTAAGTTCTTTATGGAAATAAAGCCAAAATTCCCAAAATTCTCTGACAACCCACCTTCGTGCTCTGAATTTTTAACGACAGAGTCACGGCTTACTTTATACTTTATGCCCTTATGGAAACAATGCCAAAAATTCCCAAATCACTCCAATGGCCCACTTTCCCACTTTGACTTTTCAAAGCATCAAAACACAAAATGGGTCTGCCTTTCCACTAATGCTTAAAACATGGCTACGTGTCCCTTTGCGGGCCAGTTCAGTATTTTTATGTTTTTGACTAAGTCCCTCTATTTGGCGAAGGATTTATGTCTGACCCAGGACACGTGGAGGCTTCCCACTCATTTGGAGACTCTATTTAGACCTGACCCTCAGAGGTGCGATGATTGGAAACATGGAGAGTTGGCACATGTTTGGGACCTACTTTTGGATTATCCCCCTGACAGAGTGTAGAAGGGACATGTGGATACTTTCTCCAGTTCTTTTATATTTAGCCAATTCGGGCCTGCTACCCACTTGACTTTTGTTGGACGCTAGACACATGGAGAGATGACACACATTTGAGTGTCTATTTTGGATCTGACCCCTTAAAGGGCACTGAGCTGATGCGTGGCACCTTCTGCTGGTCCTAGACTCTTTAATGGTTGACTCTATCTCTTTTTTCACTCTGACCATGTAGCAAGATGGCACTCATTTGGGGTCTTTCCCTTTGGTATCACTTCTGAAGTTACTTGATTGAGGCACGTGGAGGCTTCTGCCGACCCTCTTATGCTTAGTCGATTAAATGGTCAGATTTGTTCCTTTTTTGGACCTGGGACACATGGACGGCTAGCGAAAGTTTGGATAACTACCTTTGGCTTCGACCCTTAAAGTTACACAGATGAGACATGTGGCGTTGTCCACTAAACCTTCCATAATTAGCTGATTTAGGCTTGTTCTATCTTCTTTTTGGAGCTGGGACACGTGGAAAGGGAATGAACCTTGGGTCCTACCCTTGGAGTTGCATCGTTAAGGCATGTGGAGGCTTCCGCTACCACTTGATTCAGCCAATCAGGATCCTTTGGGCCACAGGGCCAATTTGACACTTTTGCAAACAATAAAAAAGTGACAATTTTAAAAGATAAACCCACCACGCCACATCCAATCAGAGATGTCCACGTACACGTGGATGTTGGGGTAAAAATTGATAGGGAAGATACACCCGTCATTCACGACTGTGAAAAAATAAAAGTGAAAGGGAAAACCCACCTTTACGCATGAATTTCAAATTGTTCTCTATGGAATGAAAAACTGCAAACAATACCAGGCTCAACACAATCCATGGCCAAAGAGAAGGATTGACAACAACATTTAAATGAAGGAAAATATTTTCAAGCATCCAGATGGGGAAATATAAAATACTTCAAACTGTGAAGATGGAAGAATTTTCAATTGAAAGGGAAAAAGTAAAAATGAGCACCCACGACTTCATAGCACGGATTACTCTAAGGTGCTAACTCAAAATTCTCAAAACATGAATTCAAAAAGAGGGGAATTTTGAGTGAAAAAATAGCTAGCACTTTCTGGGGATGACTTGAGAGAGGAATGAGGCAAGATCAAGAACCATATAAAAACTCTGGGAAAGCATACCAGTGCCTGATCCATTAGGCAAATATAGTCAAAGGAAAAACCAATACAAAAGACAAAACACATGAAAGAGAAATAAACCAAAAAGGAAAGACAGAAACAAAACACAAAGGAACAACTAAAACCCAAAACACTGTACACAATATACAGAAGGACTACCTAGTCAAATAGGACTTGAACAACTTCAAATACTTCCCACTATAAGGAAGTGGGAGAGGAGATCCATCAATATAATCCAAATAGAAAGAGTTTTCTCTATAAAAGTGCCTGATTTTGAAAAGACCAAGCCAAAGAGAATAAAAATTACAATGGATTCCTCAAGGTTCATGTATCTTTTGTCCCACAATAAGAAGAATGTCTCCCACTTGAAAATCTCTAGGTCTAACTTTCTTTTCAAACAAAGCTTTCTCCTTGAGTTGATGGGTTGAGATTATATCAAAAACTTGTAACATGTCTTCATCTAACTTGTTAGAAATACATGATCCTCTTGTCCAAGGAATTGGTAAAGCTTGAATCTTCAATAGCCTTAGATTAAGTAATAATGCTGGTAATTCCAGCTTTTATTGGCAGTTGAGCTTCAACACCATACACCACTTGAAATGGAGACATCCAAATTGCTCTTTTGGGTGTAATTCTATCTGCCAATAGAGCATCATAAGGTTTCTTGTGTCAATTCCTCTAAGAGTCATTGAAAATATTCTGAACTACGGTTACCAGATTCTTATTTGTTGATTCTATTTGTCCATTCCCTTGGGGGTAGTAATTTGAAGAATGAGCAAGGGAAATTCCATAACCATAGCAGAAATCCATCATCTCAGAAGAAGAAAAATTTGAAGGATTATCAGTCATAATATTATTTGGTACCCCAAACCTTATCAAGATGTTCTCTTTAATGAAATTGCACACCACATCAGAAGTAGTGCTTTTGATTGGAGTAACCTCTACCCACTTTGTGAAGTAATCTATAGGAGTTAGCATGTGAGTATGCCCAATACTAGAAGGTGGGTTAAGAGTTCAAATGAAATACAATCCCCACTATTGAAAAGGCTCATCAATCGCTACTAGATTTAGTGGTAAAGCATCCAACTTAGGTCTCCCAACAAAAGTCTTAAAGCCTTCACACTTAGCTACCCATTTTGATGCATCTCTGAAGAATGTAGGCCAATAGTACCCAAAACAAAGGATTTTATGGGTAGTGACAGAAGAAGAGAAATTCCCTCCACAAACTTGATCATGAAAACTTGAGAACAACTTCTTATGTTGCTCTTTGTGCAAACACTTCAAGGATCTTCCATCTATGTCACCCTTGAACAAAACATTCCCCCATAATATATACTATGCAAACCTTAGATTAATAGCCCTCTTTTCCTTGGCACTCAAGATGTATGGACACTCTCCATAAGTAAGAAAATGTGAAATATTAGCATACCATTCATCTGTTAAATTGAGGAAGAGGACAACAGGAACATCAACTGCTTCTTTGGACAATTTTGCATCATCTCCTTTAGTAATAATCTCACATAATCCTTTACCCCGGACTAGCTTAGTTGGATTGATATCAAGTTCATATTCTTGGAATTTTGCTACCCAATTTCCTCTCTTAGTTACAAACTCCTGTTGTGTAAGAATAGACTTGATAGTTGTATTAAGTACAAGCACAAAAAAGTGACAATTAATAATATAAAAAATGAAACAACTTGACAGCTTTGACCATTATTTCAAAAGCATGTTTCTCCATCATAGTATATTTCAATTCATGAGCTTTTATAAAATCTAGCTCATGAATGACAATTAGAAGTTCATGATCCTCATGCTAATTCTTCTGAGTTAGCACAACAACCAAGGTATTCTCTGTAGCATACCTCATGTAGATGATAAAATCCTTGCTAAAATCAAGACATGCTAAGATGGGAGTTTTAGCAATGGATTTCTTGATACCTTCAAATTCTTCTTTACCCTTGGAAGTCCAACCAAATTTTGTCTTTCCTTTCATCATGTGAGCAATGCTCATAATCAGTTCTACAAAATCAGGAATTAATCTCCATAGGAAGTTTATCTTACCAAAGAAAGAGTGAACACCCTTTTTGCTTGTGGCAAGAGGAATCTGCTAGATTACTTGAACTTCTTTTTGGATCTATCTTGATTCCTTCTTTAGAGATAATATGCCCCAACAAATTTCCTTCAGTGACACTAAAGATATACTTCTTAGGATTGAGAGAAACTCCATGTTCTCTGCATTTCAGGAGGACTGCTTCAAGATACAGAAAGTCATCTACCCTTGTTTTAGAGAAAACAGCCAAATCATCAAGGTACAAAACAACACACTTTCCCTTTTCTTGGTCCCAAAATCTGTCGGGAAGGTAGATCTATGGATAGACGAGCCAACAGTATGCAGGGCATAGCCCCTCTTTGAGGCAGCAAAGTGAAACTGGGTTTTATTGCTATTCTACCAGTCATGGATTTGTGTAAGTCCTACAATATTCTACCTTCAGGGGTTTGGTATCTTGTCCCAATAGGGCGTATTTCCGACTATGAATAGAAAGTAATTAAGGGAGGAGGAGGAGATAGGATAGATCCAAAGGGAGAAAAGAAATGAATTCCAAAGCAGAAAGGTCAGATGGTTTATGTTTTGGGGCTGGTAGTAAACAGAGCCAAACCTACTTGGCATAAACGAACGAAGCAATACTGATGAGCAAATGACAAAAAAAGTAGAGATAGATCTAACAGAAAAGAAACACAGATCTAACTTAAGAAATATCTAATACATATAGCACATACATTGAGCACAAAGTCTTAATTTCTATATTAATATTTTCTGTTACAAAAAGTACAAATCCTTTTCCTTTTCAATTCTATTTTTTTTATCTAAAAAGTGTTCACCCCTTGAATACAACAAGTATCGAAGTATATATAGAAGGAGAAGGAGAATGAAGGCAAAAAGGAACCAACAACTATTTACAAAATATTTACAAAATATCTAAAAGTCAATTGTTGACTTTGGGGCAATTTGGTGGATGACAACATCTCATGGTTGCAACATGGATGATGTCATTCATTTCTGCCAACATACTTTTAAATTACTTTACAAAAATGGGATACAATCCCAAAAGGAAGGAGCCTATTCGTCATCGTCCCCACAGGCTAGAAAGGAGTATCCTGCTTCTACTCAGGAGAGGAAATGTGAAATTGAGCACTGATACTCCATGAACTTGCTAATCATTGGTTGGAGTTGATCCTGGGTGGGACCCTTTGGTGTGATCACAGATGACCTCAGCAAGTCTCCCATTCATCTCTGAGTATCTTTCTGGGAGCTTGAAGTATTCATTACCTACCTCCATCAGGTATCCAACAAAATCATGGTAGGCTAGAAGGGTTGTTGATAGATCCTGCGTCAAAAGTGGCTTCTGACCCTAAACCTTGTGACACGATCTCCTTGAAGAGCCAAATAGTGTCATCTACCTTCCTCAAGGCGTGTAATTTGAATGGAGTGAGCACGCTAAGGACATCCTTACGATGATCTACTCCATTTTTATGCATTGCATCCAAGGCTTCCTCCTTGATTTTTATCAATTTTCTCTAAGACAAACTCCATTTGATCAACCCGATAATCCAAAGCAGCAAGGACTTTGTTGGGTGCTCGCGGGTGATCAAAGATGTCGAATTTCACTAAGTCATCGACTGGGGTAGTCGAGCATCTTTTGGAATGTCTCATGTTATAACTTGGCGTGGTCCAACTCTTCAGAGATAGGCCCTGTATTTCCTGGAGTTCATTGTTAGCCTGATCTATATTATGATAAAGCTCTGTGAACTTTATGATCACTTCCTCACTATCTTTGAGGATTTGGTCTCTCTAGGCGGACACTGCCATACCTTGCTCACCAATATTGGCGTACTCATTTATCTTTTCCCGACTAAGGGCTTCAGGAGTTTCGGTGGCAGCTACAGGAGGTGCACTGCCCATTTTCTGCAGGGCTTGGAGAAGATGTTTGTTTTTCTCTTTCAATATCCTCTTCTCTTCCTTTGCTTCTTGAAAGCTTTTTGCAAAGGGCATCCACTACAGATAAGGCCTCTCCTTGTAGGATTTCTGAGGATGTTCCCATTGTGACCTGAGTCACTGTAAAATCTGTAGGAGACAGATCTTTTTTCTCCTTTGTGGGATCAGGGTATGTGATCTCCATCACTCTTTCACCTAAAGCGCTTTGAGAGAAGCGGGTTATAGCCTTTTTGCTTCTTAGCTCCTTTTGTTGGAATAACAGAGAAGTCCATAGGTGCAATGGGGACTTTCCTATTGTGTTGACTCAGGTGTTTGGAAATCCATTCTAGACTTAAGGGAGTGGGACCAGGGGAAGAGGAGAGAATAGAGGTGGAAGAAGGAGCAGCTGCAGTGGACATGGGGAAAATGTGTCGAGACACTTGGTGGTGGCATCGAGAGAGAAGCTGACCCAACAAAGTGCTCACAGGGGGTAGGAGTCACTATAGGAGAGGAAACCATGGGGGTGGAAGGGATCTGAGAGATGAGAGAAGAAATGTTGGGGGGACAGATCCCATGAGGGAAGAGAAGATGGAGGAAGAGGAAGGGGGAATAGTAGAAGACGGGGGAGAAGACACAACCAAAGGAGTGGTTAGTTGAGCGACATGAGGAGGGGAAGGAGGAGTGGGAGATGGGATGGTGGGAACTTCACTAGTTATAGCAGTGGCAACATCCTGAGTGGATGTGCCCATTGGAACAGTTACCACTTCTTCTTCATTAGGGAAAATCAGGCTTACTACCTGTTCTTCGGTGGCGGAAGGAGGACTCTTCGGGAGTTTCCACCTAAGCAGTACTTGATTCTCCCTCTTTTTCTTTCCCTTTTCCCTTTGGCAAGTGCTTTGGCTTGGCAGGTGCATTACCCAAGGGAGACGTGGTGAAGTCCACTCCAAGGTAGATGAGATGATTCTTCTTGCACCAATGCTCTGTGTGCTTCAGAGTGCCTTTGACTCCTTCCTCAATAGTCTGAGGTGCCTTTGTTCTATCTATCTCGGCAAATGGCTAATTGTCCCCGTCTGTTTCTAGATGGACTTGATCAACTTATTGATCAGTTGCTTGGAAACCTTTCGAGACAATGGCCATACCATATTGCATAATCTCTGCCATGGCTAGGTGGGAGTGATCCTTTCTCCTGAGCTTGACCTCAGTTCATATAAAGATCGATGTAGATATCTTCGATCTGTGGGACGTGAATTGGATCAAGCTTTACCCTTGGAAGGCAAGTTATGAGGATCAAAGGTTGGCCTTGCCGGGGAAATTGTGTTTCAAGTTAAGTAATTCCAGCTCTGCAAACATTTCCTGGGCTTTGCTATGAGAAGTGTAGGTGTATCTATGCCTACTGTGAGGGGAGCAATGGAGTTCCACCCTTCTTTCTTTTCAGACACTTCTCGTGGTATGTGATAAGCTGTCTAGACAGCTCCAATAGGATCAACTTGGGTCCCGCATACCTCGGTAACTTGGTGGGCTCCCCCAAGAAGTTGGTGGCTCTGAGATAGGTGAAAGTGGGGAATTACGTAAATAATGCCCCCCACTTCTCTATGGTAGTAACCACGCTCTTGGTCATCCGACCATGAGTCATATTTGGCCTCAATAGGCAGATGACATGCGCGTAGAAGAAGGCATCATTGATTTTGCTGAATTGTGCGATACTGTTTTCCAGTCTCAACTCTGGATAATATTCATATATTCTTACTTGGGGCCACACCCCACATCGATTCAGTGTTGGGTAGTCTCTCTTCAGAGGCAACAACATATACCATGTAGGAGTTCATGTAGAACCTCCTAGTTGTTGAGAGTTGTTGAAGCTACTCGGAGATGGTGCTTACTGATAATCTCCGCCCATTCAAAACGTTGATTAGGAACGTTTTTTGCTCATTGTTTCCAAGTATCTGAGCATCCACTTGTGAAAATAATGGGCATCAGGAAGCCCAAACACCCTACTCAGGAAAGTGATTGTGTCACTCAACTCTTCTGAGAAGTCAATGCGATGAATGATTTATGGCCACCTGCTCACCACCTTCTTATTTTTCAGGTATACTTCATTCATTAACTGCATGTATTTGTCTTCATTTTCATTCCATGCCTTTATGCAGTCTTCTTAGCTTATTGCCACAAAATGCCTAGTGGTGGGGGATACCCAACATAATTTCAAAATGTCCGGGCAGTGAGGTTGATTATTACCTCGCCCTTCTCATTTTTGACACATCTCGTGTCTTTATTATAGCAACGGCCCACTAGCATCATGAAGTCATTTTTAACCACGCTCACGGGAATTCCTCTGGAAAAGTACAGACCACTACCAACCAATTTTTCCATCCATGGGATGCATGTGACCTTCTTGGTTCTAGCCCAGAAGTTCTCCATGTCAATATGACTAAGTTCTGAATCTCTAATGTCCAGGTCACATTCTGCAAGGGATTCAGGCATCCTGACCCTTTGGTATTTATAGTTCATTTCTTCCTCTGTTATTTTGGCTTTACCCTTTGACTTAGTTGGCTTCTTACTCGATGAAGACATGTGTGGATCTGAGTTCAACTATTGATCTACAAGAAGAAGTAGGGAAATCCATCATAGAAGAGCCATGTTAGCTATTAAATCATCCATCAAAGCTTACAGAATGAAAAGTTATCAATTTACAAGCCTCTGGGCACAAGGTGCAATTCTACTGTAGGTTGCAGGGTCAGAAGAGCAAGGCGCACTTTGGGAGAGTGTTGCATGGAAGAAAACAGTGCCAAAAAGGGGTGCAGGGCATAGAAAGACTACACACAACATTCAGATGTTGGTATCATAGGATGTGTGCTTGCACCGTATGAAGGGTCTTAACTAAGCGCAGATATTTTTGTGTTGCAAGGCTTTAGGGTGCACCATTAGCACAGATGTGGTACATGTTGCAAAGCATTATGGTGCACCAAGGGGCGCAGGTTCAAAGGGTGCATCATTGAGGTAAGTTGCACCAAGATCTTAGCTTTACATGGCACAAGTAGGGTCTGCACAACATTCAAATGTAGGTGTAACTAGAGTTGCAATTGTTCTTGTGTTAATTCTTTAAGAATTTTTGCAATGCACGGGAAAGGCTGATGTTGCATATGGGGACAGTGTGCCCCTTTGGCATGACTATAATTAGTGCAACAGAGATGAAGCTTTTGCCAAAGAAAAAAGTGGGTTTAATTTGTAACAACTTTAGAATTTTCCCTCTTTTGACAGGTTTGTGGTTTTAGCTTCCTTCAACTAATATTTTGACAATGAGGAGAATGGAGGGAAAAGAGACATAGATCCTTTCTGAGACAAGGCCTTCTAGGTTAGAAGATATGGAAGGAGGGTAAAAACCGGTTGAAGGTGGGTTTGATTTACAAAATGGGCAGGAGTTGTATTATCTTCTTAGGTTCATTTTGTTTTTAACAACAACAACCTCCAAAAACAAAGAAAGATACCACAACAAATTCATAAGAAGAGCAAGGGCCACTTACCAGGAATATATATATAGAGGAAACGGTGAGAGGTCCACGAATGCGATGAAAAGTGACACATGGCGCTGACAGGAGAGATGACAAGTGTAGAAGAAAAACCTTTTTCACATTTTTTCAATCATGAAAATGACAGGTCGGATGTGCCTATATATAGCAAAAGGTGCAATAAATGCACCACCAACTTTTTCTAAGGCGAACCCAGATGGATGCCAACATGAAAATATTTGCACCCTAGGCGCGGATTTGGGGTTGTCAACATTGCCTTTTTAGCGCCTTGGTGTACCATAAAGGGGCACAACATTTGAATGTTGACAAGCTGGCACATGCACCTTGGCACATTCTAGGAAGGCGCAACATTTAGAGGCACAACATTGGAAGTGTCTACAGTCTAAAGGATGTGCCAAAGGAAAGAAAGGGTGCAGTTTTGGTTGATGTAACGTGAATAAAAATTGTGCCCAACCCAAAATAGACCAAATGACCAAGCTTGAAAAACTAGATTTTCCAGAAAGGGATTTATGTCATTCCAAAAGATAAAGGACCTCAACAGGAAACCAGAATGGAAATTTGGTATGGTTACCTGCAAAATTGCCCTTGTCAATTTTACAAGATAACAATTGGCTCTTTCTAGGGACTATCTTTGAGCGAATCTTAAGGGTAGAGAATCCCAGATCAACATGTGCCTGTCCATTGGGCTCGGGGTCAAAAACAAGGGTGACAAAAAAGGGAAACACACAACCAACAAAAGAAAACACATGACAAAAAACAAACACACAACTAAAGCAAACCGTACAAAGAAGAGAGCAAGCTCTACTTCCTGAATATTTTGAGAAGTTGCCCATTATAGGGAAGCGGGAGCTCAGTTCCATCTAGATACAAGAGATAGAAGATATTTTCTCTGTTGATATTTTTTATCTTGAAAGGCCCTCTCCAAAGAGATTTGAATTTTCCATGCATGCCCTTTGGCTCTCTTTGCTTGTCCCATAAAAGGACGAGATCTCCTACCTAGAAATTCCTTTGCTTAGCCTTTTTATTGAATAGTCTCTTGACTTGATTCTGACGTTCAGTGATCCTTTCGACCAGTCTTACTCTCTTTTATTCAAGCTCTATTAGATACATGATCCTCTTTTAAAGAGAATTCTAGAAAGTCTCATCTTTAATTTCTCGTGCCAAGCGCAGGGCAAGAAGTTCCACGGAAATAAGAAGCTCAGCATTGATTCCATATAATACTTGAAAAGGTGACATACCGAGATACCTCTTTGGGGTAATATGGTCTACCCACAAAGCATCATACAATGACTTGTGCCAGAACTGCTGATTCTCATCGACTAGCTTCTGTATGATGGTTACTAGGTTCTTATTGCTAGATTCTGCTTGACCATTTCCCTGGGGGTAGTAATCCGAGGCATGGGCCAATGTTATCCTGTATTCATAGAAAAAATTGATAACTTCCCATGAGGAGAAGTTGGAAGCATTATTAGTAATGATATTGTGTGGGATGCCAAACCTCACGATGATATTTTCTTTGATGAAGCTGTAAACAACTTCAGAACTGACATTTTTAACAGGTATGGCCTCCACCCATTTGGTGAAATAATTTATTGCTATTAGGACATAACTATGTCTGGCACTTGATTGGGGATGTAGTGCTCTGATGAAGTCAATTCCCCATTGCCTAAATGGTTCTTCAATAATGACGGGCCTGAGGGGAAAAGCAGCCAATTTTGGTTTGCCAACAAACTGTTGGTAGAACTCACATCTTGCTACCCAGGTGGTTGTATCCTGAAATAGTGTTGGCTAGTAGTACCTGGCCTAGATGATCTTATGTGCTATCATAGATGAGGAGAAGTGACCACCGCAGGCCGAGTCATGAAAAATTTCAAGAAATTTGATCTACTATGGTTTGTCAACGCATCACAAGAAGATGCCATCAATACCGCTTTTGTATAAACCGTCATCCCATATGACATACCTGGCTGCCCTAAGCTTCACAATCTACTTCTCCTTTGAAGTTAGATGAGCTGGACACTTGCCGTAAGTGAGAAAGAAAGAAATGTCTGAATACCATTCGTCACTGGTCGCAACAAATAGAACCATAGGCAGAGGATCAGTTTCCTTCAATTTATCCGGTGCTCCGTCGATGCAATCATCTTTCTCTTTGGGGGTCTCTGAACCTTTGTTTTCAGCCATAAGCTGACATAGGCCTTTTCCTCTTACCAGTTTGGTTGGTTTTATGTCTAGATCATACTCTTGGACCTTTGTGATCCAATTCCCTCGTAAGCTTCCTAACTCTTGTTGAGTTAGGATAGACTTGACTGCCATGTCGGGAACTAGCACTACCGTATGAGAATTTAGGATGTAGTACCTGAAGTTCTTGAGTACTTTGACAATAGAAAAGGCGTGTTTTTCTAACTGATACATCTTCAATTCATGAGGCTTGAGAGGAGAGCTCATGAACGTGATTGGAGATTCAACATCTTCAAAGTTCTCCTGCATTAAGATGGCTGACACAGTATGCTCAGATGCATAACTGTACATGATAAAATCCTTGGAGAAGTTGAGACATACCAGGATGGGGGCATGGGTGATGGAGGCTTTTATATCCTTGAATTACGCCTTTCCTTCTTCGCTTCACCATAAATTTTGTGACCCTTTCATCATATTTGATATGTACCGAGTCTTTTCAGTGAAGTCAGGGATAAAGCATCTGAGAAAATTCATCTTTCCGAAGGAGTGAACACTGGCCTTGCGTGTGTGTAAGGTAAGGATCTGAATAGCCTTAACCCTTTCGAAATCTATATTTGTCCCTTCCTTGCTAACAACGTGTCCCAACAACTTTCCTTCAGTGACCTCGAAAAATAGACTTTTTTAGATTTAGGGAGATCTCGTGTTCTCGGCATCTAATCAATACTTTCTCCAAATGATCACAATGATCACTTCACTATTTTGAGAACACAGTTAAGTCATCTAAATAAACTACGATGAATTTTCCAATCATACCTTTGAATGAAAATTCCATTGCTCGCTGAAAGGTGGCACCAGCGTTGGTTAAACCAAAAGGCATCCTGCTATAGGCGAATGTGCCCCAGGGAGTAGTGAATGTTGTTTTGAATTGGTCTTCAGGTGAGACCTCAATCTGATTATAGCCCAAAAAACCATCAAGCATGGACAACATCTCTGAACCAGTTACTGCCTGCAAAACTTGATCCATTATGGGTAGCGGGTGGTTGTCCTTCAAGGACGCCTTATTCAGATTGTGAAAATCTACGCATATGCGTATCTTGCCATTTTTCTTTCATACTAGTAAGATGTTTGCGACCCAGGTATTGTGATGGATAGGAAAAATAATCCTCACATCCAGCATCTTCTATATTTCCGCCTGGATGGTACCTGAGATCTTGGGATTATAGTGCCTTTGTTTCTGGCGAAAGGGTTTGACATCATCTTTTAACGGGATGTCATGTTGAACATCCTTAGGCTTGAAAGACTTTAGATGAGCATAAGACCATGCCAATACGCCCATATATTTCTTCAAAAATTTGATAAACTTCCTCTTTTCTTTGGGTGTACAAAACTTCCCGATGTTCACAAACTGTAGATGTTCTACAGAACCCAGGTTGACTGTTTTGGTCTTTGGAGAGGAGTTAGGGTCATCTTGTCACTTCTTCATGACAAAATGATCATTTTTGTCAAACAAACATTCCAGAGAGACTAAACCCTTTAGAATTTTATTTCCTTTGAGATGACATATGCCATCGCCTTCTTTTGATTCGTTTGCTTGACCAGTGAAAGATTCACAACATGCAGAAGTAAATCCTTCAAAATGAAACTCACTGAAATTTTTCACTTTCTCTAGAAAGACAATAAGCTGATTGTCATTGTTAAATACCTACCAGTGTTGAGAATTGTCTGGCACGCTTGGGCGGAAGACTATCTCAATGGTATATGTGTTTATTTTCAATCCTGGGTGAGGGAGCATAAGGGATGCTGAGACGGCCAATGAATCGGCCATATCATTTTGAACTCTTGGAACGACTTTTATTGAGAAAGTGTCAAATTCCTCAATGTTGTCCCATACTGCGTTAGTACCTGAGTCTTTCGTTCTTTACTTGGTATATTATTTTCACTTGATTAACGATCAGCTCGGTATCACCTTGTACTTTTCGATTCCTAATTCCCCTTTCTTTTGTAGCTTGCATGCCAAGTAGAAAAGATTCATACTCAGCAGTATTGTTTGTATTGAAAAACTGTAACTTGAAAGATAGAGGAAAAATCTCTTCTTCAGGAGATATTAGCACAACTCTGGCGCCACATCCACTTGTTGCACAACTGCCATCAAACTGCAGTGTCCATATCTTGTTAAGGTCCTCCTCTTGGATGAGAACATCCATTTTATCAGACTCGGTCGATAAGAAGTAGTTCCCCATCCTTGATGATTCGAAGAGGGTTTGGGCTTTGGGGTCTTCAGAATTGGTGACCAGGTACTTCTTTTGTGATTCAGGCTCTAAAGTCTGCATTACACCTTTGACGGGGATTATGGATTTGGATAAGTCCATATGGATCTCTCCACCAACCTCTCTGCAAAAGCTTCTTCCTAGTAGAATTCCATATGCCATTGGGATATCAGCAACGAGAATAGTCATCTTCACCCTTTTCTCTGGGAACGCCGCAAACATGAACTGTGTGTCTTTGATCTGACCAATCAATGGAAGCTATTTGGTTTCCATGGAGTAACATCTGTACCGAAAGGCTTAGATAAGAGTGAGGCCCAAAGCATGGGTGACCTTTGCTGGCATGACATTATCAGAAAGCTCCAGAATCAATTATGCAGTTGCTTAGCTTGTGACCATTGATTAGGAGGGAGAGATAAAAAGGTTCAATTTTACCTGACGCAAAATTCGAGGCAACATTTATGTGAGATACAGGAGGAATGGAAAGGATTCCTTTCGGAGAGACATGAGAGGGTATGGCAGCTTGGCTTTGGATATATTCAGTCAATCTTACAAGCTACTCAGGGTTAGACTAAAGATATTCAGCCTCATACATTTGAATCTTGGTCTTTTTAGCGTGATCGACTATGTCGAATGCGACCAAGGGTTGCGTTGACGAAGGAATGAGACCCTCGTTTCACGATGCTAGGGTAGGGTTACTGGTCTTTATGGAAATAGAAGAAGGTTGATTTGGAGAAGAGATGGGAGGAAAAGATTTCTTTGTAAAAGACTTAATAGGAGGTTGAGCAGGAAGAGGATTACCTTTTTTAGCAATAGTTGGAGACGTGTTCGACACATCCTTCTCTTTTTGTATCCTAGCAGCAACTTCTTGCTTCTTTTCCTTGGGAGTGGGTGAAAACAGCATATTATTGTCCGCTTGCATACCCTTGGGTACCCTCTTCTTCATCAGAATTTTCATCTTCAAATTCCATATACCCGATTGTAGAGTCGCCAGTCAGTTCACCGACATCTTGATCATCTTCACCTTGCGAGGAAGGTTCATCATAATTTTGCTCTTCTTCGATCTCGACCAGGTCATTGATGGGAGGGACCTCAAGTGCCAACCGTGGAGCAGCTGCAGGTAAACGTGACCTTTGTGGGGTGTTTTTGGGAGTGAAATTTCTCTATGGGATATCCTGATATGGAGTGGAGGACGAAGCCTGAGCTAATTGCTTCTTCAATGCGAGCAAGTCATTCGCCATCTTCTGGAATGCCGGATCTGATAAAGTGGCTTGAGAAGGAGTTGAAGCTTTAGGCTTAGATGGCTCTCGTTTTAACTCAGCTAATATAAGTAGGATGTCTTCTATCCGAATGGCTGCAGCTTGAGCGATAACCAAGGTGGTGATTTGTTCTTGTAAGAGTAAGAAACTTACTCTTGAGCTCATGGCATTCACAAATAAACACTTCTAATTTTCTGGTGTTGGAAGCATGGCAAGCGGCACATGGTTAATTAGTGAATTGAAACAAGCGATAAAATCACGCATGGTTTCATTGACCTCCTTCTTTAGGTGAGTGATCTTTGACAGTAATGCAAATGCATCCTCTGAAGGCTTATACCTGTCTTCAAACGTAGTTCGTAATGTGTCCCAACTGGTGATAGATCCAGTCGGCAAATGTTGGAACCACTCTGCTGCAGGTCCTTGCAAGGTCTCCAGAAAGAGGCATACTGACACGTCCTCATGGGTCACATCTAGGATACTACATGATATAATGAATACAGATGTATGTGAATCCGTGCTTTGGTTCCCACTCCCATCAAATCTTGGGAAATTCTTGCGGTTTACATGAGGGAGTGCGTGAATAGGATGCGGCAATGCAAGAGGGCCCATAGTGTTTCCCCATGGTACTACCATTTGAAAAGCTAGAAAGAGGACGTGAGCCAAAAGCATGGTTTTGTTGAGTAATAGAGCACTGCAAAGGGATGTGGAAGTTCCTTGTGAAAACTGGTTCTTTCATGGAGGCAAGGCACTTCTGGCTGACCGATCAGCTGAACTCAGCGATGAGAAGCGTACTGGTGTAATACTGAAGTTGTGCCTTTGAAGTAGATCGAAAATAGGATCAACTTCTCCATGAGCTCTCCTGCTACGAGTAAATGGCTCACCCGCCAGCGTATCTTTCAGATCTGCAATGTTTTTAGAGCAGATTTAAAAACTCTTTTTCGTTGTATTTGCTAATTTTCTAATTTTTCTGACAAAAATCAGTAGCATTTACTTTTCTAAATTTTTAATTTTATCCCTCTTTTAAAAACTGATTGTGGTTTAATGACAAAGATTAATAAGGATAAAATAATGGTCAACTTAATAAGCTGATTTTCGGATCTTAGATTTGACTTTTTGCAAGGTTTGAAAATATTTGTAAAATTGTCAGAATCTCAGATCTACGGAAATATACGGTTTTTTATAAAAACTCAGCGAACTAAAGATTTCTAACTAGTCCAAATCTATGTATCTCTAAATAAAATTTTCAGTTTGGATCACTTTTGCAAAAAAATTGGATTTTAAGAAAAGAGTTAAGATTTGCAAACAGGGAGTGATTTTCACAGTTTTATCTATTTTCTTAGTTACCTTAGCAACTTTAACAACTGTTAGTGTCTTTTAACTGACACAACACTCACATAGATCTGGTTCGATCCCCAATCGAGTTGCCAAAAACTGTTGGTCTGAAAATATGTTGGGAGGGCAGATCTATAGATAGACGAGCCAACAGTGTGCAGGGCATAGCCCCTCTTTGAGACAGCAAAGTGAAATGGGTTCATTGCTATTCTACCAGTAGGAATCTGTGCAAGTCCTACAGTATTTTACCTTCAGGGGTTTGGGATCTCGTCCCAGTAGGGGTATTTCCGACTGCGAACAGAAAGGATTTAAGAGAGGAGAGGAGGTAGGATAGATCTGAAGGGAGAAAATAAATGAATTCCAAAGCAGAAAGGTCGGAGGGTTTATGTTTTGGGCTGGTAGTAAACAGAGCCAAACCTACTTGCATAAATGAACAAAGCAATACTGATGAGCAAATGACAAAAAAAGTAGAGATAGATTTAACAGAAAAGATCAACATAGATCTAACTTAAGAAAGATCTAATGCACATAACACATCCATTAAGCACAAAGTCTTAATTTTTGTATTAATATTTTCTGTTACAAAAAGTACAAAGCCTTTTCCTTCTCACTTCTATTTTTCATCTAAAAAATGTCCACCCTTGAATACAAGTAGTATCCAAGTATATATAGAAGGAGAAGGAGAGAGAAGGCAAAAAAGGAAACAACAACTACTTACAAAATATCTACACAATATCTAAAATTCAATTGTTGACTTTGGGGTAATTTGGTGGATGACAACATCCCATGGTGCAACATGGATGATGTCATCATTTGTGCCAACATAATTTTAAATATTTTTACAAAAATAGGATAAATCCCAGGAGGAGGGAGCCTATTCGTCATCATCCCGAGGCTGGAAAGGAGTATCATGTTTCTGCTCAGGAGAGGAAATGTGAAATTGAGCACGATACTCCATGAACTTGCTAATCATTGGTTGAAGTTGATCCTGAGCGGGACCTTTGGTGTGATCCCCGATGACTTCGCAAGTCTCCCGTTCATCTCTGATTCTTTCTGGGAGTTTGAAGTATTCATTACCTACCTCCATCAGGTAACCCACAAAGTCACGGCAGGCCAGAAGGTTGTTGATGGATTCTGTATCAAAAGTGGCCTCTGACCCCAAACCTTGCGAGACGATCTCCTTAAAGATCCGAATGGTATCATCTACCTTCCTCAGAGTGTAATCCACACTGAGTAACCCTGAAGACATCCTCAAGATGATTTGTTCCATTTGATGCATGGCCTCCAGGGCTTCCTCCTTGATTTTGTCTATTTTCTCTAAGACAAACTCCATTTGATCAACCCGATAATCCAAAGCAGCAAGGACTTTTTTGGGCGCTCACGGGTGATCAAAAATGCTGAATTTCACTAAGTCATCGACTGGGTAGTCGAGCATCTTTTGGAAAGTCTCATGTTACAACCTGGCATGGTCCAACTCTCCAGAGATACGCCTTGCTATTGCCTGGAGTTCATTGTTAGCCTGAACTATATTGTGATAAATCTCTGTGAACTTTGTGATCACCTCCTCACTATCTTTGAGTATTTGGTCTCTCCAGGCAGGACACTGCCATACCTTGTTCACCAATATTGGCGTACTTATTTATCTTTTCCTAACTAAGGGCTTCAGGAGTTTCGGTGGCAGCTAAAGGAGGTGCACTGACCATCTTATGCAAGGCTTGGAGAAGATGTTTGTTCTATTCTTTCAATATCCTCTTCTCTTTCTTTGCTTCTTGAAGATTTTTGCAAAGGGCATCCACTGTAGATAAGGCCTCTCCTTGCAGGATTTCTAAGGATGTTCCCATTGTGACCTGAGTCACTATAAAATCTGTAGGAGACAGATCTTTTTTCTCCTTTGTGGGATCAGGGTATGTGATCTCCATCACTCTTTCACCTGAAGCGCTTTGAGAGAAGTGGGTTATAGCTTTTTGCTTCTTATCTCATTTTGTTGGAATAACGGAGAAGTCCATAGGTGCAATGGGGACTTTCCTCTTGTGTTGGCTCAGGTGTTTGGAGATCCATTCTGGACTTAAGGGAGTGGGACCAGGGGAAGAGGAGGGAACAGAGGTGGAAGAAGGAGCAGTGGCAGTGGACACGGGGAAATGCGTCGAGACACTTGGTGGCGGCATCGAGAGAGAAGCCAACATAGTGCTCACGGGGGTAGGAGTCACTGCAGGAGAGGAAACCATGGGGGTGGAAGGGATCTGAGAGATGAGAGAAGAAATGTTGGGGGACAGATCCGCGAGGGAAGAGAAGATGGAGGAAGAGGAAGGGGGAACAGTAGAAGACGGGGGAGAAAAGACATAACCAAATGAGTGGTTGGTTGAGCGACATGAGGAGGGGAAGGAGGAGCGGGAGATGGGATGGTGGGAACCTTCAATAGTTACAGCATTGGCAACATTATGAGTGGATGTGGCCGTTGGAACAGTCACCCGCTTCTTCCTTATTTTGGAGAGATCAGGCTTACTACCTATTCTTTAGCGGCAGAAGGAGGACTCTCGGGAGCTTCCTCCTGAGCAGTACTTGTTTCTCCCTCTTTATATTTACCTTTTCCCTTTGGCAAATGCTTCAGCCTGGCAGGTGCATTACCTAAAGGAGACGTGGTGAATTCTACCCCAAGGTAGATGAGACTGTTCTTCCTACACCAATGCTCTGTGTGCTGCATAGTGCCTTTGACTCTTTCTTTAATAGTCTGAGGCACCTTTTTTCTATCAATCTCAGTGAACGGCCAATTGTCCCCGTCCGTGTCTAGATATACCTGATCAACTTCTTGATCAGAAGCTTGGAAACCTTTCAGGAAAATGGCCACACCATATTGGATGATCTCTGCCAGGGCCAAGCGGGAGTGATCCTTTCTGTCTGATCTCTAGTTTCATGATACAGATCGATGATATATATCTTCGATCTATGGGATGTGAATCGGATCAAGTATTTGCCCTCAGAAGGCAGTCCACGAGGATCAAAGGTTGGACTTTCGCTGGGAAATTGTGTTTCAAGTTAAGCAAATCCAGCTCCGTAAACATTTCCCGGTCTTTGCTATGAGAAGTGCAGGTGTACCTGCCCACTATGAGGGGGAATGGAGTTCCACCCTTCTTCCTTTTTAGACACTTCTCATGATACGTGATGAGTTGTCTAGACAGCTCCAATAGGATCAACTTAGGTCCTTGCATATCTCGGTAACTTGGTGGGCTCACCCAAGAAGTTGGCAGCTCTCAGATAGGTGAAAGTGGGGAATTGCGTAAATAACGCTCCCCACGTATCTTTGTGGTAATAACCACACTCTTGGTCATCCAACCGTGAGTCATATCAGGCCTCAAGAGGCAGATGACGCCATAGAAGAAGGCATCATTGATCTTGCTGAATTATACGATGCTATTTTCTAGTCTCAACTCTTGTTAATATTCATATATTCTCACTTGGGGCCATACCCTGCATCGGTTCAGTGCTGGGTAGTATCTTTCAGAGGCAGTAGCATTTACCACGTAGGAGTTCATGTAGAACCTCCCAGTTGTTGAGAGTTGTTGAAGTTGCTAGGAGATAGTGCTGCTGATGATCTCCGCCCATTCAAAACGTTGATCAGGAACATTTTTGCTCATGGTTTCTAAGTATCTGAGCATCCATTTGTGAAAGTAATGGGCATCAGGAAGCCCAAAAACCCTGCTCAGGAAGGTGATGATGTCACTCAGCTCTTCTGAGAATTCATTGCGATGAATAACTTGCGGCCACCTGGTTATCACCTTCTTATTTTTTAGATATAATTCATTCATTAAGCTGCATGCATTTGTCTTCATTTTCATTCCATGACTTCATGCAGTCTTCTTGGCTTATCGCCACGAAATGTCCGGTGGTGCGGGATTCCCAACATAATTTCAAAGTGTCGGGCAGTGAGGTTGATTATTGCCTCACCCTTCTCATTCTCGACACATCTAGTGTCTTTATTGTAACAACGGCCCACCACCATCATGAACTCGTTGTTAACCGCGCTTACGGGAATTCTTGTAGTGCAAAGTACATACCATTTCCAACCAATTTTTCCATCCATGGGCTTCCTATGACCTTCTTGGTTCTGGCCCAGAAGTCCTCCATGTCAATATGACAGAGTTTTAAATCTTTGATGTCCAGGTCACATTCCTGCAAGGGATTCAGGCATCCTGACCCTTTGGTATTTATACTTCATTTCTTCCTCTATTAGTCTGGCTTTACCCTTTGAGTTAGTTGGCTTCTTACTCAATGAAGACATGTGTGGATTTGAGTTCTACTGTTGATCTGTAAGAAGAAGCAGGGAAGTCCATTGTAGAAGAGCCATGTTAGCTATTAAATTGTCCATCAAAGCTTACAGAATGAAAATTTATCAATTTAGAAGTTTCTAGGTGCAAGGTGCAATTCTACTGTAGGTTGTAGGGTCAGAAAATATAGGCACATTTTGGGAGAGTGTTGCATGGAAGAAAACAACGTAAAAAAGGGGCACAAGGAATGGAAAGACTACACACAACATTCAGATGTTGGTGTCATATGATGTGCGCTTGCGTCGTATGAAGGGTTTTAACTAAGCGCAGATATTTTTTTGTTGCAAGGCTTCAAGGTGCACCATTGGCATGGACATGGTACATGTTGCAAAACATTATGATGTGCCAAGGGGGCATAGGTTCAAAGGGTGCATCATTGCAACAAGTTACGCCAAAAATTTGTCTTTGTACAGCGCAGGTAGGGTCTGCATGACATTCAAATGTAGGTGTAACTGTGGTTGCACTTGTGCCTATGTTAGGATTTAGGAATTTTGTAAGGTGCGTGAAAGGCCAATTGTTGCATGTGGGGAGAGTTCGCCCCTTTGGCGTGACTATGTTTAGTGTAACAACAATGAAGTTTGCGCCTAAGAAAACAGTGGGTTTAATGCAAAGGCTTTAGATTTTTTACTCTTTTGGCAATCTTGTGGTCTTCTGGCGTCTTTCAACTTAGATTTTGACAGTGAGGAAAATAGAGGAAATAGTGACAAGGACCCATTTTGAGACAAGGCCTTCCAGGCTAGTAGATCTAGAAGGAGAGTAAAACTGGTTGAAGGTGGGTTTGATTTGCAAAACGGGCAGGGGTTGTATTATCTTCTTAGGTTCATTTTGTTTTTAACAACAACCTCCAAAAAAAAGAAAGATACCACAACAAATTCATAAGAAGAGCAAGAGCCACTTACCAGGAATATATATAAGATAGAGGAAATGGCGAGGGGTCCACGAATGTGACAAAAAGTGACACATGGGGCCAACAGGAGTGCTGATAAGTGCAGAAGAAAAACCTTATTCACATTTTTTCAATCGTGAAAATAATAGGTTGGATGCGCCTATATATAGAAAAAGGTGCAATAACTGCGCTACCAAATTTTTCTAAGGCACACCCAGATGGACGCCAACATGAAAATATTTGCGCCCTAGGTACAGCTTTGGGGTTGTCAACATTTCCTTTTCAGCACCTTGGCACACCATAAAGGGGCGCAACATTTGAATGTTGACAAGCTGGCACATGCCCCTTGGCGCATTCTGCGAAGGTACAAAATTTAGAGGCGCAACATTGGAAGTGTTGACACTCCAAAGGATGTGCTAAAGGAAAGGAAGGGCACAGTTTTGGTTGATGTAACGCTAATAAAAACTACACCCAACCCAAAAAATACCAAATGACTAAGTTCGAAAAACTAGATTTTCCAAAAAGGGATTTTACGCCATTCCGAACGATAAGGAACCTATATAGAAAACCAGAACGGAAATTTGGTATGGTTACCTGCAAAATTGCCCTTGTCAATTTTACAATATAACACCTTTAGAGTACCAAAATCCAAGTCCATTTCCCTATGTAAGGTGGCACTAGCATTGATAGGACCAAAAGGTATTCTCTTGTAGGAAAAGGTTCCCCAAGGAGTAGTGAAAGCAATTTTGTGTTTATCTGGGGTACTAAATTCCACTTAATTGTATCCAGATAATCCATCAAGCATAGACAACATCTAAAAGCCTGTGACAGCTTGGAAAACTTGATCCATCAGGGGGAGAGGATAGTTGTCTTTCACAGAGGCCTGATTCAAATTCCTGAAATCCACACAAATGTGAATCTCACCATTCTTCTTCCTGACAGGCACAATGTTGGCAATCCTTGTTGAATGATGTATAGGGAAAATGATCTTTGCTTTTACTAACTTTTGGATCTCTTGAAAAATATGGCTAGCAACCTTGGGATTGTATTGCCTTTGCTTCTACTTGAACGGTTTGATCCCAGGTTTCAGAGGGATAAAGTGTTACATTTCCTTTGGATGGAAATCCTTGAGATCATCATATGGATAGGAAAGAACATTAGCATACCCTTTTAGTAGATTTACTACCTTCTTCTTCTCCTCTTGAGTGCAGATTTTCCAATGTTTACCATCTTGGGTTCATCAAGACTCCCAATATTAATCTTTTCACATTCAGCAAAATGTCGAGCTCCTTGTGAAGCTTTAGACTTAATGTACCTATCATGCTTATCAAAAAAATCTTCCAAACTCACCAGCCCATTAGGGATCTTGTTACATTTCAATTTTATGCAGCCATCTTGATCCATCTCTTCCTTAGTATCTCCTTTATTAAAGGATACACAATATCTAGGCAAAGTCTCACTTCCTTCAAAATACAATTGGTCAAAATTATCCTTAAGCTCCAAGAAAGAAAGTAGATGTTGATCATTGTTGAAAACCTACCAATTATTTGAATTATTTGGTACACTAGGCCTATGAATCATTTTAATGGTAAATTTCTCCTAAGAGAAATATGGGTAAGGAATCAGCAAAGATTCTAAGATAGATAGAGAATCAGCACTAGTGTTCCTTTCTCTTGGAAAGTTTTCAATTAAGAAAGCATCAAGAAACTCAATGGAATCCCAGAAAAGATTTCTATAATGTTTCAATATCATATTCTTGACTTGAAAAAGATCCCTGACTTGTTTCACAATCAGCTCTTGATCACCACGAGCACAAAGATTCTTCACTCCCATTTATTTTTCCATGTTCAATCAAATTATGAGTGCCTCATATTCAACTATATTATTTGTATTTTCAAAACAAAGCTTGAAAGAAAAAGGATGAATGTTCCCTTCTAGAGCGGTTAGCACCACACCAGCCCCAAAACCATCTGAAGAGAAAACTCCCATCAAACTCTAGAGTCCAATCACCATTGGGATCATGAATCACTCCCTTAGGAATTTTTTCCTCATCTTGTGACATGATCATGTAGTTACCATGCCCTATATCTTCATAGAGTATCTGTGATTTTGGATCATCAATATTTTGCACAATGTATTCAGTTTGATTCGTAGGTAGCAGCTTCTTCATTTTTCCATTGGCCAGGATCAAAGCATGTGACCAATCCATCTAAATTTCACCTCCTACCTCCTTACAAAAATTTCTACTTAGCAACATCCCATATGAGGGAGGAATATCGACTACTAATATAGTGGCTAAGACCCTTTTCTTTGGAAAAGTAGCAAAAGCTACTTGTGCATCTTTAATTCTTCCCACCAAAGGCATTTTTCTACTCTCTATGGAATAGCAGGAACCAAAAGGACGTGTTAGAGTCAAGGCCAAAGCATGAGCTACTTTTGCAGGAATTACATTGTCTGATGCTCCTGACTCTATAACATAATTACTAAGTTTATGGCCAGCTATGAGGAGAGTCACATAGAATGGTTCAATTTTCTCATTAGGTGAAGTGATTGCAGCCATAAGGCATGATTGAGGTGAGGAAGAGGGAGTGGGAAAAATACCTTTAGAAATATTGGATGAAGCTTTGGATTTGGAATTGAAAAATTTTACCATTTTAGAAAAATCTTTTGGATGGGTTTGGTAAAACTCTGCCTCTGAAATTTGGATTTTGGTCTTTTTGAGATGATCAATGACATCAAAAGACCAAGAGGTGGATGGGGCATCACTACTAGGAACTTGAGAGACTTTTGATTTATCAGTTTTAGGATTTGAAGGACAAGAATTTTTGGAAACAGAAGTAGAAGGAGGAGGATTAGCATTACTCACATTATGTGTGCAGGCAGTGTGACTAGCAACTCATCTTCTTGCAATCACTGGAATACCTATAGGAAACTCCTTGGACTTCTTAGTAAGCTACACCACTTTTTATTTTATTTTCATTTTCTCCCAAGTCATGACAACATATGACTCACTATTCATATCTGTCACTCTTTCATCATATTTATCTTCATCATTGATACTTTTAGTGGTGAGGAAATGAACTTGAGATCCACCAAGCTCCTCAAGTTCTTCATCAACCTCTTCTTCTAGTTCTTCATAGAGTTCATTAAAATCCTCATCATCAAGTTCTTCAACTTCACAAGTTTCATTGACCGGAACCTTGATGGGTGGGCCTTCAATAGCCAATCTGGTCTGAGAAGAAGGCAGATGGTTCTTGGGCTGAAAATTCTTCCTTGGAATATCTTGGTAAGGAGTATGCTGAGCCAATTGTTTCTTGATAGTAATGAGATCATGTCCAAGCTTATGTGCTAATTGATCAGAATTGGATCTAGGGGAAGAGGAAGAAGAAGATGCTTTAGACTTGGAGGATTCTCTTTTCAGTTTAGCAGACATGATTAAATCATCCTCAACACTAATAGCGAAACGTTGATTAACATCCAGAGTTGCAAGGCTATCTCTCCTTAGTGCATAACTCACCTCGGGCAACTGAGCATTGAGGAAGAATAAATTTTGGATTTGATCCACTAGATGAGTGTTCTGTGGAATTTTATGAATTAGATTTTTCAATTTATCCATAAAATCCCTCATGGGCTCAAATGGTTCCTTCTTGATATGAGAGATTTGAGCTAATAGAGCATGCACATCTTTAGCAGGTTTTAGATTATACTCAAACTGAGTTTTCATGGTATTCCAATTATTGATCAACCTAATAGGAAGAAGATAAAACAAATCAGTAGCAATTTCCTATAATGTCTCAACAAAAATCTTGACATAGACATCTTCATGTTTAACCCCAAGAATCCCACTTACAACAATGAAGTTTGTAATGTGTTCATTTGGATGAACCTTCCCATCACCCTGGAATTTGGGAAAACTTTTCTTGTTACCTCTAGGTAACTCATGCAATGGATGAGGAAGAGCAAGAGGCCCAACCTATTTTCCCCAAGGCAAAGGGACTGTCATCTTTGGAAAAATTGATTGAAGGGGAATTGATACACTAGCAAGTATTAAAACATGGAGATTATGACTGAGATGTTCTGGAGGAATGCTCTCCTTCAAATTTATTTCTTTAATAGGAGGTGTGCTTGTAGAACGAGTTCCTTTGTTCCTTCTTTCTAGAAGAGAGAAGCTTTGTTTCTCCAAAATTTGAAAACGGGAATCTTCTATTTTGAGATATTTTTACAACTCAGTAAAAGAGGTGCACTTCTTGAAAACATGTGCAAATAATTAGGTGTAATTAGGATCGATGTGGATGTGGTAGTTTTGGACATAGTCGATGTATATATAATAGGTGTAGAGATGGGTGTAGATCTTGATGAAGTTATGGATATGGGAGAAGTTTCTGAAATGGGAGATGTGGGTGAAACGGATGAAGAGATGATGGGCGTAGGTGATGGTGTTGGATCTTGGTTTAAATTATTTATTGTATGAGTATTAGGTGTCTATGATGTGGGGTGTGGAGTTTTATTAGTGGGTGGATGATTAGGAAAAATTTGTTTGAAGAATTCGAGAGGTTTATTAGGTGGTGCATTAGGATTTTCCACTTAGAGGTCACTACAGTCTATGAGTTTTTAGAAAAGGCATTTGAAAGTGCAACATTTCTCAATTTCACGGCCACAAACTTGGTGATAATTACAATAATGTTCCTTGCGATACCATGTTGGTTTGGGTCATGATTCATCAAAGAGTTAGATGGGGGGAAGTTGAATGAGATGGAACGCCATCAACTTGTTGAATATGGAACTATATGATTCCCCTAGAGGGGTATAATTAGAATGTGGTCTAACATCTCTTTGTGGAGGCTCCGTGTGAGAAGTGGATATGGAGGAAGATTTGACCATGATGGCGTTAGTGGCATTTTTAGATTTTTCACCATACATGGAGGAATTATTAAATATAGGATTAGGTTTTTTTATCTAATTTTGAGATGGCCTTGCTCAAGGGCATGAAGTTCAAGTTTACAAGCCATGGTAAATGCCTCTTCAAAGGTTTGGAATGATTTTATTTGAAGAGTAGAGAAAATATGCTTTGCATAAGACTATGAGAAAATTTCAATTAATTCAGTCTATGGAAGAGAGAATGATAGTTGGTTGATTATGCCATGCCATTGTGCAATGAAATTCGTGATAGATTCATCGTCATATTTTATGATGGCGTAAAGGTCTATGATAGTGATCTAATGCAAAATATTGATTGAAATTTTCTTTAGGAATGATTGCGCGAGCTAGGTGAAGGAAGATGGTGAATGTTGGAGAATTATCTTGTACCAATCGAACTTAAGTCTAGCTAATGACATGGGGAATGTACGAATCATAATATATTTATCATGAAAAATGTGGTAGCATGCATGCCTAAATGCATGAAGATGCTATTGTGGATCCTCATTATTAAATTTAGTGAACTTTGAAGCTCCCAATATGGGCTATAAGGTTTAAGAGGGACCAAAGGATTGATAGGTTCATTACAAATATTCTCATATGAGAAGGTGGTTTTGGATCCCAATGTAGCAGCTTAAAGGTTAGCCATACTACTCAATAAAGCATGCATGGGATTTTTGGACGTATGGGGATGAGAATTTTAAGGATGAGATTGTGGAATATATGAATTATATGGATTAGGTTGGGAAAGGGGTAAATATGTTTGAGGATGAGTACGTGTTTGTGGAAGTGGTTGATAAGGTGGAATATAATGAATGGTTTTGATTGAATGGGTTGAGATATAGGTTGTTGTTGAGAGATAAGGATGTGTTAAGATTGATGGGATTGATTTGGTTGTTGAGTGATAGGCACATTATGTTGGTTTGGTATAGGATGAGTTGGGATGTAGGTAATGGGTGGTTGGGATTCTTAAGTGTATTGATTGGAAAGTATGTAACGAAAAGCACCTTGAAGAGGAGGTTAATGGGTTTAGGTTGATTCAACCCCTGAAAGGATGAAGTTGGGAAGTGATTACATTTTCATGAACATGGGAAGTGGAAATAAGGGGTAAAGTTGGGTTATGGTGTTCAAGTGGAGGAGGAAGTAAATGAGAATCTTATGATGATTCGATATGAGCACTAAAACTCGTAGTGGATGAAGAGGTGATGGGGATAGAAGACGTGATAATATTTTTAATGCGACACAAATTAGGGAGAATGGGCACCACCAATTGATTGGTTCAGTGATTGTGAGGGATTGTGGAGGAAGATTGGTGAGGATCAAGCTTATGTTGTTGTTGTCGCCAAATCACTGCACCCCCCGAATGGCCAGGATGTGAATAGGACGTTCGGTGTGATTGGGACACATTGGATCACCTCTCAAGCTGTGGGACTTGGGCTCGAGGTGAACCTCCAGAGAAGGCCGGATTCCTCTTCCTAAACTAATTGTTGTACTACTCCTACTGTAACAAAAATGATTATCTAGTCCTACGCTAACATTTTCATGGGGTTTTAGGGAAAGAGATTTACAGAAATGAAACTATACTAGGGATGGTGATGCACCAAATAAAGGGTGTCTTCAGAATCAAGAAGGGTTAATTTGAAGAGGGTGTGTGCACCACAGGTCAACTTCACCTACTACAACTTAGAGAGGGTACAGGATACCACAGACTAAGAGACACGCGTTCCCTTTGTTAAACTTTATCAGACCAAGAAATATACCAGTTTCCCAGTGAAGAAGGATGAACTCAAGAAGGGTGAACGGACACCACAACTCAACTGCATGCAATACTCCACCACTCGATAAGCACAGAACTCCAAGAACCTGCAATAGAAACTTAAACTTGCACAGTGTACCTGCAAGTACGAGAAAGGCACAAAGAAGCATAAAAGGATGAAAGGACCGAGATTAGTCACAAAACACACACTTTTATTGCTTCAATAACATGCACAATGCATCATACATTCAGAAGAGGAAATAGTTGCCATTACAGTCTTGAAGAGGAGGCTTGAAAGTTCTCTCAACACACAAGAATAACTTGCAGAAGAGAGAGGATTCTTGAAAAGTATACATTCGCCAGAGATATCTAACTGTCCAACTTGTCTGAACTGTTGGAACCCTTTGAAATGAGCTTCTAACTTACATTTATAGAAAAATATGTGAGAAAGAAGAGGAAATGGTCATAATTACATTCCTAAAATGAAGGCCCGTGATGTATTTATTGCAGTTAGTTGAACCACCTAAGAAGGTTCCATCATGGGTCATTAATTGCATGATGACCTAGTCTTCTCAATTAATTAAAAGAATATTTAAATAATAATAATAATAAATATTTAAATAAAAATATTAATTTAATTAACATAATGTTGAGACCCCCCGTAGACCCGTTTGACTTGAAGAGGAGGGGGGACCATGTGGATAGAGTCTGCACAATCTCAACTCGGTGAGCTTCGAATCCTCTAACTCGGTGTTGTACTCGATTTTTGACCCCGCACTAACTCTTTCCTCGTCTTGCCAATCAAGCTCTTTTGCATTGAGTCCTTCGAATGGTGAGCTATCAAACTTGATTCTTATCGTTTTGCTAAAATGTATGTAGATCCTGTGAACCTGGCTTGACGCAAATCAAGACTCGCCTCACGAATGCCACTGCTACAGTCTTGCTTCAAACTCCAAATTGAGCCATTCTGAATTACCAAGCCACCTATATGCATTGTGAACATGAAGCTTTAAGCTCGAAATTGAAATCCTCTACAAATACATTAAACTTCAACACCCACGAGCTTATTCTTTATCTCGACTTCGTACCAATGTTTCCACAATATGAAAAGTTTGACTCTAAATCATACTTAGTGGATTTGATCCATAATATATTGGTTGTACCCACAGAGGTTAAACAATTCAATGAATTTAAATTATTTCATTCCTGCATGTTGCACCATTTAGAAATGATTTTAGAGCTATGAAAATTATTAGGGATCACGTTACGTGGCCCTGTCAACACTGAATCGATTGATTTCTCTGTGATAGCTCTAGTCTTGACAGATAGAGTTATTTCTTCTTGTTTTGGACCACATATTCACATGCATTCCACATTCAAACTCCATGAAACAACACCACGAGCTCTTCAACTGATTCGACCTGGCTTTGTTTTGCACATCAACCCGAGAACTCGATTAGCTCAAACTCACTTGAATGTCGTGCTTAACCCAACATTTCTAAAAAGAATGGTTTTACCACAATGTTCACGGTTCTTCCTTATCATATAACACTTGCAGTAAGAATGTTTTAGCTTGGCCATAATAAGCAAAATTGTACCTTCCAAACGATGAGAAAATGCCATTATCAACAAAGACCTAATGCTGCCATGATGATGACCTAGGCTTATGCCCGTAACATGTCGATAGACACCCTTGAGACTAATTTTTGGCCAAAGAGCCCTTTGGTATTTTGGCAGTGCACTCGGAAATCTCGGGTCCTTCATGTATGGCATAGGTAGCTGTGAGCTAAACAATATACTCGTTTTTCCAGAAACTAAGAAGATCCTTCATGTTACAATTTGCAACACATAAAAGGAGCCCTTCAAAAAATACGTTGAACAACTGGGGAAGCCAAGAGGACCTTGGAAAAATGGTACAGTAACAACCATATGAATTCTTCCTTAGTCGTGGATCAAAGCTAATAGAAATAAAGCTAGATAAAATTAGCTTGAAACTGCAGTATAACGTCCATTTGTTAAAACAAGTTTCTCTAAACCTGGTAAAAGAATATTGTTATTGTCTGATTGGACGTACATAATGGAAGGGTATAAATATTACGTACTGCCCACAGAGTTTCTCAAAGAGACCATTTACGAGTAACAAGGATGCAACATGCAAAACGGGCCGACCAGGTATTTCAGAGTTGACCTTCACATTCAATTCGTTTCTAGGAGAAGGAATGTTGAGCAATATGAATCATTTCATTCTGCACCGTTTTTAAACCTTCATCTCCTGGTTCGGGCAAATTTTATGAAGCCTTGAACAGCGTGACTCCAATCCATCGTACACTGCAGTGAATATTTGTTTCCTGCAGCTGTGCGTGGGAGCTGTCTTGTGACCACCGAATGCTCAGAGAAGTATGCTGGCAAAGGTGAACTGAACGGGAGCTGGGAGATCTGTCTATTGCTTCATGAAACAGTATGAACACCTTGTGAGGAAAACCGTGTCTGTTGGAACGCTCAAAAGAAGGCTTCTACTGTATTGCAACACGCCTACTGCCTATGTGTGGGAGTTTCTGCTCGCGACCAGAATGTTATGCGTGGTAAGCAGAATGTGTAGAGCCTCCTTCGCCCATCTCTGTGTCATACTCGACTTTGGCCAGGCTAGACAACCACGTCCAATCCGATTAAACACTTCAACTACCTCATTCCCACGTTCTCCAACTTACCTTCCGTGTGACTCACCCAAAGACTCGGACCACTCCAAGCTGCGCGGGGTTTTGTTTACATGGCCCATGCGGAAGTCTCATGATGGATTGCCATCGTCAAATCTCCATGCTTGGCAGTTCAACCGGATTTCTCCCCCACGCGGAGTGAACAACATGGTTTTCCATCTTAAAATTTCCACTTGGCGGTGCTACTCCAAATCTCCCCCGCGTGGAATTTCGGTCATGGTTTGCCAAACCAATATCTCCACGCCTGGCATAATAGCTCCAAATCTCCCCGTAACGGCTCGGCCACACCAATCCATGGGCCCCAGCCTTAGCTTTTCCGCGCAACCTTGGCAAGATAGTGAAATTTTTCCCATTCGCGGGATTTTCATGACCCATTCGAGCTTCAAGCTTCTGCAAACATGGATATTGCAGGACAGAGTCCATCTAAGTGATCCCTCGAACTCCTATAAAAATATCATTTTATCTGTCGGGCTGAGTTCAGCCATATCCTATTTTCTCATGTCATCTTATCATATCTACAACATGTCTCTAAGAACCGCTATGCCGTAAGTGATTTCACTCAAGATATCAGTAAACTCGACCATCAATTCCTTTAGGTCTAACTAGGATCAATATTTTAACTGAACTTCAGTCTGAGCTATAAGCTTGATCTCTCAGTGAGCTCAAATGTTTCAACGCTGAGCTATTTCCTTTCGCCCAAAAAACATGCTCGACTTTCTAAGTGACTCGTTGAAGATGCTCATATAATTGCAAAGCAAATTATGCTCCATGAATATTCTGATATGAAACAGTTCCACCTCTATGAGATTCGCTTCCATGAGTTACACCGTAAAACCAGTAAGGTCTCGATAGAGAATCTTTGTAATAAATTTCATCACGTCTCCGGGTAACACTCTCACTGTCACTTAATCGATTTTCATAAAAATATCTTGAAGGAAAATCCCGAATTTGAGGATGCATTCAATGTTGATCAGATAACATAGCTGGATGACTTACTTGCTCAAAAAGGCTTCTACTATACTGCAACATGCCTGTACATCGAATGCTCGGTCACTTTGAGCGTAGAACTGAAATTCTCCTAGGAAAGTGCCGTGAGGAAGTAATTGGCTATACGCAGCAGCTACAGGGTAGAGAAGTAAACTTATCTCAGAAAATGAGTGGCCTCCAGAGAGAGTTTATTGCGACAGCTGCCGCAGGGTGATCCCAAGGAACTGTTGGTGTTGATCCTGATGTTCTGGTTGCATGCGACCACAGTCATGATCAGTTGTTGTAAAATCTTACTGCTGTAGTAGAAGAACGAGATAAAGTTTTAGTTGAGTTGTCTCACCTTTTCATTTTGGAAACTCTCTTCCATGGAAGAAGCTCGACCAAATCTTGAGGCAGCTATTGTCTCCGTCAAGTCATTAAAACTGAATTCATATTCCAACAAGGAAGCATCAATCTCTCCATGTTGAATTAAACCAGGTCAAACTCATCATTTCTCTGCCTCAATGAGCCAACCATTGAAACATCCTCCGCTCCTATCAAGACTCTTTTATGACAAGCCAAACTCGGTTACTGAACTTACATTTCCTACTCATGAACTCGTCTAAGGCTTGTGATCTGAGTTATGACCGAGTTAGGACAAGGCATGAACTCCTCTGATGACTCATCTCTTTATTCCTGATTTGACACTGTTTTAGCTCGACTGAGCGAGATAAGCTTATCGAACTCCTCGATGGCTCACATTCTTGGAAAAAATGAGTGATCTCACCTGATGACCAGAAGTGGGTCCCTGGGACCAATGTCATGATTTAATAGTAATAAGGCCCTGTTTTCCAATTTTTCCATGTGTGTAAAATTGGATAATAGAGACACGTGGCGTCATCCGCTAAACCTTCCATACTTAGCCGATTCAGGCTTGTTTTGTCTTCTTTTTGAACCTGGGACACGTGGAAATCCTACACTCATTTAGGGACTATCCCCTGGGTCTTGCCCTTGGAGTTGCACTGTTGAGGCACGTGGAGGCTTCTGCTACCACTTGTTTTAGCCTCAGGATTCTTTGGGCCATGGGGCCAATTTGACACTTTTGTAACAAATAAAAAAGTGTCAGTTTAAAAGATAAACCCACCACACCACATCCAATAAGAGATGTCCACATACCCATGGATGTTGGGGTAAAAATTTAAAGGGAAGATATGCCTATCATTCATGATTATGGAAAATAAAAATAAAATGGAAAATTGGCCTTTACACCTAAATTTCAAATTGTTCTCCATGGAATGAAAAACTACAAACAATACTAGGCTCGACGTGATCCATACCCAAAGAGAAGGATTGACAACGACATTGGAATGAAGGAAAATATTTTCAAGCATCTATATGGGGAAATATAAAATACTTTAAACTACGAAGACAATAGAATTTTCAATTGAAATGGCGAGAGTAAATTCGAGAACCCACGACTTCACAACATGGATTACTCTAAGGTACCGACTCAAAAATCTCAAAACTTAACTTCAAGAAGAGGTAAATTTTCAGGGAAACAACAGCTGGCTCTTTCTAGGGAAGACTTGATAGAGGAATAAGGAAAGATCAAGAACCATAGAAAAACTCTTGGAAAGTAGACTGATTTATTAGGCAAATAGAGTCAAAGGCAAAACCAATTCAAAAGACAAAACACATGAAAGGGAAACAAACCAAAAAGGAAAGACAGAAACAAAACACTATACACAATATACATAAGGACTACCTAGTCACCTAGGACTTGATCAACTTCAAATACTTCCCACTAAGGAAGTGGGAGAGGAGATTCATCCATATAATCCAAATAGAAAGATTTTTCTCCAAAAAAGTGCCTAATTTTGAAAGGACCAAGACAAAGGGAATCTAAATTACCATGGATTCCTCGAGGTTCATGTATTTTTTCCCACAACAAAACAATGTCTCCCACTTGAAAATATTTTGGTCTAGCTTTCTTGTCAAACAAAGCTTTCACCTTCAATTGATGGGTTGAGATTCTATCAAAAAATTTCAACATGTCTTCATCCAGCTTTTAGAGATACATGATCCTCTTGTCTAAATAACTGGTAAAGCTTGAATCTTCAATAGCCTTCATTAAGTGTAAGGCTGGTAATTCCAATATTACTGGCAGCTGAGCTTCAACACCATACACCACTTGAAATGGAGACATACCAATTGCTATTTTGGGTGTAAATCTATCTACCCATAGAGCATCATAAAGTTTCTTGTGCCAATTCCTCTAAGATTCATTGAAAAGCTTCTGAACGATGGTTACCAGATTCTTATTTTTTGATTCTACTTGTCCATTCCCTTGGGGGTAGTAGTCTTAAGAATGAGCAAGGGAAATTACATCACCATAGCAGAAATCCATCATCTCAAAAGAAGAAAAATTTGAAGCATTATCAGTCACAATCTTGTTTGGTACCCCAAACCTTATCAAGAGTTTCTCTTTGATGAAATTACACACCACCTAAGAAGTAGTGCTTTTGACTGGAATAGCCTCTACCCACTTTGTGAAGTAATATATAGTAGTTAGCATGTGAGTATGCCCAACACTGAAAGGTGGGTTAAGAGTTCCAATGAAATCCAATCCCCATTGTTGAAAAGGATCATCAATTACTACTAGATTTAGTGGAAAAGTAGCCAACTTAGGTCTCCCAACAAAATTCTGACAGGATTCACACTTACCTACCCATTTTGATGCATCTCTAAACAATATAGGATAATATTACCTAGCATGATGGATTTTATGGGTGGTGACAACATAAGAGAAATTACCTCCATAAACCTGATCATGAAAAGATGAGAACAACTTCTTCTATTGATCTTTGTCCACACACTTCAAGAATCTTCCATCTATGCCTCATTTGAACAAAGCATTCTCCCATAATACATATTGTGCATACCTTAGCTTAATAGCCCTCTTTTCCTTGGCACTCAAGTGGGATGGACACTCTCCATGAGTAAGAAAATGTGCAATATCAACATACCATTCATCTGTTGAACTAAGGAAGAGGACAACAGGAACATCAACTACTTCTTTGGACAATTTTGCATCATCTCCTTTAGCAATAAGCTCACATAAGCCTTTACCCCAGACTAGCTTAGTTGTCTATATATCAAGGTCATATTCTTGGAATTTTCTACCCAATTGACTCTCGTAGTTCTAAACTCCTGTTGTGTAAGAATAGAATTGATGGTTGTAACAGGTACAAGCACAACAAAGTGAGAATTAAGAATATAAAAACAAAACTGCTTGACAAATTTGACCACTACAAAAGCATGTTTCTCTATCATAGTATATTTCAATTCTTGATATTTCATAACATCACTCATAAAGGTGAGTGGAAGTTCATGATCCTTAGAATTCTTTGGAGTTAGCACAACAACCAAGGTATTCTCTGTAGCATAGCAATAGATGATAAAATCCTTGCTGAAATCAGGACATGCTAAGATGGGAGTTTTAGCAATGGCTTTCTTTATACCTTCAAATGATTCTTTACCCTTGGAATTCCAACCAATTTTTTTCTTTCCTTTCATCATGTGAGCAATGCTCATAGTCATTTCTATAAAATCAGGAATGAATCTCCTCAGGAAGTTTATCGTACCAAAAAAAGAGTGAACACCCTTTTTGCTTGTGGGAAGAGGAATCTGCTGAATTGCTTGAACTCTTTTTGGATCTATCTTGACTCCTTCTTTGGAGACAATATGCCCCAAAAATTTTCCTTAAGTGATAGAAAAGACAAACTTCTTAGGATTGAGAGAAACTCCATGTTCTCTGCATTTCTAGAGGACTACTTCAAGATGCTGAAAGTGATCTACCCTTTTTTTGGAGAAAATAGTCAAATCATCAAGGTACACAACAACACACTTTCCCTTTAAACTTTCAAAATCCAATTCCATTTCCCTACAAAAGGTGGCACTAGTATTGATAAGACCAAAAGGCATTCTCTTGTAGGAAAAGGTTCCCCAAGGAGTAGTGAAAGTATTTTTGTGTTTGTCTGGGGTACTGACTTCCACTTGATTGTATTCAGAGAATCCATCAAGCATAGACAACATCTGAGAGCCTGTGACAGCTTGTAAAACTTGATCCATCATGGGGAGAGGATAGTTGTATTTCAGAGAGGCCAGATTCAAATTCCTGAAATCCACATAGATGTGAATCTCAACATTCTTCTTCCTGATAGGTAAAATGTTGGCAATCCATGTTGAATGATGTATAGGGAAAATAATCTTTGCTTTTGGTAACTTCTGGATCTCTTGAAAAATAGTTCCAACAACCTTGGGATTGTATTGCCTTTATTTCCTCTTGAACGGTTTGATCCCAAGTTTCAGAGGGATAAAGTGTTACATTTCCTTTGGCTGGAAAGCCTTGAGATCATCATACAAATAGGAAAGAACATCAGAATACATTTTTAGTTGATTTACTACCTTCGTATTCTCCTCTTGAGTGTAAAATTTTCCAAGTTTCACCATCTTGGGTTCATCAAGACTCCCAATATTAATATTTTCACATTCATTAGACTTACGATCTCCTTGTGAAGCTTTAGACTTAATGTACCTATCATTCTTATGAATCAGATCTTCCAAACTCACCATTCCTTTAGGGATTTTGTTACCTTTCAATTTGATGCTGCCATCTTGATCCATCTCTTCCTTAATATCTGCTTCAATAGAGGATACACATTCTCTAAGAAAAGTATCACTTCCTTCAAAATACAACTAGTCAAAATTATCCTTAAGCTCCAAGAAAGAGAGAAAATGTTGATCATCATTGAAAACCTGTCAATTATTTGCATTATCGGGTACACAGGGCCTATTAATCATTTCAATGGTAAATTTCTCCTAAGAGAAATATGGGTAAGGAATCAACAAAGATCCTGAGATAGATAGAGAATCAGCTCTAGTGTTCCTTTCTCTTGGCAAACTTTCAATTGAGAAAAAATCAAAAAACTCAATGGAATCCAAGAAAATATTTCTATAATGTTTCAATATCCTATTCTTGACTTGAAAAAGATCCATGTTCAATCAAATTATGAGTGCCTCATATTCAGTTGTATTATTTGTATTTTCAAAAAAAATCTTGAAAGAAAAAGGATGAATGTTCCCTTCTAGAGAGGTTAGCACCAAACCAACCCCAAAACCATCTGAAGAGAAACTCCCATCAAACTCCAGAGTCCAATTGCCATTGGGATCATGAATCACTCCCTTAGGAATTTTTTCCTCATCTTGTGACATGATCATGTAGTTACCATGCCCTATATATTCATAGAGTATCTGTGCTTTTGGATCATCAATATTTTGCACAATGTATCCAGTCTATTTCTCAGGTAGCAGCTTCTTCATTTTTCCATTGGCTGGGATCAAAGCACGTGACCAATCCATCTAAATTTCACCTCCCACCTCCTTACGAAATTTTCTACTCAACAACATCCCATATGAGGGAGTAATATCAGCTACTAATATAGTGGCTAAGACCCTTTTCTCTGGAAAAGTAGAAAAACATACTTGTGCATCTTTAATTCTTCCCACCAAAGGCACTTTTCTACTCTCTATGGAATAGCAGGAACCAAAAGCATGTGTTAGAGTCAGGTCCAAAGCATGAGCTACTTTTGCAGGAATTATATTGTTTGATGCTCCTAATTCTATAACACAATTACTAAGTTTATGGCCAGCTATGAAGAGAGTCACATAGAATGGTTCAATTTTCTCATTAGGTGAAGTGACTGCAGTCATAAGGCTTGATTGAGGTGAGGAAGAGGGAGTGGGGAAAATACCTTTAGAAATATTAGATGAAGCTTTGGATTTGGAATTGACAAAGCTTACCATTTTATAAAAATAGAAGTAGAAGAAGGAGGATTAGCATTACTCACCTTTTGTGTGGAGGTAGTGAGAATATGAGCTCCTCTTCTTGCAATCACTGGAATAGTTATAGAAAAGTCCTTGGAATTCTTAGCAGGCTGCACCACTTTTTATTTTCTGTTCATTTGCCCTTATGTCATGACAACATATGACTCACTATTAATATCTGTCACTCTTTCATCATATTCATCTTCATCATCCATACCTTCAGTGGTGAGGAAATGAACTTGAGATCCACCAAGCTCCTCCATTTCTTCATCAACCTCTTCTTCCAGTTCTTCATAGAGTTCATTATATTCCTCATCATCAGGTTCTTCAACATCACAAGTTTCATTGACCGGAACCTTGATGGGTGGGCCTTCAATAGCCAATCTAGTTTGAGAAGAAGGCAAATGGTTCCTAGGCTGAAATTTCTTCCTTGGAATATCTTGGTAAGGAGTATGTTGAGCCAATTTTTGCTTGATAACAATGAGATCATTTGCAAGATTTTGTACTAACTTATCAGAATTGGCTCTAGGGGAAGAGGAAGAAGAAGATGCTTTATACTTAGAGGATTATCTTTTAAGTTTACCAGACATGATTAAATCATCCTCAACATTGATAGCCAAATGTTGATCAATATCCATAGTTACAAGGTTATCTCTCCTTAGTGCATAACTCACCTTGGGTAACTGAGCATTGAGGAAGAAGAAATTTTGGATTTGATCCACTGGATGAGTGTTCCATGGATTTTTATGAATTAGCCTATTGAATTTAGCCACAAAATCCCTCATGGGCTCGAATGGCTCCTTCTTGATATGAGATATTTGAGCTAATAGAGCATGCACATCTTTAGCAAGTTTGAAATGCTATTCAAAATGAGTTGTCATGGTATTCCAATTAATGATCGACCCAACAAGAAGATGATAAAACTAATTAGTATCATTGTTCTGCAATGTCTCCATAAAAATCCTAACAGAGACATCTTCATGTTCAACCCCAAGAATCCCACGTGCAATAATGAAGCCTTTAGCAAAAAAAATTTGTTACCCCTAGGTAACTCGTGCAATGGATGAGGAAGAGCAAGAGTCCCAACCTATTGTCCCCAAGGAAAAGGGGCTGCCCTCTTTGGAAAGATTGACTGAAGGGGAACTAAAACACCGGCAAGTATCAAAGCATAGATATTAGGACTGAGATGTTCTTGAGGAATGTTATCCTTGGAATTTATTTCTTTAACATGAGGTGTGCTTATAGAATGAGTTCCTCTGTTCCTTCTTGCTAGAAGAGAGAATCTTTGTTGCTCCAGAAGTTGAAAATGGGAATCTTGTATTCTGAGAGCCTTTTTACCATAGGTATATCTTAGATTTTCTAGATTGAAAATGATCTTTAAGTTGTTCCTTTAGAAAGGGATACATTTGAAATGAAATCCCCAGTAGAGTCACCAAAAATTGTTGAGTTTTTAAAAAGATACTTTAACAAACCATATTCAAGGGACAACCAGTCCCTTCTCTTTAATGGGATAGGTTCTCTTATTGAAAGAAAACAACAAAACTTATATACAAATTTATAACTTTCAAAGTGTGGATTATCGATACTTTGAAATGTTTTATGCCCAAATATCATAAATACGAAGGAATGGAAGGATTAAGGAGATGAGAGAGGAAGAAAATAACGATACCTTCAGGAAATATCAATAGCAAAGTATAACCTTATATGTATTGAGTCAAGGAGATGCAGAGGAGAATAACCTTATATGTATTGAGTCAAGGAGATGCAGAGGAGAATCATTCACTTTCATAACATATATAATTTCACAGAAACAAAGTTACAGCAATCATATAAACAAGAACACAATTTTTTATCATAAAAGATGGATGATTCACAAATTTCTAGAGAAGGAAAGAAGGAATAGAAGAGGGAGAAAGGGAAAAAACTTCTGTATTGATTACTTCAAATCTATTACATCTATAGAGTACCAGGATCTAACCCTAACAATGGTGTTAAGAAGCCATTAAACAGCTTCCAATAACAGTTACATCCAGTTACAAAAAATGATGAAATTGATTCAAGAAACCAACATTTGAAATTCTCCCACACCTCAGCCATTTCCATTCCTGACAGAAAAACTAGACGCATTGAATTGCAACCATTCATCCTACCTTTACAAACCTTGAATTTGAGCCATCCACATGGGAGAGATTTAAACTGAAGTAGGCCTAAGGATGCCTTTTGTATTTTGTGCCTTTTAGAGAAATGGCACTTCAGAACATTTTGGCCCTCCCATCCACTTTTGATACAGGCTTGCCACATGGTTTTACTTGAGTGGGAAGGAAGTCACGGTGCACTTTTGCAATTTTAACTCTTTTCAACGTGGGCTCAAAAACTCTAATTGCTCCACCAATCCACCTCCCCACTTTGACTTTCGATGTGGGCTCAACATTTGACTTTATCCCTTAGCATGAACTAGGCTACGTGTCACTTTATAACTTTAAGCTCTTTATGGAAACAAAGCCAAAATTCCCAAATTGCTCCGATGACCCACCTTCATGGTTTGAATTTTCAACCGAAGAGTCACAACTTACTTTATACTTTACGCCCTTATGGAAACAAAGAAAAAATTCCTAAATCACTTTGATGGCCCACTTTCCCACTTTGACTTTTCAAAGAATAAAAACACAAAAAGGGCCCGGCTTTTCACTAATGCTTAAAACATGGCCGCGTGTCCCTTTACGGGCCAATTTAGTATTTATTTTTATTTTTGACTAAGTACCTCTATTTAGTGAAGGATTTATGTCTGACTTGGGACACATGGAGGCTTCCCTCTCATTTGGAGACTCTGTTTGGACCTAACCCTAGGAGGTGCACAGATTGGACACATGGAGAATTGGCACACATTTGGGACCTAATTTTGGATTCTCCCCCTGAAAGAGTGCCGAAGGGACACATGGATACTTCCGCTAGTTCTTTTACACTTAGTCGATTCGGGCCTGCAGCCCACTTGACTTTTGCTGGACCCTAGACACATGCAGAGATGGCACTAATTTTAGTGTCCATTTTGGATTTTCCCCCTGAAACGGCACCGAGCTGACATGTGGCACCTTCTGCTGGTTCTAGACTCTTTAACGGCCAACTCTATCTCTTTTTTCACTCTAACCACGTAGCGAGATGGCGCTCATTTGGGGTCTATCCCTTAGGTATCACTTTTGAAGTTACTTCATTGAGGCACATAGAGGCTTCTATCGACCCTCTTATACTTAGTCGATTAAACAGTTGGCTCTATTCCTTTTTTGGACTTGGGATAGATGGAGGGCTGGTGCAAGTTTGGGGAACCACCTTTGACTTCAACGCTTGAAGTTACGTCAATGAGACACGTGGCACTATCTGCTGAACCTTCCATACTTAGTTGATTTTAACTTGTTCTGTCTTCTTTTCAGACCTAGGACACATGGAAATCCTATTCTCATTTGTGGACTATCCCTTGGGTAATTCCCTTGGATTTTTGTCGTTGAGGCATGTGGAGGCTTCCGCTACTGCTTGTTTCACCTAATCAAGATCCTTCAGGCCACGGGGCCAATTTGACACTTTTACAACAAATCACAAAAGTGACAAGTTTAAAAGATAAACCCGCCATGCCGCATCCAATCAGAGATGTCCATGTACCCCTGGATGTTGGGGTAAAAATGGACAGGGAAGATATGCCCATCATTTATGATTGTGGAAAAATAAAAATGAAAGGGAAAACAAACCTTTACACCTGAATTTCAAATTGTTCTCCATGGAATGAAAAACTGTAAACAATACCAGGCTCAACATGATCCACAACCAAAGAGAAGGATTGACAACAAAATTCAAATGAAGGAAAATATTTTCAAGAATCTAGATGGGGAAATAGAAAATACTTTGAACTGCAAAGATGAAAGAATTTTCAATTGAAAGGGTGAGAGTAAAATTGAGCACCCATGACTTCACAGCATGGATTACTCAAAGGTACTGACTCAAAATTCTCAAAACTTGACTTCAAAAAGAGGGGAATTTTGAGGGCAATAACACATGCTAAGAAGAAAAGAGAATATGTAGAGGCGATACTTACAAAGTTTTTCCATGCATGTAGAATAAATAAAGTTGATTGTAGATGTAGGGTATTGACCTACATTGCAGAAGAAAGGGACACTTCACCATAATTCAAGATGATAGAAACTGAGGATGGACAAGTTTTCTATGTTTCTAAAAGAAATCTATGGCCACTAAGACAAGGATGTATGTCACAAGATCCTATGTAATCTTTTCAAAATTGGGCTAGTAATCCATATATGAAACTCCCACCTTGGGCTAATACTCATCAAGGTTGGGCTCTATACCATATTTAATACCAACAGCAATGGAAACCTCATTTTTTAGGCCAATAAAAATGGAAACAACCCCCTCAATCATGGAAACATCCTTGGAGAGGATGGAAGCAATGGAATAACTCTCCTTCTAACTACTAGTAATCTTATCAGGAACCACCTTATCCATAATAGGAAGCTCTGATGTAAAACCCCTAAGTAATATTTAAACCAAAAGCTACTCAACTACCATCTCAACCAACTCTAACCCTAAAAATAAATATGCCCAACTAGCCTATACCACTGAATCAACTTAAAACCCTACTTATTCATTTGATGTTAATAACATCTATCTACGGTCGGGAAGAGAGATTTCTCCACCAAGTAAACCTACCATTACAAAGATTGCAAATGAACCACAATTACTACAGAATGATAAGAAAAAAATACATAACATGCTACAAGCTGATCCACATCAAATTGAACAAATTTCTAAGAAGCGTAAAATGCAAGCTAATGAACCACCATTTCCAGAGAGATTAAAATAAGAAAATAATTACCTCAAATCAGAATATAATTATGATTTTTTCAATCAACTGAAGTATATTTGTGTCAAAATTCCTCATATTCAATCCATCAAGGATGTGCCCATCTATAACAAGTTGGTTAAGGATATATACATACAAAGCTAGGCATAAAATTAAAGGATCCATCCACTGTATAAGTTATTGGATAGTTGGTTGATATTATGCTTGGAAATTTAGTTTTACCCAAGTACATAGATCAAGGAAGTCCTTTGGTAAATGTTACAATTAATGGCACAAAAATAAAGAATATTGTTGACGACCATGCTTGGTAGATAGAGCTGTCAGAGTCATGGGAATCCTTAGGTTAGTGGGACGTGCACCCTAAGGAGACCTCCAGATTTTAAAGAAGTTGTCTCTTCTCTGCGGGGGGAGATAGGGGTGAGAAGAACTAAAAAACATAAAACAAGCTAAGGCGATGTGCCGAACAAGCTTGCTAGGAGATTTAATCGATACCACAACTTCCTAAGAAGGGGAATGGTGAGTAACTGAAGAAGGGTGAATGAAATGCACCATAGGTTAGAAAGGGTACATAGAACACTACCTCAAACTACTTAAGCACAACTTCGAGGATAGTAATAGCATTGAGAGATGCATAGTTTTTACGTGAAAATAAAGGTAATCATAAACAATAAAGCTATGCTAATGATGAACAGAAAACACCATAAGGCACATATATCACTCCAAAAATTGTGCACAGTATTACATTTATAAAAGAGGAAAGATTTATATTACAAAACCCAAGCTGAAAGCTAGAGTTCCAAGATCTATGCATTTTACAAAAAAGAGACTTGCGAAAAAGAAGAAAAGATTTAACTCTCCTAGTATCTAACTAAAAATCTCTCCCTTTTTCATCAAACTTTAAATAAAATTTATAGGCAGAGGAGAAGGTAAGAGAGAAATTTCAAACTCCTTCCCAACTGCCCCTCAATTATGATAAATGATATGAAGTGACAGAAATAAATTTCTTCAAATCTTTCTCACAATTTGGCCCCTTCGGAAAAGTGAGAGCCATGCCTATTTAATGCATCTTAATTATCCTACAACCGACTCCCTTGATATGGACTCACCTTTTGAGAAGAAACTCTTTTGGATATTTATTACATAACCAGATATTTCAACCCTTTATGCATTAGTTCCCAACCTCTTGATTAAAATGGCACATATTTTGTAATGAAATGAAACTTCAACTCCAATCTTTTGAAAAGGTCTTAAGCATTAAATATTATAGATAAGACCCTAAATCACTTATACATGGTGGATGGATTGTCATCTTTTATGGCATGCTTTGAAAATTGATTCCATTTGTTGCAAGATCCATGTGGAAGGCCCACGCATCCTTATGACTTTATTTTTCTTTAGGGATTCTGGGAAAGCGTTGGGTGGACACTTGGCACTGTCCATGGGCTTGTTGTCTTACTATTTTGTTAACCCCATGTGTCATCCATGCAGGAGTTTGAGACTTCGTCACCTCCTTTGAGTTCTAAATTTGTGCCTGCTTGACACTTGGCAGCATCCACAGGCTTTCTTGTCTCTTTTTGTGTTTTGATTAAGTCCTTTATGCTCAGTTAAGATTCGGATTTGAATAGGATTTGAAAATGCATGACTCTTCTTGTCTGAATATTTTAAGATAATAAATAATTTTATTGACTTAGGGGTAGATATTAACATCATGACCAAGAAAATTATGGATTATCTGAAATTGGAAGGACTACGGCCAATAGTTATAGTCTTACAACTTACAGATAGATCAATAGTGATACGTGAAGGATTCCTTGAGGACATAGTTGTGGTGGTAAGCTCTCTTGCTAAATTTATTTTCACAAAAAGTAAGTTTAGGAGGATCTCCTATCATTTTAGGAAGGCCATGTTTAGCCACTTCTAATGCATTCATAGGTTGCATGTCTGACAACATAATTATTTCCAATGGAAGTGGTACTACAAATCTCATGCTCTATCCTCTTTCCCAACCATCAAATGATGAATATCATACAATTTGGGTTGAAGAAACAGAATTAGATCATAACTCTATACAACAACTAATGATGTTGGAGAATTTTTGTACAATTACAGGACAAGAAGAAGATGTATTTGTATTTGATTTCCTACAAAATAAAAATGGAAGAAATGAAGAAGTGGATGATAGATTGAGGTGTTTAAACTTCCCCTTGAACCAAGTTTTGTTGCATTAAAGAACCATGGACATTTGAGGTAAGAATTGCATTCTTCATCAACTTCTTCCCCATGACTACATATTGAATTCTATTACCAGCAATTTGTGCTCAATGTATGACCTCTCCAAGAAAGTAGAGATAACTTTAGGAAGGTAGCTTAATGTGAAAAGGACACTGAGTATGCATTAAGAAAATTTGTTAATAATTATTCTTCAAAATCATAGAACTACATTTTCTTGGGAATATGGTGATATGGTGGAATTCATCCTAAGCTTTGCACTCATAATATTTATATCAAGGAAAATTGTAAATCAGTTAGGTAGCCATAGAGGAAAATGAACCCAGTGGTGAGAGAGATTGTAAAAGGAAAATTGAAGAAGTTACTGGATATTGGATTTATATATCCCATATCAGATAGTCATTGGGTGACACCTCTTTGTTGGACCCCAGTCATTTTCACTGGTGTTTTCATTGATGTCAAGTGGCATTGATGGAAAAAAAAATTCAATAGTGGAGAGTGAGTTACTAAGAATTCAATAAGATGAAGGTTTATTAATAGTGTCTTATTAGTGGTGTATTGAGCTACAAGATGATTTCAGGGTGGATTCAGGGTGATACAGGCTTATATAGTGAGGTGGTTTCTCATTCAAGGTAGTTTATAGGTTTTTATGCTTGGCTAAGAGGTTCTACAAGTCATATATAATGATTTTAGCATGGGAAAGATCTATTGGAGTGAGGTTCAAGTCATCAGGTGGAAGTCACAATTGTAACTGACACGTTTAGGCATGTTTTTGGTGCCTGATGAGGTGTGATAAGTTGGTACAGGTCATGGCATGGTCATGTGAGCATGGGAGCAGCCTAGGAATAGTTTCTATAACATGTGTGAGTAAAAATGATGCTCATTTTAGCTCCTGGAGTCAAAATTAAAAAGTGCGTAGAAAATGGCTTTGAGAACTAACAGTGCATGCTGAGGAAAATAAGATGAAGTAGAAGAGTACAATAATATTTATGGAAAATTGGATTATGTACCATATATTAGGGTGAGTTTTGATACTCTAGGAAAAATTTCATCAAGTTCTGAGAAGGTTTGTGAAAGTTATGCTAGTTTTTCTAAACATGATTTTTGGAAATTGCATAATAAGGTGTTTGGCTTCTTAAAGCTCAAGAAAAATAACAGTGCATCCTTTGGAAAAATCCTAAAATTAATTTTTTAGAGGACTCCAATCTTGAGATAGTGATTATATATATATATATATATATATATTAAAAAGGGTATAGGGTATTAGTGTTAATCTAATTAGGAGGAATAAAACTTTGTAAATAAATATGATAAAATAATATAAAGTGATTGCACAATTAAATCTAATTGAAACAAACCCTAATATGCAAGAGAATAGTAAAAAATGACTCAGATGATTTGATGAGACTATTGTAGGTCTCAAAATAAAATTTGGAAGCGTAGACGATCACTCAAGAACCCTGCAAAGACCAGATCTGGAATGTCTGAACTAACTGGGGCACTTGGGAAGGTACTGGGGAACCCTTGGGAATCCTTGTCTATATATTAAGCACCCTTCTCTCTATAAAATCTTCAAATCTAAGATTTTTATGGTCACAAGATGATCTAAAACTCTTCCTGTCTGTCACACTAGATTCACTAGATGAGTTAAATAATGACCAGCAATACAAGATGAAGTATCAAACCATAGGAAAAATAAAAATTCATAATGAATGGGTTGGACTGACCTCATCCACCAAATTAGTGGTCTTATCACTAAGTGTTGCATTACATTTTGGACCCATATGTAGTTCTCGTAAGTGTGTGCATGCCATGTCATACGTGCTCTCATGTCAATCACACATTGTGAAGTAGTGAGTAATAATAACTATAAAATATGTAAATAACATGTGTGCATGGAATATAATAGAATCCCTCCCCCTATATGGTGTGTGTGATTTAGATATCCTAGCCTTAATGCATAGCACTATGTGGATGCAAGTGATCCAATGGATGAAACATTAGATGGAGTGATATTAGTATGCGACGTTAGGACCCTCATTATGGTTTTATAACTTTATATTTATAGGTTTCTTAACTTTAATTTCTTAATTAATCCCAACAAGGCCAACTAGGAAATGGATAAGGATAAAAATATGGCTATAAAGGCCCCAAAACGAAGTGGGAAAGGATGTGCATAGATTGAGGCACCCAAAGTGGGACCATGGCACCCCGGGGCACCCCTGTATAGGCTGCAGTGCCCGAATTTTGCGCTAGAATGACAGGGAAGTTATGAAATGGATGGATAAGTGTTGGAAAATACATGGGAGATATGTAAAAATATATAAAATAAATATGGATAAAAGGTGGGATTAATTATTACTTTATTCACTTGAGAACCTTCTAAATAGTAATATAAGACCACGCTAAATAATGTCTAAAGTGCATAATTTTGTGTCTACATTTTTCCCCCACTTTATGTTGGTGAGTAGAATGCTTGGTAACATAAAGTAGATAGATATGTATACCTAATATCCATTTAGAGTGTAGAAGAAGATGTATCGATGGACTAGACTCAAGTGTGGAATGATAAAAAATGTGGAGGACTGTGGATTCTAAAGATGAAAAATGTGCATAAAAAGTGATGAGAGTGAACCTAGGATGGAACGCATGTGTAAATGTTGTTGTATCTAGTGTACCTGCATGGTTAGTAAAGGAAAGTTCCTATAGTAGTGTGTTTTCATTGTCATTTCCATCGTTTTTGTTGTTGTTGCCCCCAATTTGACTGCTTGTTTCTCATACAACCAAACCTGCAAGGATAAATCAATCAAGAAGTCAAATATGTATGTGTGTAAAAATGTTGTGTAAATTACGCATGTATATATAAATGTGTAAAGTACATAAATGTAAAATACACTAGGATAAAAGTGTAAATGAAACATGTGTACCTGATCCATGTCGAGAGAAGGGTGTAAAAGGATATCATGTACTGTCACAAGGTTTTTTGGTGATCTCATGCCACCTTGGCTAAATAAGTATAGGGAGGAAATGCACTTTATCCTCCAAATTTAACCACTTTTGTTGAAATATGTGAAGAGATCTCTGTGTTGTCCTAGTTTTTTAGGTGATATGACAATGCTGGATGGAGAAGTGTAGAGAGGCACACCCACTGTAGCCCCCAAGCATGTAAGTAATCTGTAGAATTACCAAAGAACACCATGTCCTATTAAAGCTTATGTCTATGGAGTTCGTAGACTGGTCTGAACTCACTCCCTGTGTGTAAACCAGTGTAAATATGTTATGTTAGTAGAAAACCCTCAATGATTCCCCCCCTCTTTGGGGGCTCATTCAATGTCTCTGAAAGGAGAATGTGGCCCAAAAATAGTACCAACCACACTCTAACCTATATAACTCTAATTTGTAGGGGGAAAGGGAAGCACTTGGTAGATACCAAGGTTCACACAAAAGGGAATGGCTAGCCAAAACAAGTGTTATTATGCAAAAACACACATACAATAATACATGTGTAAAAGAAACTGACAATGTAGAAACTACCCAATAAAGTAGTGCAAATATGTAAGAAACAAGCAGACCGCACAAAGTGGGTTTCAAACATAGGACATCACTCATGATGTCACAAGACACTCAAGGCCATCATTGTTGCAAAAAGTATACAAGTGTGCACACAAGAAAAGGGAAAAACCCACATACAATGGAAAACATAGCATAGAAGTAGAAAAGAAAGCAATCAAGTAGTCATGGAAACATGTAATCTTGCAAAACAAGTGTTGAACATGGAACACCCGTTCACATGTTAGAGTGATAACCAATATGTAAAAACATGTATGAACAAGTAGTATAAGATGTTAAGTACAAAATGAAACAATAGCTCTTGGATAAGATGAATGTGGATGCCCCCAGCAACCGGTATAGGAAGGGTAGAAGGTGAGCATCCATGCCACATGTAGAGAGTTGTATCTACGATCACACTAAACAAATATGTGAACGTGCATGTGTGTATGATTATAATATAAGAAATCAATCTAACATGTGTAGTAAAGTGATCATGCAAAACACTAGTAAGCAAGAGTAAATGTCACCAAGACAATGTAGTATGCTTTGGATGGGTAGAATGGAATTCAAGATGGAATGATAGGAGAAACGTACCATCCCAAGTGGATGGAATTTTATGCCATGAGGTTAATTTTTTTCTCCCCTCAGTGGTCAAGAATGAACAGTAAATGAGATTGCATCATTGGGAAATAGTCAAGTAGTGTTGGTTGTATATAAGATGTTGTGATGAGTGTGTATATGTGATGGTTATGAAATGCGACATGTGGAGAGATGTGTGTGAACCCTATAGCTGAAGCATGTATCAAAACTTTTTGAATGGAATACTGATGATTTATTCCTATGTGTATATCACTATAGAATGATTGTGTGGGGATGCAACATATGGGAAGATGTACGTGGACCCTATAGCCAAAGAGTATACCATGACTTGTTGATTGTGTGAGTGATGATGTATCCCTAAGCATATATCACTGTAGAGTAAGTGGATGGTGAGGAGATATACGGAAAGATATGCATGGGCCCTATAGCTTGAGCATATACCATGAATTTTTGAATGTGTGAGTGATTGTTTATCCCTAAGCGTATATCACTATAAAATAAGAAGGATGAAGATGGGTTACGATGTAGCCTAAAGTGTATGTCATTATGGGATGGAAAATAAGGGAGTGGTGATGTACCCTAAGGTGTATGCCACTATAAAATGATAAAATGGAGGGTGGTGATTTATCCTAAAGTGTATAGCACTATAAGATGATAATAAGGATGGTGATTTAGCTTAAAGCGTATACCACTACAAGATGATAGAATAGATGATAATTTAACCTAAGGTGTATGTCATGAATGTGGGAAATGTTGGATGAGAAATATGTCACATAATGAAAGTAAGTTATATTTGATTAGAAAACCCTTGGCATTCAAGTATGGACCGAGGAACTAGAGTGTGTCGTAGGGTAGTCAGTGCAACACATAGAAAACAATGTAGTATAAATGACCAAGTGATGGATATGGGATGTAAATCCATGGTGTGGGAAATGTAATGTAAGATAGGTAGTGTGTATAGAATATGTAATGTGTGAGATGAAATAGAAATTTTAGATAGAAATGGAATATGTAAGGATGATATATGAAACTAGACCCATATACAATGGAATCTATTGTAGCATAGAATGAATGAATTAAATGCAAAACTAGATGCAAATCATATGACGAATAGTGTAATATGTATAAGATTGATGATGTATAAATGAATAATAGATGAGGGATGTATAAGATAATGTAGGTGTATGGTGTATGTGATGGAATAAATGTGTAAACCCTAGAGTGTAGTGTGTTGGGTTTAGTGAAATGGTAATCCCTCAATAGTCCATTTTGAACCGAAGCACAAGATTGCATCGTCAGGTAACAATGGTGCTGGAATGCGTAAGAATTATACCTATATTCAAAGAAGAATGTAAAGAGTAGAGGTGCAACTATTATAACATGAGGAAGGGGGTTTGTGTAATGTAAATTCCCCCCAGGAAGTCTTGAAGGAGAAATTATCCAATGAGGTCGAAGGAAGATGGTCTGTCGACTAGAGCCTAGGATGATGAAAGGGGAGGGTGATGCTCAAGTAATGGTGGTATGGTAGAAAATCATTGCATGGGGGAATGTAGATGATATACATGTGATGGGTGTACATAAGACAAATCTTGCGGTGTAGTAAAGTGTGTGGGAGATTGAGATCGAGGAGGTGTCATGCATAAGGGAGAAGATGAGCCATGTGGAATAAAGTGAGGAGGTGATTGGTGATGAGATGTGGTAGTGGTCTTAGGGAGAGGCTTATGCTGATGAGTGGAAATAATAGAGCGGCGTGGTTGTGTAGAGGCTAATCGAGGTGGTGAAGTAGGGATAGGATGCATGTGGGTAACGTCAAGGGATCTATGTAAGTAAGAAGGGGAGACACAAAAGGAGTAGAGCGAGAAAGTGACGATAGTGGAGGTGAAGGAGGGACACTTTTAATGGAAATAACTTGATTTTCATAAACAAATTTAAGGTGAAAATGTTTCATAGAAAGAATATCTTGGGATTTATGAATCCAATTGAGGCCGAGAAATAATTCACATCCCTTAATGGTTTGACTTACAAGGCAAGGGAGTATAAGAGTGAGGTTCCCAACTATGATATGTAACTTTATAACACCATAGGGTCTATTGAATGGGTAGTCAATTTGTGATTGAGGGTAACTGATAGATTGTAAGAAGGACAGGGAACATGTGCTAATGTGGGAAGAGGTATCAACCTTAGTGTTGTTGATAGAGGTTGAGATGATAGAGGCATGTATATATAAATGGTTAGACATGAATGTAGCTTGATAGTCCCTGTGAGAAAAAGAGATAATGGGTGGGGTCATGTTAGTGTTAGCAACTAAGAAGTTGAGAATGCCCACATAAGGAGGTGGTGTGGCATGATATGTATGATTACCAGAAGAATCCATAGTATTTTTGTCATGTTGGTGGGGATCAGTGTTAAAAATTTTGATTTTACCATTATCCTTAGAGGGAGGAGGGCCAGTAGGTTCTGGAAATTATAGCTTGTTGTTGTTGAGGAGGTCTCAGATAATCATGCTTAGCTTTAGACACCGGTTATTAGAGTGTCCCACACAACAATAATAATCACAACAGAAATTTTCATTGTAATGACATCCTTTAGGTCGTGATGGATCTAATTGGAAGGAGGGTAATGAGATTTTTGTCAAGGAATTTTCTTAAAACAAGATGTGGCGCCATAAGAATGTTGGTGAATGTATGCCTAGGCGGTTGGGATTGAATTTCCTTAGAAGGGGTAATAGCATTAACAACGAGCTTATTCTCAGTTGGATTAGATGTAGAGGTTTTAAATGGTGTCTTGTTTGGAAAACAAGTGGAGGAAGGTTATTCCTAATACTTAATTTTTCTAACGGACAGGAGATTAGATTCATGGAGTTTAAGAGTATGAAAATTTTGATCAAAGGATTAAAAGGTCTCGAAGAGAACATTTTATTGGAGAGGTGGTAAGATACTTTGTATAAAAAAATCTTGTAGTTTGGAATCATCCAAGACATTAGTCATTTTATCAAAATTATTATTATATCAAAAAACGTAATTGGCAAATTGCTCATTAGGTCCTTTCTTGAGTTGCGCTAGCTGGGTGTAGGTCATCTTAGGACCAATGTTGATGGAGACATGTGTGAGAAAGGTGTTGGATAAATGGGTGAAGGAAGGTATTGAAGGAATAGGTAAATCATATAACCAACACATGGTGTAGTCATGAAGACTACGAGGAAATATTTTAGCCAAGACGAGGTGATCATCAGCAAAATCAAGACAAACAACCTGGAAGGCAAGAAGGTGCTTCTATGGGTCACCATGTCCATTGAAAGAGGGAAATTTAGGGGTGAAAAAGTTAGGAGGGAGGGGGTAGGTGGAAATGATGTATTTGAATGGAGTATGTAACAACACAGTAGAATCTAAAGAAGGATATGTAGTGGCCTATTGCAATTTATGAATTTGAGCCTGGAGATCATGGTGTAACGAGGTTAAATCCTGATTACCTATAGAGGAGGTTTGTCATTTATGAAAAACCAAAGGAGGTGTGAAATGACTAGTGGGAGTGGGTACCATAACTAGAATAGTAGAGATAGGTGGAGTGTAGAACCAAGGGGCTGAGTGGAAACAAAAGTGGGAAAATCTATAAAAGTATTGAGTTCAGCCAAGTTAGTAGCCTCTTCATGAGCCACATGCAAAAGTAAATCTAAATCCTATGGGTGTTTTTCAAGGTGGTCATTGATGGATTTAAGGTGATCTTTAGTAAATTCCTCATGAGATTGATCCATGGAAAAAGGGGGAGAAACCCTAAAAAAATGAGAAAGAGGAAGCAAGAAACATATACGATCGGGTTCACCAAAATGATTAACAAAAATAAGATATCCTAAAGGGGGTATAAAGTATTAATTTTAATTTAATTAGAGGACTAAAACACTGTAAATAAATATGCTAAAATAATATAAAGTGATTGCATAATTAAATCTAATGGAATCAAACCCTAATAAACAAAAGAAGAGTAAGAAAAGGAATCATCAGATTTGAAGAGACTGTCGCATTTTTTAGTAGGTCTGAAAATAAAATCTGGAAGTGTAAATGATCACTTAGGAACCTTGCAAAGACTAGATCTAGAATGTCTAAACTAACTAGGGCACCTGGGAAGGTACTGGGGTGCCATGGTCTTCAGATTAGGTACCCTGATCTCTATAAAATCTCTGGATCTGATTTTTGTATGGTCGTAAGTTGATCTAAAACTATGCATGTCTATCGCACTAGATTCGTCAGATGAGTTGAATAATGACCTACAATACAAGAGGAATTATTAAGCCTTAGGAAAAATTAAAATGTATAATGAATGGGTCGGAGTGACCTTAGTCGCCAAACTAGTGGTCTTATCACTGAGCACTATACTAAATTTTAGACCTAGATGTAGTTCTAGTGAGTGTGTGTAATTTGTGCCCTAGGTGCTCTCATGTCAGTTGGACTTTGTGAAGTAGTGAGAAATAGTCATTATAGAAAATGTAAATAACATGTGTGCATGGAATAGATTAGAATCCCTCCCCCTATGTGGTGTGTGTGATGCAGATATTCTAGCCTTGATGCATGGAACTATGTGGATGCAAGTGATGTAATGGATGTAACTCTATATGGATTTATAGTATTATGTGACACTAGGACCCTCATTATGGTCTTATAAATTTATATTTATATGGATCTTAAGATTAATTTCGTAATTAATCTCGACAAGGCCGACTGGGAAAAGGATAAGGATGAAAAATGGTTAGAAAGGCCTTACAAATAAATCAGAAATGCGTGCATAGATCGGGGCACCTAGAGTGGGACCAGGGTGCCCTGAGGTGCCCCAATATAGGCTGGGGTGACCTGATTTTTGGCTAGAATTATGGGCCAGTTGTGAATTGGATGAATAAGTGCTGAAAAATACACGGGAACTACAAAAATAAAATATAAAATAAATATGGCCAAAAGGTGGGATTAATTAGTACTTTATTCACTTGAGAACCTTCTAAATAGTAGTATAAGACTAGGCTAAATAATGTCTAAAGTGCATAATTTTGTGTCTAAAAATAGTGCAAAAAGTTCTAGGTCAATTAGACATGTTTTAAGAAAGATATGAACATTCTTCTACCAGGTTATTTCTCTCCTTAGGTTTTTTCTTGAAGTTTTTGAGTTAAAAGGGGTTATTTTGCCTTCTTGTCAAAATGGTGCATCTTATTAGAGATAATTAAGAAATTTTTCATGCCATACGTGTGGCAAACATTAATTTCAAGCATATTCTCCTTATCCAATTCATCTCATCTGTGTAAGGGAAGGTTTTTTTAATTTATGTGAACTAAAGGTACAATCAGAGAAAACAATATACAAGGGTATGTCAAGTGAAGTGTGTTAAATGTTGATGCAACCTAGAATTCACCAGTAAAATCCCAAGCATGCTGGCACATCACTCATCCTAGACTGAGCACTCACCCAAAGTGTAAAAAGGTACAATGCCCCTCTTTAAGGTTGTTTTTGTAGGATGTTAGCATGATGAAGACTTAAAGCATTCATATCCATAACTAATATATCATTTTACAGTGCATGTTCATATCTAGATCTAGAGAATAATAGACTTAAATTATAACCATGATGAAATCAAGCATGCAAGAACCATTTATACTCAGGATTTGATACTTTGATTCAGCCAATATACTTCATTGCATTAAACATGATAAATACATAGAAGCTTATTACAATAGATAATACCATAGTTTTATGCGCATATCAGATTTGGCAGCATAACTTTTATCCCAATTTTTCCCCCCAAAAAAATTGATCAAACACGACCCTGCATAGAAAAAAATTAGAAGGGTTGGTTCTATCCTACAAGCTCACATTCGAATCTAACAATCAAGGGGTAGGAGGACTCGAAAATGGAAGAGCAAGGGTCAACGAAGTGCAAGCCTGAAACGGCTAGGTGCAACAAGGTCAGCAGAGGCCTCCACAAGTCCAATCAGCACATCTTCAAAGGTCAAGCCAAAAAGGTGGTCCCAAGCGAGTTCCATCCCGTCACATAGTCAAGGTCTAAAAAGGGGGTCTCATCGACCAAAATCGGCTAAGTAAAGAATAGACCCACGGAGGGTGCCACGTGCCTCATCGGCACAACTTCAAAAGTGATACCCAAGGGACAGTCCCTAAATGACCACGAGGCTTCCACATGTCCCAAGTTTGAAAAGGGACAGAGTCGACAGTTGAAAATTCAAAATGGGGAACAACTAGTGGAAGGTACCACGTGTCGACTTGGTGCAACTTCAAAGATCAACTCGGAAGGCGGTTCCCCAGACAAGCGTGAGGCTTTAATGTGTCCCAAGTCTAAAAATGAGACAATGTCAGTAGTTGAAAATTCAAAATGGGGTAGAGCCAGCGGAATCCTCCACATGCATCATCGACACAATTTAAAGGTGAAACCCAAGGCAGAGATTCAAACTAATGCCATATCTCCATGTAGTCAGGGTCCAACAGAAGTCAAATGAAAGTGGGCCCAAATCGGTTAATTATAAAAGGACCGGAGGAAGTCTCTGTGTGTCTCAATAGTGCACCTTCAAGAGTGAGACCCAAGGGGTAGTCTCGTAACAAGTGCAGGCTCGCCATGTGATCATAGTAAATAAAGAAGACATATTCAACTGTTGAAGAGTCCAAGATTGGTGAAAGGAGCCACACATCAAATCAGTGCAACTTCAAGATTAAAATCTGGAGTGGGTTCTCAGATGTGCATAGAGCTTCCATGTATCCCAGGTCTGAAAAGGGAATAACTGGCCATTTAATTGACTAAGTATAAGAGGTTCGGCGGAAGCCTCCACGTGTCCAGAGCTTGAAAAGGAAAAATTAGCCATTAAAAATTCTAAACAGAGGTAGACATGTGAAGGCCTTCATGTGTCTCATCCGCGCAACTTCAAAAGAAAAACACAAAGAAACAGAGCAAAGCCGTGGAAGGAGCCACATGTCTCTTCAGAAAAAATTCAAAGGAAATATCCAAAAGAAGTCCCCAAACATGCACCAACTCTACACATGACCATGTTTCAGGTCAAAGTGGGAAGGTGGGCCTTGGAAGGATTTTTTGCAAAAACTGGGTCAGCAAGCCTGGGGAAGACTTTTCACCGAAGTGGAAAATGTGGGCCAGTAGGCCCGGAGATGAATTTTAGGAAATGTAAAGTTGCGGGACCATGGGATTTTTTTTTGCATTTTTTGCAACTTTCATAAAATCATAGTTTGTAATTGTGGGCCCATGAGCCTGAGGATGTTTTTTTGCCAAATGGAAAATGAGAAGGTTACGGGCTTGCAGGGGCTTTTAGGAAAAAGTGAATTTTAAGGCTTGCAGCGCTACAGGGATTTTTTTATACTTTTGTAATTTTTGTTCAAAAGGTTGAAAGTGAATTTCAAGCCCACAGATCTGTTTTGCATAACTGGTTTTTCTCTATTTTTGTACAAATTTGATTCAAATATTCAAATGAGCATATCTTTCAATCCAGTGCTTGAGATTCAACAAATTTGGTACCGTTGGAAATATATTAACCCCCTCTACACCATGGAAGCATAAAATATTATTTTCAGTAGGATTTGATGGGTGAAAATTATGAAAACCTCTTTCATGCCATTAATGAAGGATCTGATTGCTTCAACTACCCAGATCTGATTTAGATTTTCCATCTTTCCTTCTCCAACATGTGAAACAAACATGGGGAACTAGAATTGATAGATTGTAGGTGGGTTTTTAGGGAATTGATGGTTGGTGGTTGAGCTTTAAGAGAAGAATCGAGTTTCTCTTCTTTCTCTCTAGTTTTCATCGTCTATATAATGTAAAAACTTCACATTTGAGAAGGGAGACATTCTAGGTTTGGGGAAACTATGTAAAATTTGTTTCCTAACCCCATTTTGAGTTGTAAGCCTTCTCTTATACCTGGAAAGCATGTTTGCGACTCTAAGCAGAAATGTAATGGTTTGTGCACCTTCTAGAGCAATAAACTCATGATTTTGTGGCATTCTTCCACCCTTTCTCGTGTTTTATTTTTTCTCTGTGCCTCTCCCTTTGAGATCTATTTTCTATGCATGTATTTCATGTTTACAGGTGTAGGATGTCATGTTTCATGGAGTTTTAATTCTAGATTTGGACCTAGGTCTGTGTCACTTCTGTTTGACCTCCCTCATCTCCTTTTCCCTTTGTTTCATCCTCCCTCAACAGAGTATCTCACCTCTTTCCTTTTCTGGTGTATCACCGCTTTAGTGTAGGATCTATTTCACTCTCTCTCTCTCTCTCCCTGTCTCCTTGGAATGGTTAGATTAGGATATAATAGATTTTCCTGCACTAGAGTAGCTTGTGGTAGGTAGTTTGGGAATAAGAACTAGCCTTCTCTAGAGGTCGATCTCAAGTCTAAAAGTCCCACAGCTTAAGAGATGGTCCAATTTTGTGTAATCACACTTAATTCCCTAATCAGATCTGAAGGCCATTTGGGGGTGTTTTGATTTTTCACTAACAATTTTGACATGCCTAGTCGGACATGTCTGAAACACCTTACCACTTCGTTTCATCAAGTTGATGTGTTCTTGGTGAGATTCATCCTTTTGAGGCACATGAAAAACACATCTAGTCAACAACCCATCCTTTGAGTTACATAGCTTCTTCCCATTCATTTCCATCCATTATTCCTTCCACATATTTCATTTTCTCCCATTCCATGAAGTTGTGTAATCATGACTTCATTCCCAACTTGGAACTTACACTTGCAACAACATTAGTGCAGTCCACCTCTAATGTATTTCACAACTCCTCTAGATCAACATTATGATCAGATTCAAAATCACTATGGCTACCCCTATGAGCAATACCAGGATCAGTTTAGCTATAAAACCTACCAAGAGGGATATGCATGTGGTGAAATCAACTACATGAAGAATCTTGACTCACATGAGGAGATTAAAAAATTGGAGGCACACATGGTGCATTCAAGGGCTACAACACAGATGAAAGCATTCAGGATTGGTTATAGGGCATCTTGTCCATGGGTTAGCTCTTTTCCAATACACTACATCCCACAAAGGAAGCTTGACTTCATGATTGAGATGTTGCCCCAACTTGCGCAATGGGATGAGGAGATAGAGGCCTACGAATGTGGTGTCAAGGAGGCTTGTCAATGGGTAAGTCCTACACCATCATCTAGTGATTTCCTCCCCATTCCCAAAACAACACCATCTCAACCTAGGCTTCAATTTCCAAGCTTATCATCTGCTGCCCTAACTATTGATTTCCCTTCCCCATCTTCTAGTCTTCCATCTCATCTTTTTTCCTCTTCCCTTTTCCCTTCCAAATCTAAGTCCCCTCCACAAGAGCCAAAATAAATGCGTTCCCCTCCACCACTTACAAGGAAACTACTAGTGTATACCCCATCCACCACTCCTCCTACTCTCCCAAGTCCATGCCAAGGAGATACTCCAAAAACTAGTCAAGGAGAACAACAAGAAGAGGAACCAAAGAGAGAAGAAATGATAGAAAATATGAAGAGTTAGGCTACCAAATTTGGGTTTACAAAGATTCCCTTGTTGGTTAATCCTGTGGAGGAGGTTGAGGTCAAGCCACAAGTATTGGAAGCTTTATCTATAGCACACATGTGGGAAGAAGAAGCTAATCCAAATCCAAAAGAAGAGGAGTACATTCTGGTTTTGGAGGAGAACCATAAATTTTCAGAGGCTCCAAGTAAGGAGCAGGACACATAAGAACCTTCAGTTCTTCCTCCCACTTCATCCCCTTCAAGCTCTAATGTCCAAGAAGATTTGAGATTTTAAACTTTGTGTTTGAAGATGAGGGGAACCATGGTGAGAAAGTTGTATATCAGGAGGATACCATGGAGGAGGTCGAGCACATGCAGCAAGACAGCAAGGAGGAAAACTATCTATCAGACATGGAAGATTTATTTGATGGAAAGGAGTCTGAGGATATCATATCATTTTCTCCTCTCTCATCTACCTTCCAAGCACATGAATCCACTTCCATGGAGGAGAGCATCAAAGGAAAACATCCTGCATCTCACAACAGACCTCTGGAAAAAAGGTTGGAGGATCTCAATATTACATGTTATTCTCAGGAGGAGGAAGGAAAAAGACCACGAGGATCCCATCTCGTCCACAACATCCATCCAAGAATATCTGTAATGAGACTCCATTTTTGGAATTAAAAATCAGAGCAATGGGCACATTTAAAGGACCAGACCATGCCCTATCAATTACTTAGCTTTACTGGAGCCAAAGGAGAAGAAAAAACTAGTCATTCCCTCTTCAGGGCATGAGGATGAGTATCAAAGCACTAAGAGTCACCACCAACACCTCCAAGAGTCTAATGTAAATAAGCTTGAGGAGGTACTTTCCATTAATGTTGATACCTTGATGATTTGGGTGGAAGATCAGCCTCTTATCAGTTTCTCACTGATTATAACTTCCATGTTTAGTGCCAAACCATATATGTGGCAATTTTTTAGAAAGGGAAGTTATTTCTCCCTTCCTATGATAGGATTTGTTTAGCTTTTCTTTGATAGGGTTAGTGTAAGAGTAGGAGTAGATTTTATTTCAGTAAAACAAGTGATTTTACACACTCTGCATGTCTCATTTGAGGCGTGTGTGATTTTACTTTTGTACATAAGTTTTGTTTGTATTTCTCCAGAGTTATAATGTGCCATGCCCTTCAGTATTCATGATAGAGAGACCCATAGTTTCCTGTAATAGTTACTAATTTCAAATGAAACAAATATAGAGCAACTAAAATCAGGTTTCGAGGCAATCCATTTTCAGGGATAGGTGAAAGCCCCACGTCAATGTAATTTTCTACTCTCACAAACCTCATCTTCAAGATTTTCTTATGAAAATTGAGAATGCAGACAACAGGGAAGGTTCAGGGTCACCAAGCACAAGCAGTTGGGCTCACATTTTTAGGGACAAGATCAGTACCAGGATATCATTCACGAATCCATACCCAATAGATACTTCAAGGAAATTGATCTCTTCATCTAGCAGGCATATGTCCCCATGAGTCATCAAAATGTTATCCCAATTTTTCCCCCAACAAAATTGATCAAACACGACCCCACACAGAAGAAAATCAGAAGGGTCAGTTCTGTCCTACGAGCTCACATTCAAATCCAACAATTAAGGGGCAAGCAGACTCAAAAATGGAAGAGAAAGGGTTGGAAAAGGAGGCCAATGATGTTAAAAGATTCTAGAGGCTCAACAGGAAAGAAATTAGAGAAGAAGCTCAAATTTTTCAGACTTCACATGTAAGTCAACTCAGGGCAAAGCAACAGACTTGCGGAAGGTGTCATGTGTTAGCTTGGTGTAATTTCCAAAAGGCGCAACAAAGTGGGGACCCCAAATAAGTGCTAGCTCTCCACATGTCCAAAACCCAACATAGTCACTCCTAAATAAGCAGAAGGGACCTAGCCAAAAATGAGGAAGGAGGAGTAGGCCCAAAATGGCTAAGTGCAACAAGGTCAGTGGATGCCTCCACGTGTTCAATCGGCACATCTTCAAAGGTCAATCCCAAAAGGTGGTCCCAAATGAGTGACATCCCACCACATAGTCAGGGTCTAAAAAGGGGGTCTCATCGGCCATAATCAGCTAAGTAAAGAATAGACCCACGGAGGGTACCACATGCCTCATCGGTGCAAGTTTAGAAGGGAGACCCAAGGGATAGTTCCTAAATGTGCGTGAGGCTCCCACGTGTCCCAGGTCTAAAAAAAGACAAACTCGATAGTTGAAAATTCAAAATGGGGAAGAGCCAGTAGAAGGTGCCACGTGTCGACTTGGCGCAACTTCAAAGATCAACTCCGAAGGTGGTTCCCCAGACAAGTGTGAGGCTTCCGCATCTCCCAGGTTTGAAAAGGAGACAGAGTGGGTAGTTGAAAATTTAAAATGGGGTAGAGCTAGTGGAATCCTCCACATGCCTCATCGGTGTAATTCAAAGGTGCAATCCAAGGAGAAGACTCAAACTAGCACCATCTCTCCATGTAGTCAGGGTCCAACAGAATTCAAATGACAACAAGCCCAAATTAGTTAAGTATAAAAGGTCTGACAAAAGTCTCCACGTGTCTCAATGGCACACCTTCAAGAGTGAGACCTAAGGGACAGTCTCCAAACAAGCATGGGCTAGCCCCATGGTCAGATTCAATAAAGAAGATAGAGTTGGCTGTTGAAGAATCTAGGACTGACAAAAGGAGCCACGCGTCAACTCAGTGTAACTTCAAGGTTAAAATATGGAGCAGGTTCCCAAATGTGCGTGGGGCTTCCATGTATCCCAAGTTTGAAAAGGGGACAAATTTGATCCATTTAATCGACTAAGTATAAGAGGGTAGGTGAAAGCCTCCACGTGTCCAGAGCCCGAAAAGGTAGAATCAGCCGTTGAAAAGTCTAAACAGAGGCAGGCCTATAAAGGCATCCACATGTCTTGTCCACGTAACTTCAAAAGAAAAATGCAAAGGAAGTCTCCCAATATGCGCTAAGCCTCTAGGTGTCTAGGGTCAGACATATGGCTCCCCCCAAAAAAATCTACTTATCCTAAACACAAAGAAATAGAGCAAAGTTGCAGAAGGAGCCGCGTGTCTCTTTGGCACAAATTCAAAGGAAAAATCTAAAATTTGTCCCCAAATGTGCACCGGCTCTACACATGGCCATGTTTCAGGTCAAAGTGGTAAGGTAGTCCTTGGAAGGATTTTTTTTCCAAAAGTGGGTCGGCGGGCCTAGGAAAGACTTTTTGCCGAAGTGGAAAATATGGGCCGGTGGGCCCGGAGATGAATTTTGGGAAATGCAAAGTTACGGGGCCGCAAAAAATTTTTTTGCATGTGTTGCAGCTTTTATAAAAGTGTTGTTTGTAAGTGCATGCCCGTGAAACCAAGTAGGTTTGTTCACTAACTGGAAAATGAGAAGGTTGCAGGCTTAAGGGGGCTTTTGGGAAAAAGTGAATTTAGGGCTTGTGGGGCTGCGGGGATTTTTCACACTTTTGTAATTTTTGCTCAAAAGGTGAAAAGTGAATTTTGGGCCAGTGGATCCATTCTGCATAGCTAATTTTTCACCATTTTTTTACGTATTTGATTCAAATATTCAAATGGGCATATATTTCAATCTAGTGCTCGAAATTCAAAAAATTTGGTAACATTGGAAAGATCTCAACCACCTCTATGCCATAAAAGAATAAAATACTATTTTTGGTAGGATTTGATGTGTGAAAATTAGGAAAACAATTTGTCATGCCATTAATAAAGGGTCTGATTGCTTCAACTACCCATATCTGATTTAGATTTGCCATCTTTCCTTCTCTAACATGCCAAACAGACATGGGGAACCAAAATTTACAGATTGTAGGAAGATTTATAGGGCATTGATGGTTGGTGGTTGATCTTTAAGAGAATAATCAGGTTTCTCTTCTTTCTCTCTATTTTTCATCATCTATATATTGTAAACACTTCTCATTTGAGAAGGGAGACATTCTAGGTGTGGGGAAACTCTATAAAATTTGTTTCCCAACTCCATTTTGAGTTGTAAGCCTTCTCTTACTCTTGATAAGTGTGTTTGTGCCTCTGAGTAGAAATGTAATGGTCTGTGCACCTTCTAGAGAAATAAACTCATGATTTTGTGGTGTTCTTCAACCCTTTATCATGTTTTATTGTTTCTACATGCCTCTGCCTTTTAGATCGATTTTTTGTGCATGTATTTCACATTTACAGGTGTGGGATGTTGTGTTTCATGTAGTTTTAATGGTGGATTTGGACCTAGGTCAGTGTCACTTCTCTCTAACCTCCCTCATCTCCTTTTCCCCCTATTTCATTCTCGCTCAGTAGATTGTCTTTCCTCTTTCCTTTTCTGGTGCATCACTGCTTTAGTGTAGCATCTCTTTCACTCTCTCTCTCTCTCTCGATGTCTCCTTGAAATTGTTAGATTAGGATAGATTATTTTTTCCTACACTAGAGTAGTGTGTGGTAGGTAGTTTAGGAATAGGAACCAACCTTCTCTGGAGGTTCATCTCAAGTCCGCAAGCCCCACAACTTGAGAGATGGTCTAATGTTGCACAATCACACTGAATGCCCCACTCAAATCCAAAGGCCATTCGGGGTGCTATGATTTTGCACTAACAATAACCTCACAATAACTCAGTTCTCACGTGCCCCTATTTACTACACAGTTCATTACATATTTATAAGGATGGGGACTTTCCCTTCACCACTTATCTAATCCCAAAATAGGTCACATGCTATTATTAGCCATGTGTCGTTTATAATAATATCCACACATGTAAGTGCGCTAACAATAGACAACTTATAGTTAACTATTAGTAGAAAATATATTCTCATCTTGTATCCATCCAAAGTGCTTTGTAGCCAATCCTCCAAAAACATACAATGCATGTCACACAAGTCTCTAACCAGTTTGTGTGTTCGGTACGCTATCTCCAAAAATAGCTCATCATCGTGAAAATGGATAAGTCCCAAATATGTCTCTGTCCTCAGCTCATGATTCATTTCTGATCCTCCCATGCATTTAAATGCGTTCTTCTCTTCTGCGTGAACCTTTTTTATGTTCTTTTCTAAGTTTCATACTTTTACCGACCAACGTTACCCCACACTAGTTACATTTCCACCCTAGAAATGGTTGTCTCCAAAATGAATCAAATAATAGAGAAATATAAAGAATATTTATGAATAAAAGAATGTTTTTACCCTGCAGCATCTTCTGCTTCAACCTGAAGAATCAATTCTAGATATTCTTCTTTTATTTCTACCTCTAAAGTCTACCAATCATTGAGCATGGCTTCTGCCTTTTCCGAGATATCCATTGTACTTGACTCTAGCTCATCTTTTGCAATTTCTCCTTTCTCATTCTACAAGACCAAAACAATGTTGGACATTGAAGTCATTCTTCCTTCTAATAAGTCTATCTTTTATGCGATGAGTTTCCCAAGCTCATCTAGCCTTTCCTTGTGTGGTTTTTGGACTTTCGTAAGGGCCTCGCATTTCTACTTGACAAGTGTTAACCATTCTGCACGGCCCAATGTCTCATCCTTCATGGATTCTAAGACTTCATTGTATTCCAAAATGGTACTGGTTCTTATAACGGCTTCTCGGGTTATACAAATATTCAGCGCTTGATATGCTTTCTTCAGTTCCTTCTACATGATCTAAAGTAACCCCTCATATGATTCATTCTTTCCCATCACCAAAGTCTTTTCTCACTTTGTTTCCTACTCAGGATTCTTTAGTTCTAGCATGCACAGAGGTCCATCTTCAAGTACTAAGTACACTAAGGTACTTACATAATAAATTTCCAAAGGAATCATTTTGGGTACCTTTGGCTCTAAGTGTGGATTTTCTTTAATGATATTGTCCCCAATCTCCTCTATCATTCTGATGAAAATAATGTTCTTCTTCTGTGCCAAGTCTTTTTCTTGATTTAGGCGTGTTGTTTATACATCCTTAGTTTTGAACTCTTATCTTAGTGCCCTAATTTTTACAGCCTTATCCATATTTCACCATGCCACCTATGTCGAGACTTTCACCAAAGCATTGCTCACTTGTTCATTTGACATAATAGTAGGCTTTACTATTATGTTTCTAGCCTGAGGTGTCTTCTTCAGCCTCCTTGATACACATGACTCTTTACATATCAAAGTTTGGTTCTTCCATGTGCGTGTCCATTAACCATGACAATTTCTTCCTTATGCGTATGGTTTCCATATCTTCATCCATCATCTCCCATCCATACAACTCCTTTTGTGTCATTTTGCTTTGAAAACGGGCACGGACAATTTAACCTGTGTCCTTAGCATAGCCCATGACTGATGGAGCATATTCTCCACTTGTTAATTTTGTTCTTGGCTCCTTAGGAATTTGAACGTCAAGATTCGGAGCTTGTTTTTTTGTACCCTGAGCAGACTCTTGTGATGTCTCACCTATCTCCTTTTCTCCTTCTTTTCCATCCTTCATATATTTGTCCTTTAGTTCTTCCACATTCTCTGTAGGTGTAGGAGATTCAGGCTTGCTCTCCTTAAACTCTTCCACCTCCTCATTCAACTTCAACTTCTTTCTTCTCTTCTCAGTTGTCTCCTTCTATGGAGATATTTGAGGTGATCTGTGCACTGATTTTTGAGTAGTACCTTGGGTCTTTGTTCTCCTGAACACTCTTTTAAAGTGGCGCTCTCCCTATACTGCATATAGATCCTCATCATCTCCTCCTTATGGCTGGGGTGGAGTAATCATGTACTAAAATTCTTCCTTATTTGGAGGTTTCCTCCTACCTCTATGCTCTAAACCACCACTATTCTCATGCTCCTCTTCTTCATCATCTACTTGTATTGTCTCTATGGGCTTAGGTGCTGGAACATTTTCCATTGTAAGCTTACCTTTTGGAGGCCCTGGGAATGTAAATTCATTCTCCACATACTTATTATTCTCTAGGTTAGGGTTGAGTTGAAGGTACAAAAAATATGCTTCAGTTTCCCCAACTACCAAGCTTACATGCTTCATGCTTATAATATCTGAGATAAGCTTCTCAATGTAGCTAGTCTATCCTGGATAGACATATGTCTTTCTCAGTGTATAGTAGTCACAATCTACCTTGTCTGCATTGAAGGTTAGGTGGCATGCATCTGAGAACCACTGAACTGATGCCTAGAAATATCTTATTGTGAAGGCATATGGAATTTTTCACCATGGGCTCCAAGCTCTTTCCTCATCGCAAATCGCACGATACAAAAATGTTGGTAGACTGAAAACTATACTGTTTTACCCACCATGGAAGGTAACTCCTTGGGTATGCACCAGTCCTCTTCAAACACCATGTGGAGCCTATCGTACCACATCTCTACCCTTTGTTTAAATGGCCCACCCATGGTCCCTTTGCATAAGTATTTATTAAATCTTTCCTCCAGATATTTTTGTACCATGGGGTACTCCCAAATCTTCTCCTTTGGCCAATTGGGCACTCCAATCTCCATTAACACCAAAGACAATAAAATATCTCCAAAACTAATTTTGTCACTTGTACGCACTTCTTCAATGATATTCTTTGTTATGTGATCCACAATATTGTAGACCACTCCTTGAGACATCTTCCTTGCAACGTGCAACCACATTGTATTCAACTGTCACCACCTTTCTTGGTCATTCAACTTTGTTACAAGATGGGCAATTGCTTGTATGATTGGGTAATTATTTAATTTATCAATTTCCATACCACGTGGACCCTTGGGATACCCCAGCTCCTTCCTTATCTCCAAGATTGCAGCCTTATTAGTTAAATCACTCTCTAGATCTACTCTTGAGGCCCTTAGTCCCATCACTATTGAAATGAAGGTAGTTGTGTTTCTTACCCTACTGTCCGGTGAAGTAGAAGAAGTCCTCATGGACTCTACTCATCAACCATCGATACAATGGTTTGTACTTTCCAAAGTATGGCAGCTCTTACAAATGATAGACTCCAATTTTATTTAATAACTTCTCACCAGCGTCATCGTACATGGGCATGTCTTCTGCTATGTGCTTTTTCATTTATGTACTCAACAACGCATCTAGCTCCTTCTTATTATCCTATGTATGATGGTTTTAATCTCTGATTATAAATTTTTGGATGTGGGAATCCCATTCTTGTCCCACAATCACACCCTCTAGATAATACATTTATGAGAAATTACTCTTGGGAGAAATTTCTTCTTCCACTTCGACCTTCTTATTTGCTTTTTACTCCTGTTGCGGGTGTTTTCTTTGGTTCCATTTGAAAAATCTATCTTTTCTTCCCTTTGTAATTGAGCAAGTCTAAACCCTAGTTCAAATCTCTATGACCTAGTGGAAATCATTTTCCCTAGCTCTTTTGTAACGCGTCTACTTCATTCAAACCCTTTACCTATGGGAACCCAAGCTTCTCCTGCACATAAATCTTCTCTCCACATATGGTTTCACACTTTCACACCTTAATAGAATTTCTTGGCTCATTTACACTTATCTCTTTTCAAACTCTCTCAATTGTAATGGTAAAAATGAACTCGCATCCTGTCCTTATATAGATTTTCAAAAATTTAGTGCATTTATTTCTCCTTCACCTACCAACAATCCTCACATTAATCAACCATTTTTTGTTCTTTCCATGTGGTACATCTTCGCACCCAATCTATAACCTTCTAGCGCACCTTTCTACCTACTAGCCGTGGACTTCTCTTCAGTGTGCCTCCATGCACCTAAGTACCTCAACACCGCGCCTTCCCTTGGTAGTTCCCATGGCCTCTTCTTACCTTGTGTTATACTTTTTTATTCATTCATCTACATCTATGGTCCTCATTTCTAGAAGAAATGTTTTTCAATTATCCAACTTGAATAGAACCCGTAGTAGTTTGTTTCTTTCATGTGGAATTATTTTCAACAGTGTTGTACCTAGATATCAATAACCTACCCCAAACTAAGGGTATGTGCAGTCCTCTGTGCAAAGAAATTCTTCAAATAGTAATTAGCTTATGGCATGTAAACGTGCTTATTACATAAAATCACCAACTAAATTGAAAAATCATAGTGATGAAGAAGGAAATCCATTAAGGAAATACATAATTGAGAACTTAATCTAAATGGCAATACTGCCTTATTACAAACACCGAGAAGACTTATTTATAGTAGGGCTTCATCCTACTCCCGTTGAAGTATCTGGGTAACCGTATTCCATCAAGTGACTCTAATTGACAAGTGCATGTTTCAAGTATGTGAGTGATAACATATAACCCCAACCAATGTAGCTTGAGTTTTCCTAGATGGCACAAAAACTTAGAATCATAAAGGAGCACCATGTGTCCAATCTCAAACTTTCTATCCCTGATGTGTCTGTCATGCCATGCTTTCTTCCTGGCCTTTTCTTATTTTTGAATCCAATGTGTCATGGCTTGTTGCTCATCCATCTTGATTAAATTTTCAATCCATTCTTCTATTGTTTTCTCATCAGCTATACCTCTAACGCATGTAATACGTAAAGAAGGTAACATGAATTATATAGGAAGAACTGCTTTTGTGCCAAATACTAACTGAAATGGTGTGGCTTTGTTCAACTTTTTATATTCCCAAAGTACTGCAGATACTTTATCATCCCAATCCTTTCTTCTAACATCACAAATTTTTATCAATGTCTGGCTCAAAATTTTGTTGAAATCCTCAACAATTCCATTTTCCTAAGGATGATATGGTGTAGTATTATGGTGTGTAATCATGAAGTCATCCAATAAAATTCTGATTGTCTCATTCAGAAAGTGTCTACCCTTATCACTAGTAAAACTTAAAGGGAATCCATACCTCGTAATTATATTTTTCCATAAAAACCTGGCTGTTGTAGTCGCTATAAAATCCTTTATAGAAGCTTCTTCTACCCACCTTGTCAAATAATCTATGTAATTTATTATATAGTGTGAGACAGTCCTATGCGTGGCTGGTGAAATAGGACCCACAAAATCTATAGCCCATTTCTCAAATGGTTCTACACTAGTAATTGGTCTTAGAGGCATTTCATCTTGTTGACCCAGTTTCCCTAGATGTTGACAATGATCACAAGCCTTGCAATAATCCTTACAATATTTATATAGGGTCTCCCACTATGATCCAATGAGTAGAATATTACAAGCAGCGGCATCACCTGCATAGTGGCCACCTAAAATACCACCATGAGATTCTTTCATAATATCTATGTGCTCATGTTTCAATACACAATGGTGCAATACTTCATCCCGACCTAATTTGTACAGGTCACCGCTAATCAATATGTAGGGTGCCGCACATATAGTAAGTTTTTTCTTCTCCAAGGATTTCATTCCTTCTGGTGTCATACCTATCTTTAGAAAGACAACAATGTCCTATAATTTTGATGGCACTTGTTGTAACATGTATAACTATGCATTGGGCATGGTGTCTTTAATGGCATGTAATTCTTCTCTTTACTGTATTCTGGATAAATGGTCTGGTCTAGAATTACTTTTCCCTGGTTTTACCATAGCTGTGACATCAAATTCTTGAAATAAGAGTACCCATCTTCATATGAACCCTTGAAAACAGGCTTGTTTACTAAATACTTCAATGCCATGTGATCTTTATAAAATAAAACTGGTGTAGCTAACAGGTATTTTCTGAATTTATGTAGCGAATGGATCATTAACAAAGCTTTGTGCTCTATAGTTATGTAATTCTTCTCTGCAGGAGTCAAATTTCTACTAGTAAAATATATAGGATGATCTATAATACCTTCTACAAGTTGAGCCAATACCATGCCAATGGCCGTGCTAGAGGCATCCACATGTATATGAAATGGCTGGTCCCACGAAGGAAAATTCAGAATAGGCGCGGTAATAAGTTTCTCCTTTAATGTCTCAAATATGCATTGTTGTGGTTATGCCCGGTAGAACGTACCTTTTCCTTTCAGTAAGTCCTCCAAAGATGTGGAAACATTGGCATATCCCTTTATGAATTTTATATAATACCCCATGTGACCCAAGAATTTGCGCACCTCACTTTGACTGATAGGCTCTTTTAGGCCTATATGACTACAACCTTAGCTGGATCAACCAGCAAACCTTCTTTGCAGATGATGTGTCCTAATAGTATTCCAAATGGTGTAGAAAATATGCACTTCTTTATTTTCAAATAGATACTCAATTGTATACATCTTTCAAACATTAATCGCAAATTGTCATAATGATCTTTAACAAGTCCATACACCATCCAATCGTCTAAATAAACCTGCAATAATTTGTGAATAAATGCCTTAAACACTTGAACAACTATGCGTGAAAATATAGTAGATGCATTTTTCATACCAAAAGGCATCACAGTATTGGTGAAGCTACCCCATTTAGTAGTAAAAGTACTCTTTTCCTTATCCTCCTAGGAAATCCTAACTTGATGATACCCAGGGAACCCATCGGTAAACGAATAGATTTTGCACCCTGCAACACCTTTAGGTATTTCCTCATTGAATGGAATAGGAAAGGGATCAGTCACACATGTAGCATTCAACTCCTTGTAGTCCTCACAAATCCTATTCCGACCATCCTTCTTGATGCTGATCACCATTGGACTAACCCATTCTAACTCATTAGGGGCTTGATGATTCCAGACTTCAACATTTTATCAATCTCTTCCTTTACCTTTTCATGCAAGTTGGGTTTCATCCTATAAGGTATCTTTCTTATTGGGCGCACACCCTCCTTAATATTTATCTTCATCTCTCCTAATGATTCATGTATTCCTTTAAGTTCATGGTACCCTCGAGGGAATAAGTCCTGATAATCCTGTAGTAACTCTATGATTTTTTCCATTTGAGATTTTGACCAATAGTATCCAATTACGACCTCCTTAGGCTCAATATCTAATCCAATATTCACTTTCTTTGTCTTCATAGGTTCATGATAGGCACGTGTGTATTAAACTGTATTTTCCAACACCTCGCGCCTACTTGTTAAATGGTTTACATCAGAAGTTTCTACTTCTTTGTCATCTACTAAGTAGACCATTTTTCATTTCTCTTTCTCAAGGCAAGCACGCTGAAGTAGTGTGGCATCGACCTCTATTTCTTCAACAAAACACTCTCCTGAGTTTCCTTCATCCAATAACTCCTGAAGGAGTTCTTCAGCCTTGACACTATCTCCCATAGTTATGTGCTTTATGACTTTTAATGCTTCTTCCACCGAAGGCTTGGTAGAGAAGAAGTCAAACATATGAATCATTCCTGCAATTAAATCCTAACAATTTCCAGTATCTCTACGAAGTTCTTCATATACATACCAAGCACACACGTAGCCTTGAAAGTGGAATAAAACTTGTGCACCTATAGCGAAGGTGGTAAAGCTTCATGTCCCTCTGTCTAGAGTCTCTCACACTTCTGAACGTGGTGTGGAACAAGTTGATTACCATGATAAGTGCATATTTGAGTAGGTGTATTGCTCCTAGAGAACATAGTGGCAAGAGCAAGCCTAATTTCATGCCATCCTATAAGATTTTCCTTGTGGGCCACCCACCAGCATGTTGTTGTCTCATGTAGGGTATAGGTTAGCATATTCCTTCTCTCTAGCGTGTATATTCATTGTTCTTCCATGGAACGTAGGAATACCATAAGATTTCCTTCTCCAGTGTAACAAGGTACCAATTTATTACCTATTATCCTGATATAACGTGGTTTGCAATCCTTAGTGAATAGACTCTTTACTTCGTGCCCCACTAACTCATAAGTGTTATGAGCCCAGTTATCACAAGCAACACTTGTAGTATTGATGATAGACTATACATCCTCCCATTCAATGATTCCTTATTTACATGGCTCAAGCACCTCTGGATCCCAGATGTCGGATACATAAATCCTATTTAGGTCTACTTCAATCAAGGGATCAACATAGGGCACATATTTTCCATCTGTTAAAGGGATAATAACTCTTTCCTCATTTTCAAAATTGATATAACCCTTTTTGAACCAAAGATCAACATTATTTACATACAACCAAGGATGCCCCAATAGAGATGGGAAGTTATCTGACTCTGCCAGTGCTAAAACCTCAAAATCTCCAATGAACTTGGCTCCTTGTATGGTAATGGATGCATCTTTCAAAACTCCAATGGGAGTTTCCTTAGTCTGATTAGCCATGAACAATACATTAGAGGATGGCTGTAATGGGGGTCTGCCCATTTGTACCCACGCATATAAAGAAAGAACATTAACTTATGTGCATGTATCAATCAATATATTACTCTATAGCCACCCATCCACAACAGCATTCAAAGTGATTTCCTTGTCATAATCTAAGCTATGAGGGGCAAGATTTACATGTACGATATGTCGTCTAGTCTCAGTACTTTCACATGAAGTGTTTCTCTTTAAAAAATTTCCTAATAGTGTGTTGTCCTCTCAAAATTTCTCCTCTTTTGAGAAGTTGAAAATTGAAAACTTTTGAGTTAATCACCTTTTTTGTTGTTCTGGTAAAGGGAAAAGTCAAAAAGTTGGAAAATATCTATGTTTTTGGGGAATTTTGTGTGATTTGCGGGTCTATCAGACATTTTTGTCCCAGATGTCCCAAGTTCATTCAGGCTCCTTGTTCGCCGATCGGCCGCTTTACCCAAAAATTTGTTTTCTCGCAGGCCCGTCGGAACTTTTTGTTCCAAATAACACAAGTTCACTTAGGCTCAATGTTCACCTTTCACACGCGTCGGCCGCATCATGCACTTTGCATACTTTCATCCCTCATGTCCCGAGAACATTTGTGCATTATTTTCCCGCATCGCTTGCATTGGCCGAGTCGCTCTTTCACGTCCCTCGTGTCCCAAATGAACCAAATGCCATCCAGGCTAATTTTTCCCACTCTTTCTGAATATCTTGCTTTTTAATTTGGTAGATGTGTATTTAATGCACATTTATTACCTTTATCTCTCCTAAATGGCTATTTAATAAGCTACCCCCTACGCATTTTTGCACACTGCTTTCTTGCTATCAATTGCTCATACCCTTACAATCAAAATTAATGTGCGCGTACCGACTCCCCCTACCATTTCACCAAGAATTTAGAGTTGACTTTGTTTTACAGATTGCTATCAACATGAAGATCAAATTCTAGGGTCAGGAACAAGTTTCACCACTCGAGTCTGTCGTTCACGATATCAGGGACAGTGAAGTTCGTCACCTGGACTTTGGATATTTCTGGACTAGGATGATAGACTCAAACCCCTCTCCTATAGCACAAATGATTCATGATAGTGGCTTGGCATTCACCGCTGGTTTCCCAATCTCAGTGCAATGTGCAGATACGGTACTCGTTTGCGGTGCTCATTTCAATCCTAACTCAAGTGAACTGACGAATGTGCATGGGGAGCTCATTACCAAGCTCGATGCTTCCACAATTGGCACTGCCCTAAGGATTTCTGAAATGGAAAATTCTATAGTAATCTCTCATAACTAGGCACAGGCACTCTTCGATCAGGATAGTGAAAAATACAAGGCAAGGGTGGTGAATTCTTGGCTTAAAAATCCTAAAAAGGGGGCGTCATGTCTGTCCAAAGCTCTGTTTGTGTCGATTTTAATTAGGATCTATCAAATTTTATAATCATATTAGCTCGGGTCATGGGCTTAGCCTCTACCAACGAGTTCCATTTCTGGATGTGCCCCCTTATCAACATGGTGTGCGAAGGAACTTAGAATATCAACTGGGTAGAAATCATCAGCATGAACTTAGCAGAGCAACTGTCTAATGTATAGCAAACCAAAAATTTTTACATGACTTCATATCTGATGTATACCCTAGTAGCATCAAGGCAATGGTTTGGATTCACATACATTGATGCTCATAAAGGTGACCCTATATATGCCTACTGCACTCAATTCACCTTAGACACTAGCAATTGCAACTTCAGGAGGGTGAATGATGCTTTCACCATGTACATTGTAAGGCTTCTGGAGAGTGACACTGCAAGGAGGTTCTCGAATGAAGCCATGAGCCTAATAACGAAGTTTGGTGCTTACTTCGTCCAATTAAGAAAATTCTCCTATATCAGGCTAGTAGGCTATGAGAGCACCCCTCTCAAGCTCCCTATGTTCTGCAATGATAAAATGGCCTTAATAGAGATATGCAGGCAATTAGAAAAGTTACATAGAACCTACAGCGATAAGAAAATCACTGGCATGAACTTCCCTATATCTTTGGGAAACTACACCTACAAGACGACTCTAGATGCATAGAACATAGAGAGAGCCCTAGCTCCCATCACTGTCCGTTTCTTCAAGCCAAGAACTTGTTTTGACTTGAAAAAATTTACTGAGCAGAACCTCATAATCAATTACCATCATGTTATCCCGTAAAATTGACAAGGGAAATTTTACCGATAACCATACCGAAAATTTTGTTTCGATCCCTCGTTAGGGATCCTTCGCGTTCGAAACGTTGTAAAATCCCTTCCCGGGAAATCTAGTTTTCGAACTTAGTATTTTTGAGCCTTTTTTGGCTGGGCGCATGGATTTTCCTTGCAACACAAAGTTTTGGTGCGCCCACTTAAAAGCCTTTGGCGCATGGTTTTCCATGTTAGCACGTCTTTCGGTGCGCCAAAGGATGTTGAGTCTCTTTTGCGTGCACCAAGGCGCATGCGCCTTATTGTTGACATTGCTTTTGTTGCGCCACTTTTCGGTGCGCCAAAGGGCGCACATAATCTCGCTGCAACACAAAGTTTTGGTGCACCAAAGGGCGCACATAACTTCATGTCGACAATGCATATGGTGCGCCAAAGACGCGCTCAATCTTCTGTTGTCAAATACTTTCATGCGCCAAAGGGCGCACGCTTTCCCCTGTCGACAGCAACTTTCATGCGCCATTTCAAAAGTGGTTGGCGCATTGATGACCAGTTTTTCTATAAATATACGTGCACGCCCAATGTCATTTTCATTCTTTTGCAAAGCACGTGATCACTCTGGACTTGTCAGCCTCTGCTCCATCGTTTTCGTCGCCCTGTGGACCCGCTCTCAACTTTTGCTATATATCCAAGGTGAGAGGTTCTCCCTCTTTTCCATTTTTTGTGCTTTCGGTTCTTTGAGTGTTCTTGGTCTGTGTTTTGGTTTGCTAGCCGGTGTTAAAATGAGATTATGTTTAAGATAGCTTCCCCCCTATGCTGTCCTGTCTCACTTTCTTCTTTTCCTCCTCCCTTCCCTCCCTCTTTCCAGATCTGCTGGTAAAGGGAGCTGTTTTGAAATGGCTTGGTCTGATGAACTTTTTTATGAAACCTTTTATGTCCAAGCAACCTTTGAAGTGGAGGAAAGAATGAAAAGGTTTGAGCAAAGAGTTTAGTTCTATGGTGCACTGGCGCATCTTGTTACACTTAAGACAGTTACGCCCCTCGGCGCATCTATCTGCCCTGTTACATAATCTAAACCCGCGGCAATGGTGCACCCTTTCGTCCTGCTGCACCTAGAACTCATGCGCCCCTCAAAGCGCGCCTTTTTCGCATGCTACAAGTGTAAATCCCAAGCCTTTGGCGCACCATTTATCCATGTTACATCCCGATTCCATGCGCCAAAGGGCGCACCCATCTTTCATGCAACACATGCCTTATTCGCGCAAGTATAAAGCTATGAAGGCGCGGGCGCACCCCCGATTGTAGTAACATGATGTTGTGTAAACCCTTCATGCGCCGCGCCATATCCCTTTTGGCACACAAAAATTCCATGTTACACGATCCATCCATGTGCCAAAGGGTGCACCGAATCCCAATGTAACACACAATTTTCATGCGCCCTGATATAAAATACAATCTACTACATCCGTGCGCCATGCGCCTTTGGCGCCAGTATAACCTCTACAACACTTTTTTTCTGTGCGCCTTATCCATTCAGCCTGCAACATGCAATTTTCATGCACCCTGCGCCCTGAGCCTTAAAATCTCTAACTCTTTCTTCTGCTAGCATTCCAATGGAAGATCAAATGACTAATTCAACCTTTTTGGATTGGGTCTCGCTTCTTCTTCATGCAGATCAGCAACTGAGTTCGAAAGAACACATGTCTACGTCAAGCAAGAAACCCACCAAACCAAGAGGAAAGGCTAAGCTAATAGAAGAAGAGATGAAATACAAATATCAGAGGGTCAGGATGCCCGAATCACAGGCTGAGTGCAGTATGGATGTCAGAGACTCAGAATTGGGTCACATTGACATGGATGAATTCTGGGTTAGGACTTAGAAAGTTACAAGAAGTCCATGGATGGACAAGTTAATAGGCAGTGCCCTGCACTTCGCCGGAGGAATCCCCATCAGCGCTGTCAACAACGAATTCATGATGGTTATTTCCCATGTTACAAAAAAGACACAAGATGTGTCGAGAACAGTAAGGGCGAGGCAGTCATAAACCTCACTTCCCGTCATTTTGAGTTGATACTTGGCATCCCTCATCACCGGAACTTCGTGGCTGTTAGCCAACAAGAATGCATCAAGGCCTAGGAAGACAATGAAGACCAGTGCATGCAGTTGATGAATGAGGTCTACCTAAAGAACAAGAAGGTGGTGACCCGTGGCCCCAGGTCATCCACCGCAGTGATTTCTCAGAAGAACTCAGTGACACTATCACTTTCCTGAGCAGAGTCTTCGGGCTTTCCGACGCCCACTACTTCCATAAGTGGATGTTGCGGTACTTAGAGACAATGAATAAAAATTTACCCGATCAGTGCTTTTGCTGGGGGTGAAATAATAAGCAGCACCATCTCTGAGCAGCTATAACAGTTCGCCACAACAGGAGTGTTCCATATGAACTCCTATGTAGTCTACGCTGCAGGGTCGACAAGGGATTATCCGGGGCTGAACCGAAGTGGAGTATGGCCTCAGGCCAAGATATTTGATTACTACCCAGAGATGAGGCTGGAGAATAACATCAACATTTCACAAAAGTTAACGATGCATTCTTCTATCATGTCATATGCCTACTGAGGCCAAACATGACTCATAGCCGGACGACCAAAACATAGTGGCAGTCACAGAGAAATGGGGGGCCCTGTTCACCCAATTTCCCACGTTCACCTATCTGAGGGCTGCCAGCTTTTGGGAGAGCCAACCAGGCTACCAAGGTATGCTGGGCCTAAGCTGATTCTACTAGAACTGTCAAGGCAGCTGGTCACATACCACGAGAAGTGCCTCAAAAGAAATAAGGGTGGAACTCCTTTCCCCATCACAGTGGGCCGATACACATGCTCCACCCACCATAAGGTGAAGGAAATGTTCGCAGAGCTGGAGCTACTCAACTTGAAGCAATGACTTCCCAGCCAGGCCTACCTTCGACCCAAGAATCTGCCTGCCAAAAAGCAAAGCTCGATCCGATCCATGTCCCCCAAATTGAGGATATTTACATTGACGTTATCCATGAGTCGGAACTCAGAAGAAAGGATCACTCTCGCTTGGCATTGGTGGAAATCATCCAATACGGAGTGGCCATTGTCCCCGAAGGCTTCCAGACTACGGAAGATGAAGTAGATAAGGTGTATAATGACACAGATGGGGAGAATTGGCCCTTCCCGACCATTGACAGGAACAAGGCTCCTCAAACAATTGAGGAGAGGGTCAAGGAGACTATGAGGAGAACAGAGCATTGCTGCCACATAAATGGACTAATCTACCTTGGGGTAGATTTCACAACTTCCCCGTTGGGCAACGCACCTCCAAGGTCCAAGAAGCAGCTAAAAGGCAAAGGTGCAGAAGGTGAAACTAGCACCATTTAGGAGGAATCCCCTGAAAGTCCTCTTCCCTCAGAGCCAGAACAGGTTATAACTCTGGAGGAAGAATTGACAGAGGATAGTCCTATACACCCATCCACCCAGGATGTCGGCGTCGCTACAACTTCAGAGGTCCCTTCTATCCCTTCTTCTTCTCTTCCTTCCCCTCCTCGAGTGGACTCATTCGACCACCCCTTTGGTCACGTCCTCTGCCCCTTCTTCTACCCTTTCCCCTGCTTCTTCATCTATCTTCTCCTCCCTCGCTGATTTGTCTTCTTCCATTTCTTCCCTCATCTCCGAGCTCCCTTCCCTTCCTATGTCTTCTGCAGTTGCGGTTTCCCTTCCTCCCGTGGACACTTCTTCGGCTATTCTTTCAATGCCACCGCCGCGTGTCTCCACGTTTTTCCCCTCTTCTAACGTTGCTGCCTCCCCCTCTGTCTCTGGTCCTTCTTCTATAGGACCAGCTTGGATCTCTCAGCAGCTGAGCTAGCAAAAGAGGAAAGTTCCCATCGCTCCGATGGACTTTTCGGTAATTCCAGCCAAAGGGGCAAAGAAGCACAAGCCGGTTACATGCTTCTCGAAGAGCGCTGCAGGTGAGAGAGTCATGGAAATAGCGTACCCCGACCCCCTCAAAGAGAAAGAAGATCTGTCTCCGATAGATTTCACCGTGACTCAAGTCACAATGGGGACATCCTCAGAAAGTCTCCAGGGGGAAGCTCTTTCCGCAGTTGATGCACTCTGCAAAAAGCTTCAGGAAACGAAAGAGGAGAAAAGGCTACTGAAGGAGCAGAACAAATACCTGCTTCAAGCCTTACAGAAGATGGGTAGTGCACCTCCCACAACTGCCGCCAAGACTCCCGAGCTGCTCAGTCAGGAGAAAATTAACGAATATTCAAAGATCGGTGAGCAGGGTATGGCCGTTTCTGCTTGGAGGAGCCAGATCCTCAAGGATAGTGAAAGAGTAATCGCCGAGTATATCAGTTTATACCTAAACATCGGGAAGGCAATAAGGAACTCCAAGCATTAGCGGGTCCAATATCAGAAGAGTTGGAGCATGCTAGACTCCAGCACGAGACCTTCCAACAATGTTCGACTGTTCAGTCGAAGATCTGGTCAAGTTCGGAGTCTGCGGCCATCCAAGGGCCCTCAACAAAACCATGTCCACTCTGGACTATCGGATAGATCAGCTAGAATTCGTTCTGGAAAAAATAGACAAGGTAAAGGAGAGGCCCTGGATGCAATGCATCAAATGGAGAAAATTGTCCTCGCCATGACTCCAGGGTTACTCTCTCCTTCCCTTACCTTGAGATCAGCTGATGACACTATCCGGATTTTCAAGGAAGATAGCCTCTCAAGGGACAGGGCCAGAGGTCACATTCGACACTGAATCTATCAACAACCTACTGGCCTATAGGGACTTCATCGGGTTCCTTATCGAGGCAGAGAAAGATTATTCCAAACTCCCGGAAAAGCTCATAGACGAGCGGGAGACTTGCGAAGCAATCAGTGAACGGCACAAGGATCCATCACGGGATCAATTTGGGCTGATGATCAGCAAGTTTTTGGAATACCGCGCTCAGTTCCACATATCATCACCTGAGCAGCATCAGAAACCAGGCAACCCCTTTTCGGCCGCAGGATGATGATGATGAGTAGCTTCTTCTTCTTCTTCTTCTTCTTCTCTCTATTTCTCCGACTTTCTTTTCATAATGTCTAAAATGTGTTGGCACAAATGATGACATCATCCATGTTGCATCATGGGATGATGTCATCCATCAAAGTTGTCAAAGTCAACATGACTTTTAGATATTTTGTAAATAAGTGATTGGCTCCATTTTGCCTTCTCTCTCCCTCATCTTCTATAAATATGAGAATACTTGTTGTATTCAAAAAGGAGGTGAACATTTTTTAGATAGAAATAGAAGTGAGGAGAGAAAGACTTTGAGCTTTCTTGTAACAGAAGAGAACAGTAATACAATTATTCAGACTTTGTGCTCAATAGCTGTGTTATACATTATATCTTTCCTACGTTAGATCTGTATGTGTTTAATCTGTTGGATTCATATCTACTTTCCGTCATTTTTTTATCAGTATTGCTTTGTTTATTTATGCAAGTAAGTTTGGCTCTGTTTACTACCAAACTAAAAACATAAATCTTCTGACCTTTCTACTTGGAATTCATTTCTTTTCTCCCTTCGGATCTGTTCTTTCTCTTCTCCTCTTTCATTCCTTTCTTTTCGCAGCCTGGAAACACTCTACTGGATGAGATCCAACACCCCCGAAGGGTAAATCTGTGAGACTTGCATAGGTTCCTGCTAGTAGAAATAGCAATAAACCAGTTTCGCTTTGCTTCTCAAAGAGGGGCTAAGCCCTCACACTATTGGCTCATCTATCCATAATCTTCCACGCGACAGATTTCAGACCAACACATCATAGGGAAAAAACTGAAGACTATTATGCTGACTATGCCTGATTATTTTGAGGAAAGGAGGAGACATTATGGCAGGTTTTCTCTCTAACTGATTCAAGATCTTAACTTGTATCAAGTTTCCTGAAAGGACTTCAGGATGACAATTATGACCTATTCTCATATGAATATGACACCTTGATCAAACACACTCCCTTTGAGGATTTGGATTGATTCAAATTATCAAAATTAGCATTTTTCCGTAGATCTGAGTTTTTTGACTGTTTTCTAAAAAAGTTTAAAACCCTCTGAAAAAGTAAAATCAGATCTGAAAATCAGCCTGCTATTCTTCCCTGCCATCTTATCCTCGCTACTATTTGTCATTAACCGCAATCGGTTTTTTCGAAGAGGATAGTTTTTAAATATCTAGAAAAGTGCATGTTGCTGGTTTTTGACAGAAAAACCAGAAAATCAGCAAGTACAACCAAAAATAAAGTTTGAATCTGCCGCCATAACATTGCAGATCTGGAAGGTACGCTGGCAAGTGAACCTTTTACGCGCGCAGGAGAGCCCGTGGGAGAATTGATCCCACTTTTCGATCTGCTTCAAAAGCACAATTTCAGCGTAACATCCGGCACGTTTTTTCAGCGCTAAGCTAGGCTAGCCGGTCATCCAGGAGTGTCTCACCCCACGAAGAAAAAAGTCTTTTACAAGGAGCATCTACATCCCTTTGTAGTGCCTTGCTGCTCAGTGGAACCACCCTCCCAGCTCGTGTGCTTTTTCAGCCTTTCAAATGGCGGTACCATGGGGAAATGCTATGGGTCCTCTCGCACTGCCACATCAGTTCACGCACGCTCCCTCACGGAAACGAAAGAATTTTCCTAAATTTTGACGGGAGCGGAAATCAAAGCACGGATTCCCACATATCTGCTTTCATTATGTCATGCAGTATTTTGGACGTGACTCTCACGAAGATGTGTCGGTTCACCTTTTTTTCTGGAAACTCTACAAGGGCCCGCAGCCGAATGGTTTCAGCATTTGCCGGCCGCATCTATCACCAGTTGGGCAACCTTGCGGGAAGCTTTTTGAAGACAGATACAAGCCTTCAGAAGATGCATTTTGCGTTGTTATCACGGATCACTCACCTGAAAGAAGGAAGCCAATGAGACCATGCGTGATTTTGTCACCCGGTTCAATGCATTAATCAACCGTGTCCCTACTGCCATGCTTCCAACACCAGAGAATTAGAAGTGTTTCTTTGTGAACGCCATGAGCTCAAAAGTCAGCTTCTTGCTCCTTCAAGAGCGAGTAGCTACCCCCCTGCCGCTCGCTCAGGCTGCTGCCATTCGGATAGAAGACAATTTGATAATATCTGGCGAGTTGAAAAAGGAATCATCAAAGTCCAAATCTTCAGATCCCTCCCCCTGCTACTTCGTCTGATCCGGCATTCCAAAAGATGGCGAATGATCTGCTCGCATTGAAAAAGCAGTTGGCCCAGGCTCCTAGTTCTTCATACCGAGACGTTCCACGAAGGAAGTTTCATTCCCAACAATGTTTCACAAAGACCGCGTCTACCTGCAACTGCTCCACGGTTGGCGCTTGAAGCTCCTCCGGTCAATGCTTTGGCCGAAATTGAAGAGGAAGAGCAGTACTATGAAGAACCTTCACCTCAAGGCGAAGATGATCAAGATGTCGGTGAGCCGACTGGCGACTCTACTATTGGATACATGGAATTTGATGAGGATGAATCTGATGAAGAAGAGAGTACTCAGGGCTATGCAAGCGGACAATCCTACGCTGTTTTTACCCGCTCGCAAGGAAAGGAAGCGGAAGTTGCTGCCCATGTGCAGAAGGAGAAGGTCGTGTCAAACGTGCCTCCAACCATTGCTAGAAGAGGTAATCCTCTTCCTACTCAATTCCCTGTTCAAGCTTTGTGCTCTAGTTATGTAATGCTCTCTGCAGGATTCAAATTGTCTTACTACTATAAAGGATAGGCTGAGCTAGAATACCTTCTACAAGTTGGAAGCAATACCATCAATTGGCCGGCTAGGGCACCGACATTATAGAAACTGGCGCGTCCCACGAAGAGACAATTCAGACTAGCGCGGTAAAGACGTTTCTTCTCCTTTAATGTCTCAAATAGCATTGTTGTGGTTATGGCCCTAGAACGTAGCCTTTTCCTTTCAGTAAGTCCTCCCAAAGATGTGGAACCCTGGCATATCCCTTTAATAAGTGTATATAACCCACCAGTGACACCGAGAAGTTCGCACCTCACTTTGACTGATAGCTCTTTAGGCCTATATGACTACAACCTTGCGCCTTGGATCAAAACCAGCAACCCTTCTTGCAATGATGTGTCCTATAGTTTCCAAATGTGTATAAAGTATGCACTTCTTTTTTTCAAATAATACTCCATTGTAACATCTTTCAAACATTAATCCGCAAATTGTCATAATGATCTTTAACAAGTCCTACAACCTCCAAAGTCGCTAATAACCTCAATAATTGTGATAACGCCTTAACACTTGCACAACTATGCGTGAAAATATGTAATGCATTTTCAATACCAATTGGCATCACATATTAGGTGAAGCTGCTACCCATTTATAGTAAAAGTACTCTTTTCCTTACTCCTCCTAGGAATCCTAACGTGAGATACCAGGGATGAACCCATCGGTAAAACGAATAGGATTTTTGCACCCTGCACACCTTAGGTATTTCACCCTCATTGATTGACTAGAAAGGGATCAGTCACACATGTAGCATTCAACGCTTCTAATCCTCACAAATCCTATATCCGACCATCCTTCGTGATCGGATCACCATTGACTAACCCATTCTAAACAGACTCAGTAAGGGGGCTGATTGATCCAGCTTCACTTTTATCAATCGCTTCCTTTACCGGTGCATGCGCAAGTTGGTTTCATGCCTATAAGGTAATCTTTCTTATAGTGGGGCGCACACCCTCCTTAATATTGCTTCATCCTCCCCTAATGAGTCAGGTATTCCGTATTTCATGGTACCCTCCGAGGATAAGTCCGGATAATCCTGTAAGTAACCTAATGATTTTTTTCCATTTGAGAGTTGACCAATAGATATCCAATCTACGACTTCCTTATGCTCAATTTCGATCCATAATTCAACTGTCTGTGTCTTCTAGTGCAGGATAGAACGGGGGTGTAAAACGGTATTTGCCACACCTCGCGCTTTTTGGACTGGTTACTCAGAAGTTGCTAACTTCTTGTCATCTACTAAGTAGACATTTTTTTTCATTTACTCTTGTCGCAGAAGCAGCGCTAGTAGGGTGGGGCATCGACCTCTATTTCTTTCAACAGAAACGCTCTCCCTAGTTCCTTCAGCCAATAGCTCCTGAAGGGTTCTTCACACCCTTGACCCTATCCCCATAGTGTTGTCGGAAGTACGTTTGATGGCGTCTTCCATTTCCACACCGAAGGCCTTTGGTAAGAAGAAGTCAATCAGAGGAAGCATTCCCTCAAGTAAATCCTAACAGGCGTTCCACCAAGGATCTCTACGAAGTCTTCTCTACAGTACCAGCGCACACGGAGCTTGAAAGTGAATAACTTGTGCCCATACGAAGGTGGTAAAGCTTCATGTCCCTCGTCTAGAGCTCTCACACTTCTGAACGTGGTGTGGATGGAACAGTTGATACCATGATAAGTGCATTATGTGAGTAGGTGTATTGCATAGGAGAACATAGTGGCAATGAGCAAGCCTAATTTCATGCCATCCTATAAGATTTTCATCGTGGGCCACCCACCAGCATGTTGTTGTCTCATGTAGGGTTAGGTAGCATATTCCTTCATCTCTAGCGGTATTTATTTCATGTTATTCCATGAACGTAGGAATCCCATAAGATTCCTCTCCAGTGTAACAAGTACAAATTTATTACCTATTATCCTGATATAACGTGGTTTGCAATTCCTAGTGAATAGACTCTTGACTTCGTGCCCCACTAATTTCATAAAGTGTTGAGCCCAGTTATCACAAGCAACACTTGTAGATTGATGATAGACTATACATCCTCCCATTCAATGAGTCCTTATTTACATGGCTCAAGCACCTCTGGCTCCCAATGTCGGATACATAAATCCTATTTAGGTCTACTTCAATCAAGGGATCAACATAGGGCACATATTTTCCATCTGTTAAAGGGATAATAACTCTTCCTCATTTTCAAAAATTGGGATATACCCTTTTGAAACCAAAGATCAACATTATTTACATACAACCAAGGATGCCCCAATAGAGATGGGAAGTTATCTCTTACTCTGCCAGTGCTAAAACCTCAAAATCTCCAATTAACTTGGCTCCTTGTATGTACTGGATGCATCTTTTCAAAACTCCAATGGGGAGTTTCCTTAGTCTGATTAGCCATAACAATACATTAGAGGATGGCTGTAATGGGGGTCTGCCCATTTGTACCCACGCATATAAAAGAAGAACATTAACTTATGTGCATGTATCAATCAATATATTACTCTATAGCCACCCCCATCCACAACAGCATTCAAAGTGATTTCCTTGTCATAATCTAAGCTATGAGGGGCAAGATTTACATGTACGATATGTCGTCTAGTCTCAGTACTTTCACATGAAGTGTTTTCTCTTTAAAAAATTTCCTAATAGTGTGTTGTCCTCTCAAAATTTCTCCTCTTTTGAGAAGTTGGAAAATTGAAAACTTTTGAGTTAATCACCTTTTTTGTTGTTCTGGTAAAGGGAAAAGTCAAAAAGTTGGAAATATCTATGTTTTTGGGGAATTTTGTGTGATTTGCGGGTCTATCAGACATTTTGTCCCAGATGTCCCAAGTTCATTCAGGCTCCTTGTTCGCCGATCGGCCGCTTTACCCCAAAAATTTGTTTCCTCTCGCAGGCCCGTCGGAACTTTTTGTTCCAAATAACACAAGTTCACTTAGGCTCAATGTCACCTTCACACGCGTCGGCCGCATCATGCACTTTGCATACTTTCATCCCTCATGTCCCGAGAACATTTGTGCATTATTTTCCCGCATCGCTTGCATTGGCCGAGTCGCTCTTTCACGTCCCTCGTGTCCCAAATGAACCAAATGCCATCCAGGCTAATTTTTCCCACTCTTTCTGAATATCTTGCTTTTTAATTTGGTAGATGTGTATTTAATGCACATTTATTACCTTTATCTCTCCTAAATGGCTATTTAATAAGCTACCCCCTACGCATTTTTGCACACTGCTTTCTTGCTATCAATTGCTCATACCTTACAATCAAATTAATGTGCGCGTACCGACTCCCCCTACCATTTCACCAAGAATTTAGAGTTGACTTTGTTTTACAGATTGCTATCAACATGAAGATCAAATTCTAGGGTCAGGAACAAGTTTCACCACTCGAGTCTGTCGTTCACGATATCAGGGACAGTGAAGTCGTCACCTGGACTTTGGATATTTCTGGACTAGGATGATAGACTCAAACCCCTCTCCTATAGCACAAATGATTCATGATAGTGGCTTGGCATTCACCGCTGGTTTCCCAATCTCAGTGCAATGTGCAGATACGGTACTCGTTTGCGGTGCTCATTTCAATCCTAACTCAAGTGAACTGACGAATGTGCATGGGGAGCTCATTACCAAGCTCGATGCTTCCACAATTGGCACTGCCCTAAGGATTTCTGAAATGGAAAATTCTATAGTAATCTCTCATAACTAGGCACAGGCACTCTTCGATCAGGATAGTGAAAAATACAAGGCAAGGGTGGTGAATTCTTGGCTTAAAAATCCTAAAAAGGGGGCGTCATGTCTGTCCAAAGCTCTGTTTTGTGTCGATTTTAATTAGGATCTATCAAATTTTATAATCATATTAGCTCGGGTCATGGGCTTAGCCTCTACCAACGAGTTCCATTTCTGGATGTGCCCCCTTATCAACATGGTGTGCGAAGGAACTTAGAATATCAACTGGGTAGAAATCATCAGCATGACTTAGCAGAGCAACTGTCTAATGTATAGCAAACCAAAAATTTTTACATGACTTCATATCTGATGTATACCCTAGTAGCATCAAGGCAATGGTTTGGATTCACATACATTGATGCTCATAAAGGTGACCCTATATATGCCTACTGCACTCAATTTCACCTTAGACACTAGCAATTGCAACTTCAGGAGGGTGAATGATGCTTTCACCCATGTACATTGTAAGGCTTCTGGAGAGTGACACTGCAAGGAGGTTCTCGAATGAAGCCATGAGCCTAATAACGAAGTTTGGTGCTTTACTTTCGTCCAATTAAGAAAATTCTCCTATATCAGGCTAGTAGGCTATGAGAGCACCCCTCTCAAGCTCCCTATGTTCTGCAATGATAAAATGGCCTTAATAGAGATATGCAGGCAATTAGAAAAGTTACATAGAACCTACAGCGATAAGAAAATCACTGGCATGAACTTCCCTATATCTTTGGGAAACTACACCTACAAGACGACTCTAGATGCATAGAACATAGAGGAGAGCCCTAGCTCCCATCACTGTCCGTTTCTTCAAGCCAAGAACTTGTTTTGACTTTGAAAAAATTTACTGAGCAGAACCTCATAATCAATTACCATCATGTTATCCCGTAAAATTGACAAGGGAAATTTTACCGATAACCATACGAAAATTTTGTTTCGATCCCTCGTTAGGATCCTTCGCGTTCGAACGTTGTGTAAAATCCCTTCCCGGGAAATCTAGTTTCGAACTAGTATTTTTGAGCCTTTTTTGGCTGGGCGCATGGATTTTCCTTGAAACACAAAGTTTGGTGCGCCCACTTTTAAAAGCCTTTGGCGCATGGTTTTCCATGTTAGCACGTCTTTCGGTGCGCCAAAGGATGTTGAGTCTCTTTTGCGTGCACCAAGGCGCATGCGCCTTATGTTGACATGCTTTTGTTGCGCCACTTTTCGGTGCGCCAAAGGGCGCACATAATCTCGCTGCCAACACAAAGTTTTGGTTGCACCAAAGGGCGCACATAACTTATGTCGACATGCATATGGTGCGCCAAAGACGCGCTCAATCTTCTGTTGTCAAATACTTCATGCGCCAAAGGGCGCACGCTTTCCCCTGTCGACAAGCAACTTCTCATGCGCCATTTCAAAAGTGGTTGGCGCATTGATGACAGTTTTTCTATAAATATACGTGCACGCCCAATGTCATTTTTCATTCTTTTGCAAAGCACGTGATCACTCTGGACTTGTCAGCCTCTGCCTCCATCGTTTTCGTCGCCATGGGACCGCTCTCAACTTGCTATATATCCAAGGTGAGAGGTTCTCCCTCTTTCCATTTTTTGTGCTTTCGGTTCTTTGAGTGTTCTTGGTCTGGTTTTGGTTTGCTAGCCGGTGTTAAAATGAGATTATGTTTAAAGATAGCTTCCCCCCTATGCTGTCCTGTCTCACTTTCTTCTTTTCCTCCTCCCTTCCCTCCCTCTTTCCAGATCTGCTGGTAAGGGAGCTGTTTTGAAATGGCTTGGTCTGATGAACTTTTTTATGAAACCTTTTATGTCCAAGCAACCTTTGAAGTGGAGGAAAGAATGAAAAGGTTTGAGCAAAGAGTTTAGTTCTATGGTGCACTGGCGCATCTTGTTACACTTAAGACAGTTACGCCCCTCGGCGCATCTATCTGCCCTGTTACATAATCTAAACCCGCGGCAATGGTGCACCCTTTCGTCCTGCTGCACCTAGAACTCATGCGCCCTCAAAGCGCGCCTTTTTCGCATGCTACAAGTGTAAATCCCAAGCCTTTGGCGCACCATTTATCCATGTTACATCCCGATTCCATGCGCCAAAGGGCGCACCCATCTTTCATGCAACACATGCCTTATTCGCGCAAGTATAAAGCTATGAAGGCGCGGGCGCACCCCCGATTGTAGTAACATGATGTTGTGTAAACCCTTCATGCGCCGCGCCATATCCCTTTTGGCACACAAAAATTCCATGTTACACGATCCATCCATGTGCCAAAGGGTGCACCGAATCCCAATGTAACACACAATTTTCATGCGCCCTGATATAAAATACAATCTACTACATCCGTGCGCCATGCGCCTTTGGCGCCAGTATAACCTCTACAACACTTTTTTTCTGTGCGCCTTATCCATTCAGCCTGCAACATGCAATTTTCATGCACCCTGCGCCCTGAGCCTTAAAATCTCTAACTCTTTCTTCTGCTAGCATTCCAATGGAAGATCAAATGACTAATTCAACCTTTTTGGATTGGGTCTCGCTTCTTCTTCATGCAGATCAGCAACTGAGTTCGAAAGAACACATGTCTACGTCAAGCAAGAAACCCACCAAACCAAGAGGAAAGGCTAAGCTAATAGAAGAAGAGATGAAATACAAATATCAGAGGGTCAGGATGCCCGAATCACAGGCTGAGTGCAGTATGGATGTCAGAGACTCAGAATTGGGTCACATTGACATGGATGAATTCTGGGTTAGGACTTAGAAAGTTACAAGAAGTCCATGGATGGACAAGTTAATAGGCAGTGCCCTGCACTTCGCCGGAGGAATCCCCATCAGCGCTGTCAACAACGAATTCATGATGGTTATTTCCCAATGTTACAAAAAAGACACAAGATGTGTCGAGAACAGTAAGGGCGAGGCAGTCATAAACCTCACTTCCCGTCATTTTGAGTTGATACTTGGCATCCCTCATCACCGGAACTTCGTGGCTGTTAGCCAACAAGAATGCATCAAGGCCTAGGAAGACAATGAAGACCAGTGCATGCAGTTGATGAATGAGGTCTACCTAAAGAACAAGAAGGTGGTGACCCGGTGGCCCCAGGTCATCCACCGCAGTGATTTCTCAGAAGAACTCAGTGACACTATCACTTTCCTGAGCAGAGTCTTCGGGCTTTCCGACGCCCACTACTTCCATAAGTGGATGTTGCGGTACTTAGAGACAATGAATAAAAATTTACCCGATCAGTGCTTTTGCTGGGGTGAAATAATAAGCAGCACCATCTCTGAGCAGCTATAACAGTTCGCCACAACAGGAGTGTTCCATATGAACTCCTATGTAGTCTACGCTGCAGGGTCGACAAGGGATTATCCGGGGCTGAACCGAAGTGGAGTATGGCCTCAGGCCAAGATATTTGATTACTACCCAGAGATGAGGCTGGAGAATAACATCCAACATTTCACAAAAGTTAACGATGCATTCTTCTATCATGTCATATGCCTACTGAGGCCAAACATGACTCATAGCCGGACGACCAAAAACATAGTGGCAGTCACAGAGAAATGGGGGGCCCTGTTCACCCAATTTCCCACGTTCACCTATCTGAGGGCTGCCAGCTTTTTGGGAGAGCCAACCAGGCTACCAAGGTATGCTGGGCCTAAGCTGATTCTACTAGAACTGTCAAGGCAGCTGGTCACATACCACGAGAAGTGCCTCAAAAGAAATAAGGGTGGAACTCCTTTCCCCCTCACAGTGGGCCGATACACATGCTCCACCCACCATAAGGTGAAGGAAATGTTCGCAGAGCTGGAGCTACTCAACTTGAAGCATGACTTCCCAGCCAGGCCTACCTTCGACCCAAGAATCTGCCTGCCAAAAGCAAAGCTCGATCCGATCCATGTCCCCCAAATTGAGGATATTTACATTGACGTTATCCATGAGTCGGAACTCAGAAGAAAGGATCACTCTCGCTTGGCATTGGTGGAAATCATCCAATACGGAGTGGCCATTGTCCCCGAAGGCTTCCAGACTACGGAAGATGAAGTAGATAAGGTGTATAATGACACAGATGGGGAGAATTGGCCCTTCCCGACCATTGACAGGAACAAGGCTCCTCAAACAATTGAGGAGAGGGTCAAGGAGACTATGAGGAGAACAGAGCATTGCTGCCACATAAATGGACTAATCTACCTTGGGGTAGATTTCACAACTTCCCCGTTGGGCAACGCACCTCCAAGGTCCAAGAAGCAGCTAAAAGGCAAAGGTGCAGAAGGTGAAACTAGCACCATTTAGGAGGAATCCCCTGAAAGTCCTCTTCCCTCAGAGCCAGAACAGGTTATAACTCTGGAGGAAGAATTGACAGAGGATAGTCCTATACACCCATCCACCCAGGATGTCGGCGTCGCTACAACTTCAGAGGTCCCTTCTATCCCTTCTTCTTCTCTTCCTTCCCCTCCTCGAGTGACTCATTCGACCACCCCTTTGGTCACGTCCTCTGCCCCTTCTTCTACCCTTTCCCCTGCTTCTTCATCTATCTTCTCCTCCCTCGCTGATTTGTCTTCTTCCATTTCTTCCCTCATCTCCGAGCTCCCTTCCCTTCCTATGTCTTCTGCAGTTGCGGTTTCCCTTCCTCCCGTGGACACTTCTTCGGCTATTCTTTCAATGCCACCGCCGCGTGTCTCCACGTTTTTCCCCTCTTCTACCGTTGCTGCCTCCCCCTCTGTCTCTGGTCCTTCTTCTATAGGACCAGCTTGGATCTCTCAGCAGCTGAGCTAGCAAAAGAGGAAAGTTCCCATCGCTCCGATGGACTTTTCGGTAATTCCAGCCAAAGGGGCAAAGAAGCACAAGCCGGTTACATGCTTCTCGAAGAGCGCTGCAGGTGAGAGAGTCATGGAAATAGCGTACCCCGACCCCCTCAAAGAGAAAGAAGATCTGTCTCCGATAGATTTCACCGTGACTCAAGTCACAATGGGGACATCCTCAGAAAGTCTCCAGGGGGAAGCTCTTTCCGCAGTTGATGCACTCTGCAAAAAGCTTCAGGAAACGAAAGAGGAGAAAAGGCTACTGAAGGAGCAGAACAAATACCTGCTTCAAGCCTTACAGAAGATGGGTAGTGCACCTCCCACAACTGCCGCCAAGACTCCCGAGCTGCTCAGTCAGGAGAAAATTAACGAATATTCAAAGATCGGTGAGCAGGGTATGGCCGTTTCTGCTTGGAGGAGCCAGATCCTCAAGGATAGTGAAAGAGTAATCGCCGAGTATATCAGTTTATACCTAAACATCGGGAAGGCAAATAAGGAACTCCAAGCATTAGCGGGTCCAATATCAGAAGAGTTGGAGCATGCTAGACTCCAGCACGAGACCTTCCAACAAATGTTCGACTGTTCAGTCGAAGATCTGGTCAAGTTCGGAGTCTTCGGCCATCCAAGGGCCCTCAACAAAACCATGTCCACTCTGGACTATCGGATAGATCAGCTAGAATTCGTTCTGGAAAAAATAGACAAGGTAAAGGAAGAGGCCCTGGATGCAATGCATCAAATGGAGAAAATTGTCCTCGCCATGACTCCAGGGTTACTCTCTCCTTCCCTTACCTTGAGATCAGCTGATGACACTATCCGGATTTTCAAGGAGATAGCTTCTCAAGGGACAGGGCCAGAGGTCACATTCGACACTGAATCTATCAACAACCTACTGGCCTATAGGGACTTCATCGGGTTCCTTATCGAGGCAGAGAAAGATTATTCCAAACTCCCGGAAAAGCTCATAGACGAGCGGGAGACTTGCGAAGCAATCAGTGAACGGCACAAGGATCCATCACGGGATCAATTTGGGCTGATGATCAGCAAGTTTTTGGAATACCGCGCTCAGTTCCACATATCATCACCTGAGCAGCATCAGAAACAGGCAACCCCTTTTCGGCCGCAGGATGATGATGATGAGTAGCTTCTTCTTCTTCTTCTTCTTCTTCTCTCTATTCTCCGACTTTCTTTTCATAATGTCTAAAATGTGTTGGCACAAATGATGACATCATCCATGTTGCATCATGGGATGATGTCATCCATCAAAGTTGTCAAAGTCAACATGACTTTTAGATATTTTGTAAATAAGTGATTGGCTCCATTTTGCCTTCTCTCTCCCTCATCTTCTATAAATATGAGAATACTTGTTGTATTCAAAAAGGAGGTGAACATTTTTTAGATAGAAATAGAAGTGAGGAGAGAAAGACTTTGAGCTTTCTTGTAACAGAAGAGAACAGTAATACAATTATTCAGACTTTGTGCTCAATAGCTGTGTTATACATTATATCTTTCCTACGTTAGATCTGTATGTGTTTAATCTGTTGGATTCATATCTACTTTTCCGTCATTTTTTTATCAGTATTGCTTTGTTTATTTATGCAAGTAAGTTTGGCTCTGTTTACTACCAAACTAAAAACATAAATCTTCTGACCTTTCTACTTTGGAATTCATTTCTTTTCTCCCTTCGGATCTGTTCTTTCTCTTCTCCCTCTTTCATTCCTTTCTTTTCGCAGCCTGGAACACTCTACTGGGATGAGATCCCAACCCCCGAAGGTAGAATCTGTGAGACTTGCATAGGTTCCTGCTAGTAGAAATAGCAATAAACCAGTTTCGCTTTGCTTTCTCAAAGAGGGGCTAAGCCCTGCACACTATTGGCTCATCTATCCATAGATCTGTCCACGCGACAGATTTTCAGACCAACACATCATAGGGAAAAAACTGAAGACTATTATGCTGACTATGCTGATTATTTTGAGGAAAGGAGGAGACATTATGGCAGGTTTTCTCTCTAACTGATTCAAGATCTTAACTTGTATCAAGTTCCTGAAGGACTTCAGGATGACAATTATGACCTATTCTCATATGAATATGACACCTTGATCAAACACACTCCCTTTGAGGATTTGGATTGATTCAAAAAGGAGAAGGATAATCTGGCTAAAATCCTGGCCCCTGTCCTAGTAAGAACCAAAATATGGTTTGAAAGGAGAGTTTGTGAGCTTAGAAAACATTCAGGTGAGTTCTCCTCCAAGGATACTTCAACACCAAGGAAGGAGGCATTGACACCCAGTTCAGAAGCACCTGTACAGACCCCTCCTGCCTCATCAACTAAAGGTCCTGCATCCTCCACTCCTTCCTCATCCACCCAAGTATACCAGAAGAAAATCAAGGAAGTCAAGAAGGATCCTATTTAAGAAGATCCCCTGATGAAGCATTCATAATTTCCCTCAGGACTAAAGAACATTATTGTTCTCAATGAAACTGAAGAGAGTGAAGTTCCAGTCTCCATAGGCACTCCAGAAGCCCCAATGGATAAAGAGAAGGAAGTTCAAAGCACTGAGCTCCCAAACACCATTGACTCCTCTACACCAGAAGCCCTGAGTGTCCCACTCATATCTCAGCGAGAGGCAACAACATTGCACACTTTGAGTGCCATGAGTTGTCTTTCTCTTGGTTCTCTTACCCCGCCTTCTTCTTCCTCCTCCTCTTTTGCATGGGTACAACCTTTCATTAATAGTAGTAAGAGAAAGTCTTCCTCCCGAATCTCAGGACCCAATTTTGATGTTGTGGCGGCATTATTGGGCACTACCCCTCCTACTCCTACCAAGAACGCCAAGACCACCTCTAGAATAGTATTTGATGCTCAGGGCCAAAAATTCCTAGAGATAGCCAAGTCCAAAGTTGACAAGCCAGATCAGGATTTCCAAGTGTCTGATCTAGAGCTCTCGAGGATCCCCATGGGAGAGTCCACCCCTAAAGGTGAGATTCACAATCTTTAAGAAACAGTCACCAGGGTCATTGGGAGAGTTGAAAAGGGGCAAAAAACTATAGAGCAGATGGAAGAGAAGGCTCAAGTTCTTGCAGGTTTTATCAAGTCACTCATGTCTAAAGACAAAGTATTGGACCCCACCCCAATGAATACTCTCCCACCACCTGTGATCCTCAGCCAAGATGAAGTCAAGAGTATCAAAGATATACACAGATATTCCATATATGGAAGGGCTATAGAGGCCATGGTGGATGATATCCTCATTGCAGGGTTAAATTTCATTAGGGAAGCATTCAAACTCAATGAGAAGGTGAATAATCTATAACAGAAACTCTCCTCCACCATTGGAAATATAGATAAAGAGCTCAAACTCTGGAGCAGTTGTATAGTAGACCTTCGCCTTATGGGGCAGGCTAGTGAAAATATTTTAATGGCAAGCAAGGTCTTTGATGATGCAAAAATAACTTGTCAAAATCATGGGTATATAGTGTGGAGTGGAAAATCAAGGTGCTGGAGGAGGCTTTGGGAGAATTGAAAAATAGCTGGCAGAAGGGTGAGGCCTTCAAGACGTTGGTGGTATCTACTTTCAAGGATATACATTGTCACCTCCATGATGATACCTCTTGTGTACCCCTCTCCTTGCAAGAAATCAAAGCTCAATTTAGAGATTTTGTCAAAAATAATATGTTCAAAGAGGATTCTATCACCAAGGAAAAGATGAAAGAAATCTACTCTCTCCAGTCTACTATTGAAGAAGCAAGTAAGGATTATCATACACACGTCAAATTCGACAAAGAGATGGAGAAGTGTCTCAGATTTTGGACTCAGTCCACTACCAACACATCAGTTCCACGTGGTAGAGACATAACAGAGGCATTAAAAAGGTTTAGACAGCGGATCCTCAAATCAGTGGGTCCTCCTCAGTCATGAACACTTGTCCTTTCCTCCTGACTTTTCTCCCTTCTTTCCTTCTTCATCTTAGATTTATTGTAATTAGTTGGGGTTTTGTGATTAACAACCCTTTTAACTAAACATTAATTAAAAGAAGTAGTTACCAAGGGTAACTGATTTGTAAAACTATATAATGGTCTCTCTTCGCCATTTTAAGGGAGGAACTTGGCTTATTTTTGAAAGTGTAAGAAATAGTAAAGCAATCAATACAAAAGGATCTTCTTTCCTTGTTCATCTGATTCTTTTATTCGCAGCTATCTGTAGGATCTTGTTAGATCATTTGTCTGCATTATGCCAAGAAGCTTTGTATTCTTATAGATGTTATTTATAGAACTGTGTGTCTTTTTAAATTACATCTCATTAATTCAAGTACAAATGATCTTATTCCAATTCATTATATTCTGACATGCTTGAGGAATTATTTTTCCATCTATAATTCTGAAGAATGCCTTTCTGCTCATTTCCACATCTTCATTCCTCTGTACTTTTGTAATTGATGATCTATTGTTCAAAATGTTTTCATGATATCCAAGTTCCATACTAAAACTATGCTCTGTACATATGTAAATAATTTTTTTCTTTTGAATATGGGAACCTCTCCCACTAAATAGGAGGGAATTCTTGTCCCCTAACTGTTTCTCTCCTTGAAGTCATTTTTAACGACCAATAGTTTTTGGCAACTCTACTGGGGATCGTTTTCTAGTTCCATAACCATTTATCAATCATTCTTGATCTGGTGACTCCACATTTTACTCAAGGGAGAAGGACCATTGGTATTGAAGATTCTCAGTTTCAGCTTTTGGAATAGTAGGGTTTTCCTTTCCCTTCAACAGGAAGAAATAGAAAAGCTCATTCGACAAGCACTCCTCCTATCAAAAATAGAACCCCTACGGGTGGTATTCCTTCAGAGCAACTCAATCCTAATCTCTGAGCTCTGATTCTTGTTGGTGTTTTAGTTCCCTTTCAAGCCATTTTTCCAAGAATGGTAGTACCATTGCCTTGGGGCCATCGTGTTGGGCCTCTCACCCTTCCTTAACCTTTGCATGAGTTACCCAGAGGTAACCGGAAGAACTTTCCCAAATTCAGAGGTGATGGTAAGGTACATCCTGATGAGCATATCGCGGCCTTCATAGTTGCATGTGGAGTTCTGGGAGTTGAACATGAAGATGTCTCAGTGAGGCTTTTTGTTGAGACTTTACAAGATAATGCGGCTGATTGGTTCTATCACCTTTTGGCCGGAGCTATCACTAGCTGGAACACAATGAGAGCAAGGTTTGAGAATCGTTTCAAATTGGTAGAAGATGTGCATGCTTTGCTGGCCCAAATTTCTCAAATAAAGAAGGAATCACAAGAGCCCATGAGAGAATTTATATATCATTTCAACAAGTTGATTAACAAAATCCCACCAGACACTCAACCTATAGATCAAATCCAAAAATTCTTCTTCTTGAATTCCCAATTTCTGGAAGTTAGTTATGCATTGAGAAGAGCTAATCTTGCAACATTAGCTGAGGATCAAACTCTTGTTGTTAGTGTCGAAGATGATTTAATCATGTCAGGGAAGTTGAGAAGAGATCCTTCTAAGTCTAGGTCTTCTTCTTCCTCCTCTTCCACTCCTGGGCCTAATATTGATCCATTAGTACAAAAACTTGCAAATGATCTTATCACCATTAACAAAAAATTATCCCAGCACGCCCCCTATACAGATTTTCCAAGGAGGAATTTTCAGCCCATAAATCATTTTCCTGCTTCTCAAACAAGGCTAGCACTTGAAGGACCTCCTATTAAAGTCCCTATTAATACAACCTGTGAAGTTGAAGAGCTGGAAGATGAAGAAGTTAGTGAAGATTGTGAAGAATTTTTTGAAGAGGTCGATGAAGAAGCAGAGGAACTTGAGGGATCTCGAGTTAATTTCTTCACTATTGAAGGTGTTGATGAAGAATATGATTATGACGAAGTATTAGCAGACATGAATAGCGAATCATACTTTGTCATGACTCGAGAGCAGACAAACAAAAAGGAGAAAGTGATGCATCCTAGCAAAATATCCAAGGATCATTCGACAACTATCCCTGTAATTGCAAAAATAGGATCTCCTATCCCCATTATGTCCACACCAAAGGTGAGTCCTGTCAATTCTGCTACTAAAGGTACTTCTCCTCCAAATCCTAGAACTAATAAACCTAAGGTTCCGAGTGATGATAGGCCATCCACTTCTGGGTCTTTCCATATCATTGATCACCTGAAAAAGACCAAGGTTCAAATCTCAGAGGCTGAGTATTATCAAACCCATCCCAAGGATTTTTCTAAAATGATTCACTTTGTCAATTCTCATTCCAAAACTACCTCTAAAGGTCTTTTACCCACTCCATCTTCTGCACCACAACCCAATCTGGTAGCTGCTGTCACCTCACCCAATGACAAGATCAAACCATTCTATGTGACCCTCCTTATAGCCGGCCATAGACTCAGCAACTGCGTCATAGACTTAGGGGCATCAGACAATGTAATGCCTGCTAAAGTAGCCCATGCCTTAGGCTTAACTCTCACACACACTTATGGGTCTTGCTATTCTATGGAGAGTAAGGAAGTGCCCCTAATCGGAAGAATTAAAGATGCACAAGTAGCTTTTGCTACTTTTCCTGAGAAGAAAGTTTTGGCTACTATCCTAGTAGTAGACATTCCTCCTTCATATGGGATGCTGCTAAGTAGGAACTTCTGTAAGGATGTGGGTGGAGAAATTCAAATGGATTGGTCACATGCCCTCATACCTGTTAATGGGAAAATGAAGAAGTTGCTACCTGAGAAGCAGTCTGAGTATATTGTACAAAAAAAAGATGATCCCAAAGCACAAATACTTTATGAGGATATGGGGCATGACAACTATATGATTATGTCTCCAGAGGAAATCCAACTCCCAAAAAGATCACTTGAGGATCCTAATGGTGTTTGGATATTAGAGTTTGATGGAATTTGTTCCTCAGCTGGTTCTGGAGCTGGCGTAGTATTGGTGTCTCCCGAGGGAAAGGTCTGTCCTTTCTCATTCAAGTTACAATTTGAAAATACTAATAATACAGTAGAGTATGAAGCTCTCATTCTTGGGCTTCATGTGGCAAAAGAAAAGGGTGTGAAGAATCTTCTAGCTCGTGGAGATGCAGAGCTGATTGTCAAGCAAGTTAGAAACCTTTTCTAGGTAAAGAATAGAAGGTTGAAACATTATAGGAATCAGGTTTGGGACTCTATCAAATTTCTTGATGCCTTCTCTATCGAAGCAGTGCCTAGGGAGGAGAATACCAGGGCTGATTCACTAGCAGTCTCAGGATCATTGCTGATACCTCATCCTGACTTCTCTCAAGATAGGTTTACCATCGAGATGATCCATAGGCCCAGTGTACCTGATAATGCAAGTAACTGGCAAGTTTTCAATGATGATCAACATTTGCTTTCTTTCTTAGAACTCAGGGATAACTTTGAACAATTGTACTTTGAAGGAAGTGACAATTTGCCTCGTGAAAGTGTGCCTTCTAATAAAGAAGATGTCAAAGAATAAGAGACAGATCAAGATGGATGTATCAAACTCAAAGGGAATAAGATTCCAAAAGGACTGGTGAGTTTAGAAGATTTGTTTGAAAAACATGACAGGTATGTGAAGTTTAAAGCTTCTACTAGATCACAACAATCAGCTGAATATGATAAAACTAATATTGGGAGTTCTATTGACCCTAAACTCATGAACATTGGAAAATGTTGCACACCAGAAGAAAAGAAGAAAGTAATTAATCTTTTAAGGAAGTATAAATGTGTTCTTGCTTATTCCTATGAGGATTTAAAAGCTTTTCAACCAAAGGAGATGCAACATTTCATTCCTCTCAAACCTGGGATTAAGCCTTTCAGACAAAAACAGAGGCAATACAATCCTAAGATAGATGACACCATCTTTCAGGAAATACAAAAGTTATTAAAAGCCAAGATCATTTTTCCTATCCACCATTCAACATGGATTGCCAACATTGTGCCTGTTAGGAAGAAAAATGGTGAGATTCGTATCTGTGTTGACTTCAGAAATCTGAATCAAGCTTCTTTAAAGGACAACTATCCTTTGCCCATGATGGATCAAGTCTTACAAGTTGTAACAGGATCTGAAATGTTGTCTATGCTTGATGGCTTCTCAGGATATAATCAGGTAGAAGTTAATACTACAGATCAACACAAAATGGCCTTCACTACCCCTTGGGGTACCTTTTCCTACAAAAGGATGCCTTTTGGGCTCATTAATGTCAGTGCTACTTTCAAGAGAGCTATGGACCTGGCCTTTGGAAGTTTGAAAGGGAAGTGTATTATCGTATACCTTGATGACTTGACTATATTTTCCAAAACAAGGGCAGACCATTTTCAGCATCCATAAATAGTTCTTTTGAAATGTAGAGAACATGGGATCTCTTTAAATCCTAAGAAATCTATCTTTTGTGTCATAGAGGGAAAATTGTTAGGGCATGTTGTCTCTAAAGACGGTATAAAAATTGATCCTGAGCGAGTTCAAGCTATTCAACAGATTCCCCTTCCAACCAGCAAGAAGGGAGTGCATTCTTTCTTTGGTAAGATTAACTTCCTGAGAAGATTCATCCCTGATTTCACAGAGCTAACCTTGAATATCTCTCAAATGATGAAGGGAAAATAGATGTTTGGCTGGTATCTTGAAGGTAAAGAATCCTTTGAAGGTATTAAAAAGGCTATTGCTAAAACTCCTGTTTTAGCATGTCCAGATTTCAGCAAAGACTTTATTATCTACTGCTATGCCACATATAACATCCTGGCTACTGTTTTGACTCAAGAAGATTCTAATGATCATGAACTCCCAATTGCATTTATGAGCTACATTCTAAAAAATCATGAGTTAAAATACACCATAATGGAGAAACATGCTTTCGCAGTGGTTAAAGCTGTCAAGCAGTTTCATTTTTACATTCTTAACTCTCACTCCACAGTATTTGTACTGGATACAACCATCAAGTCCATTCTCACACAACAGGAGTTTGGATCCAAGAGAGGGAACTGGGTGGCCAAGGTTCAAGAATATGACATTGACATCAGACCAACCAAGCTCATCCGTGGAAAAGGCCTGTGTGAACTCATCGCTGAGGGAGCTAGACATGAGTTACCAGAGGATAAAGTTGATCTTCCTACCGTTCTGTTTCTTGGCTCAATTGATGAATGGTATGTAGATATCACACACTTTCTCAAATATGGAGAATGTCCCTCTCATTTGACTGCCAAAGAGAGGAGATATATTAAGCTAAGATCAACCCAATATGTGTTATGGGAAAATGCCTTGTTTAAGCGTGGGTTGGATGGAAGATTTCTAAAATGTGTGGACAAGGAACACCAGAGGAAGCTACTTTCAAATTTTCATAATCAAGCATGTGGAGGGAACTACTCATCAACTGTCACTGCTCATAAGATTCTTCGTGTAGGATATTACTGGCCTACCTTGTTCAAAGATGCATCAAAGTGGATTGATAAATGTGAAGCTTGTCAGACCTTCGTGGGTAGACCCAAGTTGGCTTCTTTGCCCCTTAAACCAGTTGTGATCGAAGAGCCTTTTCAACAATGGGGTTTAGATTTCATTGGAACACTTAATCCCTCTTCTAGTGCTGGTCACACCCACGTATTAACTACCACAGATTATTTTACTAAGTGGGTGGAAGCCATTCCAGTGAAGAATACCACTTCAGAAGTAGTATGTAGTTTTATCTAAGAAAACATCTTGGTGAGGTTTGGTGTACCAAACAAGATTGTGACGGATAATGCTTCAAATTTTTCTTCAACTGAGTTGATGTATTTTTGTTATGGATATGGTATCTCCCTGGCTCACTCCTCAGATTATTATCCTCAGGGGAATGGACAAGCAGAATCAACAAAACAAAAATTTGGTGGCTATAATAAGGAAACTAGTTAATGAATCTCAGAGGAACTGGCACAAGAAACTTTATGATGCTCTTTGGGTAGATAGGATCACACCTAAAAGATCCATTGGGATGTCCCCTTTTCAGGTAGTATATGGAGTGGAAGCTCAATTTCCAGTAATAGTGGAACTACCAGCCTTGCATTTAATGAAGGCCATTGAAGACACCAGTTTCAATGATTCTTTGGATAAAAAGATCATGTACCTTTACAAATTGAATGAGGATAGGTTGAAGGTTGCTGATAGAATATCTACTCACCAACAGAAAGTAAAGGCTTTGTTTGATAAAAAGGCCAGGTCCAGGGATTTCAAAGTTGGGGACATTGTTCTGCTGTGGGATAAAAGGCATGAACCTCATGGCAGCCATGGAAAGTTTGATTCTCTTTGGCTCGGACCTTTCAAGATCAGGCACTTTGCCTGGTGAGAATTATTTTTACCTTGATTATATGGATGGTTCTTCCCTCCCACTTCCTTATAGTGGGAAGTACCTGAAATTGTTTAAGTCATAGGTGATTAGGAAGTCCTTTGTATATTTTGTATAGCGTGTGTGTGTTTCCCCTTCCTTTTCCTTGTTTTGGTGTGTTGTTCGTTTGGGGTGTTGTCTTCTGTATTGGTTTGCTTTTGACTCAGTGGCCCAATGGATAAGGTACTGGTCTGCTTCCCTTAGATTTTCTGAATTCTTGCCTTGTCTCATTCTTTTGGACTTTAGCCAAGTCATCCCCAGAAGGAGCCAGTTGTTGTCCTCTCAAAATTTCCCCTCTTTTGAGAAGTTCAAAATTGAAATTTTTTGAGTTAATCACCTTTTCTGTTGTTCTGGTAAAGGGAAAAGTCAAAAAGTTGGAAAAAATCTACATTTTTGGGTCATTTTGTGTGACTTGCGGGTCTGTCAGACATTTTTGTCCCAGATGTCCCAAGTTCATTTGGGCTCCCTGTTCGCCGATCGGCCGCTTTACCCAAAAATCTGTTTTCTCGCGGGCCCGTCGGAACTTTTTGTTCCAAATAACACAAGTTCACTTAGGCTCAATGTTCACCTTTCACCCGTATCGGCCGCATCATGCACTTCACGTACTTTCATCCCTCATGTCCCGAGAACATTTGTGCATTCTTTTCCCGCGTCGCCCGCATCGGCCGAGTCACTCTTTCACGTCCCTCGTGTCCCAAATGAACCAAAGGCCATCCAGGCTAATTTTTCCCACTCTTTCCGAATATCTTGCTTTTTAAGTTGGTAGATGTGTATTTAATGCACATTTATTACCTTTCTCTCTCCTAAATGGCTATTTAATAAGCTGCCCCCTATGCATTTTTGCACACTAGTTTCTTGCTATCAATTACTCATACCCTCGCAATCAAAATTTATATGTGCGTACCCATTCCCCCTGCCATTTCACCAAGAATTCAGACTTTGACTTTGTTTTTCGGATTGCTATCAACATGAAGATCAAATTCCAGGGTCAGGAAAAGGTTTCACCACTCAAGTTTGTCGTTCTTGATATCGGGGACAGTGAAGTTCATCACCTGGACTTTGGAGATTTCTGGACTAGGATGACAGAATCGAACCCCTCTCCTATGGCACAAATGATTCACCATAGTGGCTTGGCATTCACCGCTGGTTTCCCAATCTCAGTGTAATGTGCAGATATGGTACTCGCCTGTGTTGCTCATTTCAATCCCGACTCGAGTGAACTGACGAATGTGCATGGGGAGCTCATTGCCAAGCTTGATGCTACCACCATTGGCACTTCCCTAAGGATTCATGAAATGGACAATTCTATAGTAATCTCTCAGAACTAGGCACAGGCACTCTTCAATCAGGACAGTGAAAAATACAAGGAAAGGGTGGTGAAGTCTTGGCTTAAAAACCCTAAAAAGGGGGCGTCCCATCTATCCAAAGCTCTGTTTCATGCTGATTTCAATGAGGAGCTGTCAGATTTTATAATCCTATTAGCTCGGGTCATGGGCTTACCCTCTACCAATGAGTTCCATTTTTGGATGTGCCCCCTTATCAACATGGTGTGCGAAGGAACCCAGAATATCAACTGGGTAGAAATCATTAGCATGAACTTAGCAGAGCAGCTGTCCAATGTACAACAAACCAAAAAGTTTTACATGACTTCATATCTGATGTATACCCTATCAGCATCAAGGCAATGGTTTGGATTCACATACATTGATGCTCATAAAGGTGACCCTATATATGCCTATTGCCCTCAATTCACCCTGAACACTAGAAATCACAACTTCATGAGGGTGAATGATGCTTTCACCATGTACATTGTAAGGATTTTGGAGACCAACACCGCAAGGAGGTTCTCAGATGAAGCCATGAGCCTAATAGCGAAGTACGGTGCTTACTTCATCCAATTCAAAAAATTCTCCTATATCAAGCTAGCAGGATATGAGAGCACCCCTCTCAAGCTCCTTATGTTCTGCAATGATAAAATGGCCTTGATAGAGATATGCAGGCAATTGGAAAAGTTACATAGAACCTGCAGTAATAAGAAAATCACTGGCCTGCACTTCCCTATATCTTTGGGAAACTACACCTGCAAGATGACTCTAGATGCACAAAACATAGAGAGATCCCTAGCTCCCATCACTATCCATTTCTTCAAGTCAAGAACTTGTTTTGACTTGAAGAAATTTATTGAGCAGAACCTCAGAATCAATTACCATCATAGGGCAGACACAGAAGACTATTGGGCTGACTGTGCTGATGATTTTGAGGCAAGGAGGAGACATTATGGCAGGTTTTCTCTCCAACTGATTCAAGAGATTAACTTGTATCAAGTTCCTGAAGGACTTCAGGATGACAATTCTGACCTGTTCTCATATGAATATGACACCTTGATCAAACACACTCCCTTGGAGGATTTGGATTGGTTCAAAAAGGAGAAGGATGATCTGGCTGAAATCCTAGCCCCTGTCCTAGTAAGAACCAAAATCTGGTTTGACAGGAGAGTTCGTGAGCTTAGAAGGCATTCAGGTGAGTCCTCCTCCAAGGATACTTCAACACCAAGGAAGGAGGCATTGACACCTAGTTCGGAAGCACCTGTACAGACCCCTCCTGCCTCATCAACTAAAGGTCCTACATCCTCCACTCCTTCCTCATCCACCCAAGTATATCAGAAGAAAATCAAGGAAGTCAAGAAGGAGCCTATTGAAGAAGATCCCCTGATGAAGCATTCAGAATTGCCCTCAGGACCAGAGAACATTATTGTTCTCAGTGAAAGTGAAGAGAGTGAAGTGCCAGTCTCCATAGCACTCTAGAAGCCCCAATGGATAAAGAGAAGGAAGTTCAAAGCACCGAGCTCCGAAGCACCATTGACTCCTCTGCACTAGAAGCCCCGAGTGTCCCACTCATATCTCAGCTAGAGGCAACAACATTACACACTTTGAGTGCCATGAGTTGTCTTTCTCTTGGTCCTCTTGCCCCGCCTTCTTCTTCCTCCTCCTCTTTTGCATGGGTATATCCTTTCGTTAATAGTAGGAAGAGAAAGTCTTCCTCCCGAAACTCAGGACCCAATTTTGATGCTGTGGTGGCCTTATTGGGCACTACCCCTCCTACTCCTACAAATAAGGCCAATACCACCTCTATAATAGTATCTGATGCTCATGGCTAGAAATTCTTGGAGATAGCCAAGCCCAAAGTTGACAAGCTAGAGTAGGATTTGCAAGTGTCTGATCTAGAGCTCTCGAGGATCCCATGGGAGAGTCCACCCCTGAAGGTGAGATTCACAATCTTCAAGAAACAGTCACCAGGGTCATTGGGAGAGTTGAAAAAGGGCAACAAACTATAGAGCAGCTGGAAGAGTAGGCTCAGGTTCTTGTAGGTTTCATCAAGTCACTGTTGTCCAAAGATAAAGTTTTGGACCCCACCCCACTGACTACTCTTCCACCACCTGTGATCCTCAGCCAAGATGAAGTCCAGAGTATCAAAGATATACATAGATATTCCATCTATGGAAGGGCTATGGAGGCCATGGTGGATGATATGCTCATTGCAGGGTTGAATTTCATTAGTGAAGCCTTCAAACTCAATGAGAAGGTGAATAATCTACAACATAAAATCTCCTCCACCATTGGAAATATAGATAAAGAGCTCAAACTCTGGAGCAGCTGTATAGTAGACCTTCACCTTATGGGGCAGGCTGATGAAAATATTTTAATGGCAAGCAAGGTCTTTGATGATGCAAAAGATAACTTGTCAAAATCATGGGTATATAGTGTGGAATGGAAAATCAAGGTGTTGGAGGAGGCTTTGGGAGAATTGAAAAATAGCTGGCAGAAGGGTGAGGCCTTCAAGACTTTGGTGGTATCTGCTTTCAAGGATATACATTGCTCACCTCCATGATGAGACCTCTGGTGCACCCCTCTCCTTACAAGAAATCAAAGCTCAATTCAGAGATTTTGTCAAAGATAATTTGTTCAAGGAGGATTCTATTTCCAAGGAAAAGATGAAGGAGATCTGCTCTCTCTATTATGCTATTGAAGAAGTAAATAAAGATTATCATACACACATCGAATTTGACAAAGAGATGGAGAAGTGCCTCAGGATTTTGGACTCAGTCCACTACCAACACATCAAGTTCCACGTGGTAGAGACATAGCAGAGGCGTTGAAAAAGGTTTAGATAGTGGATCCTAAAATCAGTGGGCCCCTCCTCAATCATGAACACTTGTCTTCTTCTCCTGAATTTTCTCCCTTCTTTCTTTCCTCATCTTGGATTTATTGTAATTAGTTGGGGTATTTGCGATTAGCATCCCTTTAACTAAAAATTAATTAAAAGAAGTAGTTACCAAGGGTAACTGATTTGTAAACTATATAATAGCCTCTCTTTGCCATTTTGAGGAGGAGGAACTTGGCTTATTTTTGAAAAGTGTAAGAAATAGTAAAGCAATCAATACAAAAGGATCTTCTTTCTTTGTTCATCTGATTCTTTTATTCGCAGCTATCTGTAGAATCTTGTTAGATCATTTGTCTACATTATGCCAAGAAGCTTTGTATTCTTATAGATGTTATTTATAGAACTGTGTGTCTTTTCAAATTGCATCTCATTAATTCAAGTACAAATGATCTTATTCCAATTCACTATATTCTGGCATGCTTAAGGAATTATTTTGCCATCTATAATTCTAGAGAATGCCTTTCTACTCATTTTCACATGTCTTCATTCCTCTATACTTTTGTGATTGATGATCTATTTCTTCAAAACGCTTTCATGATATCCAAGTTTCATGGTAAAACTATGCTCTGTACATATGTAAATAAGTTTTGCTTTTGAATAAGGGAACCTCTCCCACTAAAGAGGAGGGACTTCTTGTCCCTTGGCTGTTGCTCTTCCTTAAAGTTCCTTTTCGACGACCAACATAGTGGTCAATATATTTTCAGGGTTCAACAGTTTGCAAAATTAATCTTAAGATAACCCTATAAATATAAAGTTATGAGACCATAATGAGGGACCAAGAACTAAGGATATATTGTTCCACCATCTCATGAGTTATCATCCTATCAAAGGCACCTAAAGATATATTCGTATCCATGAATATCTCCATAAAAAATCACACAAGGCTGGTTCCTGGTAAACATCACATTATCATGGGAGGGGAGTCTATTGTTTCCATGCACACATTTACTACATGTATACATCTTTTTATTTTCTCACTAATTCACAAAGTGTGATTGGCACAAGAGTAACCTATTGGAATGCTTCTTTGCACACACGCTACACGTGTAGCGTAGGTACACACACACACACACACACACCTCAGAACTACATTAAGCTTCTAAGATGTAGTGCAACGCTCAGGGATAATTCCATCAATTTGATAGATGAGGATAGTAACTATACCCTTGCATATGCATCTTTATTTTTATAGTTGTTTGTTAAGATGCTCATACAAGTCCAGGGGTTCCTGCATAACTATGATTCTTTCCATATTTGGATTACAATGTAACATTCTAAGGACATAGTTCATACCACATTAGTGTGTCAAGAAGTGACCCAAATAGAATAAAATACAGTGATACTATGGAGGAGGTTCCTTGGTCATTCTTCGTACCACCATGGCACCCAGATCCTCTTAATCCACTAGGGCATCCTCAAGCCTTTGCCCCTACTCCCTTTACAGGACACCCTAGTCATTCCTAGATAGCTTAGATTTGTAGCTTGATTCATGCATCCCGATCCTGATGATCATTCTTGCCTTTAGAGTTAACTAAAACTCTTATCTATCATACACCAATATCTATAGCATCTTAGATCCGACCAATCAACTAGCAATATTTTGTTTCATGAGTCGTGGACCTACAGATTTTATAATAACAAGAGATGTTCTTCTGTATCACACGTTGTAGTAATGGACAACAACTAGCATCATGGTTTAAATGACATATCTCAAAATCCAACAATGAGTGCACTGATATGTGAGGATAACTATTCTTCTATGACCTTCCACTTTGCAATCTTTACACCAAATCCCTGTGTGTGTCTCATGTGCTAAATTTTCTGATAGTTTCTCAAACTTATTTTCCATATCTACGATCTGTGCTTCTAAAAATTGGCTCACCCCAGTGTCTATGCTTCTAACTGCCTCAATGCATAAGGTTGCTTCAAGTGCTTTGCACAGATCAATGTATGTCTTATGTGATAATTCCCTCCTAAAAGGGGTAATCAGGCCTCCAACGAACCATTGTCCAAGTTAGCTTGCGTGAATATCATAAGAAAGCTTGGATAATAGTGTTTTAAAATGGTCATCATACTCTCTGACACTTTTATTAGTACCTTGCTTAGTATCCTTGACCGCACTTATACTCTTCTGCTCGAATTTAGGGATGCAAAAATATTTAATGAATGCATCTTTTAAAGTTGTATAGTCGTAATTATGATCAAGGTAAAAAAAATTGTACCAGATGTGTCCTCTCCCTTGTAATGTATTAGTAGATTTTCTTGCACTACTCTCAAAAGTCGTGATTCCTTTTTTATGCCACAGTATTTCACACATGTGCACATGTTCAGCAGTATTTTTTATGCCATTATACTATAGAAGAAAAAGAGAAATATTCATGTAAATATTATGGGGTTGGTGTGGACATTGCCCACCTGATCCAGAACCTCTTTGTGTTTCCTCTGCCTCCAGATTCACTAGATCCACCGGAACTATAGCCACCTATGCCTTCTGATCCCAAACCTATAGCTTGAATGGAACTAGAAGATGTACTTCCCTATGTCCCAATAGTAGAACTGAACTATACCCCGACAGTCTACGAAGCGTTACTACTCCCAGAAGATAGTCCAAAAATCTACGCACCTAAATTATGTGTAGATGATACACCCAAAAAGGTACTCCCATATAACTGTCGTGCCCCACCTTGGGATACCGGAAACTAGGCCATTCAGTCGGAATTTTTTTTATATAGTGAACTAATGATCTTCTTAACCCCTTTTCATTTATATTTAATTCATATTAATTATTAATTTCTGAAGTTTCCTAAACGCTAACCCATTGCAAACTTGATTATTTTATTCTTCTAAGTATTAATTCAAAAACACAAAGTTTACTAAGTCTATACAACCTTTTAAATTTGATTAGTCTCCCCTTTTTATTTAATTTCCCCATACCCCTTTTAATTTGTTTTATCACTCCCATAAAATGTTCATGACTTAAGATGTGTAGGAGTAAACATGGGCTGTTGGATCTAACCTAATCCTAGCCCTTGATTTGGAATTTTCCCTAATGCTGCCCTAACTTTCTTTATGGTTCCTTTTCTTGTTTTTTTTTTTCATTTGAAATTTCATTCTTGTTTTCTTCTCTTTCCTTTTCATTCTTTTCTTATTTTGTTTTGTGTTGCCATTAGAATGTGCAGGTTATGGAGGAACAAAGGGAGAGAAGGATTCATGGGATATCTCCATTGATGAGTACGATACTAACCAGATTTTTTTTGTGTTTCTTTGCATGTCTTCCCAAATGTGGATCTCCTCAGATTAGGCATCTCCTTCATAACCTTGTGGTTAATTTATTTGTTTGTTTTATTACACAACCTACACACACACACACACACACACACATATACACACACACACACACACACACACACACACACACACACACACACACACACACAAACCAAAATAAAAATTAAATCTGAGTAGAATTGAGTGATTTTGATGGCACAAACATAGATCTGCCACATATTTCCAGCGGCCGCGGGTTGATTTTCCCCCAGTGGGGTATGGAGAAAGGAGGGTCACATTTTTTTTTGTATGGGGATTGAAGAAGGTGGCTAGAGGGGTAAGCACATGCGCAGGAGGGAAAAGGAAGGGAGAGGGTCTGCGTGGAGGGGAGAAGGGGACAGGCGGCAGCAAGGAGTGGTAGAAGCCAGTGGAAAGGGGTGCGACGGGGTAGCTCGGGACAGGTAGGGGGAGTTCGGAGAGGGGCAAGCATGGGACAGGGTGTAGGGAGGTGCAGGCTGGTACGTTTGGGGTGGCCGTGGAAATGGCGGCCGGGGGGAGGGTTCGGCCTCCCCCAGATTTGTTCTATATTTTTTTTGTTTATAAAAACTTTAAAACAATTTCAATGCAATTTTTTTGTAATACATTTTAATTATATATATGTGTGTGTGTGTTTGTGTGTACAAAATACATTTTTATTTAGATTATAATATAAAAGAGAATATAATCTACTTTATTATATTTTAATGGAAAATATCACCTAAGTAATGTGTATAACTATGCTTAGGCATAATATAATTCTATTATAAACTGTAACCTCATTTTGATATATATATATATATATTTACAACATAGGAACAAATTAATTCAAGATGATAATAATAGATTTTGTCTTGTTACTCAAATGTAGAATAGAGCTAAAAGGAATTCAACTATTCATACTAAAAGATTTACCTATTTTTTTGTAAAGAAAAGCACCAGTTTTCCAAATGAGAAGAGAGGAAATTTTCAATAAAGTTAAAGCTTAGAGAGGGATAATGCACATTCATAGTGGATTTCCTAACACAATGAAATTCTTAAGCTTTCACAAAGAAGGGAAGGAAAACTAAGTCCATTCTATTCCATAATGCTACTAATAAATTTACAACAATAAGACATATTGCAAGAAGAATAACATTTCCATACAATAAATCCAAAGGCTCCATTTTAGGCTAACTTTCTTTTCAATGCCATGCAAATTAAAAGAATTTCACATTTTCAACAAGGAAAGTATCCTCAACATTATTACATTTTCATTTGGTGATCTTAACATAACATTTCTATTACCCATAATTTTTTTTTGTAAGAACATATTTCCAATAACCATCTTTCATTTTCAAGTGGATTTTCCACAAATCATATTAATAAAATTTTCACTATCTTGCAAGCCTTTATTTTCAAAGGTTCAAGTTTCCTAAAAAAAAACATAACATGGTTCTATAACATTCCAAGTACTCAAAGGAAACAAAGCAAGGTAACACGCAATCTTGAGGGTAGATTTATCAACAAATGTGATGCTAGTTTACATATAACTCCAAATATAAAGGAGGATTTTACATAAAAGGAAAGCTTCCACAATCCATTCTTTTCAAGAGACAAAGAGGTAATGTCCATAATAAAGTGAAGATGACTAGCTCCAACCAACATCCCACTTCCATCTTGAGATCCAATTGAACAAGCCTTCAAGAAATCTAAGCAACAAGAATAATCTTGTTTTACCACCCAACCATAGACATCATTACATGCCTTTCCAAGGTTGGGATGCATGCTAGCCTCCCCTAAGCCCATGGGAAAGAGGACAACTAACCACAACTATGCACAAGAATGAGGGTGACAAACAACATTACATTCATACAAAAACAAGGCAATGACTAAGACAAGACTCCAAATTTTACAAAGATGAACAAGAGAAGAAGTCATGTTCTACCTCAAAAATGGGGAAGAGAAAAGAAAGTTCTCCAAATGTTTGCAACCATCATTATTTGTACCAAACAAGATCTCCATACCCTCCTTATTTCTCCAATTTCATTCAAGCCCTCCTTATTCCTCCACCCTTTCACCAATCCTTCTTGGAAAGATTTTCAAACCCCAAATAGGTTTCCTTACCAAGAATGGGGAAGGGGGTTCATGCCAAACGACACACCTTCCCCACCTCAACCATTTGAGAGGAGTAACTAAATCCTACAATGATTGCCCATCAAGCCTATAAGGATTGAGAGGGAAAATTTCCCCTCTCTTCCCCCACAACTCCAAAACTCCATCATGCCATATGATGGAGGGAGCAAAATCAAATAAACAACAAAACAAAATTCTCATGCAACAACAAACATTTTCAAGTAGAACAACTAATTTCTAACATGATATAACAAACACAATAGAAGTCTCAAGAAGTCTACCTCAAATAAAAGCTCTCCAAAATTCAATCTCTTCCACTTCTTTACCCAAGCAAACTCTAGCTCAAAATCCACAAGACTCTAAGCAATAGCTCTAAAAAAAAGTTCTCTTCTTTTCCCATGGGGGAGAATTTGAAGAGAAGCAAGTAAAAATCCTCACAAATGAGGGGGTGACATGTGTCACCCCTTTCCTCCCTCAAGGTCAAAGATGCCAAAGATAAAAGAGAAAGGATAAAATGATTTTTAGCCCTCTTCTCCCAAATTACTCTAAATGATAACAAAACAATTATTGTGCAACTTTTAACAAGCACACTAATCCATACCCCTTACATGGATGTGACCAAAGGAGAGGCAAAAAGGGAGGGAAAACTCCCTCTAGCCTTTGAAATAAGCCCCCCTACCTATTAGGTAGGGTCCAAGGGCTCATTTTCATGTTAAGGGAACTCCCAAACTAAAAAGGGGTCCCTAAAAATGCCTAAAATAACCCAATTTCGGGTTTGGCAAATTTGGCACAAGGGTAGAGGGTGTGGGGCCCACCCAAGGGTTCACATGTGACCCTAAACCCTCTAGATTAAGTACATCATTAAACTAATTCAAAACTTAATGCAAGTGGGGTCATTAATTCCCCAAAACAAGTTTACAACACAAACTAAACACCCTAAGCAAAATTAATAATTACAAGACATATTACATTACAAATGAGGGTCACCCATGGTGCCCAAAACAATAATTCTAATGCTAAGGCCTCAAGCAATAAACATGGCTAGGACTTAGCCCATGGGCTGCTTGTGTAAAGTTGCGTAGCTGGCCTGAATCCCACGTTCTCCTGTGACCTGTCACCTGCACACTCATTGCACACATTAAATGCACCTGTCTGATAAAATATAAATCAACTACTAAATAAGATATCAATGAATTCTAGACTAACATATCATCTTTCTAGAATCAAAAGTGCGACAACGTGCACAACTATACATAATTCACCATAAGTTAGTCATAATGATAAAATGACATGTATCCATAGAATCCCAACATGCAACAAACTGAGTATCCATCAATATAATTACGTTCCAAAACAACATCATATCAATTAGTATCCATGACATCATAAGATAATGTAAACAACATAGTAATCAAGCTAAATCGGCGCTATACGCCTAAATGTCCATACATGTCTAATCAGATCAAATCTCCTAATGTAATGTCCAAAATATAACAAATCCCTATCAAAACATGTCTAATAGTAAGAGGAACAACAAGTAACTGAGCTATAAAAGTGTGGGCACTACATCCATCTCTACTAAAATTAGACTTCCTCCTAGAAGTCACTGAAAGAGATAGGGATATCTAGCCCTCAAAGGTGTCGCATCCTCCCAGTTAGCTATTGTCTCGTCGTATCAGTGCCACTGCACTCTAACCTTGGCCCAAGTCTCGACCCTGAAGGGCCAACCTCCAGTACTCCAGTATGTCATACAGGCTCCAGTCTCCACTATCCTCCGTCCTCTACCTATAATGCTGACCAATCCAAAACATGAGAAGTATCCGGTACATATCTACGTAGTACAGAAACATGAAAAACATCGTGGGCCCGTGCAAGGCGTGGTGGCAAAGCTAGGTGATAGGAAACTAGACCGATGACCTCTAAATTATAAAAAAACCCCACAAAACGAGGTGATAGCTTAGAACTCTTTCCATAGTGGATTGGGCTCTTATGCGGAAAAACTCTCAAGAAGACTTTGTCACCCACTGAGAAGTGAAGATCAACCCTCTTGGTGTCTGCATACACCTTATGGCATTTGCTCTAGCCTTCTCAATGTGCATTATCTAATCATAACAACCTGCTGCTCTAAATCCTATAGATAAGCTGGGTCCCAGAATAATCCTATCATCTAGTCTATCCCAACTCAAAGGTGTCCTACAAGGTCGTCCATACAAAGTCTAGTAAGGAGCCATACCAATGGAACTATGATAGTTGTTGTTATAAGCAAACTCAACTAAATGCAAATAATATTCCCATTTCTTCCTCCTGGTCCATCACATACATCCTCAACATGTCCTCCAGCACCTGATTAACCCTCTCTGTCTAATGCCTATCTATCTCTAGATGATATGCTGAAGATGAAAATTAATCTGAGTACCCAGAACGGTTTGAAAGGAAGTCCAGAAAACTCAAGTGTAGATGGTATCCTTGGTCATTGATGATGGTCTTCAGAATCCCATGCAACCTAACAATGTCCTCCATAAATAGTTTGGCGATGGCCTGTGCATTATAGGTGACCTTGGTTGGCGAGAAGTGCACAACCTTGGTCAACTTATCCATGGTGACCATATTGGCATCATGATGATAAGAAGACATAGGAATGTACTGACTATGAAATCCATGGAGATCACATCCCATTTCCACTCGGGAATATCATGAGGATGTAAGAGTCCTGCAGGATGAGAATGCTCTACCTTGACCCTCTGACACTCAAGGAAACATGCAAAAAAATATGCTATGTCCCGTTGAAGACCTGGCCAATAATATAACTCCCTCATATCAATGTGCATCTTCTTTACTCTTGGATGTGCCACATATAGAGCTCAATGAGCATCTCTAAGGATAAAGTTACACAGATCACCTGACTAAGGTACATAAATGCACCTATGGAATCGAAGTAAACCATCTGTCTCTAAAATACACCCTGAATATCTGCCCTCTAATGAACCCTATGACTCCAACATCTACCTAGCTCCCTCATAAAACTTGTCCTCTAGAAGATGCTTAAGAATCCTGCCTCTCAAATCTGACCAAAGTGTTAATGAAGCAAGCACATGTCATCATCTACTAGGAGCATCTACAACAACATTTTCCTTTCCTTTGATATACTGCACCTCCATGTCATACTCACATAGGAACTCCATCCAACACCGTTGACGAGTGTTGAGGTTTGGCTGTGAGAAGATATGCTGCAAGCTACGATGATCTGTCCTCAAAATGAAAGGTCTACCCAAAAGGAAATGTCACCAATGCACAAGTGCATGAACAATTACTGCGAGCTCCAAGCCATGAGTAGGGTAATTAAGCTTGTATTCCTTCTGCTTATGATACTCAAAGGTAATAACCTCGACACTCCTACATAATAAATGCTCCCAAACCCTCTAGTGATGCATCAATAACAAACAACAAAATCCTCTATCAGGTCTGGAATTGCTAAGATGAGTGCACTGATGGTTAACCTTTCCTTAAGCAACTGAAAGGCCTGCTCACACTTTTTTGACCAATCAAACTTCTTCCCTTTTCTCTGAAGAGAAGTAATAGGGTGAGAAATCCTAGAAAAGTCCTGTACAAACCTGTGGTAATAACCCTGCTAAACCCATAAAACTCCTCACCTCAATAACTGATGTGGGTGCTGGTCAGTTCATAATAGCTTGTATCTTAGAGGGATCTACTAAGATACCCTCCCCTAATATGATATGACCCAAGTACTGAATCTCTTTCTGAAAGAAGCTATATTTTTCCAAGTTCCCATACAACTTCTGCTCTCTCAACACCTAAAGTACCTACCTCAAATGATCCCCGTGTTCCTCCTCAGAATGAGAATATATCAGTATGTCATCAAGGAACACTAAGACAAAGTGATCTGGAAAGGTCTTAAATACTCCCTTCATGAGGCTCATAAAGATAGTTGGGGCATTAGTCAAACCAAAAGGGACAACTTGATTCGCTCGGAATGTTTCAACTTTTTGGGAATAGAGTTGCTTCTATCCTTTCATTCCTTTTAGAAACAGATAAGGGTTAAGGCTAGGAGGAATACCTGTTGAATGTCGAGATGGTGTGCGCGTACCGTAGAGAGAGATCAAGTTGATTGCGAAGAACTCCTTTTTGTCTTGGAAGGACTACCTGCAAATAAGAATACAAGACCACCAGATTTTGATTAGACAATAAATGAGGGAACTGCCTTGGGCCCAGGAAATATAAAACTTCCTTTCGAAGGTGATCAGTTTCCCTGCTAATATGAATTAACACAAAAGATTGTAAAATAACAATTTAATTGCCTCGTTGAAACAAGTAGGGAGAAAGGCTGGTTTTTGGTTCTGAGTCAAGGTAACTGATACCGGTTGCTGCTAACCAGTATCGGTAGGTTCTATGTTTTAGGGAATTTTGGTGAGGGTCGGTTGTAGGGTGGTTGTGTTGTTTGTAAGGCTAGTAAATGAGTGGGATTAGGTAACGAGGTGATGTGAGGGTAGAGGAATGATCGTTACATGTAGTATGTTGCTGGGTAGTAGATCTAGGAATAGACTTATGATGGTTGTGACTCAAAAGTTCTAAGAAATGTTATCAAAGAGAACATACAAGATACTACTTACTGGTTTATTGATGAGAATGCAGGTCCAAGAACTGTGATGACAAAGGCAAAACTCAGATAGGATGTCCTAACAATCAGAAGATGAGATATCTTACCCTCCCGATGATCAGCTGAGTATCACAGGGATCTGGTTATTCAGTTGCAGTCTTGGGCTTGATGTCCTTCTCTACAAACTCTTCTTTTCTCTTCACTTGTCTCTGCTCGACCAAGTAAAATCCGGATTCTCTCGATCACTTCTGATAATCCCAGATTCTTCCAAAAATCCTTTGACCTTTGTTTCTGGTTAGGGGAGCTCATTTACAGGGAACCGATGGCAGTTACGTAACCGACGACGGTCGAGTAGGAACCGGTATCGGTCAGGTCAAAGTGGGCTATTTTTAGTAAAATAGCCAACTTTTCCCTCCTTTTCTCTCGAGGGATTAGTTGCGGGCTTGGTCAAGTAACTACAAGGTTGGTTTTGGGTGCAAGTAAGGAGTCATTGGTCCATGGGTGTGGATGTAGACTAAGTTATAGGTCTTAATTTAGGTTAGGTTTAGGGTTAGGACTAGGTCATGATGAGGTGGAAAAAATGAGGTGGCAGGTAAGGCGATGTGGATTTATTAATTATAAGGTAATTAATAAATAATTGTGTAAGGTTTAGGTGATGAGGTTAGGTTGCGAAATGAGATGCGGGTCACAGGGGGTCGTAAGACACAAATTTGGTGTCTACATTAGCCCTTTATTGTCGTGTAGTTTGTTTTGTAAAGCTGCACGGACAATAATATGAAGTGGTTTCCCCTGTTAAGGGTATAGGTAATCCCCCTCAAATCTATCACAGATTGAGATAGTGTGAAATCAAGGATAGGGTTGATAAAGGGTAAATGGTGTGGAGATGATGGTGAGATGGTGGGGTAGGTCCAAGGAAGCAGACGCACGTTGAAATGCAGTAGTGCGACCAGGGTACATGATTTGACGAGCAAACTAGCAATTCATAGGCAAAGGTCGATAGTTTATCCAAACAAGGGTGATATAATCCTGGTATCCAAGGCATAGGAAGTAGCTCCAGTGGTATATAATGGATAAGGTACATGAACGTTTAGGCATGTTCGGCAGTACCAAATGGTAGGTTTGGTTGAGATAAACGTCACGGTCTAGGTCTAGGCAAAGTTGGTCGACAGATCAAGTCAAGGACCCTAATCATGCTAAAACACGAACAGGTGAGCTCGAGTGAACAAAAAGCTACATGATGGGTGGATAAAATTGTATGTTGTTGATGTTGGGTGAGGTATTTAATTGGTGCGGTCTTGGGTCGGGCCAAATGGTTGGGTGCGGCCTTGGGTCGGGCCAAATGGGTTGGTTGTGGCCTTGGGTCGGGCCAAATGGGTTGGTTGCGGCCTTGGGTCGGGCCAAATGGGTTGGTTGCCAAATGGTTGGGGTGCGGCCTTGGTTCAGGCCGAATGGGTTGGGTTGCGGCCTTGGGTCGGGCCAAGTGGTTGGGGTGCGGCCTTGGGTCGGGCCAAATGGTTGGGTTGCGGCCTTGGGTTGGGCCAAATGGTTGGGGTGAGGCCTTGGGTAAGGCTGATTGATGAGTGAGGGCCGTGGGTCAGGCCAAGTTGGTGGGTTGTGGCCTTGGGTCGGGCCAAATGGTTGGGGTGAGGCCTTGGGTCGGGCCAAATGGTTGGGTTGCGGCCTTGGGTTGGGCCAAATGGTTGGGGTGAGGCCTTGGGTCGGGCCAAATGGTTGGGTTGTGGCCTTGGGTTGGGCCAAATGGTTGGGGTGAGGCCTTGGGTCGGGCCAAATTGGTTCGTTGGTAAAAATATTAATATTGATATTGGTAGGGTAATGTTGTTGGTGTTGGTAATGAATTGGTGATTTTGGAATAGGTAGAAGTGAAGTGAAAGTTAGCCTACCCAAGTGGTAGGGAACCATATCTTGATTAAGATCAACACATAATCCTAGATTCGAGTCAAAGAGGAGAAAGTTACTCCGTAGTTGAAAAGAGCTAAACAAACCACATATTAATGCAGGATGAGCTTGAACCCCTAGGTACCATGCATAGACGAGAAGTCAATAGGTGAAAAGAGTTGTATGATCACAATATATCGGATATACGTCACGTCCCTTGAGTTTAAACAAATGGTGAGGTGAGGTGGATGGTATAGCTGAGGTACGGAGAACTTGTTACAAATTGAGTGTTCTGACGAAAGAGAACCTACCCTAAATAGACAAGTCCATGACTCAAAAGTTCTTTTGAATGTGGCTTTTATTTTACTGAATATAGACTGATCGATGCGGGAAGTCTACAAGGGATATTAATCGTACTATTCTTGAGGTCTTCACGAAGCTGATCAATGCAAGAAGCTTCTGATAAAGGCTGACTGTGTATAGCTGTCCTTCAAGGGAGTAGTCTATTTATAGTAGCAGATGTGATTTTAGTGCATAGTTGTCCTTCGGGGGAGCAGTCTATATATAATAGTAGCAATAGTTTGGCATATAGCTGTCCTTCGAGGGAGCAGTCTATATATAATTTAGAGAGCCAAATGTCCTTTTGGCGTAAAGCATCTAGTTTGGTAGAAAGTTTGACTCAAGAAAATCCCATAAGCATATAATTAAGAATGTGCCATTTTAATACTTTGAAGTCATGGACTAGACTAAAGAGGGAAGGCATCGTTAAGGGGAGGTGGGAATCAAACTATGTGAGCTTGATTTGATTGTAAGATGTAGGAAACAAAGTGTATGTAACGGTAAATGAGCTCAAGGGATGAGCGGTAGGTAGATAAGAAGTGATATAACACTAAATTCAACAGTAGAATGGTCGAAGATGCAAGGCATTAAGGGGTTCAGGATCAGGTTTACCATTAAGCGAAGCTAAACGATAAGTGCATGATCCATAAGTGTGAGTGATTATGTAAGGCCCAATCCAATTGGGAGCAAATTTTCCACGTTTGCTCTTTTCTAGTTTGGTTACATGTTGATTCTCTTTGAGGACAAGATCACCAACCTTAAAGGTACGCTCATGAAGTCGCTTATCATAAGCACGCTTGATGCGCTTTTGATAGATTTGAAGGTGATCAAGAGCTGTAAGATGACGCTCGTCAAGAAGCTCCAATTGGGCTAACCGCTCTTGGCGGAAATCATCGTTGGTAAGAATATCTTGAAGAGATATTCTAAGGGAGGGTATTTGTATTTCGAGAGGCAAGACAACCTTGGTACCATATACCAAAGAAAAAGGTGTGGCATTAGTGGAGGTACGAATGCTAGTACGATAAGCCCAAAGGGAAAAGGGGATGTGATCATGCCAATTTCTTCCAGACTCATTGACAACTTTCATGAGAATTTTGGTTAGGGTTTTATTAGAGGATTCGGCTTGTCCATTCGCTTGTGGATAGTAGGGTGAGGAGAAACTAAGTTTGATACCAAAGTTGTCATAAATGTCTTGCAACAACTTATTTTTGAAAGATTTTCCATTATCTGTTATCAGGCGATGAGGAACACCAAAACGACAGATAATGTGGTGGTTAATGAACTCTACAATTTTTTCTTTTTTGGTTGAAATAAGCGGAATAGCCTCCACCCATTTTGTGTAATATTCGGTTGCTGTGATTATCCATCGATGACGTTGCGAAGAGGACGGATGAATCTCACCAATAAGGTCTAAACCCCATTGTGAGAAAGGCCAAAGATCTCGGGCGACCTGTAGCAGGTGGCTAGGAGTATGTTGAAGGTTGGCATGTTGTTGACACATTACACAACACTTAACATATTCGTAGCAATCATTATTGAGAGTAGGCCAATAATAACCTAGGTGAAGGATTCGCTTGGCCACGGCAAGGCCGCTAAAATGTCCACCACAAATACCATCATGGACCTGTTGGATGGTATAGGTGACCTCCGTGCCGGTGAGACATCGAAGGAGGATGCCATCAAAGCCACGTTTATAAAGGAGTCCCCCCATAACGACATAACAAGAAACACGTTTAAGAAAAGTGCGTTTGCCGGTACTAGTAAGGGCAGGTGGGAGAACAGAGGTTGTAAGGTAGTCGTGAAATTGGTGATACCAGGTATCCTGCGAATTAGCAGACACATTATTTATCATCCAAACAACCGGGGCTGAGTAAGATGGGGCAAAGAGTTGTTGGACCAAGACGAAAATGTCAGATTCAGTTGATGAAGCTGGAATTTGCGAGGCTAAGCAAGCCATAGTATCCGCAAATTTGTTAGTGGAGCGAGGAATGGTTTGGATAGAATAGTGAGTAAATAAGGCTAGAAGTGAATCCACGTAGTGTTTGTACTTTTAAATTTCCTCATTTTTACATTGGTAGATGCCCATAACTTGATTGACTACCAATTGAGAGTCGCCAAAAATATTGATAGATTTGACACCTAAGTGTAACGCAACCTGGAGACCCAGAACAAGGGCCTCGTATTCCGCAGTATTATTAGTGCAGGGGAAATCGAGTCAGAATGAGAGAGGCTTAGGCTCAGCATCGAGAGGAATGAGAACAACGCCGGCTCCTCCGCCGCGTTGGCATTTGGATCCATCGAAGAAGAGGGTCATTGGATACGAGTCCTCCCTGAGTGAAAGAGTGGCGATGAGTTTGTCGGGGAAATTAAAATTGGTAAATTGCACCCCGGGTAGAGGGGATTCCGTGAGTTGATCTACGATGGTTTGTCCTTTGTTTGATTTCTGGTGGAAAAACTCAAGGTCGAGGTCGGCGAGGAGCATGAGCCATCAGGCGATGCATTGGTTTAGATGGGGTTTGGCATACATATAATGGATGGGGTCCGTGTTGGTGATGACGAAAGTTTTGTGATTCAGGAGGTAGTGTCGGAGTTTGGTGGCCACAAATGATAGGGCTAGGCACAAATTTTCTACATGTGTATACCTAGTCTCATAGTCCACCAAAGTACAACTTATATAATAAACGGCTTGTTCGCGATTCTTGGAGTCACAATGTGCAAGCATGGCCCCTACAACGTGGTCGGTGGCAGAAAGGTAAAGGTAGAAATGGTAGTCATCCTAAGGTGGGATAAGCACGGGTGGCTACAAGAGATAAGCTTTGAGAGCCTCAAAGGCTTGGTGGCACTCTTCGCTCCATTGAAAGTCAATGTCTTTTTTAAGGAGGTGATGGAAAGGTTGACACCGATCCGAGAGTTGAGAGATGAAACGCCAGATAGATTGGAGCTTACCTTGTAAACTACGCAATTGTTTGAGGTTAGTAGGTGGGGGCATTTCTAGGATAGCTTTGACTTTAGATGGGTCAACCTCAATGCCACGCAAAGAGACGATAAAGCCAAGAAGTTTTCCCGAAAGGACACCAAAGACACATTTCTTTGGTTGAAGACGGACAGAATATTGTAACAGGTGATCAAAAATAATGGTTAAAACATCGAGATGTTCACTACGATGTTTGGATTAAACAAGAATATCATCGACGTAATCTTCAAGGATAGTGTGCATAATGTCATGAAAAATGTAGGTCATAGCCTACTGATAGGTTACACCAGCATTTTTAAGGCCAAATGGCATTACACGATAATAGAAGGTTCCCCAAGGAGTTATGAAGGAAGTTTTATGTTGATCGGCATGGGCAACCAAAATTTGGTTGTATCTTGAAAATCCATCCATGAGAGAGAGCATCTCATGGCCCGCAGTGAGATCAACAAGTTGGTCAATACTAGGTAGGGGGAAGTCATCCTTAGGGCAAGCGAGGTTAAGATCCTGGAAATCCGTGCGTATCCGAAGTCCCCCCGTTGCTTTAGTGACAGGTACGATGTTAGAAATCCATTGAGGATAGTCAATAGGCAGGATGAAGGAAACAGAAAGGAGTCATTGAAGCTCCTCTTTGACCAAGAGGGCAATGCGTGGATGCATTTTTCTCAATTTCTGTTTAATTGGTTTGGAATCGGGTTTCAGGGTAATGTTATGGACAGCAATGTTAGGATCAATTTCTGGCATGTCAGCGTAGGACCAAGCGAAAGCTTGGTTGTGAGTACGGAGAAAGGTAGTAAAGGCAACCTGTTCTGATGCGCTAAGGGATTGTCTGATCTTCACAATGTGAGGATCCTCCTCCGTGTGGATGTTGATTTCTATAGTAGACTCGTTCAACATGGTTTGAGTTTCAGATGGTAAGGCGCGTTGAATATAAGAGTCGTCCGCACCAAGGTAAGTGAGGATGGAGTCATCATCCTGGCACTCAAAAACATTAATTAAAGGTGAGTCCTCTTCAATCATGTCTGGATACAGAAGGGGGATAGAAGAGGGGTCCTCATTATCACGTTGATAAGTGAGAGGACCTAGGAAGATAGCATTTATGAAAAAAAAAAGTTAGGAGGGATAGATTCTGGATCTATCGACTTTGTGGGTGACGAAGGCAAAATGGGTGATGATGGTTCGGTAGGGGTGACGTCGTCATCTTCCAGAAGACAACTGACATGAGGTTCCTTCGGTGTAAGTGTTCCATGAAATCTGAGACCCCTACGATCATTGTGCTTACGAGTAGTGATGGGGATGATCGTATGTCGGCCTTGTTCATAAAGACCAAAACCAAAGCCTTTCCAAGCACAGCGAGTCAAGAAGGTGAGGGCGAAACAACGATTTGTCAGGTATTGAAAATTGGATTGGAAAGGAACCACATCAAGAGGAGGCTCAGGGGCAACGGAAGATGCGTCGCCACCCCCATATGTTAGGTTGGTGCGGCAATGAGGTGGTCCGTAGGGGATTACTTCCCCCACACGATGGTCATAGGTAGGATGTGCATGTACCTGTCCGTACTCCTGTGGGGTATGGAAAGAACTAACGTTATATAGGTGATACTCCCCCAACGTAAGGCGTTGAAAAACATCTACTAAGGGGTCTGCGGTTGGGATGTTAGCTACGGGAAGGGAAGTGGTTTTTGCGACGGTGATTTCTTGGGTTGAAGGTGTAGGTGCTGTTGAAGTGAATGGTAGAGGTGTTGTTGAAGTGGATGGTTGGGTTGGATGAATGGGTGTCTTGATTGGTACAAGCACATCATTAGGGTGATATAACATATTGCAGGTTTTGAAGGGGGGAGGATCAGCTTTTACGGTGTAAGACTTCCCCTGGTACTCAAATTTTATGCATCTATGTAAGGTTAAAGGAATGCATCCCATAGCTCGGATTCAAGGGCGACCTAGAAATATATTGTATTGGAACTCTCCCTCAAGGACATAGAAGAGTTTGGGTAAAGTACGTGGTCCTACACGAATGTTAAGGATCACGGTGCCTAAGGTAGAGGTAATAGCATCATTGAATGACCGCAACATGATGGGGTTGGCACACATGTAGCTAGCAGGGATATTCATTTGTTGGAAGGATTTTGAAGAGATGATGTTTAGGCTAGCGTCCCCGTCGATCATAACACGACGTACCCGAATGTCCCGGACGTAAGCTGAGATGAAAAGAGTAGGGTCAAGATCTTCTGTACCAAAGTCAACAATTTCGTCTTCGGAGAAACTGACTGCAGCATCTTGTTGTACAGAGACAGAAGTGGTTGGGGTGGTAGGTTGTTTGGTGAGGGAAGCAACGTGATTGGGTGTTATAATGGAGGCAACAGGCAGGGTTTCATTAGGTAAGACCTCGATCCCTTGAAGGATTTCAACAAGAGCTTATCGATGAGATTCAGAAGTCTGAATGAGATCATACAGTGTCATTTTTATAGGCAATTGGTGAAGCTATTTGATCATGGTTCAGTGGGAAATTCCATTAGAGACGGGGTAGGCGGGTCCACGAATAACCACTTTGGGTGGTGGTGCAATCGGGATGGTGGATGGAGAAAGAGATGCCGCAGGTGTGTTTTCTTTCGCTTTCTCGTTGTTTTTCTGCACTCGAGTAGCAACACTAATCATATTAATCACGTGGACCTGAGATGAAGATGGTCGGGATAAATCATGGTCTTCAAGAGGTGGGGTTGTAATAATGATAGATATTGGTGAGGCGGGGATAGGTGGTATAGGAGAGGGAATTGAAGCTGAAGGTCTCTCCCTTCGTAAGTTGTCTTTCTTAACCTTTCTATCTGAGAGAGGTGACTGACAAAGGATGGCTTTTAAAGCTTTGCATCCCTCCACATCATGTCCTGGTGTGCGGTGATAAGCGTAGATTTTAGACTCATCATAACCTATAGGTCGAGGTTTAGACGGGTCATAAGGTCTAAGTGGGGGTAGAGAAATGGTCGCATTCTCCACCAACATAGCAAGGATTTTGGCGTAAGATCCTTTGAGTGGGTCAAAATTGGAGGAGGATGAGGGTATTGATTGAGCAGGTTTCGGTAATGTTCGGGCATGGTTGGTTCGTACGGGTGGTGGTTTAGCCAAGGGGTGTTGACACGTGGTTTTAACTAAACGTGGTTTCTTTGACGCAGAAGCTACGTTTAGCTAGTTAGATGATGAGGCTCTAGATAACATGGTATCTAGAGACAATGGCGACAAAAGAGGAGTGACGGAAAACAAGTTCTTTGGTGATGAAATTTGTTTAGGGTTGATGGGTGGACAGGATATGTGAGGTGACAATGTTGATATACCCTTAGATCTCTATATGGGTGCAGAAGGCGTAGGTCGTTTTAAAGAAAACGCAGGAGGTATTATCTATTGATACAAGGTGGAGGGATGAGGTCCCAATATGGAAGGTAGGTGTGACGATGATGGTTTTAATTGTGATAGAGGCACGGATTGAGGTTGTCTCCTAAGTGGAGGGGCGGCTTTATTTTTGGATAAATCTAGTCGCTTAGGCGGGTGTGTTAGACTGGGTATTGGTGAGGTCCCAAGTGTAGGGGAAGATTTGGTTAGGCTGACAGAGGTGGATGAGATACTGGGTAGAGATGCGGGGGATGGAGATGAGGACATAGGCATTTTAATTTTCTGTAAACACTTCGGGTATATGGTAGAGGTGTCTGTATCGGTCATCTGCATTTGAGTAGAATAAGGGGTACTCAAACATTCCCATAGGACTCGTCTATCTTCCGGAGAGTAACAGTCTTCAGGTGTGAATTGGAATTTTTGTATGGAAGAAAGGTGGGTTGTGATTCCGGTCCACTGTGGGTGTGATGCAGGGGGTAGACGAGGCATTGTATCAATAGGTGTTAAGAGGTCAACCGGTCACTGAAAAGATTTAGGTGATGAAGAACTAATAGGTAAGAGGGCATGTTTGAGAGGATCCGGCATGGTTACAGAATCTGGTGATGTCGGTGCAAGAGGTTTCTCATCTAAGGATGACAAAAGGAGTAGCGAGCCTTCCTCTTGTGCAGCAAGAGTGGTAGAAGGAGACGTTTGGGAAATAGATAAGTTAGATAACATCCGTTTGCAGTCTTGTAGGGATGTGGTGTAAGAAGACTCGTCTATGAGAAGAGAACTCTGGGTAGTTAACTCCTTCATGGGTAAAGGAATGATTTCGCCTTGGCTTGATGATGGTGAAGGAGGTTCGGGCCCCTGCGTCAGTGAAGAGGCTTGATTCAAAATGTTCTCGATAGAGGTTTTTGGCTGGGAGTCGAAGACTGCATGGATCTCATGAACACTCTCCTCGGCTAAGATATCCTGGTTTATGTTACTGTTGGAAGAGTGATTCGAGAATGGTTTGTTGAAGATTTTCAAATTTCAGTTGGTAGGGGCATTAGGATTATCGAGGGTTATATCCCCTGCATCAACCATTTCCTGCACTATGTTTTTCAACATCTTGCAGTTTTCGTGACTATGTCCCTTTACGCGGTGAAAGTTACAGAAGTCATTTTCTTTGTACCAAGAAGGTATAGCGCGGGTGGAGTCAAACCTGGAGTGAGGTTTAACAGGAGGCAAGGTGATAGCTCTGGCTTTAAGCAATTTTTCCAATATTACACCATATGTTTCTCCTAAGGGAGTGTAGTTGATGGGCTCTGCTTTACACTTATAGGTGGTTTTTGGTGGGGTATTAGACGGTGGTTGGGATTTGACCATCACCGCGTGCACGGCTCGTTTTGATTTCGAAGCAGTCGATGGGTGAGGATTGGTGGTGTTAGGTTTTTTGGTGGAATCTTGGGTTCGAAAAGTGGGGTTTTTGTTGCGCAACCGCAATTTCTCTTCCTCTATGGCTCGAATCTCTAGTTTTCGAGCCATAGTAAAGGCCTCGTCAAATGTACGGAAAGTTTGAATTTGGAGGGTAGGAGAGATGTGTTTAGCACAGGCCCACGTAAACAGTTCGATAAGTTCGGTCTGAGGCAAGGCATACGTAAGTTGGTTGATAAGGCCTCGCCATCGTCCAACGAAATCTGCGATAGATTCGTCTTCAAATTGTCGGATGGCATAGAGGTCGGTGATAGATACTTTCTTGGCAATGTTAATGGAGAAATGATCCAAGAAATATTGGGCTAGCTGGTTAAAAGAGAAGATTGAGTGCTGGGTTAAAGCACTGTACCACTCCAAGGTGGGTCCTGATAAGGACATGGGAAAGGTGCGAAGTAGTAAAGCGTCGTCGTGAGCAATCAGATAGCAGGCATGTCTAAATGATCGTAAGTGTTGTTGAGGGTCCTCCTTACTATTAAAACGGGTAAATTTTGGTAATTCCCATTTAGGAGGATATGAATGAAGGGGGACAGAAGGGTAAATAGGCTCCTGACAAACTTGCTCATATGTCAAGGCGCTATGACTTCCCGAAACAGAAGCCTCCAGATTTTGCATTTTTTCCATCATTTGTTTGATGAAATCCATGGTTGGATGAGATGATGGTGTGGTTGTGGTAAATGGAGTAAAATTGGGCCAAGGACCTCCGCTAGACAGTGGTGGGGTTAAGTGTTGATAAGGTATGGAGGATGAATATGTTGAGGCGACCGAATAGGGATGTCCCATATAAGATGTTGAGGTCACAGGATACGTGTATGGGAATGAAAAGGTAGGCGGAACTTGAGAAGGAAAGCTCATGTGGATAGGTGGCAGAGAGCAAGTCATGAACGGAGAAGTCTGCAAGAGAGATGAGGTAGGAGCAGTCGGCGGTAATGATATGTGGGGTTCAAGATTAACCAAAGGAAATCCAATCTGTGTCGTATGAACCTCTAAAGCCGTCGGATTGGGAGACGGGGCTAAAGATGCAGGAAGCAAGGCGGTGTTATCAGGCGGAGTGGGAGCTAAGTGAGCTGCTATACTAATAGGCATGCCAATAAGGAGTTGACCATCGGGCGTACGGTCAGGGGCATGAGACAAATAGTATTGTACGGCACTAGGATTAGCATCCAGAAATTTGGCAAATTCCTTATCTCCTACAAGAATTTTGGGGATATCACTGGTGTCTGTAGGGTTCCCTATAGAATGTGAAGGGGGTGATTCAGGAAAAGGCACAGAGCAGGCATGTGAAACCATGGCAGTGGCTTGCTTCCGAGTGATAACAACCATGGAAAAGAGTATACAGTAGGGATTCAATCTATCAGGAACAGAAATAGACTCAGAATGGTGAAATTGGTAGGTTGTTGGTTTGTCAGAAACTGTAAAAGATAGTAACCAATATTGGTCTGATAACCGATGTTGGTTAGACTATAGCCGACGTCGGTCAGTTAACCGATATCGGTGTAATAAGACTAGTATAAGAAAATATAAGAAGCTATTGACTTGATTGTTAAAAAAGCTTAGTACATTTATCAATTGTTCTGAGGTGATGACAAAAGACAGTGTATAACAGAGAAAACAGAACTGAAAACAAACAAGATGCACATGCAAATCCAGAGACTAACCCTAGGGTTAATTTAAATTATTGTGGGCTTATGCCTTAGACGCAAGATGATGTCAATCCTAAAAAAATACCTAAGGGAGATGTCAAGTTTGTTTTGGCTTATCAGGTTACCTCAATCGGGCGGAGGAATACCGCGGAAAAAAAGGGGGGATGTTTGAGCTGTTGTGTTGATTATGATGTGATTTGGTAATAGAGTTGCTTCTATCCTTTCATTCCTTTTAGAAACAGATAAGGGTTAGGGCTAGGAGGAATACCTGTTGATTGTTGAGATGGTGTGCGCGTACCGTAGAGAGAGATCAGGTTGATTGCGAAGAACTCCTTTTTATCTTGGAAGGACTACCTGCAAATAAGAATACAAGACCACAAGATTTTGATTAGACAATAAATGAGGGAACTGCCTTGGGCCCAGGAAATATAAAACTTCCTTTCGTAGGTGGTCAGTTCCCCTGCTAATATGAATTAACACAAAAGATTGTAAAATAACAATTTAATTGCCTCGTTGAAACAAGTAGGGGGAAAGGCTGGTTTTTGGTTCTGAGTCAAGGTAACCGATACCAGTTGCTGCTAACCGATATCGGTAGGTTCTATGTTTTAGGGGCTTTTGGTGAGGGTCAGTTGTAGAGTGGTTGTGTTGTTTTTAAGGCTAATAAATGAGTGGGATTAGGTAACGGGGTGATGAGAGGGTAGAAGAATGATAGTTAGATGTAATGTGTTGCTGGGTAGTAGATCTGGGAATAGATTTATGACGGCTGTAATTCAAAAGTCTAAGAAATGTTATCAAAGAGAACATACAAGATTCTACTTACCGTTTATTGACGAGAATTCAGGTCCAAGAACTGTGATGACAAAGGTAGAACTCAGATAGGACGTCCTGAGGACCTGAAGATGAGATGTCTTCCCTCCCAATGATCAGATGAGTATCACAGGGCTCTGGTTATTCAGTTGCAGTCTTGGGCTTGATCTCCTTTGCTACAAACTCTTCTTGTTTCTTCACTTGTCTCTGCTCGGCCAAGTAAAATCCAGATTCTCTCGATCGCTTCTGATGATCCTGATTGATCCAAAAATCCTTCGACCTTTGTTTCTGGTTATGGGAGCCCATTTACAGGGAACCGATGGCGGTTACGTAACCGACGGCGGTCGAGTAGGAACCGGTATCGGTCAGGTCAAAGTGGGCTATTTTTAGTAAAATAGCCAACTTTCCCTCCTTTTCTCCTGAGGGATTAGTTGCGGGCTTGGTCAAGTGACTAGAAGGTCGGTTTTGGGTGCGAGAAAGAGGTCATTAGTCATGGGTGTGGATGTAGACCAAGTTATAGGTCTTAATTAGATTAGTTTAGGGTTAGGCCTAGGTCATGATGAGGTGGCAAAATGAGGTGGCAGGTAAGGCGATGTGGATTTATTAATTATAAGATAATTAATAAATAATTGTGTAAGGTTTAGGTGGTGAGGTTAGGTTGCGAAATGAGATGCAGGTCACAAGGGGTCGTAAGACAAAAATTTGGTGTCTACACAACTATGAACTCATAATTCCTATAACATGTGTGGAAAGCTATCTTATGAATGTTTGCATCTGAAATGTGTAATTGATGGTACCCTGACTTGAGATCGATTTTGGAGAATACTCTCGCTCCCCGCATCTGATCAAACAAGTCATCAATCCTAGGGAGTGGATAAAAATTATTTATTATGACTTTGTTGAGCTTCCTGAAGTCCACACAAAGTCTCAGAGAACCATCCTTCTTCTTCACAAATATGGTTGGCACCCCCCAAGGTGATACACTAGGGTGAATGAGACCATTATCTAACAACTCCTCTAACTAAATCTTGAGATCATGAAGCTCTGGAGTCGTCATCCGATAGGATGCCCTAGAAACTGGTGCGGATCCAGGTACTAAATCAATGGTGAAATCCACCTCTCTACGGGGTGGTAACCCTAGAAGCTTGCCTGGAAACACATCAGCATACTCCCTCAAAACTACATGATCATCCAAGGGTGAATGCTCTGGAGTGCTCTCTGATCGATCACTAATGGTGATAGCAAACAAATGAAATCCCTTACACATGCTTCGCTTGAGTTGCTTAGCTGAGATCATGCACAAAGAGATAGGCCTCTTCATCCCCGAAATCACAACTGCACTCCCAAGATCATCCTAACACTCAATGACCTTATTTCTATAATCCACCTTAGCTCGATGAGCCTTGAGCCAATCCATACCTAATACTACCTAATAGGATCCTAGAGGGATAACTTTGAGGTCAAGTGTAATGGAGAAGACTCCTAAATCAAGTACGTAACTCTCCACATACGAGTCCATGGCAAGTTTGGCCCCAAAGGCCAACTCAACCTGCCAACTATCTGGTTGCCTAGCCACCACTAGCCCAAACTGGTTCACTATAGAAGGTGATATAAAATAATCTAAAGCACCTGAATCAAAAAGTACTGAGACAGAAATACCCCTGATAGTCCTTGTTGTCTCAATGACTGTGGCCTGATGCTCAGCCTGGCACTTGTCAACTGCTACATATACATGATGGGAACATCCCACATCACCCACCATTTTCTCATATCTAGTGGCTCTCTATGCATCCATGGTATTGGGTTTGTGCAGGCACATACACACATAGTGACTAGGAGACCTACAAATTAAACATTTTCCTATACCCCTCTGATATGGGTTCCCTCCTATACTCTGGTGCACTGATCCTTTCGGTCCAACCCTAGCATACTACTACATGCGAGTTGGCAATACCTACTAAGTACCTTGCCTCCTATCCCTGGCTCCACCCAAACCTCCTCTAGTACCACCTCTCTCAAAGCTCTGAGTCTATCTAGCCCTCTGCTATTGGTGGCCATGATGTTGCGTCTGCTGCTGTGGGTGCGGTGGAGCCCTCGTGGCTGCTGGCGGAGGCCAAAATCCTCCTTGAGGGGGTGGTGTTGGACCTCATGACCTCTGACTCTAAAAGGCCTGTATCCTCTCCTAAAACTTGATCTTTTTTCTATCCCAGTGCTCCTGTGCCTTGGTCCTATTCTCCTCAACTAAGTAGTCCTTCTCAACAACCTTCTAAAGTATGGGAGGAGATAACATCCTAACTGTTCATGTTATATCTGCATTAAGGCCTCGAATAAACCTGTTAACCTATAATTTCTCATCTTGCAGGTAATCTACATACTACAGAAGATCCAGGAACCTACTCTCATACTGAGCTACGATGCCATATCCTTATTGTAAGTCATGAAACTCATCGATCCTCTTCTGCATGAAATACTCTGACATATAGAGAGCCTTGAATCACTCCTCGAACATCTCTCAAGTCACTGTCTCTCAAGTCAGATGGAGCTTCCACTCCTCATTCCTCCACCAAATGCCTACTGCATCTCAGAGGAGGTGTATGGCAAACCTTAACTTGACGTTTCTCTCATAAGAGTGCAATCCAAAGCAACTATCCAAGCTAAGGATCCATGACTCAGCCCCAAATCCATTTGTAGAGCTGGTGTAAGTAGGTGACTACAAGCGAAGAAGGTCTCTAATCATGTTTCCTGTATCTCGATCCTGGCAATGTAGTCAAACAGGTGAAAGGGGTCACCTATCCCCAAATGGTCCCTCGAGACTATGTGAGTGGCTACAATCATACAAGGCTACCCTCTCATGATGAATAGAAGGGCTACGTGACCTCTCTCACCTCGGTGTATCATGCTCTGAATGCGCATCCTCACCTATCGGCTCCTCATCTCCCAACTGGATGTCCTCCTCTCTTGCCTCATGTGGTGGTGGGAGACGTTGCTGCACAACGCCGATCAACTATTGGAGAGCCTCTAAGATCTGAGGCCCTAACTTAGGTGCTGGTGGTTCAGGCGTAGAAAAACCACATCCTAAACCCCTAACCGAGCATCATCTCATGGGTGCAATCCTATTCATGAGGTGAGCGAAGAGGTTATTAAATGGTTGTAGAAAAGGTTTTAATTATTTTGTTTATTTATTTACTTTTAATTTTATTACCAATTTTGTTAACTGGTTGATCGATTACCTAGAGTGTCCACGTGTACGAACCTCCGCTGTAATGCAAAATGACGTGCCCCACCTCGGGAGACCAGAAACCAGGCCACTCAGTCGGAAATTGTTTCTTTTTTATAGTGAACTAATGATCTTCTTAAACCCTTTTCATTTATATTTAATTCATATTAATTATTAATTTCTGAATTTGCCTAAATGCTAGCCCAATGTAAACTTGATTATTTTATTGTACTAAGTATTAATTTGAAAACACAAAGTTTACTAAGTCTATACAACCTTTTTAATTTGATTAGTCTCCCCTTTTTATTTAATTTCCCCATACCCATTTTAATTTTTTTTCTCACTCCCATAAAATGTTCATGACTTAAGATGTGTAGGAGTAAACATGGGCCATTGGATCTAACCTAATCCTAGCCCTTGATTTGGAATTTTCCCTAATGATGCCCTAGTTTTCTCTATGGTTCCTTTTCTTGTTTTCTTCTCTTTCCTTTTCATTCTTTTCTTATTTTGTTTTGTGTTGCCATTGGAATGTGCAGGTTATGGAGGAACAAAGGGAGAGAAGGATTCATGGGATATCTCCTTTTATGAGTAGGATACTAACCATATTTTTTTTGTGTTTCTTTGCTTGTCTTCCCAAATGTGGATCTCCTCAGATTGGGCATCTCCTCCATACCCTTGTGGTTAATTTATTTGTTTTTTTTATTACACGACCTACATAGATATATATAAACCAAAATATCAATTAAATATGAGTAGAACTGAGTGATTTTGATAGCACAAACACAGATTTGCCACATATTACCAGTGGCCATGGGTTGATTTTCCCCCAACGGGGTATGGAGAAAGGAGGGTCACATTTTTTTTGTATGGGGATTGAAAAATGTGGCTGGAGGGGTAAGCACATGTGCAGGGGGAAAAAAGAAGGGAGAGGGTCCTCATGGAGGTGAGAAGGGGATAAACGGCGATAGGGAGTGGCAGAAGACGATGGAAGGGGGTGCGACATGGTAGGTTGGGATAGGCAGGGGGAGTTTGGAGAGGGGAAGGCGTGGGACAGGGTGGAGGGAGGCACAGGCCAACATGGTTGGGATTGCCGTGGAAATGGAGGCCGGGGGGAGGGTTCGGCCTCCCCTAGATTTGTTTTATATATTTTTTTGTTTATAAAAACTTTTTAAAAAATTCAATTCATTTTTTTTTGTAATACATTTTAATTATATATATATATATATGCACAAAATACAGTTTATTTAGATTATAATATAAAAGAGAAGATAATATACTTTATTATATTTTAATGGAAAATATTGCCTAAGTAACGTGTATAACTATGCTTAGGCATAATATAATTCTATTATAAACTGTAACCTCATTTTGATATATATATATATATATATATATTTACAGCATAGGAAAAAATTAATTCAAGATGATAATAATAGATTTTGTCTTGTTACTCAAATGTAGAATAGAGCTAAAAGGAATTCAACTATTCATACCAAAAGATTTACCTATTTTGTGGTAAAGAAAAGCACTAGTTTTCCAAATGAGAAGAGAGGAAATTTTAAATAAACTTAAAGCTTAGAGAGGGAGAATGCACATTCATAGTGGATTTCCTAACACAATGAAATTCTTAAGTTTTCACAAAGAAGGGAACCAAAACTAAGTCCATTATATTCCATAATGCTACTAATAAATTTACAACAATAAGACATATTGCAAGAAGAATAACATTTCCATACAATAAATCCAAAGGCTCCATTTTAGGCTAACTTTCTTTTCAATGCCATGCAAATTAAAAAATTTCATATTTTCAACAAGGAAAGTATCCTCAAGATTATTACATTTTCCTTTGGTGATCTTAACATAACATTTTTACACCCTTTTTTTTGTAAGAACATATTTCCAATAACCATCTTTCATTTTCAAGTGGATTTTCCACAAATCATATTAAGAAAATTTTCACTATCTTGCAATCCTTTATTTTCAAAGGTTCAAGTTTCCTAAAAAAAAAACATAACATAGTGCTATAACATTCCAAGTAATCAAAGGAAACAAAGTAAGGTAACATGCAATATTGAGGGTAGATTTATCAACAAATGTGATGCTAGTTTACATATAACTCCAAATACAAAGGAGGCTTTTACACACAAGGAAAGATTCCACAAGCCTCTCTTTTCAAGAGACAAAGAGGTAATGTCGACAATAAAGTGAAGATGACAAAGAGCTCCAACCAACATCCCACTTCCATCTTGAGATCCAATTACACAAGCCTTCAAGAAATCCAAGCAAGGAGAAGAATCTTGTTTTACCACCCGACCATAGGCATCATTACATGCCTTCCCAAGGTTGGGATGCATGCTAGCCTCTCCCAAGCCCATAGGAAAGAGGACAACTAACCACATCTATGCACAAGAATGAGGGTGACAAACAACATTACATTCATACAAAAACAAGGCAATGACTAAGACAAGACTCCAAATTTTACAAAGATGAACAAGAGAAGAAGCCATGTTCTACCTCAAAAATGGGGAAGAGAAAAGAAAGTTTTCCAAATGTTTGCAACCATCATTATTTGTACTAAACAAGATCTCCATACCCTCCATATTCCAATTACATTCAAGCCCTCCTTATTTGTAACACTTTGAACTGTTGTTACTTCCTCCTGAGCATACAAGTGTTGATATGTGATTTCTTTGTAAAAAGGATGTGTTCCTTGATTGAGAAGTCATGCTTGATATGTACTGTATCTTCTTTGCAGATTGTAGATCTTTGACTGAGTCGAGATATGATTGGACTCTTTTATTTCTTTCATTTCACACCTGAGTTTAATCTGATCTCGGAATGAATTATGGAGTTATCCATCTATAAGACCTAGCCTTGGATCAGTGGAATTGATCCAAGTATTGCTTTAAGTTTGTTCGTGATGAATTAAAATTACAGACCTTAAATAGGTTGCAAGGTCTGGATGCATTGAGTAAGCTAGTCCGGAGTATAACTCAGGTTGATCGTGTGAAATGGATTGGTTCCCGATATTGAAGTATATCTGGAAGGTCTTGATCATGGACCAGGTAATAATTCAGTTACATGTAATTTTGTAGCCTAATGGCAGTACAGGAGTGAACCCTGTTCGAGAATGCATGTTGTAGGTCTTTTTCTGAGCATATGAAATGTTAGACCTAACTGGAATTATTAATGTTAGTAACCTAAAACTAAACTTAACCTAGGGGTTAGATTAGTGTTAATCTAACCTAGACCTAGGCTAAGAACTAATGTACTAAGTTAGTATCTATGTTCTAAGAGGTTAGACTAGGTGTTATCCTAAATCCTAACCTAAGTTACTAACCTAACTAATGAGCAAGTATAAAGGGGACCTATGGAGGGGTGCGAACCATGGGCGGCAGTTTCTATGTTAATAAATGCGTGGATAAGTATGAAAGACAGGTAATTTGGTGGAGGTTTTATAACGGCTAACTTGAGCTGACGTGGCAGGTCGCCAAAGTTGGAAATGGTCTTGGAATTTCATTTTTCCATCGCCAACTATGGCGGTCGGTGGCAGTGGAGTTTGAGCGGGAAAATGGGAGTAAATGCCATTAATGAACTCGGTAATCGAGCTCAGATTTCGCGAGAAGGAAAGAAAAATGGAAAGTTAATGGTTTGTTTAGTTTTGCATGCACTCTGGTTTTCCTTTTGTCTGTTCACTGGTTATTCGCACCAGTCTTCTTGGTGTTGCATGGCAAGTATGAGTGTAACTCGCTCTTTCCTCTGGCAAGGAAAATATATAAGTCATGGAAATAGAAAAATTTTGTTGGTGGCTCTAACTTGGAAAAGGAAGAGAAGGTTCGAGCTCTTTCAGTGGTCTGCTTCGGAATTTTGAGCAAATATCCAGGCATGTTAGGCCCTAAGCTTTAAAAATCTTGCTGTCTTTCAAGTGATTTCATTAGAACAACTCTGTTCAGATGATTTTTGGAATTGGTTGGTTTCTATGATAGTCTTGTGTGATTTTTGGCACTGTATCTTCATGCTGGTTCAGTTTTTCAATTTAACCCTTGATGGGTGTTTATTGTATTTCGAACTGTTGCTATATTTCTTGTGTTTTGCATTCCGGCTTTAAGTTTGTGAAATATATGAAAAGAATGTATGCTATGCCTGCTCTGTGAGAACCCATGAATTGTTCTCGTGATGGGTACAGGCTACTGTGATGCTTGTTGATTTATACTCATAGTCGATGCTTGTTGTTGATGCTTATCGTCGATGCTTTTTGTGGATACTCATCGGAAGGGGTACTGCTGGACATTTGTTTGATTGTTCAGTTTAAATTGAAATTTTTGTAAGCTTTGTCATGGTTATTGATTCTTGTTTGGTTTCGTATGAAATTTAAGTTATTTGAGAATAGATAACTTGTTGTGTTTCAGTATTTCATTGTAACCTTGTTGAAGTTGTTTTTCCCTTGCGTTGAGGTTATGGGATTCAACCCGTCGTCAGTATGCAATATGGATATATGTATTTATTTTATATGAAACGATTCTGTAGAGTCCATTGAATGATTCGTATATTTTGGACCACTATGGGAGCTTTATATATTTGAATTTTGTTAAATTGATTTGTCTAAGTCTTGAAGGAGTAACAGGTAATGAGACTTCTGTTATTTTGTAAAGAATACCTTCGCGTTGCAAGGAATTTTTGGTAGAGACTCTTTGGGTGTATTTTTACGTTTCCCTTCTATGCAAATTGTGTGAAAAATATTGATGAGGCTCGGTTGGTTTTCTTGTTGTGAAATCTGTAGTTAGCTTTTCTTTAAGCCTGATTTTGCATGCTTGCCATTGTTGGCGCGGATGGAATCATTAACTATTATTTATCTTGTATATTGTTGTTTAGACTCAGTTGAATTCTTGATAAATAAACAGTGTAATTGCCTCAAATTAAGCTTGTTTGGTTTACTGTTTTTTTCGACACTGTTGGGTTCCTCGAGTATAGAAAGATATCTAGTATATCGGCTTCTGTAAAAAGCTTTATTGTAAATATTGTTATTCGGATTTAGTTTTAAATCCTTGATAGGTAATCAGTGTCATTGCTTCTGTATAAGCCTGATTATGAACATGTAATTTTTTGGCTTTGTTGGACTTCTTTAAATAGCAGTGATCATCTTCTTGTCTGTCGCTTCTTGTGGGAGGTCATACAGAGTCTGTTTGGTAGTTAGTCTCCACTGTTTGGCATGAGAGCTACTATACTGTAATGTTATATTTTAAACTTAAATGGAACTTTGGTGCCTTTGGTGGCCTCGTCTGATTTATTTATATATATATATATCTATATATATCTAGTCTCAAGCTCGACTGAACTAAGGAACTGTTGACTTCACCTCGACAGACGATGGCATTGAATTTCTTCTTGTTGACGCTTCACGTGGAAGGTCACGAGTAACCTGTTGGTAGACATTCATCTGTTTTTGTGTAAGAGCTGTTGCACTACTAATATGTTACTGGAATTTTGTTATAATTGATTTTAACAAAATGATGGTCCTTTTTGTGGCTCGATAGGTATGTTCGTATGTTTTTAAGGTGAATGTTCTCCTTTCAAGGAGACGATACAGTCATGAGCTTGTGTGAAGAGAAATATGAATGACTTGTTTCTTTCTCTTCCGTTATGGTAATATATGTCGATATTTTATCTAACCATTGGAACTGTTTTTAACATATGGTTGGAATCATGCTTGTTATGATATTCCCTTTTCTGTTGAATGTAATGATCTGTAGGATGTTTGCTGATCTTGGGATTAAAATGGTTAGTTGTTTTGGATACTTTCGTTCTTCTAGATTCCTAATATTCTGACAAAATATTTGAGAAGTGTCTAGGACTATTCTGAAACGAAATATTTTATTACACGTTATAGACAGGATGTATTACTAATGTATAGTCTGAATCATGTATACTTGTTAGATGAATCTCATTTAAACAGGTTGATTAATGGAAACAGTTGGTGGATTGCAATTGTTTTAAGAGTTAGTGCTTATCATGCTCAGTTCATCAAACTGACCCATGTTGACAATTTTGTAGATGGATGTCGTAAATGGTAAAAGCACGCAGATCTGATAGGATGATCAGATTGTTTAAATTTGATTTTAAGTAGAATTACAGCTTGAATTTCTAAATGTACTATATGAGGAAAGATGTTCCTTTTTGTCGTTGAGTAATATATGAAGTATGCTGAATGCAGAAAATGTATTTGTATAGTTCTAAAAGGAATGGAAATAAGTATTTTCTACTTATGTGTTGTACTCTTATTTTTCTAGATTGACTTTCTTCGGTTTATATACCGGAGGGGCATTGTTATCATTGAATAATTTGGAGACTTTTGTGATTGTCAATGTAAGTTTGCAAGAATATGAGACTGAATTCTTATGATTGTTTAGCAGTTCCTGTATGTTCTATCAGAAGCTAAACTGAAATTTAAATCACTATCTTTCTAAAAGATAGGGTTAAAATAAACCTACACAGAACGCTAAACAAGCTAAATTAAATTATTAATTCCGAGTCTTGATTATGACAGGACAACATTTAATTGGATCCTTAATCATTTATATCTTGATACTAATAAGTATGATATAAATCCAGTTATGAGAACTGATATAAACCTGATGGGGTTCAGATGGCAATCTCATATGAAGTTTATGAGATATTGTCTGATTCCGTTGTTTTAGAATTATGTATATTCTATGAACTCCTTGATGAGACCTTGGCCTTAATAACTTCGATGTGTAAAGAGTTTTATTGAGAAGGGTCATTCTAAGATGAGGAATCCAGGGATCGGGAAAGACTAACCTTAAGGGAAACGTCTTAAATTTAATTTGAACTCTATGTGCGTAACACTTATTAATAAGTAGATCTTTTCGAGGTGGATTTAAAGGTTGACGGCACAAGTCAACTACAGGGTTGTACCTCCGAGAAGATTAGGATCTTCTCGAAGTTACAACAATGCAGGTGATTTATGATGGCACTCTTTGCATTGATCGCTAAGATTTACACCTTTAACTCGATCAAGTTACTTTGGGACCGATTAGGAATGTGGTCACATTATATGGCTACCTAGGAGACTCGGGGTAACATGACACACTGGTTTAACTAGGGTTGACCCAGTATGTCATCTTATCCCTAGTCCTCGAGTGCATCCATATAACGTTGTCACCTTACTAATCCGTTCCCGAGTGATTAACCTGGGGATAGGAGGGACTGACAGAAGTCGGTGTAAGACATTCTACATAACATAAGAATGGGGTGGAGGATGTATTCCAGATTGACGAGTATGTCGTTAAGGAATACGAGACATAAGCAGTATGTTTCAAATCTTTGGCCAAAGTATCACAAGCTGCTGATTGCGTTGTCCTGAGTCACCTGGTCTAAGGGATGAGATGCCGATGAATAATGGTAACAGTTATTCAGTTAGGTTCCTTGGATAGAGCATTCTGAATCCCATAATGGGGAAGAGAACCGCAAGAGTGATGTGTTAAATAAAAACGCCAACTCTTATTAGTCATGAATAGATCGGTAGATTACCGAGTCATGGAATGAATAGATCAGAGGTACTCCAAGTCATTACAGCTGCATATGGTTATCTGTTATATGAATGGTTATTTGATTTGTGAGTTCTAAATTATGTATTTAGAACCAGGAAGCATTTATCAAAAAAAAAAAAAATTGACTTGTTCTATTGTCTAAAATGAGGATGTTACATTATTCCTCCACCCTTTCACCAATCCTTCTTGGAAGGATTTTGAAAACCCCAAAGAGGTTTCCTTACCAAGAATGGGGAAGGGGGTTCATGCCAAACGACCCACCTTCCCCACCTCAACCATTTGAGAGGAGTAAATAAATCCTACAATGCTTGCCCATCGAACCTATAAGGATTGAGAGGGAAAATTTCCCCTCTCTTCCCCCACAACTCCAAAACTCCATCATGCCATATTATGGAGGGAGAAAAATCAAATAAACAACAAACCAAATTCTCATACAACAACAAACATTTCTAAGAGAACAACTAATATCTAACACGTTACAAAAAACACAAAGAATCTCAAGAAGACTACCTCAAAGAAAAGCTCTCCAAAATTCAATCTCTTCCACTTTTTGACCCAATCAAACTCTATCTCAAAATCCACAAGACTCCAAGTAATAGCTCTAAAAAAAAGTTCTCTTCTTTTCCCATGAGGGAGAATTTGAAGAGAAGCAAGAAAAAATCCTCACAAATGAGGGGGTAACATGTGTCACCCCTCTCCTCCCTCAAGGTCAAAGATGCCAAAGATAAAAGAGAGAAAGGATCAAATGACTTTTAGCCCTCTTCTCCCAAATTACTCTAAATGATAACAAAAAAATTCTTGTGCAACTTTTAACAAGCATACTAATCCATACCGCTTACATGGATGTGACCAAATGAGAGGCAAAAAGGGAGGGAAAACTCCCTCTAGCCTTATAAATAAGCCCCCTACCTATTAGGTAGGGTCCAAGGGCTCATTTTCATGTTAAGGGAACTCCCAAACTAAAAAGGGGTCCCTAAAAATGCCCAAAATAACCCAATTTCGGGTTTGGCAAATTTGGCACAAGGTTAGAGGGTGTGGGGCCCACCCAAGGGTTCACATGTGACCCTAAACCCTTTAGATTAAGTACATCATTAAACTAATTCAAAACTTAATGCAAGTTGGGGTCATTAATTCCCCAAAACAAGTTTACAACACAAACTAAACACCCTAAGAAAAATTAATAATTACAAGACATTACATTACAAATGAGGGTCACCCATGGTGCCCAAAACAATAATTCTAATTCTAAGGCCTCAAGAAATAAACATGGCTAGGACTTAGCCCATGGGCTACTTGTGCAAAGTTACGTAGCTGGCCTGAGTCCCAAGTTCTCCTATGACTTGTCACCTACACACTCATTGCACACATTAAACGCACTTGTCCGATAAAATATAAATCAACTACTAAATAAGATATCAATGAATTCTAGACTAACATTTCATCTTTCTAGAATTGAAAGTGCGTCAACGTGCACAACTATACATAATTCACCATAAATTAGTCATAGTGATAAAATGACATGTATCCATAAAATCCCAACATGCAACAAACTGAGTATCCATCAATATAATTATGTTCCAAAATAACATCATATCAATTAGTATCCATGACATCATAAGATAATGCAAACAATAGAGTAATCAAGCTAAATCGGCACTATATGCCTAAATGTCCATACATGTCTAATCAGATCAAATCTCCTAATGTAATGTCCAAAATATAACAAATCCCTATCAAAACATGTCTAATAGTAAAAGGAACAACAAGTAATTGAGCTATAAAAGTGTGGGAACTACCATAACAATGAAGTCATTTTCACTACCATCACTTTAGCTCTTATAAGAATCGCTCTTCCTCTCCCACTACTTGAATTAGATTATTGAATGTTTGTTGTACTAGATGCTGGAAAACCAAGTGCAAGTGCAGGGTTGTATTTTTTTCTCAAACGTACACCCACATCTTGGATCTTAGAATGACCGAGGTCTTTGAGACCATAATGGAACCATCCCCAAGTTGTGGGACCTTGTGAGCTTGGGATAGATCTTTAGAGAAGGTTGGTTCCTCTATCTATTTCTACTGCTACTACTGCTCCTAGTGCTAGAAGTAAAAACTAAGCTAATGATGCCAAGGAAAGAGGGATAACATGAAAGGAAACTAGACTAAAACCTGATAGCACCAAAAAAGAGGGATGAACACTATCTGTTATGAGCGAGAATGAGGGGAAATGCGTGAAAAGAGGCTAGGCACAAGTAGCACAGTGAAACACGTATCAACCGGATCATTCTCATGGAACAAAACTAAATATGGAGCTGCAAGGGACCTGAAATAGCACAACTAGCACACAACACAAGAGAAAAGAAAAGAAGAAGGAATGCAAGCACGTTAGGATAGAGAATAGTCCTAAAATGATGCTTTTATTACTTGTAGAAATGTACAAAGTTTTTACAATGATGAAGGAGGAGGATATCCTTATCCAAGAGCCAAACATAGAGGTATGCAACTAAAAATACAGAAAATAAGCAGACCTTGGTGAAACGTGTAAGGATCCAGAGTGTCCAACATAACAAATGAGCCTTTCTCTTACATTTATAGATGAATCCATGGAGGAAGAAAGGAGGAGGAAAAACCTGAATTCAAGACACAACCACCAATAGGAAGCATTTAGTACCTACAAATCTACTTGGAGATCTGTGAAATACACTTCCCCATGCCTTTTTGACATGCTTGGAGAAGAAAGGAGGGTGGATCATATCAAATCTGGTAGTTGGAGCAATTAGATCTACTCATCAATGTTCAGAGAGATACTTTACCATTTCTCACCTACCAAAACTACCAAGAATTTGAGTTTGAATTTCTAATACTATAGCTGATGTCAGCAATTCTCTGATAGGTCCAGGCATGTGTCGATTCAGGCTCTATAGCGGAAGATACGGCTGTCCAAAAATTTTAGAGTCATCGATGCACGTAAAACATGTGGTGCGCGCAGATTAGCTGAAATTCTACTAACAGATTTGATCTTCATTATTGTAGTCTTGGCAAAGAAGTGTCCACCAGAGAATCCATCATGAAATTCTACTAACACTTTTTCATTCTGCATGTCATTGATATATCTTAACAACGCGCCATCAAGATTCCTTATGAAGAGAATTCCATCAATCAACACATAAAGGGACAGATTATAATCTCAGATGTCTTCTCTTTTCTTTATTTAAACCAAGAGGGTATGCACCCTCGGAAAGGAAGGTGATCATGTCCTTCATTCAGTCACGTGCACCAGAGTCTATATTATGTTCAAGTTCCACATGTGGAAGGTCTTCATCGAGAAATAATGAAGCTTCAATCTCACTCTACACATCCCTGGAAATCTACCTGTAAAGTGCACTACCTCTTACTAGTTTCGTGGCCTTGATAGTCACATAGTATTCCATGATTTTTGTCACCCATCATGCTCTTTTCTCACTAATTTCTGCTCCCATGATGAAGTATCTGATCGAAGAGTGGGAGACTAACACCTTGATATGATTGGTGGCAAGCATACTTTTAAATTGCTTGAGCACACACATGATGGTGAAGACCTACTTCTCTATGTGAATTTATTTTAGTTCATAATCATTCAGCGTCTGGATGAAGAAAGCCATTGGTTATCCCAAGCCTTGTTCATTTTCTTGTGTTAGGAAAAAAACAATGCTTGCATCAACACCATATGCATAAAGGATGAAATCCTTTGAATAATCCAGATTGATGAGTGTTGGTGCACAAGTAATCTCTTGCTTGATCTTGTTGAAGATTTCTCTTCCTTCTACTGTCCATCTGAAGGATTTTTCCTTCTTAAGCATCAAGGTGATGGGTCGAACCAGTCCCGCAAAGTTATGTATAAAACGCCTAACAAAATTGATCTTGCCAAGGAAGGACTGTAGGGAATTTTTGTGCATTGGTAGGGAAAGAGCTAGGATGGCTAAAATGCATTCATGATCAATTATGATGCCATCCTTTGAAACCAAATGGCCCAAGATATTTCCCGATGCCACCGTAAAATTACACTATTTGGGGTTAAGAGATACCCCAAATTCTCTACATCTCTCAAAGACTTTTCCCAGGTGCACCTTATTATCTATGCTCTGCTTTGAGAAGATAGTTATATCAAGGTAAACTAGGATGAACTCATTAATGTATCTTTTGAAGGTAATATCCATAGCGCGCTGAAATGTGGTGCCCGTATTTGACATACCAAAGGGAATTTTATGGTATGCATATGTTCCCCACTTGGTTGTAAATGTCATTTTAAATTGATCCTCTTCCTTGACCAGGATCTGGTTGAAACGTAAGTACCCATCCAGCATGGAGAACCTTTGCATGCCAGCCACAGTCTACAGAATCTTCTCCATTAAAGGCAAAGGATAATGATCTTTTAGAGATGCCTTATTCAAATATCTGAAATCAACACAAAGTCTGATTTCACCATTCTTCTTTTGTACTGGAACTAGATTTGTAACCCAGGTAGAGTATTTGATAGGAAAAATAATTCTTTCCTCAATGAGTTTGGATAATTCCTTCCTCATGAGGGGTTCTATCTTTGGATTGATTGGCTGCTACTTTCTTTTGATGGGCTTGATACCAAGATCGAGGTTAATAGAGTGATGAGAAACACTTGGATCAAAACCTTTGAGGTATTCATACTCCCATCAAAAAATATCACTATATTTTTGACAAAGAGAGATGAAGGCATGTTTTTCTTCATGCGTATAAGTTTTGTTGAGTAGTAGCTCTTTCCTGTGTGCAATACTAACAAAGGAGCAGTCGTCTTGCATGGCACACATATATATCTCTTCACCCTTGAACTCGTCATCAAGGCTGAACATTTTCTCTAAGGTGACCAGCCCTTTAGGTAACTTATTTTTCTTTAGTTGTATCACTTGGTCACCATAGCTGTTATGCAATTTAGCTTGCATACTTGATGAAAATTTAGCTTCATTTTGGATAAACTAGACGATCTATGTGTCACTCAAACACTTGCCAAGTAGTGTTTTTATCTAGAATGGATGGTCTGATCACCATCTTGATGTGCTGAGTGTTTCCTTTGATGAAGTCCTTAGCATGAGATAATTGTGAGCCTAGTGCGTCCATCTGGTCATCTTTCTTGTTTATTTTGAGTGGAACCACCTATAGATTAAGGGCATCAAAGCTCTCAAGTAGGTCCCATACTCTGTATTTATAATTTTTGAGAATCTTATTCTTTTTTTGGAACTTGTTAGTAACCTGGTGGATGATCAATTTTATGTCCCTAAAGATCTGCAACACCTTAATTTTCTTCTTCTCAACAATGAGCAAGCCATGCACTAGCGCTTCATACTCTACCACATTATTACATCATGTAAACCGCATCTTGTCCATGAAGAAGAATTTCTCATCCTTAGGGGAAATGAGAACGATTCCTACTCCCACATCATTTCTACTTCTAGATCCATCAAAGTACAACTTCCATAGACCATTTTGAACTTTGTCTTTACTGAGCACGCGTGGAAGCATAGAATCTTCTTCTAGAATGCAATAAGTACCAAGCCAGGTTTCATAGGATTTCAGTTCCTCAGCATAGGGATCAAATTTGTGATGTCATTATGCCCATTCATCAAGTACTAGGTCTAGAACAGAGGGTGGAAGATACTACTCTTTAGGAATTGAAGTTTGTTCTTCTTGACTTAAACAGTTGGCTTGGAGAGGGGATGGGACATATGACTCTAGATGATAGGAAAATATAGGCTCAGCTTGTATGGTAAACCGAGTACCATACCTTGTCTTGAGTAACATATGAGACTAATCAGAAGACAAGTAACCACCCACTTTAGAAATAAATTCTCTTGATAAACATAGGGAAAACAAAGGAGGTAGGTCAATGATTAACACATATTGAGTAATTGTTAGGCTTGGACATACATAGAGGGTTAACTCAAGATCCTTGACGACTCCTTTATATAAAGGGCTATATTTCATACCTAAGAAATCAGCTATCTTCTTGGGCATAACATAAGTACTAGCACTTGAGTCAATCATGTAGTTATGCACTAGGTGTTTACCTATAATCAAGGACATATAGAAGGGTGGGGTTTTAACAACTTTACTTACTTGTTTCTCCTCTTCTTGGCATATTTTGACATAAGCGTGTGGCTTCTGCATAACTGGATCAGTGTGCAGGAGTTACGCCAGAGCTTCATGTAACAGATCCCACTGAGATGGAATGGTCAGGGCATCCCATATTGTGATGTTTATGTTTGTTCTCTTCATCTATTCAATAATGCTAAATGGAACACCCCCCATCTTTTACATTTGGGAAACAACATGTGTAGGCATGGAAACCTGAATTTTAGCTAATGGACAGGCTTGACATACCAAAGGAGGGGTGTGTGCTGCTTTAAAATGAGCTTTATGTGGGGCCTCCTGCATAGGGATCACTTTTGTGACTATGTTACAAGAGGTCTTTGTACGTACCCAAAATTGTAAGGTACTGTACTGCCAGAACAACGTGACAAGTGCCCTAATGATGATACAGGTCTCCTTGCAAGGTGTTCGGAATCTGGAAAAGCTCTCCAAGTATGCGTTAACATCCCGCATGCCCCGCTTAGCCCCGGCGTGCCTTAGTTTTTCCTTTTTTCCTCTTCTTTTATCCTTTTTCTCTTTAGTTACGAAACCGCCGCCCTGCCTGGGCGGCGGTCTCGTGACCGCCGCCCTATATAGGGTGGCAGTCCTATAACCGCCACCCTGCTCAGAGCGGCGGTCCTTTTACGTCTTTTCAATAAGGCTATTTTTACATGACTCACGTAAATTCAATGATTTACCTGCTTTCTTTTACTGCCATGAGCTTGCATTTATGGTTCTGGTTCCCTGGAATAGTGTTTTGCCATTGTTTATAGTTTAAGAGTTCTATTTGGATTCTACCTTGGGTAAATGCAAATGCTATAAATAGATGGCTTATGCTCAAGAAAATGGCCCCTCATTCAATTCTCATCCTCTCATTTCAGTAGTTCAGTACTTTTAGGATTCATAGTTTAGTTTCTTTCATTGCATGCTCAGTTAGCATTGCTTTACTGTTGGTAAGCCACAAATCCATCTTGTGCAAGTAGTGTTGTTGTTTAGTTCATTGTTTTATTGTTGGTAAGCCACATATCCAGCTTGTGCAAGCAGTGTTGTTGTTTTATCCAATCCATTGGAGTAGAATAGCTTAGGAAGCCATTAAAGTTGCAAGTTTTACTCCTCAAACAGGATAGTTTCAGGTTCTGGATGCTTTATGTTGCATGACCCGCAATAAATCCCGTTAGGAATTACATAAGCCAAGCTCTGTACTCTTGCGCTATCCCTCTCCTACTTGCATTGTATACGGTGTGTATTCTAAGCTGCCTTTATCCCAATATCTACTTCTGTTGATGCTAGTATTACACGCTTTTCTGGATCCACGTGAACACAAAAGAACGAGGAGATCACACTAAGGGGACAAGATCACACACACCATTGGATTCGCCACTGTTTTGTGGAATCCAGGTTCTAGATTTCAAAGTTCTAGTTAGAATCATATCAAATAGAGTATTTAATCACTTTATTTCAGTGAATTCTATTCTCGATATTGCCAGGGAAGCTGTGGGGATTGATAGTTTCTGAGAAACTATGATTCACTCCTCACTTCTGAGGTAGGATCAAGAATTTTGCAAATAGATTAGATGAGCTATTGTTTAGAATAGATCTACAAATTACATAGACAAATAGCTACACTGGGTTATTTTGTTTGTTTTAAATTATTAGTTTAGTTGTCAATTCTAAATATTTTAAATAGCTGCTTTCTTAATTTCATATAGTTCGTCAGAAAATACAAAAATAGATAAATCATATATGCTATAGATATATTGCAAATAGTTGATTTCATTTTGTTACAGTTCGTTTATATTATTGCTTTTTCATGACCATCACGGGACCTAGAGATCCTAGGGAATACGTATTCGAGCCAATCGTGCCTTAGCCCAATCTCATCATGGAAATAACCGATATAGATCAAAATCTTAGGATCCAAGTCTTCTGAACAACGGTAAGCTTGCAATAAATCAATTCCCAATTGAGAGGATTGAACAGAGAAGATGACCAAGCACACACGTTTTGGTCAAATCAACCAAACTACAGATTACCCTAGGCAAACATTCATATGACTGTAGGAGGATTAGAAAGAGAACAAACCTTTGGTTGTGATCCTTTGGTCCCACAGCCAGGTGCAGGAGATACCCTCACGGACATAGATACCAGTTTACGGATCCAGGTTGCACAAACACCTGTGAGATATTCCAAGAAAATCACACAGTTATTGGTCTTGAATATAGAAGCTGAGAAAGCGTACAATTACTAGGTATTAGGGATTAGGACTTGATTTTGTACATGACCATAGCAGGACCGCAACGACCAAGAGTCTATGGTTGTGATCCACGAATCCCACAACCTAACAAATCCATAAGTCAATCAGATATAGACACCGGCCTACGCACGTTAGTAGTTAGATCTATGCCACTTCCACCCACCATCATCGAACAATTGTCTTTACTGGATATAGCGGCTAACAAAGCTAGATAATTTTGGACTAGGCAGAAGAATAACCCGTAGAGTCAATTGTATTCACCAACCACCATATGACCTTATCTGGGGACGTACATGAAACTATCCTAGGTCATTTTCCACGTATTCCACAACCCATAGATTGAATCACGCCAGAGCTCGATATTGATTGCAGCCTTCGTTCAGTCATCCTTTCCGATCGATCTATCACACTAGTCCAAGTTAGAAGGGCCTTCTTTGCCTTAGATTCGCAGATTCCGTTAGTGTGTGTCGAAGACATTATATTGCTTAACTAGTTTTTCTGCATCCCACGCATATTCCATCCCCACCGGCTGTCTCGGCATGACCTCGGGAGGTCGGGTATGTGGAAGAGTTACCTGTAGATTCCCATGCTCGCTTCTCACTTTTCCAGCGTACAAAATTGGTGAACCCGACATGAAACAAACAAAATTAGTGAGGCTGACGTGAATTTCCTACTTTCTCGTCTGGAGTCATAATATCACGCATTCTTCCAAGTTTAGTACACGTTCCATCTTCTCCGCCTCATTAACTTTCACCTTCGTTCCTTCCCATTATTTCCGCGGGTATTCATATACCCTCTGAATATGTCAGGATTCGATGCATATGGCAGACCCCTCTTGGGTCTTGAGGCATACTACACCCAACATAATAGACAATCATCACCCTCGCTCTCAATGTGGGGTGACAACTATTCAACTAATCAGTTGTCAACACAAACTCCAAGGATCAGATATAGCTCGTCCTTCCAAACAGAAGGGTTGGAACAACTTGCTCAAACGTAACAAACAGAGCCTTTAGGCTCAAACAATATGACGTTCACCAGAGAATCTGGTTCGTCTCCTCAAGTATTGCTTAGACCACAAATTAGTAAACAATCAGATTCATACCAAGGTCTAGACGATGAATATTCAGCTTGTTATGCCAGCAACGACCAATGTTCTCAAAGTATGTATCCACCTGTAGGAGGTTTATAACCACAACCCGAGGTCTCTTTTCAATAAAATACCTCTATGCCACTGCATATAGGAAATACTCTCGGAGAAACTTGGCAAGATAGTGATCAATTCATAGCAAGATATCACATGCCTATACAAAACTATAGTATACAACAAACGCCACCAAGGCAGAATATTGTGACTTCACCAAATGAAGTCATTTCAACTCTAATAGAAAAGGTTAGAGGGTTACAACTTGCCCAAGCAAGTCAAAATGTGCAATTCATGCAAACAGGGAGTTCCAATCCTCCACACCATCCTAGCCAAGTAGATCTCCTCACAGGAGTAGGCACGTTAGGCATGACTCCTCAGTATTCACAATAAATTCCAACTAGACCCACCATCTCTAGCATTGTTCCTCCCGATCTAGTACAGAACAATCCATTCCTAGACATAACCCCGTCATACTTAAACATGTACTCCAAATCACCAAAAGGGGATATGTTCTCCTCACCCAGCATGTTTTCTCAAACATAGGGGCTTCCTTACACCCCTGCCAACGTGTACGTTACGCCATATCAACAACCCATTCCAACGCTACTCCCTCAACAGACACCATCAATGGTCGAAACATATGCAATAGGGACTTATTCAGAATATTTGAAAGAGCCCTTAGATTTCACTATACGAAGTGTCATGCTTCCAAGACCTCTTCCTGATTTTCCCAAATACAAAGGAGAGGGAGATCCGAATGCGCATATCAAAGCTTATGCTACAGCCATTCGAGAACTACTCCCATGGGATGGGGTTGTTGCTAAAATATTCCCAAAAACCTTGGAAGGAATTGCTCTCGATTGGTATTATAGAATACCTGAGGCTTCTATACATTCATTCAAACAACTTGTGTTTGAGTTCATCAAGGCCTTCAACATGAACAAACTGTTAAGGACAGGAATCAGGGAGTTCTTACACATCAAACAAGAACATAACGAATCTGTCGCCCATTTCATCCAAAGGTGGCGTACAGTCCTTTATTCATCGGCAAGCACTCCAAACATGGATCAAACGGAACTATGTGATATATTCCTTCATTCGCTTAGCAGAGAAGTAAAGGAGGAAGTTCAGAAGTTCCCATTATGAACTTACGATGAGGTACTGGAGAGTGCCCTTTGAATAGATCAAGCAGCAATTGATAGTAGTCGTAAAACATATGGAGCAAACGGGAAGTTAATCGCTCCCAATCAAAACACTACAAATTATCCCACTACCACAAACGTTAATCAAGGACCTAAAATCCTTAACAAAAATCGGGGTGTAACAATCAATGGAGTAACCGACCAGCCCAAGAAGGTAAATGTTGTCAATACTCCATCACAAGCAAACAACCAACGAAACAACAACTTTACCCCAACAATCAACACAGTAGATTTTAACCATCCACAACAACAACAACGGTGAAATCCCATACAAGGGCCAAGCCAAAATTCAACTAGGTATCAAGACCATAATTCAAACCAAAGACAACAAACGCAAAATTTTAATAGACAACGGTTTGATCAAAATTTTGGGCCACAATACACATCAAACCAAAAAACTAGGAATTACAATCCTAACTCATATTGTGGTTTCCATAAAATTCAAGGTCATGACACTAGAATGTGCCATGATTATAATAAATTCATACAAAGCTTGCCAAATAAACAAAAACAACTGTTGATGGATATGTTCTTAGCGGATCCTACGTCACCAACGTCAAATACTTTTTCAGGGGCAGTTTCCCCTCAAAACGCACCCCTAAAGATCTTTAATGATCCACTCCCAAATCACGATAACAACAGACTAAATCCAACTGGGACAAACAAGGGTGCAATGACGGGAAACAATAACCATGAAGCCTCAACTTCACTAAACTCATCAGTTGCGCCACAATTAGGAAATCAGCCGAGACCTAAGATAGTCAGCTTGGTGGAGTTAGACACTGAATTACCCGTCGAAGCTATAACAAGGACACGAGAATATTTCTCTCAGCCAAGTCCAAGCCACCTGCCAGAAACGGATAACATCCAACAAATCATAGCAAATCCAGTGGGTGCTTATGATTTAATTAATGATCTAACAAAAACATTCTCGCATATCTCATTTTTAGACTTACTAAAGAACTCTCCTACCCATAGGGATACTCTTTTAGAAGCATTGGGTTTAGGTCATTTAATTAACATCACTCCACCTATTGAAACATAGGTAAATCATGTAGACTTTGATGTTCATCCTCCAGGGCAGCCAGACAAGGATGTCGAATTTATATTTGAAATAAATAAAATGCCTACAAATGTTGAGATCGCACACCGAGGTGATCCAGCCTTACACTTACAAATATGGGTTTATAATAACTACGTAAAACGGGCAATGGTTGATGATGGGACTGTAGTTAACATAGGCCCTTTCTCTTTCCTCCAAAAACTAGGATATGGGGAAACAAATTGTTCCACCACTCAAAATACATTGAGAGGCTATGATAGCCTTAAAGCCACTTCGATAGGAACCATAATACTACCGGTTACCTTAGGACCCAAAACAATCCTGACTGAGTTTTATATTATAGATCGAGAAACTAATTATAATATGATCCTCAGCCGACCATGGATACACCGAATGAAGGCAATCCCTTCTACTTTATTCCAAGAAGTAAGATTCCTGCATCTAGGAAAGGTATTTGTAGCCAAAGGTGATCCAAAACCTTTCGATATATACCTAGCTGACTTAAAGAAAAGACCAAGTGTGCACTCGGAATTTGAACTTCCAACAAACCAACTTAATAAACCCACTGATGCAAAACCAGAGGAGAAGTTGGTACCGACAACGGATCTTGAAACTATCAGCATAGCAAAAACAACCCCAACCCCCAAAGATAAGGCTAACACTATAGAAATAGTGTCATTAGGGACTACTACAAAAATCATTGAGTTAATAGAACAAGATTTACCAATGTTCTTACCATTTGATTTAGTAGGCATAGGATATTCCCTAGGGGTTGGTTCTCTTCCAGCAGAGTATCTCTGCATGGTGGAAGTAGAGTGTGCAAACATAGCAAATACCCCAACATCTATATTCCTAACTAAGTATTGGACTCTCCATTTCGATGGAGCTAGGTGCCGTTATGGAGTAGGGGCAGGTATAATTCTTACTTCACCCGAGGGGAAAGTCATGCCATTTGCCTTTAAACTAAATTTTGAATGCACAAACAACAGTGCTGAGTACGAAGCCCTCCTCCTTGGCCTCACCTTAGCCAAGAGAATTGGTGTTGACAATATCAGAGTCTTAGGAGACTCACAATTAGCGGCAAACCAAGTTTCAGAGGTATATGAAACTAAAGCCGAACACTTACAGCTTTACAAAAATGCCGTATTAGATTTAAGCAAGGCATTTAACTTCATATCCATTGAAGCAATCCTGCGAGAGAAAAATCTTCTCACTGATTCGATAGCAACTTCAGCATCATATTTTACTCCAAGCAATGAGTTAGAAGATACCCATTTCACGGTATCCATTCATGATGAACCATTGATAAAAACAATGACAAATCCCCTTTCAAGCAGAAGTGAATCTACCACCCCAGACCATGTTGATAATGATATGGCCACTTTGGAATACTTAAACGCCTATGCAGCATTACATCTCTCCTATCATATGCTAGATTTGTCCTTAATTCCACATTCATCTTCCTATTTCGGAAATCCCATGATGATTTTTCCCTCACAAATAGAACCTAGCATATACGCAGTAGAAAATAAGGATGATTTGGATTTACCCCCAGCACCGCCTGATTTTGAAGAGGGTAATGCCTCTTTGATCTAAGAAACAATCGATGTCAACATCGGAATGGAAGATGAACCAAGAATTTTAAAACTAGGATCCTCGTTAACCCCAGAAGAAGTAGAAACACACACTCAGATCCTTAAAGAACATCAGAAGGTATTTGCATTTAATTATAAGGAGATGACAAGCGTCGCACCCCACATCGCGGTACACAACCTCATCACTAAGTCTAATGCAAAACGAGTTAAACAAAAATCGAGACCCATGAAACCCAAGGTAGCTCTCATGGTAAAGGAGGAGGTAATAAAACTCCTCCGGGTAGAATTTATCAAACCAGTTGACTATTCCCAATGGGTATCTAACATCGTTCCCGTTCTCAAGAAGAATGGAAAGATATGCATCTACATAGATTTCCGAGACATCAACAAAGCATGTCCTAAGGACGACTTCCCGTTGCCATCTATTGATGTCATTATTGATGCAACAGTTGGGTTTGAAATTTTGTCTCTCATGGATGGATTCTCGGGATACAATCAAATCAGAATATCTGAGCAAGATCAAGCTAAAACCATGTTTATAACTCCTTGGGGAACCTATTGCTATGCTGTTATGCCATTCGGTCTCAAAAACACTGGTGCTACGTACCAGCGGGCTATGACATATATATTTCATGATCTAATTCATAAAATCGTGGAGTCCTACGTAGATGACTTGTTGGCTAAGGCCAAGAAGCATTGTGACCATCCGGAAGTACTCCGCATCATTCTTTCACGCCTAATAGAATACGGAGTCACACTAAATCCATAGAAATGCATCTTTCGTGTAACAGGAGGGAAGCTCCTAGGGTATATCATATCGGCACGAGGGATTGATGTTGACCCAACCAAAATTCAGGCTGTCCTCGAAATGGTTCCACCTTCGGATGAATCTGGAATCAGGTCATTTCTCGGAAAGCTAGGTGCAATCCGAAGATTCATCCCGGACTTGAGCTTCACCATTCATCCAATCAACAATTTACTCAAGAAATACTATAGCATTGATTAGACCGAAGACTGCAATGAAGCTTTTGACGCAGTTAAGCGTTTCTTGTTGTCACCACCTACGCTAATGCCACCTAAGCTAGATCACCTGTTAATTTTATATTCACGAGCTACCAATGTCTTGTTAGCTTGTATGTTGGCCCAAGAGGATGATGACAAGAGAGAACGTGTGATTTATTTCATTAGCCGAACATTGCTCGAATATGAAACACGCTATACACAAGCAGAACGAGAATGCCTCGCCATCGTCTTTGCAACCAAACACCTAAGACATTATATGTTAAATCAAGAAACAAGGGTCATGGTAAAAACGGACCATTTACGAACTTTCCTCACACAAGGGTCCTTGTCTAAAAAGGCTGGACGTTTTATAACCTTAATGGGAGAGTTCGAATTAACATTTGTAAATCAAAAGTCAGTTAAGGGACAAATCATTGCGGATTGGTTAGCTGATAACCCATTAGATGGAGGCGATATAGTAGATTTAGATTTTCCAGATGAGTGCGTATACTACATCAAAAATCGACCCTCTATCTCTGAGTGTCCCTGGTACATTAATATCATTAACTATATCATGGACCATACATATCCAGAAGGAGTTACACCACAGCAAAGAAGATGGTTACGTATTATCATAACTAAATACGTCATTATAGAGCAAGTTCTCTATCAAAAGGTGTTCGATGGAATGCTCCTAAGATGTGTCGACACAGAGGAATCCAAGAAGATTCTCCATGAATCTCATAGCGGAATATGTGGAGGCCACTTCGGTGGCCACGCCACTACTCGAAAAATACATCAAATGGGCTATTTCTGGCCCACTCTAGAACATGATGCAATAGAGTTTGTACGTAGGTGTCATAAGTGCCAAGAATTCTCCCATGAGATCCACATACCGGCACAAGTCTTGCAACTAATTGCTACTCCATGGCCCTTTTCTACATGGGGCCTAGACTTACTAGGGAAATTCTCTCCCTCATCCACAGATGGCCATAATTTTATAATCACGGCCACTGAATATTTCACCAAATGGGTAGAGGCTATGCCTCTTACCACTGTACCTGGTTCTGTAATCGCCAAGTTCATTTTGAACCAAATCATTTATAGGTACGATATCCCGCAAATCATTATCTCCGATAATGGAACTTATTTTAAGAATGAAGAGGTTCGCGAGCTATGCAATAAATTTAAGATAAGTCATCATACGGCTTCCTTATATTACCCTCAAGCCAACGGACAGGCTGAAGTGACAAAAAAAATGCTAAAAGCCATTCTCCTTAAAACAGTGAAAGAAAACAAACGAGATTGGCATTTGAAGTTATATCCGGCCTTATGGGCCCACCGAACCTCAATAAGAACACCAATGGGAGAAATTCCTTTTTCACTAGTGTTTGGGGCAGAGGCAGTTCTCCCACTCAAGGTTGAAATACCCAGTCTCCGCATTTCATTACAAGGAATTCTAGATGAAGACGCTTACAGAGAAGCATGTCTTTCCCAACTTGAAAGCCTAGATGAAACTAGGTTAGATGCTGAACAACGACATAGATTCTATACTGACCGGATGTACGGGTAGTACAACAAGAAGGTCTATGAATGCGACATATACGAAGGTGATCTAGTTCTAAGGCTGGACAGCCGGATCGACAAGAAGACCGGCGAAGGAAGGAAATTCCAACCCAAATGGTTGGGCCCATACCAAGTCATGAAGGACTATGGAAATGGTGCATACCTCTTATGTACGCTAGAAGGTGAGGAGTTTGGCGAAACAGTCAATTCCCTGCACCTCAAGTGTTTCTACGCATAAGCAGCTAGCACTACTTATATAACTATCTACATTGCATTTTCATATAAATTAGGATCATGTTGTCCACTCGTTTCTTACACAAATTGTGATCAAGGAATCTATTCTCAAAGAAATTCATTACAAACTCATGATGTTGTTGGCATAAACTCTTTAATCATACCTCTCCATTTTCATGATATCATCAAAATATCTCAGAATCTTTTATCAAATAAAATCAGACATGACGAAGTCTTAACGGTAACCATACCAAGATCTGCAAGTTTATTCTCAATTTAATTTATTCTTAGGGCAGGTGTCTTGCCTATGGTATCTTCTAGAAGCTTCATGGTGTCACATCTATCCCATATGCGTATCTCTTTGGAAATAAGCACATACTGACATTTTACTCAAATAAACAAATCAAACATTGATCAAACAGAAAATTTTAATTTTACACATTTCATTGCCCTACCAACCTTCAGTGATGAGCTTGCGTCTCTTACTACTGACGTAGGGTTGGAAAAGGATGGAAATGCCCTTACTCGCCTATGCCTTACCCACGGTGATAAACCCACGCTTCTTACTAGTAGCGTGGGGCAAAGTATAAGGGGTCCTCTTGACAAATAAATACAAATGGTCATACGCAAACAATTCAAACTTTCAAACTTTGAGTCAAAAACAAATGAAACAGATGTTCAAAATCCCAAAAGAGTTAAAATCCTAAAAACCCAGATTTTGTCTACCATGTGGCCATCTACGGGTCTAAGTCTGGATAAACCACAAAGCAAGTTACATCCAAAACTATGAAGTCACTCGAGTGGAGTCGGCTTGTAGCTTCCAATTTGGTTCTGCCAAAGCTTTTTCTATCTTTCATCACTATCATTTCACCACATTTCATAACTTGCGCCCTTCTTGGCTCTTGGTGATGAGCCCTCGCATCTTACTAGTTGCGTGGAGTTAGGAGTGGGGCAAGTTAATCTGTTCATCATATTGGTTATATTCATCACTCTGCAAAACAAACATGAGTAATCCAAATTGCTCACATAAGCTAAGATTCAAAATCACAATATATCTACATCATCACATATCAGCATCATGAAATATACAAAATAAAAACAAGCATTTACATCATTTGTTCACCACTGCATATATTCTAGAAAGCATATAAAACGTACATCGTAGTATACACGAAGAAACTAGAAATAGAAAGGAAAACATGAGTGCCAAGATTTTGATCCAAAACGAATGCATATATATAAATAATCAATGTTTATATACAATGCCATCATGCACTAGGCATGGTCAAAATGCTCAAAGATCCCGTGATATACAAAAGAATATATAGTACAAAATACATGAGAGCCAAGTGGCTTCTCAATCCCTACGCGACCCCTCCGAAGGTGCACACCCTCTCCTACGACTCCGGCTACGCCGGCGCTCTAAATGTATGGAGGGCTTAGGGTCTCGAGGAGTAGCCGCAGTCTCACCATGAGAATGGCTCCTCATAAGGCGCTCAGCCATCCTATAGCCCGCTAACTCTGTACGGAGGGTCGATACCATCCTAGCCACGTGCCAAATGGGAGCGAAGACATCGGTATGCCTACTAGCTACTGAAGGCTCCCCAGTGTCTACGGATAGCTGCGCCTGGGTCCTATCTATGGGGATCATCAGGGAATCGGTACATACCCTGTAGATCAAATCCCGCCACTCGTCAACAGTCTCTGCAAACAAAGGAGAAAATGAATTAGAAACTAAGCAAGAGGCTAAAAGATACAAAAATAGCAACTAAAGAGAGCCTACATATAAACATTAAAAGGGAGAAAGGGTAACTTACTCGGATCACCAGGCCTCCAAGATGGGTCGCTGGGGCCGGCACCTGTTTCGGATCCCGCTGCCGACTAAGGGACTACTCCTATGGCAGGAGCAACGTGTTTCCCTGCAACGGACTCATCCTCTCCACCATGGCCCTGGGAGAGTGGCTCCTCTGAAACCAGAGTCACCCTCTCTGTGCTCTGTTCAGCCCTCTCTGCCTACATAATGTCCTGAGTGTCATGCCACTCAGGATCACTATCATCAGTCTCCTCCTCTGACCCTCCCTCTGTGAACTCCTCAGACTTGGAGTCAATATCTATAGGGTCATCGCTGCTGTGGGCAGGACCCACAGAAATCTGAAGTAAAGGTTCCTGAGGCACACCAGCTCTTTCTCTAACACGAACTATCCTCCTTGCTGCAATGGGAATGCCAGGAGTAATCACTGTCCAACCTCGGCCTCTAGGCCCCCCTTTGGCCTCATGAACTGATCTGTAGGCTGGCACCATGGGGTGAAGCATACCCGTATATGGTAGGCTGAACTTCTGAGGAACTCGGCCAAAAGGATGCACCTCCACTCGTCCCACTCGATCAATGAGCTGCCCTGTGGTGGAGCAGGAGATCAGGGTAAGAGTCTCCTTGCCCCATATGCCGGCCATAAGCTGGTATGGTGTCACCTCCATGTCTGCAATAGTGAGGAAGGCAACTGGCTAATGTGGTGCTCTAAGCACCGACATATCTGTCCATCTGGCTGCCCTCACAGCCCCAGGGTCTACCACCTCCACACCTTTGCCATAAGGGATGAAATTCTCATACACCCAACTCATGACTAGAGTCGGGTGGCTCAATGACTGCCCCTGTAAATGGACCACCCTGTATAGATCATGGTAGGTGGTCCCAAGAATATTTGTACCCCAAGCGTATATCTGGCCATGCCCCTCTATCTATGCAATAATAGGGGCCCAGCAGTATAACAGTATGTCCCCTCCCTTGTCCCTGATCAGTCTCGAGGCAAGGATCCCCATGATGGCCTGGCGAAGTAAGGGGATAGGCAAAGAAGGAATGGATCGAACTCTCACCCCCTTCTTCAACCCCATGGAGATGACTGCATCTCCCATATATGCTGCCCACTATACAATCTGTGCCCGTGAGCCTACTATCTCTAATGTAAGTCGCCTCCCGATGATCGGGACCCCCAGAATGCGGTAGATGTCCTCTAATGTAATGGTCCACCCACCACGGACCCCTGGCAATCGGAAGGTTTTCCGATCTGCATCCCAGTATGAGAATAAGTCACAAAGGATGTGACTAGATGGTGCAACATGGGGCACGCACGATATGCGTAGTATACCAGCCCTCTGAAGTGTGTCCTCCTCGTCCTGTGAGAGGGCATCTAGTACCCCTGAGAGCCAATCACACTCTCTCTTTCTGCTCCATCTGATGTACTCCTATCTCACCTGCATACACCTAAAAACACACAAAACAGAGCAAGTTAGTATCCGAACAATACTGAGAAAGTCATAAAAACACGTAGAAATGCTAAAAATACAAACACAACCTCAAAAACAGGTTTCTTTTGCATTCTGTGCAAAACCGCCGCCCTGAGCAGGGAGGCGGTTTCGTAACCACCGCCTTAAAGGTGGCGATCGTGTAACCACCACCTTGAACAGGGCGGCGGTCATTTAACCACCGCGCTGGTCAGAGCGGCGGTCGTGGTCCAAAAACCCACGCGGGTTTTTAATCTAAAAACACCTAAAAAGTCTCAAAAACAACCATTTAACCTAAAAACGGAGCCTACCCAGTAGGATCCCCCCCTAGATGAACCTTTTAACACTAGCATTTTCAAAAATAACCCCCCCATTGCAACAAATTTAGCATTTCAACTTAAAGGGGGGAAAAACACAAAATTGAAGAAAACCAACTTGTGATCTAGTGGGGCGGTGTTCCGCACGTGGAGGCATGATCATGATCTCGCTGTGGATGTTTCAACTATACTCACGCAAGAAACTATCACCGTGGGTCCCAGAGCTCAAAAATAATCAAATCAACTCGTGCAAATTAATAAGAAAATGGGCCCACTTTCATATATATAGCACTCTGTTTCATTTTAAAATGACTTTTCACAGGTTTGGAGCACTGATGGAGGTAAGTTCTTATCCCCACACAAATGGTACATTCTCATTCCCTATTATTTTAGCATTTATTTTCCAAATTATTGTATCTATCTGCACTTGAGTTCTCTTTTCGTTTTGCAGATAGCGGGAATTTTGGATGGCGTCATTTTAACACACGGACTTGTAAGGTATAACTTCTAACTTCCCATTTCGGGACTGCCATACTCAGACCCACCTTTTTACGCCTCTTCATGGCTAAAACGCTTCTCCGAGGGGGCAATATGTACATACCCAAAATTGTAAGGTACTGTACTGCCAGAACAACATGATAAGTGCCCCAATGATGATACAGGTCTCCTCGCAAGGTGTTCGGAATACGGAAAATCTCTCCAAGTATGCGTTAACATCCCGCATGCCTTGCTTATCCCCTGCGTGCCTTAGTTTTTCCTTTTTTCCTCTTCTTTTAGCCTTTTTCTCTTTAGTTACGAAACCGCCACCCTGCCTGGGCGGCGGTCTCGTGACCGCCGCCCTGAATAGGGCGGTGGTCCTGTAACCGCCGCCCTGCTCAGAGCGGCGGTCCTTTATGTGTTTTCCAGAAGGCTATTTTTACATGACTCACGTAAATTCAATGATTTACCTGCTTTCTTTTACTGCCATGAGCTTACATTTATGGTTCTGGTTCCCTAGAATAGTGTTTTGCCATTGTTTATAGTTTAAGAGTTCTATTTGGATTCTACCTTGGGTAAATGCAAATGCTATAAATAGATGGCTTGTGCTCAAGCAAATGGCCCCTCATTCACTTCTCATCCTCTCATTTCAGTAGTTCAGTACTTTTAGGATTCATAGTTTAGTTTCTTTCATTGCATGCTCAGTTAGCATTGTTTTACTGTTGGTAAGCCACAAATCCATCTTGTGCAAGCAGTGTTGTTGTTTGGTTCATTGTTTTACTGTTGGTAAGCCACATATCCAGCTTGTGCAAGTAGTGTTGTTATTTTATCCAATCCATTGGAGTAGAATAGCTTAGGAAGCCATTAAAGTTGCAAGTTTTTCTCCTCAAATAGGATAGTTTCAGGTTTTGGATGCTTTATGTTGCATGACCCGCAATAAATCCCGCTAGGAATTACATAATCCAAGCTTTGTACTCTTGCGCTATCCCTCGCCTACTTACATTGTATTCGGTGTGTATTCTGAGCTGCCTTTATCCCAATATCTACTTCTGTTGATGCTAGCATTACACGCTTTTCTGGATCCACATGAACATGAAAGAACGAGGAGATCACACTGAGGGGACAAGATCACACACACCATCGGATTCACCACTGTTCTGCAGAATCCAGGTTCTAGCTTTCAAAGTTCTAGTTAGAATCATATCAAATAGAGATTTTTTTTTTATTAAGGGAAAATAGTTTTGAAGGGACTATACCCTGTGTACAAAAGGGCTCAAAAGCCAGATAATAAACATGAGAAAAGCAGCCCAGAGAAGGGCAAAACAGTCAACTAAGAAAGGCTCAGCAGCCAGATATTACAATAAAGGTGAAGAGTGGATCTAAACGTACAGATATCCAGAGAAAAGGAGACAAGCTCAAAAAGAAACCAAAAGAGAAACAGAATACAGAGCTCCGTAAAAAAAAATCTCTAGAACCGCCTGATGACAGCCAGATCACAGCCAAAAAACAGCAACACAACAGCCAGTTACTTGAGGGCTCTGTCAATCTTGGCCTTGATGGCCTGCAGTGACATGAAAAAGGCAATGGTTGTGGCCTGAGAGGGGTCCTTCATGTATTCTTGGGAGATTGCAATGTCCCTATTTTCTTTAGGGCCCCATATATCTTCATTGATTCCACTTAAGCTGCAAACACTGTGGATGTGTTGTTCAATGAAGTTATAGATGCTTTTTAGGGCAGACAAAATACAGTCATTGCGGCTTTTGGCATTCCCCAATCTGCCATCAAGGGACTACAGCTTCTTGAAGACTTCATCAATGACCCCCTCTTCCTCCTCACCTTGCAGGATCCTTTTACCTTTGGCTTTCTCCATGTTCTTAAGAGCCCCTTTGAGCTCTTGAATCTCCTTCTCCAATCTGTCAACCTTCTCCAGCAAATCCTCCTCCTTGGGCTTCTCCATAGGCATGATGATATGCAGGAGACTTTCAGCAAGTTCTAAGTCCTTGTGGCTCCTAAGGACACGTTGGGAGGCAGGGATTCTATTTTTTAGGATCTTTCTTTTCTTGCTAGAGCCCACATCATCATGCTTTCTTTTTGGCAAGGGTGGTGTGGGAGCAGTATGGGTAGGTGGGGGTGTGGAGGAGGGAGGTGGGATGGGGTTCATGGGAGGGCAACTGGAAAAGTGGCGGTGAATGAGGAGTATAAGGCCCTGGTGCAGGGGGACAGCCCTATAGTGATTTTGCACCTCCCTTATAGACTTCTCCAAGGAGTTGATCAGATAATGAGGAAAACTAATAATGTTATTTCTACGAAAATGATTCAGAAAAATTAGATGCTTGTGTGGGATAGTCACATATCTTCCTTCTAAGGTAACATACCTTACCACCATTTTGGTAAGTTCATCAAAAGGTGCAGGGATCGACTCCACCTTGAGGCCAGCAGTTACAAACTCAAGGTTCTCTCCCTCTTCCAGAAATTTCTTAGTTTTAACCTCCCTATCGACTTTCTTGTTGAAAAATTTTGCACCTTCCAAGCTGAGACCAGTGACCTGAGCTACGAGCTCTTCTGTAATTTCCATTTTCATGTTACTGTACTTGACAATTCTGTTCTTCCAACCCTTGGTGAATTTGATGGAGACATCTTGATCGAAGCCTTGAATCCTCTCAATGAAATTCGATAGGCCCCCGATTTGCAGGTACTGCCAAAGCTCCATGTTCTCTTTCCACTCAGGGTTTTGGGTTGGCTCGGTCTTGCATGGCGGACCCCCCATGTTTACTCTGTTATTATTCCTGTTTTTAACGGTAAAAAACTTGCAATGTGCGGGACAGGCCAAGCGGTGCTTTTGGTTTTTGAATCTGTTCCTCCCGTGAAAGCCAGCTTAATAATAATGTAGCATTTGTTATTATTACCCTTCTCCCCCGCTTTCCTCCCATACCAAGAAATGATGGAAATCCAGTCCGCACACATCACCGCAATCATCCAAATCTTTTGTGATGTCATCATCATGTACTTGGGGATCCGCTCATTAGCATCCATAAAACAACCGTTATTCATAATTTTCACAGCCATGAAGATCAATGATGATGGCTTTATTGACATGTGCGGGTAGAACGTCCCTGCCAATCCAAGTTTGAAAGGAATTATTCACTCCTAAGTTAGCCAAGCTGTCAGCAACCCTGTTTTCTTCCCGATAAGTATGGATGATGTGGACATTAACAAAGCTTTTGTATATTTCTATAGCTTCTTCAATATAATCCCTGATAGACTAGCTGGGCTGTTTTTTTTTATTCAGAAGATTTATAATATTTAGAAAATCACCTTCCATTATGATATTTTGAATATTGCAATCTCTGGCAAGTCTAATACCCCAAAGAGCCGCCATGGCTTCGGAATAATGGTTAGTCTGTCTTCCCATTCTCCCAGAAAAAGCAGCAACATAGCAGCCTCTTTGATCCCTAATGATTCCCCCACGACCAGAATCACCCAGATTACCTTTTGAGGCCCCATTAAAATTTAATTTTTGCCAATCATTGGGGGTTTTAATCCATCGGACTTTGTTTCTATCAGTACCATTTTTATGTCTACTGATAGTGGTTATATTCTAATTAGTTAGGATGCATTCTTCATTCTCTGGGTAGAGTCTATTTTTAGGGGGAATAAATCTAGCAATATTATCTTACACAGCAATGATTATTTCCTTATAAACTTTGTTACAAGCTTGTCTATTGCTTCTGAAAATACTATCATTACGAGCCTTCCAAATTCTCCACATAGTGTGTGGCAGAACAAGTTGCCATAGTCTTTTCACCATGCAATGTTTAAATGGAGAGCTCCATTGCTCCCAAGTTTGAAGGCAGGTAAGGGGAAAAATCCATTTCAGATTGAATTTTGCAAAAACAAGCTGCCAAATTTTGGAAGCAATCTCACAATGGAGGAATAAGTGTTTTATATCTTCAGCCTCTTGCTGACACATGCAGCATCTATTTGGCATGATGAATCCCTTCTTGATGAGGTTATCATTAGTTAGGATCTTTCCATTAATAACTAGCCACCAAAAGAAGTTCACTCTAGGGGTTAGCTCTGGCATCCATAACTTGTGCCACTTGATTTCACTTTCCATGGATGCAAAGATAGAATTATATCCTGATTTAACAGTGTAATCCCCATCAAAAGAATCCTTCCAGATGAGCTCATCTTTAAGATTTTGATTACTTAGATGGATTAGTGCAAGTTGATTCTGGAGAGATATAATATCAGCCTGGATACTATCATTCTCCACTTTTAGCTGCTTCCATTTTCTTTTGTTTCCATCCCTCTCAATGTATCCTTGAATTTTGTAACCATATTTTACAATTAAGTTGTCCTTCATATGATCATAAGTAGAAATCCAGATAGAATCAGTCCACTTATCGGTCCAGAATTTTATGCTTTGCCCATCTCCAAGCTTCCAGCTGCATCCCTGAAAGAGAATGTGTCTACTGCGAAGAAGGTTGTTCCAGAAAATAGAACCATTCCGAAGGGACTGATCATAAATGAAGGAAATTTTTTTCTGATTTGAAATATATTTGATCTTAATCAGCTCTGTCTAAGGTTTGTTCTCTTTTATCAATCTCCATCCTAATTTTGCAGTAAGGGCAGTACTCATATGCTTGATATCTTTGATGTCTAACCCCCCAAGTCTCTTAGGTTTATAAACTTGTTCCCAAGCCACGAGATGATATCTGAATCTTTCCTCAGTACCGTGCCACAGAAAGTGTTTTTGAATCTTCTCAATATTGTTCATCACAGCTGCAGGCATGTTGAACATAGATAATATGTAAATAGGCAAGTTTTGGAGCGTGCTTTTAACCAAAAGGCATTTACCTGCACTTGAAAGAACGGCTCCTTTCCATCCTACCAACTTTCTTTGAAATCTCTTAATAAGATCATTCCATACTTCCATAGAAATCTTGCCAGTACTTAAAGGTAACCCTAAATAAGTAGCTGGTAGGGAATTAATGGTACATCCAAGAATATTAGCAATCTTTCTTTGTCTCTCCTCAGGAGTATTGAAGAAGTAAATAGAGCTTTTGTCAAAATTAACTTTCTGTCCTGAGGCTTCCTCTTAAAATCTAAGGATAGTTTTAATGGCCTTTGCTTCAATAATAGAATCCATTAGAAGCAGCAGAGTGTCATCAGCAAACTGCTGATGAGAGGAGGGTTGATTTCCAGTAGTTGGAGGAAAGCCTTTTAACATGCCAATGTCAATAGCTTTGGATATAGATCTGCTTAAACTGTCAGCCATAATAATGAATAAAAGAGGGGAGATTGGGTCACCTTGTCGTATACCTCTATTACTGGCAAAAAAACCCACAGGTTCCCCGTTAACAACCATAGAGAATCTAGAGGTAGAGATGCAAGAGTGGATGAATTTTCTGAATTTGCCTTGAAAACCAAATTGGGATAGGACCTCATCCATGAATCTCCAGGAGACCCTGTCAAAAGCTTTATGCATGTCAAGTTTGATGGCCATCCCCGCCTTTTTACTTTTATCCATAGAATGTATAGTTTCATGGACCATGATAATCCCATCTTTGATAATTCTTCCTTGAATGAATCTGCTCTGCTACTATGAAATGATCTCCTTGAGAATAGGTTGCATTCGAGTGGTGAGAATCTTTGTGAAAATCCTATAAATGACATTCACAAAACTGATAGGCCTGAAATCTTTGAAGTCTTTTGCATCCAAATTTTTTGGGGCAAGCACAATGTGAGTATTATTAAGCTCTTTAATAAGATTTCCCATTCTGTAAAATTCATTGACAGCTTTCACGAGATCTTCAGAGAAAATTTCCCAACATCTTTGGTAGAAATTAGCTGAAAATCCATCTGGACCTGGAGCCTTATCCCCTTCCAAAGCAAAGACAGCCTTTTTTAATTCCTCGATGGTGACTGTTTTTGAGAGACTTTTAAATCTCTCAGCAGGCATAAGATTTTTAGGAATGGAGTCTAAGAGGAAAGAGGTCGCTTGTTCATTATAGGAGGTGTTCTCAGTGAGGAGGTTCTTGTAAAAATTAAGTGCCTCAGCTTTGATAACCTCAGGATCCTTAGTAATATTTCCATTTCCTTTAGTAACCTCAGAAATTCTGTTACAAGCTCTATGCTTAATGGCTGTTAAATGAAAGAATTTTTGTATTTCTGTCACCATCCTTAAGCCAAAGGGCTCTAGAATTCATTCTCCAAAATGTTTCTTCATGACTGTTTATATTATAGAGATTAGATAGGAGTATTTTTTCACGCTAATGATCCTCAAGGGACATACCTTTCATGGAGACATTTAGCTCAAGTTCTTCAAGCTGTTGCTTAAGTTCTTTCTTTTTTTCAAAAATGTTCCCAAAAACCTCTTTATTCCATATTCTAACTTTCTGTTTAACATTCTTTAGCTTTTGAAGAAGTCTGAATTGGGCTGTCCCTGTGCCTTCCTAAACCCACCACTCTTTAATTCTGTCCATAATGTCTTTATGTTCTAACCACATTTTCTCAAATTTGAAATTACCATGGAAAGGTTTTGACCAATTGAATAAATTGAGGACTATTGGATTGTGATCAGATCCCGTTCTAGGGATAGAAGAAAGATGGAAATTCTAGTCCAGGATCCAATTTGAAGAGATAAGAGCTCTGTGCAGCTTAACCTGAATTAAGTTTTCTCCTAGTCTTCTATTGGACCATGTAAATTGATTTCCATGAAGCTCTATGTCCATAAGATTAAGAGTCGAGATGAAGTCAGCAAATTCTTCCATGCCAATGGAGAATTCAGAACTTCCCCCAAACTTTTCTCCAGGATTCAAAGGAGTATTAAAGTCTCCCATAATCAACCAGTTCATGCTTTCAACCTTGCTTCTGAACAAGATTAAATCTTTCCATAGACTTCTTTTGCTAGTAGTAGTATTGGGCGCATAAATATTAGACAAAATCCAGCTATGATTATTTTCAAGGATTTTAAAGATAATAGCTAAATGATTCTAGGTGGAGATAAGAATCTTACCGTTAATCATCTTTGTATCCCAAAAGATCGCTAAGCCTCCAGAAGCCCCTTGAGAGTCAACAGCAGCAAAGGCAACGTTCTGCCAAAAATGTCTTTTGAAGTCTTCAATTGCTTTAGTTTTCATTTTAGTTCCTTGAATAAGAAGAATGTTGGGTTTGTTTGCTCTTTTAATTTCCTTAAGCATTCTTTGCTTAGGCCCTCCATTAAGGCCTCTTACATTCCAAGAAATTACCTTCATTAAAAGAGATGCATTTTCCGGATGGCCCAGAGTTCTCTGTGTCCCATCTGTAATTTCTTTTTCAGTCTCTTTTTCTCTTGTTTCTCTCTTAGATGGCCTGCCTTTTCTAAAGGTTACTCCAAAATTTGCAGTTCTTCTAGCAATGGCCCTTGTGATTCTTGAGGTGGAGGCTTCCCAGCTTCCAAGTTGTTTTTCTTCCAGGATTTTTGAGCCTCTTTTCTTTCTTTTCACTAAGATGAATCCCTCATTATCACATTCATTTTCCTTGTTAGAGGGGGTAATTTCTCCATCCTCCTTTCCTGTAATAATATCAGTTTGCTTATCCCTTATAGGAGTCCGTTCCTCCACATATGTGTCCTCTTTATCTTGGTTGAGATCACATGCAATGGATTCTAGATCCTCTTTGTCATTTTCTTGTTTCATTTTTAGCTTCTCCATAGATCTGCTCTTTATCAGCTCTTGATGAGCACTTGTTTTGTCTTCCTCTTCTTCCATGCAAGAGAGCAAAATGTTAACCTTTTCATTTTCTTCATCGACATCCATGTTCAGCTTTACTAGATTTGGAGACATCGAGTTCAAAGCTGGATCCACTGATATCTCCCTTTTACTTTCTTCCTTATTCGGATCCATATTTGCTTCTTGTTGGGACTCAATCAGCTTCTTAGGCTTCCAAAGTTTTCTGTAAACTGGTGGTCTCTTTGTCTTAAATCCTTTTTTTCTTTCTTTAAGCTTAGAATGTCTCTCCAACTACCTATTTCCATAAGAAGGTTCAGATAACTGCTCTTTATCCACCTTATCTCTCTGATTCTATCTTTGATCTTCAAGAATATCTGAGGAAACTTCCAGTTTTTGAACTGTTTGTTCAGGACATTTGCTGGCAAAATGCCCTAATCTATGGCATTTGCTACAGCGTAACTGGAAAGCTTCGTAATCAATTTGTTGTTTCCATTCTCCCAGTTTGGATTGCAGCAAAATGTTATCGGGGAGCTCCTGATCCATTTCTATAGAGACACAAAAACGAGCAAATGCCAATCTAGAATGATTTCTCGTGGGTCCATCCAGGCCAATGGGTGAACCAATCGATTTGGCAATGTGAAGGAGAATTTCATCATCCCAAAGATGCAGAGGAAGTCCTGGGAGTCTACACCAGATGGGTATGGCATGAATATTTTCAACAAATGGATTAAAACCTGGGTACCATTTCTTTTTAAAAAGGCCCATGTTACCAAGGCACCAGGGACCACCCAATAAGACCGAGTCGACATCGGATTGAAGGTTAAATCTAGCCAGGAAAAAACCTTTTGCCATAGTGATGATAATCAAATCCCCTTTTTGTTTCCATCTATGAATGGCCCATTTCCTAATGGTGTCCACATTGGGTCTTGATCCCAAAAATTTTCCGACAAGTGCCAGATTGGTTTTCTCCAGAGCTCTTTGCAGATAGCCATCAGGTACCTGTAAGTGGGTCACCCCTTCAGTATCTTTTGTACTTTTGAAATCACATGCAGCCTGAGGTCTCGCATTTTTGTCTAGAGGAGTCTTAACAACTTCTGCCCAGGCACTAGACCTGAAACTGTCCCCAATGAGCGCATATTTCACTTTCAACAGTTCCTTAGCGGCAACATCATAGATCTTTGAGAGGCATTCAGTAGCTAGAGCTACTGAAACAGTACCTTCGAATCCATCACGCAGCCTGCCCAAAATTTCAAATTCGCAGCCCGCCTTTGAATCCATTTCAGTGAATTCTATTCTCGATATTGCCAGGGAAGCTGTGGGGATTGATAGTTTCTGAGAAACTATGATTCACTCCTCACTTCTGAGGTAGGATTGAGAATCTTGCAAATAGATTAGATGAGCTATTGTTTAGAATAGATCTACAAATTACACAGACAAATAGCTACACTCGGTTGTTTTGTTTGTTTTAAATTATTAGTTTAGCTTTCAATTATAAATATTTTAAATAGCTGCTTTCTTAATTTCATATAGTTCGTTAGAAAATACAAAAATAGAGAAATCATATATGCTATAGATATATTGCAAATAGTTAATTTCATTTTGTTACAGTTCATTTATATTGTTGCTTTTGCATGACCATCACGGGACCTAGAGAGCCCAGGGAATACGTATTCGAGCCAATCGTGCCTCAGCCCAATCTCATCACAGCAATAACCAATATAGATCAAAATCTTAGGATCCAAGTCTTCCGAACAACGGTAAGCTTGCAACAAATCAATTCCCAGTTGAGAGGATTGAACAGAGAAGATGACCAAGCACACACATTTTGGTCAAATCAACCGAACTACAGATTACCCTAGGCAAACATTCATATGACTGTAGGAGGATTAGAAAGAGAACAAACCGTTGGTTGTGATCCTTTGGTCCCACAGCCAGGTGCAGGAGATACCCTCACGGACATAAATACCAGTTTAAGGATCCAGGTTGCACGAACACCTGTGAGATATTCCGAGAAAATCACACAATTATTGGTCTTGAATATAGAAGCTGAGAAAGTGTACGATTACTGGGTATTAGGGATTAGGACTTGATTTCATACATGACCATAGTAGGACCGCAATGACCAAGAGTCTACGGTTATGATCCACGAATCCCACAGCCTAACGAATCCATAAGTCAATCAGATATAGACATCAGCCTACGCACATTAGTATTCAGATCTACGCCACTTCCACCCACCATCATCGAACAATTGTCTTTATTGGATATAGCGGCTAACAAAGCTAGAGAATTCTAGACTAGGCCAAAGAATCACCCGTAGAGTCAATTGTATTCACCATCCACCATATGTCCTTATCTGGGGACGTACACGAAACTATCCCAGGTCATTTTCCATGTATTCCACAACCCATAGATCGAATCATGCCAGAGCTAGATATTGATTGGAGCCTTCGAGCAGTCATCCTTGCCGATCGATCTATCACACCAGTCCAAGTTAGAAGGGCCTTCTTTTCCTTAGATTCACAGATTCCGTTAGTTTGTGTTGAAGACATTAGATTGCCTAACTAGTTTGTCTACATCCCATGCATATTCCATCCCCACCGGCTGTCTCGGCACGACCTCGGGAGGTCAGGTATGTGGAAGAGTTACTTGCAGATTCCCACACTCACTTGTCACTTTTCCAGCATACAGTCTTGTTTGCTTCTTTCTTCTGAGAATCTACTTGCATTGCTGGGATTGTGACCTATGCACCTGACTCTGACATTATTTTCTTGTATCTTGTGTTGACCACAACTTGGGCATGTGGTATGTTTGTATCTTCTGTAGCTTAGTTGATTATACAGAAGTCCTCTGCACCAAAGAACATCAATTTTTTTTCCGGAGGAACTTCTAGTCTTTCTAGATTATCTGCTTCATGGACGCTTGTTGAGGGATCACAGGTTGAATCATTCTAGATCATGAAGGCTTGAGCGTGTGTGGCATTAGCGTAATGATATTGACTATGAGGCATATTACAAGGGAAGCACCATTCTGACTCTTATGCCAAGTTTTTATGAAGAGGAACAAACACCAGACTCGCACTAGGTACTAAAATGGAAGGCATGGGAGGAACAACCCACAAGGGAAGATGTGCATTAGGCTATCATCTATCATTCTACTGGTTGGGTATGTTTCTTTGATTTCCATATTGATTCTTCCAAGGCTGATTACCTTGGCCATGTGCCTGATTGTAATTACCTCTATAGGATTACACATGTTACTTTTCTAATGATAAGACCTTGTTTGATAAATTTCTGATCAAGGCCTTCAATTCTTCATCATCCTTTTGTTGTGATGGAGAATAGGATGTTGAGGCAACTGGTTTCACACTTTTCTCTGAGATAAGAATAGGGGCCATAGAAGGCTGGGGTGCTTGTGACATCTCTAGGAACAAGGGCATGGGTGTTTAGGAGCCAACTTTCCTGCCTGAATGACACTTTTTTTACCCTTACTGCAATGCTATAAGCAACTAGTAAAGTCCTACCTCCCATAGATTGGATCATAACTGAAATATCATTGACAAGTACCTTCAGATAACAAAGGAAAGCATGTTGGGTTGTAGGTCTTACCACAAGAGGGATTATGTCCCAAGTCTTTTGAAATCTAATGTTGAAATCAATCATCTACTCATTGGGTGCCCTCCTTTATGTTCTCAGTTGCTCTACCAGAGATAGGTGATCTGACTTATCTTCAAATTAATTACAAAGATTTTTTCCTATCTCATCCCAGGTGGTGATAGATCCAAGTCTCAAACCTTAATGCCATTGAAGAGCTTTACCTTTGAAAGAGGCTGCAAGTATCCTGACTATTACATTATCATGTGTGATCAAATTGAGTGAACACACATTTGCTATATCCTGGATATGCTCCTGAGGGGTGACTTGATTCTCACTAGTAAAGTAAGGAATACTCTTGAGCATGACATTTGGCATATCATGCTGCACGGCCAGGAGTAAGAGACTCCCTCCAAAAATTTTTACAAAGTTTCTTAATGGAGGAGGTTGCTGATGCACCATTACAGTGCCCACAGGTTGTCTGTTTTGAGGAGGATTTGAGTGGGTGTGGCACGCTAGAGATAGGGATGCATGTGTGGAATTTCTAGAGAAAATTCTTCTTGGGGATAGCTGGAGGTATTTAAAAGAATTATCAGTTGTTGCACTTCTTCTTGTGTGCACTCTTCTCATGAAAGGTGATCAGGACTGCTGAAACAAAGATCTTAAATTATTAGGAGTCACCAAATGTGTTGAAATGAGCCTCCAATGGCTAAAACACTAAGTCCACAAACTAGAACTTAGGGATATGGAATTTGAGCTTTCAATGCTGGTCCCACCGGGTGTGCCAAAAACTATTGGTTGCTCAATCATGCACCTACATTTTGTATCTCGAAAGGGTTGAGGTGTTTGAGACCACAATGGAACCGTCCCCAAGTTGTGGGACCTTATGAGCTTGGGATGGATCTCTGGAGAAGTTTGGTTTCTCTATCTATTTCTACTACTACTGCTACTGCTTCTCCTAGTGTTGGGATGAAAAACTAAACTAATGATGCCAAGAGACCAAGGAAAGAGGGATAACATGAAAGGAAACTACACTAAAAGGTGATAGCACCAAAAAATAGGGATGAACACTATCTGTTATGAGCGAGAATGAGGGGAAATGCATGAAAAGAGGCTAGGCATGAGTAGCATAGTGCAACACGTATCAATCAGATCATTCTCATGGAACACAACTAAATATGGAGTTGTAAGGGACCTAAAATAGCACAACTAGCACACAATGCAAGAGAAAAGGCAAGAAAAAGGAATGCAAGCACGTTAGGATAGAGAATAGTCTCAAAACGATGTTTGTATTACTTGCAAAAATGTAAAGAGTTGTTAAAATGATGAAGGAGGCTGATATCCATATGCAAGAGCCAAACATAGAGGTCTGCAACTCAAAATACAGAAAATAAGGAGCCCTTGGCGAAACGTGTAAGGATCTAGAGTGTCTAACATAACAAATGAGCCTTTCTCTTACATTTATAGATGAATCCATGGAGGAAAAAAGGAGGGAAAACCTGAATTCAAAACACAACCACTAACAAGAAGCATTTAGTACCTGCAAATCCACCTAGAGATCTATGAAATACACTTCCCCGTGCCTATTTAACGTGCTTATAGAAGAAAGGAAGGCGGATCATATCAAATCTGGTTGTTGGATCAATCAGATCTACTCATCAATGTTCAGAGAGACATTTTCCCATTTCTCACCTACCAAAACTACCAAGAATTTGAATTTGAATTTCTGATACTATAGCTGATGTCAGTAGTTCTCTGATAGGTCTAGGCACATTTTGATCCGAGATCAATAGTAGAAGATACAGTTGTCATAAAATGTCAGAGTCGTCGGTACACACAAAATACGTGGCATTCGTGGATTGGCTGAAATGATGGCCAACTATGTAACACCCTGAACTGTTGTTACTTTCTCCTAGACATACAAGTGTTGATATGTGATTTCTTGTATAAGGATGTGTTCCTCGATTTAGAAATCATGCTTGATATGTATTGTAATTTCCTTGCAGATTGCAGATCTTGACTGAGTCAGAATATGATTAGACTCTTTTATTTATTTCATTTTGTGTCTGAATATTAATCTGATCACGGAATGAATTATAGAGATATTCATCTATAATATCTAGTCTTGGATCAGTGGAATTGATCCAAGTAATGCTTTAAATTTGTTTGTGATGAATTAGATCACAGACCTTGAACAGGTTGCAAGGTATGGAAGCATTGATTAAGCTGGTCAGGAGTATGACTCAGGCTGATCTTGGGAAATGAATTGGTTCCCGATATCGAAGTATATCTGGAAGGTCTCGGATTGTGGACCAAGTAATGATTCTGTCATGTATATTCCTGTAGCCTAACGGCTGTATAGGAGTGAATCCTGTTCGTAGATGCATGATTTTAGGTCTTTTCTTGGCATATAAAATGTTATACCTAACTGGAATTGTTAATGGTTAGTAACCTAAAACTAAAACCTAACCTAGGGGTTAGATTATTGTTAATCTAACCTAGACCTAGGCTATGTGTTAATATCCTAAGTTAGTAACTACGTGTAAATTGGTTAGTATGGGTATTACCCTAAATTCTAACCTAAGTTACTAACCTAACTATTGAGGAGGATGTAAAGGGGCCTATGGAGGGGTGCGAACCATGGGCGGCGTTTTCTATGGCAATTAATGCATGGATAAGGATGAGGGACAGGTCATGGCGGAGGCTTAAGCGACGGCTAACCTGTGCAGACGTGGCAATTTGCTAAGTTTGGAAATGAACTTGAGTTTTAGTAGGACTGTCGCCAATTCTGGCGGTCGGTGGGAGTTGAGTTTAAGCGGGAAAGTTGGTTTAATGGCATTCAATATTCTCGGAAGTCGAGCTCGGAACTCGCGAGAAGGCATGCAAACGGGAAATTTGGGGGTTTGTTTGGTTTGTCGCGATTTTCAGTCTTCTCTCTCTCTCTCTGCTTGTTTACTGGTTCTTCGCACCAGTTCTCTTTGAGTTGCATGGCAAGTATGAACTGCTCTAGCTCTTTTCTCTGTCATGGAGGATATATATGTGATGGAGACAGCAAAATTTTGTTGGTCGCTTTATCGTGGAAAAAGAAAAGGAAGTTTGAGCTCTTCCTGTGGTCTGCTTCGGAAAATTGATCAAAAATCCAGGCATGTTAGGCCCTAACCTTTAAATAGCTTGCTGTCTTTCAAGTGATTTCATTAGAACAACTCTGTTCAAATGTTTGTGAGAAAATAGATGATTTTCTATGGAGATCTTGTTTGATTTTTGGTACTGTATCTCTTCTGGTTCGATTTTTCAATTTCCTCTAGATGGGTGTTTGTTAAATTCGAATTTCGTCTCTATTCCTTTGTGTATTCTTTCTGGTTTAAATATGTGAGATATTTATATGTAAAGAGCATGAAAGCTCGGCCTGTTTGGCGTGAGCCCATAGGATATACCTGTGTTGTTTATAGACCACTGTATGTTGTTGATTTGTGGTCGCTGTTTCTTGTTGTGGAAACTGTATGGAAGGATTTTGTTAGATACTGTATGTTTGATCAGTTCTACTGCTCCCTTAGAAACTTTGTCATGGTTTTTGTTGACAGTGACTAATGGTACTTTTTGGGTTTCATTTGTCTTCTAATTTTTGTTGGGAACAGGTAAACTGTTGTATTACCGTAGTCTATACGACCCAGTGGAAGTTGTTCTTCCTTGTTATTGTAGTAACGGGAATATTTGTTGACTGTGTATACATTATTGATACATCTATAATTTCTTTAAACGACTCAAAGGAGTCCTTGATTGAATCATATATTGCTACCCACCGTTGAGAATATGGATTCATCCTTGAGTTTTGTTATTCGATTTTCGTGGAAGCCTGGTAGAGGAAACAGGTCTTTTGGCCACTGTTATTTGTAATAAATAAAGGATATAGACTTCCTGGGTATGCATTTGCATTTCTTCGTGAAAGTTGTTCGAAAGTTTCGAAGCAGCTCAGTTGATTTCCTTGCTTGAAATGGGTATTTGATTTGCTTACACTTGTTTCATTCTGAATGTTTACCATGGATGGTATAGAAGGATTTATCAACTAATTCCATCTTATACTGTTGTTGGGTTCTGCGATTATGGGCGTAAACCCCTTAACAGTATGTAATGTGTATTTATAGATTTATAATGGTTGTATTCTGAACGACTCTGAGGAGACGATTCAATGACTTTATATTTCTATTTGGGCCGCTGTTTAAGTTGAATATGTTTAACTAGTTGGTGAATGATAAACCAGTGGTTGGAAGAAATGACATGTACTAAGACCTCTGTTATTTTCTGGAATTACTTTTGTGTTGCATTGATTTTGTGGTACAGATTCTTTAGGAGAATATTTAGGTCTTCAATCTGTGCAAAATTGTGTAAAAGATGGGCAAGGTACAGCCGGTATTCTTGTTTTGAATTCGGTAATCGGATTTGCTTGCCTGATGTTTAAATAAGCTCCATTGTTGGGCTCGAATGTAATCGTATGCAATTATTTGTTTTATTGTTGTTCGCGATTCATATGAACATTTGGAAGGTATCTTATATTGCTTGAACCTTATTCACATCTGATTTTCGGGACACTATCGTTTGTCACTGTTCCTTGAGTATGGTTGAATATTTTGTGTTTTGGCCCTGTTGGGGGTGAGTCGCGAGTATCACACCTTAGACTTGCATGCGCCAAGGTAAGAATAGATATGCAATGTTCCTTTCCGTTTATTCAGTCAACGTTTTCAAGACTGAGCATGTTTCGGAAATACTGTGTGGATTGTCATGGCATAGTCTTTAGGAAACCTCAGATTGCTTGATGCAATGAAATTTGTTGTAAAACAGCAATCTTGCTTGCGGCTTGTCTAACTTGTTCATTTATATACTGGTTGAATGTTTTCATATGTGAAGACGGTTCAGTAATGAACTTATGTGAAAGGAAGTATGAATGGTTTGGTTCTTTCTCTTCCTTTATTTAATATTTGTTGATATTTGTCTAACAGTGGGAAATTGTTTTGTAACATATTGGTGGAATTCCGAATTGTTATGTTATTCCCTTTTTGGAAGAATGAAACAATCTGACCAATGTTGTGATTTTGGATTCAATGATTGTTTGTGTACATTCGTTCCTTGTTTCTTAATATTTGATGAAATATTAGAAAGTGATTAAGACTATTTTGTAACCATGTTAGAGTTACATATTTGTAATCATTTTGTATTACAAGGGCATAGTCTGAATATGTTTACTTATGTGAATATCTGATCTCATTTAAACAGGGTGTTTAATGAAAACAATTGATGGATTGCAATTGTTTTAAAAGTTAGTGCTTATCATGCTCAGTTCATTGAACTGACTCATTGTTGACTATTTTTGCAGATGGTTACCGTAAGAGGTAAAAGCAATGCAGATCTGACAGGCTGATCAGATTGTTTATTTGATTTATAATGAATTACAGCTTGATTTTATAGATGTACTATATGTGAAAAGATGTTTCTTTTCCAGTTGAGCATTGTATATCAAGTATGTTGTTGCATAAAATGTAATTGTATAAGTTCTGAAAGGAATGAAAATAAGTGTTTGATACTTATGTGTTGTATTCTATTTCTGAAAGATTGACCTTCTTCGGTTTATATAACTAGAGGGGCAACGTTATCTAATGCGTATATTTGGATGCTTTTTTGATTGGCACTGTAAGCTTGTAAGTAAATGAGATTAAATTCTTAAGAGTGTTTTGTAGTTCTAATTTGTTCTAGAAAAAGCAATATTGGAATTAAATATATTGTCTCTCTAGTAGATAGGTTAAAAAAAAAAGGAACCTAAAAGCAGAACGCTAAACAAATTGGACTAAATTGCTAATCCCTAGTCCTAAATTTGACAGGACAATATTAATTTGGATTCTTAAATCATTCATACCTCTGATACTTATAAGTATGCATATAAGTTCAGTTTAGAGAACTGATAGGCAATCAAATGGAGTTCAGATGGAAATCTCAAGTATAGGTTATAAGATATTGTTCAATTTTGTTGCCTTAGAATCATGTATATTCTAATGACTCCTTGATCAGACCATGACCTTAATAACTCCACCAATGTAATGAGTCTTTATAGAGGAGGGTCGTCTTAAGACAAAGAATCCAGGGATTTGGAAAGGCTAACCTTAGGGAAAAGTCTTTAAAAGTAATTTAAACTCAAGAGCGTAACGCTTGTTACTGGGTAGATCTTCTCGAGGTGGATTTAAAGGCTGACGACATAAAGTCGACTGCATGGCTGTACCTCCGAGAAGATTAGGATATTCTCGAAGTTACAACAATGCAGGTGACTTATGGCGACACCCTTTGCATTGATCGTTAAGATTTACACTTGATTTCACACGAATTACCCTAGGACCGATTAAGAACGTGGTCATGTTATAAGGCTGCCTCGGAGATTTGGGGTATCATGACACGCTGGTTGAACTGCAAGGCTGAACCAGTATGTCATCATATCCCTAATCCTTGTGGGCATCCATATAACATTATCACCTTGTTAATCTGCCTCCGAGTGATTCAGTTGTGAAAGGAAGGACTGACAGTAGTCAGTATAAGACATTCTATATAACATATGAATGGGGGGAAGGACGTATTCCAGATTGACGAGTATGCCGTTAAGGAATACGAGACATGAAGAAGCATGTTTCAAATCTTTGGCCAAAGTATCGCAAGCTGCTGATTGCGTTGTCCTAATTCACCTAGTCTAAGGGATGAGATGCCGATGAATAATGGTAACAGTTATTCAGTTAGATTCCTTGGACAAAGCATTTTGAATCCCAGAGTAGGGAAGAGAACCGCAAGAGTGTTGGGTTAAGTAATAACGCACTAACTCTTTTTACTCATGAATAGATTGGTAGATTACCGAGTCATGAAATGAATAGATCGGAAGTAATCCGAGTCATTACAGCTGCATATGGTTGTCTTTTATATAAATGGTTATTTGAATTGTGAGTTCTAAATTATGTATTTAGAACCAGTATGCAATTATCAAAAAAAAAAAATTGACTTATTCTATTGACTAAAATGAGGATGTTACCACTTGATCATGTCAAATTCTTCTTCATGGCTTGCGAGGAAGTTACATATAGTGATAACTATCTTATTCACTTGTTCCTAGGAAGTCTTGGATGTTTATTCATATACCCAAAGGATCTGTCTTCACATTTGTTAAATTAGATGAGAATTTTTGTGTGCCACTTTTCCTTTAATATGGAAAGTGACATCACTATGTTAGACTTATGTAATGAAAAATAATAATGATAACTTTGTTGGTTTCCTATAATGATGGTGAGGTTTATCTAGTCGCTTCCCTTGCTCTATTCTAGCGAAAAAACTTGTTAGTGTCTTTGTGCCAAAATTACATCCTGAAATAAATTTTGGCTTGAAAATGCATTATGTAAGGACTTTCGAAGAAGTTATCAAGAAAGGAATCCAGATTGAGAAGGATTTACTAGTTAAAGGGACTTTAAAACCCTTTCAAAGAGATAACCATGAGTCTAAACATGTATGACAAACTTCAAATTCTTAAATAAAAACAAGAACTATCGATAGGTGATGGAATCATCATATTTAAAATGTGTTCAAGCAGTCTAGAATAACTCTCCTTTGAAACATTCCAAAGGACTGGCCTACACCTGATAATTAAACATCAAGTGTTCACTCTCCCTTAGAATCTCTCCCTGCTATGTCATCAATCTTTGACCATAATTAGATGCTACCCCTACACATGGTTGGGTATAATTCCCTAATACTACACCATTTTTTCTAATGCACCAAAACCATCAGGGTTACAAAGACCGATGAATATTGTGAATATCATCAGTGTTAAAGGCCATACCAAAGATAAGCCCCCCTTGGATAGTCATAAACACTGGAATTCATGCTACCTCGTAGATAGTGGATATGTTGAAATGGACTCACCTGAACCCAACATATAGCCTCTAACAAAACACCATTGGGACTATATATAAATAGTGTAATTCCCTAAGTAGATAAACATGCAGATAAAAGTCGGCATCAAATTCTATTCCTACATCCAAACAAATGTGTGATACCTCCAATTCCATTTAGATGCATAAGCAATCAGCCAATCATATTATTCTATTGGAAAAGGTAGCAAAGAAGCTCTCATGTAAACTTTCATATAGAATATGTTCCACCCATACGCCTGTGTCAAACTCAAACCTGGTGTTGAACCTCCATGTGTATTCTTCTTCCAGGTCATGTATCCACTCCTCAACACTTTCTAAGGTCAACCGGTATGTCTTCATCGTTAATCATCCAACGTTCAAAAAATCCTTGAAAAAAGGAGGTCCCAGTAATGGAACTAATGTTACAGCCTAGAATTCACCAGTAAAATCCATGTGTACATGATGGCACATCACTCAACCTAGACTGAGCACTCATCTGAAGTGCACAAATGTATTAGGCCCCTCTTTAGGGTTGTTATTATAGGATGTTAGCATGATGAAGACTTAAAGTATACAGATCCATAACTAGTATATAATTTTACAGTGTATGTTCAAATCTAGATCTAGAGATGTAATAGACTTAAATGATAGCCATGATGAAAATAAAGCATGAAAGAACCAATTATACTCAAGATTTGATACTATAATTCAACCAACATACTCCATTGCATTAAACATGATAAATACACAAGCTTATTACAATAGATAATACCATAGATTTATGCGCACATCAGATTTGGCAACATAACCTCCCAATAACTCAGTTCTTGCATGCCCCTCTCTACTACGTAGTTCATTACATATTTATAAGGATGGGGAATTGCCCTTCATCACTTATCTAATCCCAAAATATTTCGCATTATATTGTTAGCCACGTTTTTTTTACAATAATAGCCACACATGTAAGTACGCTAATAATAGACTTCTTCAAGTTAACTTTCAGTAGAAAATCTATTCCCAGCATGTATCCATGCAAATCTCTTTGTAGCCAATCCTCCAGAAATAGCCAATGCGTGTCGCACAATTCTCTAATTGCTTTGTGTGTTCGGCACACTATCTCCAAAAATATCTCATCATCATGAAAATGGTTGAGTCCCAAATCTGTCTTTGTCCTCGGCGTGTGATTAATTTATGATCATCCCACACTTTTGAATGTGTTCTTCTCTTCTACGTGAATATTTTGTATGTTCTTCGCTAAGTGCCATACTTTGACTGACCAACAAATTTGAATATATTGAATGACATCCTCATGTTTATCCTGAAGTATAGTTGACAATATGAAGTGCCCCCAATGTGAAATATAAATAAAAATATGAAGATAAATGTGTGTATACCTATTGATAGGGATAAAGAGAAAGGATCACCATTGTATCAGTTGAAAAGGACTCAAAAGTTCTTGAGGAGTGAGGAATTGTGAGTTTCGGTGCTCTAAGGAGGTCAATGTGATCTCAATCACCCTTTATGCCAACTCAAAAACTTATCTCAAACACAAAAGCTTCTTTTTGCACTCAACATGTTTTTTGTCACTATATATACCACTGTACTGGTGTTTTCATTTTCTGGGAGCTATTGAGAGAATTTCAAGCTTGATTAATGGTTGTCAAAGATTGAAAACCATATTACATTTCCATAACAAGCTGAATTTTTTAATTCCATATTCATATGAGAAAGAAATGTAATTTTGAAGCCTCTCGACCTCTTACAGAGGTGGAAACCATTATTCTAGGGTTTAGAAAAAATCTAAACTTTTAAGAAAGAAAAAATCATGGAATTTTGAAGAATCCTCTATCCTTTTGGCACATGATTTTTGCAAAATAATAATTTGACTCCATCAAGAGTTGAATGATTTTTTAATGACAGTGATCTCCAAGACTATTTTCCTATCTTTACAGAGGTAAGAAGTTGTCTAAATGGAAATACTTCATTGAGCTTGACCCAAATCACTTTTTAATGCTCACAAATGTCATGAAATGTATCAGGGAGTCTTGGAAATCTTTTTTTTAGGTTAACAAATGACAAAACAACATGACAATGGATTTTTATGGCCTGTGATCTTATATTAGCTCCACACAGTAACCGAAATTAATAAATATCTATGCAAAAGGTCTTGGAACATCATAGACTGATTAACTTGAGATCAATGAGAATGCAAAAAAGTGTAACAAAGTGCACCTAATATTCTCAATATCTTACAGTAGTGGCCTAAGACTGATATGAAGCCTAGAACATTGCAACCTAATTGAATGTCTAGATTGTCTAAACTTCTTGAATCTGAAAAGCCTCAAATCAACCTAACTCAAAGTATAGAAGCTCAAGAATCATAAACCAATTCCTATTCAAGGCTAAGGAGCTCTTGTAGAAGATGAAGAGACAAACTAAGTTCAAGAGGTAAGAAGAAGCTGAAGGGTCATATAAAATGAAGTTTTGAATAAAATAGACTCTTAAGATATTGTTATGAGCTCGGGAATATAGAATGGAATTTGTGGTAGATGAAAAAAAGAGAGAAAATGAAAAGTCAAATATTAGATTCTTTTTCTTGGAATATTATGAAGGAAAAAGGGTAATAGAAATTTGGTTGAAAAATAATATTATGTTTTTGAGAGAGGATTTTGATGTTTGTAATGAGAAGACTAAGTTAAGACAGAGATGGATCTGATTTATTGAAACATAAATACTGATATATGTAACGGAAATAGTAAGATAATGAATATCAGATAAATGTGATGAAACAATGCATCAAAAAAGGGATATAATAGTTCAAAAATAGGGCTATACAGTTGATATTAATCAGGAAAATAGAGGTGATTTTGAATGAACAATTATCTGTGATAAAGAAGAAAAAATCATAGAATATAATGTATGATGAACTAATAACTGAATTGTAATCTAGTAAGGGGATCATGATCTGTTGATGGAGCAACAAAGTAGATAAATGATTAATTTATTGTTGAAGTTATCTAAGTAGGTTCTTAGACCAAAGAAGTAGGTGTTTCTTGTTCAATCAGCTGAGTGGGTTCTCAGTCTTCATCAGGTAGGTGCTTGGTGGTGCGTGAAGTTTTTGCTTCATTGATTAATTGGGTGCTTAATCAATTGTAAATCATTGCTTTGGAATTGGTGTTCTAAATAGAAGTCCTGGTTTCAATTGGGTTATCTCCCTTCTTGGGTTTCCCACTATAAACATTGTGTCATGTTCAGTTGTGTTCCTTGCTTGAATTTATTATTGTGCTCATAATCTAATAGATGAACCAAGTTAAGTAAAATTGAAAATTTGAAAAGATCTAAATTGTGCTAAACACTTATTCACCCCCCCTCTTAGTGCTAGTGATATCCAACACTCTTTTCATTATGCTAAAGAAGAATGGAAAATGGAGGATCTACATGGATTACAGGGAGCAAAATGCAGAAACAAAGAAGATTTATTTCCCATTTCCTTTCATTCATAAGTTACTTAACACTTTGGCTAGTAAAGAGTATTTATCTTTTCTTGATGGATATAGTGGCTATAATCAAATTCAAATTTCACAAAAGGATCAAGACAAAACTACCTTCACATGCCCATGGAGAACATTTTCTTATTCACTTCTTCCATTTGGCTTGTGTAATGCACCTGCTACATTTCAGAGGGTATTCTTGAGCATTTTTTTGGATCTGACAAATGAGTGCATGGAGGTATACATGGATGAATTCATTGTACATGGCAGTAATTTTGAAAAACCTATGAAAAATCCAGAAAAAATCTTGAAGATATGCAAAGAGAACAATCTATCCTTAAGAAATGAAAAATGCTACATGATTATTTCTAAAGGTATAGTTTTGGGGCACTATCTTTCCTGTCAAGGAATTCAAGTTGATCTAGCAAAGGTATCTGTTATAATAAATCTTCCAACACCTAAGAAGAAAAATGATGTTAGGAGATTCCTAGGCCATGTTGGTTATTACAGAAGGTTCTTACAAGATTTCAGCTAGATTGCAATGCCATTGTTGTATTATTAGGAAATGATGTTTCCTTTGAGTGGACTGAAAGATGTGAAACTGCATTCCAAAATTTGAAGAAAATGTTAACTACTACTCCTGTATTAAGAGGACTTGATTGGAGCCTGCCTTTCCATATCCACAATGATGCATCATATTATGTTATTGGAGTTGTTATGAGCCAAAAGGATGGAGTTATGAATTATGAAATTTATTATGTTAACAAGAACTTGTAGCATGAATAGTTAAACTACATAGTAATAGAGAAGGATTTCTTGCCAGTTTTATATGCTATCAAAAAATTTAGACACTACATAAACTCTTATCTGGTGTTCATACATATTGATCATTTTGTAATTAAATATCTAATAAATAAACTAGTAATAAGCATCAAAATCATCAGGTGGTTATTCCTCTTGCAAGAGTTTTATGTCACTATTGTGGAAAATCCTGGAAAAGACAATGTGGTAGCATATTTCCTTTCAAGAATGGATACCAAAGATTAAGAAAAAGTAGTTGACTCTTTTCCAGATAATCACTTATTTTTTATTTCTACAAAAGCACCTTGGTATGCAAATATAGCCAACTACTTGGTCTCATGTAAGAAACTACCACATTACTTATACTATGAAAAGAAATACATAGTTGAAAAGAGTGTACATTTTTTGTGGATAGTTTGATTTCTATTTCATATGGTACAAGATCATATCATGAGAAGATGGATAGATGATGAGGAGATATTTGATGTCCTTCGAGCCTACCATAATGAGCCTTGTGGAGGGAATTTTTCTACAAAAATAACAGTGTAGAAAGTGTTGAAAATTGGCTATTATTTACTAAAATTGCACAAGGATGCAACACTATACACCAGGAGATGTGATAGGTGTCAAATAATGGGAAATACCACCAGATCTGATGAAATGTCATTGCAAATTCATTTTTTCTTGTATCCTCTTGAAAAATAGGGCTTAAATTTCATTGACCATGAAGATCCTAAACCTTAACAGAAGGAGTACATCTTGGCATGCACAGATTATCTAATTAATTTTATAAAGGTGAAGGCATTGCCAAATCATAAAAGTGAGAAAGTAGCCAAGTTTTTCTATGATCACATCTTCACCAAGTATGGAGTTCCAAGGGAGATTGTTATTGATCAAGGTACACACTTTACTGCTGATGTAATTTCTTATCTAGTTAATTAGTATGAAATTAGACAGAGGAAATTTACACCATACCATCCCTAATCTAACGACCAAGTATAGGTTATAAATAGGGAGATTGAGTAACAACAACCATTGCACTCCATAGGAAATATTGGGTAGACAGACTTTTATAGACAGTATGATCATTTAACACAACATGGAAAACAACTAGCTTCACACCGTTTGAAATATTGTATGGTAAGACTGTTTTTTTCCACTTGAATTTGAGCACAAAACTCTAAGGACTTCACTTGAGCTAGGAATAAATTTATCTAAATCTCAAAGGTAGAGAATTCTCTAGCTCAATGAGTTAGATGAATTAAGGAGATAAGAAATACATAACATAGAAGTAGTGTAGAAGCAAAGAATCAAATGACATGACCGGTACATCAAGACAAGACAATTTCAAGAAGGTGATTGGGAACTCTTGTTTGGCTCAAAATATAAGGACCATATACGAAAACTCAGGACAATTTGGCTACTCCCCTATGATATTGAGATAATATTCCCTAATGCAGCTATAAAACTCACCACCATAGATCTTGTAAGGTTTAAGATATTGGTCAATGGTCATAGGTTGAGACTATACAAGAAACCAGTTTATAGAAACACATTCATGTAATAGTTCAGAGGAGGTAAAAAATAAAGATGGAAGTAAGGACATCAGAGTTAATATCGTGAGTTAATCTTATTGGCTCATCTTGTAAAAATCCATAGTATTGAGAGATTTCATTGGCATTGGTTTATTTAGATTTCTGACTATTCCAAGGGAAAATAAAAGTGTTGTGATCAGCCCTTTTGGTGATCAGTAGTACTCTACTAAAACATTGTATTTCTTAGATTTTTTGTTTTCTAGGGTTTAAGGGTAAGTGCACCAAGTTGGGGGACAATTAAGTGGACATCAAATCCTGAATTTTACATTAAAAACAACAAAACATCAAATTTAGTCTTCCGCAGACTCTAACCATGCCGAAAATTAAAAACTATGTCATAAAAATGGTACCATTTTGTAGGGGAGACTATTAGCTTTGTAGAAATACTAATTTTAAAGTGAATAGAATAGGATAAATATCATTTTATAATTTTTTACTAATAGTAGGTCTTTAAGACACTTTTTCCTGTGAATGTTTATGTCTATGTTTAAGACTGCAAAATTTGTTTCACTTATCAGAATGTGATAAAAATTATGCCATCCCAGCTGTGGTGAAATTATATACATGTTCAAAAAAAAAATTATTTGATTTCAATATTTTTTGATGAAGTTATGGCGGGCAAACGGAAAGTGCTCTGTTTTTTTAATGTTTTCATACCACTTTCACGGAAAAAATCATAAAAAATAAAATATTACTCAAAAAAATACAAAATAAAATCCATCCCAAGATATATAGTGGCATCTAACTTCTCACCAAAGTAAAAAAATATATATCAATTTTTGGTCATCCAAATTGTGGGCAAATGGACTATAATCTTATCAGCATTTTTAAAAAAAAATACCAAGTCATTGAATTTTGAGTGTTTAATATAGGTAATCTTGTCCATTTTTTACAAAAATTAGTATTTTAGAAACTAGATTCTGGATTCTACGATTCATATTAATTTAATTTTTTCTAATTTTGAGTGTATGTATTGCTAATAATCCCTACAAGTTGATATTATGTTGTTATTTGCAATATGATGTCCACGGATGACCCTATATTTGTCCATCAACTTCCTGCACTTACCCTTAATCTAAGATGATTGCAAGAGTGTGTGATCTTCATTACAAGGAGAGTGTGTAATGACTGAAGGTTCCACTTGTAACAACATACAATAACCCTTGTTTTTTATTTTACATCTAACCAAACTCATGATTGAAGATCAAGGATATATACACACATGTGAGAGATGAAAAAGAGATGGATGGCGCCCCAATAGATAGAAATTCCCTCTCTAATATTTGTTTAGTTTTAGTAAGGATTAATGAATATCAGTTCAACACATGTTTACAGAATCATAGCAATGTCTGTAGCATTATATCAATTTTTCATGTAGCCAAGGCACAAATACAAATAACCATGCATAATAATCATTCAAAATTAACATCAAGATAAGTACACTTGACTACCACTTTATTAAAGTATGATTAAAATGATCATTGTTAACTATCATGTATGATAAGTTATCATGTATTTAATTCATTTAAAACAACAACAATTTTCATGTTATGATGTGTCCCTCCACATAATCCTATGTTGTCAAATCAATTCAATTTTCATTCTTCATACGGTCACATCAATCAATGATCTTCCTTGTAATTGTGTTGCGTGACCTTTCATTCTTAAAGTTCAAAATGCTTAAGAAACTAAACATAACTTAATTGTGCATAATTTCTCCAAATAAATGTTGTGTGATTGTGTGTTGAGACCAGAGAAGTCATTGGGTTCACAATGGGAGGAGATCTAATACAACATGAACCCACAGAAAATTCTCAACTTCTTAGAAACCCTCAAATTTAACAATAACTTTAACATAATGTTTTGTTAGATTACATAAACTAATTTTAAGGATTCAATGAAGCAATGATTGAATATTTTTCCAACACAGTTAGAGATGCAAAGGAAAAAGTGAAGGGTTTATCAATTAGAATCAGTGATGAAATCCTAGCAAAGGTAATTGGTCTACCTACATAGGGGGAACCATTTTGAGATAACGCAAACCCAGAAGTGTCTAGAAAGGAATTTGCATATGATGATGATGCATTCATCACTGATAGACAAGGTACACAGATAACTTCCCTTAAACCTATTATCCAATTTCTCTACCCTAGAAAAATTGGACAACGGGCGGGCTTGCCTTGTCACAATCAGTTAGAAGGGACACTTGGTAAGAAATGGAAAATCCAATGCACAACCCCCAGACACCTTCATACATCCCACTCATCCTTGGCACAGTTAGAGAATCCATGAAATAGCACAAAATGTTCAAGTGAGTGTGTAGACTTCAAGGGAATAGTCTTTGGTCTTGGATACAACTCAACAAGCTCACAAGCAAGCTACCTCCTCACACTAAGTTATTTCCACTACGCACTGACTCATTCCACTGACATGTGAGGGGTACGAGATCAAGTTACATTATGCACTGATATATCCAATTGGGTAGGAAAAAATTGCACTAAGTTCATCCCCATGTGCATCGAGTTGGTTTTATGGTCGATCGAGCAATGTAAATATGGGCAAGCTCTATCAAGAAACCAAGATCTTTTAAACATACACTAAGTTGTGCTAAAACGATGAGATTCACCGAGTTGTTTTATGTAATACCAAGCTACTTAATGTGCATCAAGCTATTTCTATTATATGTCAAGCCAAGAAAGATTGCAAAAAACTGAGCCACTCCTCCAAAGGAACCGAGTTGATTCAGTAGTGAATAACATAAATGGCTGATCTACTTTGCTGCATATTGAGCTCATGTTGGAGTCACCGAAATGTATTATAAGCTAAGATGAGTCATTTCATGAAAATATTAGAATTGAAACAAGGTCGAGACTAGTTTCATGGGAATGCATCGAGTTGTTCTTGAACGAATGAGCTCCTACCAAAACAAACCACATCATTAAGAACTTGAGTTTTCCATGCTTGACGAAGTCACTTCAGGGAAAGTGGGTGAGTTTCCCCTCGAGCAAGTGAGTCATGATTTTGACTGCAGGCCATCCATCTCTGAGAAATCATGGTGAGAATCAAATCGAGATTTGCAAGGGAACCACCACAATAAATTTCGAGTTGTAATACAATTGGATATTGATCCATTGTGTAAGGGAGGACTTGCTCTACAAAAAATCACCAATGCAGTTGTCCTAGTCATCATACCACACTCGTCACATGGCATCAAGTTGGAAATCAACCCAAGAACTCTAGTATGTGGTAAAATGATCTTTATGAAAGAGACAGCTCACTTAGAATCTAACAAGTTAGGTAAAGCTTAATGGATGTAGGCATTAAAATTGCAAGTGAGCTCGAATGGCCATTGACTCAGTGAGTCAAAAGTCAAGAAATTGAGTGATTCATAGACCTTTGTGGAAAATTTTTGGGTTAACATTCCTCACAGCCTAATAAACGGAGGTTGGGAGACTGAGTTCCTAGTGATGTGGATGAAAGAGGCTCAAGTGGCCCGTAAGACATGGGTGTAGCCTGAACCTGAAATCACCAAATACCCATGGTCAAGTTGTGTGGATAAGTTGGGAGTCAACAGACCAACTGGCCCAGCCAATAGAAAAGTGTGGAGACTGTGTGCAGATAGAGTAGGGTTTGGCAGCCTAGGGAGCCCAGAACGTGAGTGTAGAAAAAACCCAAAAGGCCCGACTTCTATGTTCTGTGAGAGTTATCTTGGTCAACGTCTATGTAGGTCATCAACGTAATGCAGGTATAGCGGAGGAAATATTCCTGAGAGGTGGAGGAACATGTGGGCAAAAAAATCCCGAATTCACTGATGTCATAAGAAATGCGGGTGAATCAGGTCAAACAAGCATGGAGACCCCGGTCCGCGAGGAGATGAGCTTGCCAAGGGTCATCTTTTGGAGGTCAGTGAGTTGGTGACTCATCCAGAAGACATGAGGGATCCATTAAGTAGGGAGGGGGGCTACATGGAGTGATGTTTTGGTGTTTGAGCAAAACCAATGAGGGTGAGCTTGGTGATATGGGAGATGTTGAGTTGGCACAAGTAATGAAGGGTTGGCGGTGGTAGGTTGGTGACTCAGTGGTAGAGGTCAAGGCATAGCTTGACATGTAGTAGCACTCCAAGAAGCTCGCCAATGTTAAAATAGTGACTCGACATCCAAGGTAAGTAGTCAATAATGTAAGTCAAATGGCCTATCATGCAAGAAGGGTAAAGAACCAATACAAGATAGATGTCATCTCGGATGAGCTGTCTGATCTGGCTAAGCATTCCAACATTTAAACATTAAGCACCCCCTTCAATATAAAATCAATCAAAACAATGATGGGCCTGTAAAGTTAAAAACTCCAAATCATTTAAGTCATGTAGAGAACTTTAAAGGGAGGAAGGAAATATTTTTAAAATATCTTTTCAACCATTAATATTAATTTCCAATCCCGTGGAGGCCAAGTAAACCTGTACAACTCAAATTAGCTCTAATCAATCAGAAATCCATAACTGAATCAATTCTAAATGGATTTTCACAAAATTGGTCTCATTGGAATCATGTTTCCAAGACCAATACATAGAAGTCAATAAATGTTGTATTTGGTAAAGTTTTGATGGATAGATTTATGGAAAATGATCCCAGTTCTATTTGGTGGTTGGAAGGTGGTTTGAGGAGCATTCAATAAGCATGGGAAATCACTCTTTCACTACTGCAAGTTATGGGGTACCTTGAGATTGCTTCTAAAAGTCCAAAATCACCAACCACAATCATTTTTATTAACTTGCAAAAAGTGGGAAAGTGGATTTCGGGATTTTCATTCCCTCTCTCTCTCCTATCAAAATTCTATAAATTAGAGATTTGAACTCATAAGGAGAGATAATTTTTAGTAGTAAATTTTTTTCATTTTGGTTTTGTGAAGCCAATGTGTTATAGGCTCTTATATTATACTCCTTGCATGGTGATCCGGGCCTTTATTTTGTAATAGATTGAACTGTGTGTATCATGAAGAAATAGATGCAAGTTGTGGATTTATTCTCCCTTGTTGTTTTTGTTTGCATTCTTCTTGCCATTTCAACCTCATTACAAATATATTGTGTCTATTTTATGCTCTTGCAAGGACTCATTATCATTGTGTGTGTATGAAATATTGTTGTGAATGTAGTTGTTGGAATGTGGAGAACTGTTATCACCCTCTCTAGTATGTACTTTTCTTCCATTTTTCACACATTGGAAATCTATTCTCATTCCCTTATTTTGATGCATCACCTCTGTAGTGAAGTTTCATTTCATTTGCATGTAATTTATCTATCCCTGATCCCTTGGAAATTTTGGGATAGAGATAGTTAATAGCTTCATTTCAATATAGTTAGTTTGCACTAGGATTAGGAAGAAGAGCCATCTTTCTCTGGAGGTCTATCTCAAGTAGTAATTCCCATAACTTAGAGATAGTACCCATGTTACCCACTCACACCATGAGCTCAAGCACACACACTTGTGCAAATCAGAGGGTGTCATAACTCGGTGATAACCATTCTAGCATGCCCGATGGGACCAAGAGGTATTCATTTTAGTTGCAGAAATTTTAATGTGTTGTTGTTGTGAAATTCCATCTTATAAGAGGATTTGAAATAACATATCTGGAGACTCCAAAAAAGGTATAATCCACTAGTTTCAGTAGTCCAAACTTATCAGATTTATGAGAAGAATTCAAATAAGGTCAAGAACTAGAGAGGAATTAATTTTTGAATATTTACAGCTCTTACTAGGAAGAGGAAGAAGGGGGAGAAGATCTCAAAGGTCTCCATCCCCACCAAATAGAACATTATCCACACCTCCACCTGGTAGGCCTTTTATTCAATCAACTAGGGTTATTTGACTAATTAGGATGGTGTAACCCAATCCCTATCTCAACTTCACTGGTAGCAGCCCACTTGCTCTCAATGCACAAAATTGAATTCTAGTTGCAGCATTAAAGAACATTCCATATTACAATAAAGGGGCTTGTAAATTTGGAATCAATCTTCAACCCAAATGATCAGTTCCGGAAGGAAAAGGAAAATATTTAGGTAAAGGGTGAGGATTTAGAGCCCATTTTAGTAGGTGAAGGCAAGATATTGAAAATTGGAAAAGTAAATACTCGACAAGAGAAATCTAAATTTGTTCAACTTTGTCAAGAATTCCCAGATGTATTCACCTATACTTATAAGGATTTAATAGGTTTCAACCCAAAAGTAGCACAACATACTATTGAGCTAGATCCGGAATCCAAGATTGTCAAACAGAAGAAAAGGCCAGTGAATCCTCACATTCAACCTCTCATGAGAAAAGAGTTGAATAAGTTAATTGAAGATAACATCATCTTCCCTATCAAACATTCAAGTTGGGTTGCAAAATTGGTGCCAGTGGAAAGAGAAATGGAGAAATTAGATTGTGTGTAGAATTTCATGATCTAAATGGAGTTTCACTCAAAGATCATTACCCAGTTCCATCAATGGAGCAAATATTATAGGTTGTAGCTATTTCTGAAAGGTTTTCATTACTAGACAGATACTTATGCTATAACCAAGTAAGGGTGAAAGAAGACAACCAATTCAAGACAACCTTCAATACAAAATGGGGCACATACGCTTATAAGAACATGCCATTTAGATTGTCAAATGCCAAAGAAACATTTTAGTGAGCCATGGCTATGGCGTTCAAAGGACTAATCAACAAGATAGTGCTTGTATATCTAGATGATATCACTATGTTCTCAAAGAATGTAACAAACCACCTCTTTCACCTTAGGAAAATATTTTAGAGATGTAGAAGATTCAGAGTGTCTTTATATCTAAAAAAGTGTGTATTCTTGGCACATGAAGGAAATTTTTTGGGCCACATTGTTTTAAGATAAGGGTTGACAGTTGATCCTAAAAGAGTTGAAGTCATCTAAACTCTTCCATTGCCACATCACAAGAAATATCTCCAAAGCTTCTTGGGAAGGATAAAAAAATTCTACAAATTTGTGCCTAATTTTTCCACTCTTGTGAAGCCTTTAACAATGATGTTGAAGAAGAATCTTGCATTAAAATGGATAGCAGAAGGAAAAGAAATATTTGAGGCTATCAAGCATGCAATATCACAAGATCTAACTCTTATCAATTCAGTTTTTTCAAAAGACTTCATGATGTATGGTTTTGGAGGATTAGACACAAACTCAACTATCTTGGTACAACTAAATAGAGAAAATCAAGAACAACCCATAGCATTCTTCAGTCAAATCTTGGAAGATTATGAAGTAAAGTATTCTTTCTTTGAAAACCATATCCTTGTTGTTATTAGAAGTTTAAATAAATTCATACACTTGGTCTTGAACAATAAGATTCAACTGCTAGTGGCTCATGCTAGTGTCAAGGATTTTATCCTAAACAAGGATTTGAATGAGAAGAGAGCAGGTTGGATCACTCACATAATGGAATATGATATTGAAATCAAAGTGACCAAGCTGGTCTATCATAGAGGTTTATGCGAGTAGCTTGCTTCCAAATGACATGATGAGTCAAAAGGTGAAGAAGAGTTTTTCCTGCTACTACAAAATGATCAAGAATAGCCAGCTAATGATACACACATTCCGTGTTGGACTCAAGACATGGTGCATTATCTCCAAATAGGTTTGTGCCCTCTAGAATAGAACAAATCTAAGAGAAGATAATTTAGATTGCAATCCATTCCGTATGTGCTCATCGATGACATCATATTCAAGAAATATGTGAATGGGGTGTTATTAAGGTGTGTCCCAAAAAGTCAAGTTGAGAATATTTTACATGAGTTTAATGATGGGGAAGAAGGAGGCCACTTTTTTCCATGAGTAACAGCTCTCAAGATCATTAAAGTTGGTTACTATTGGCCTACGTTGTTTAGTGATTGCTACTTATGGATCAAGAAATGAAAAAGGTGTGCATTCTTCACAGGAAAAGAGAGGTTAGAAACGCTTCCCCTTCATCCAATTTCAATAGAGCAGACATTCATGAAATGGGGATTGGACTTCATTAGAGTCATCAACCAAAATTCTAGTCAAGGCTATAAGTAGATACTTACGTTAGGCGATAGATATTTCACCAAGTGGACTAAAGCAGTGTCACTTAAGGAGGTAAATGAATCAAACATCTTGGATTTCTATGAAGGGATAGTCACAAGGTTTGGATTCCCTATCACCATCATATCAGACAATGCATTTGCATTTCTTAGCACAAAAAACACTAAATGGGCTATCAAGAATGGCATATACCTTAGCACTTCATCAAACTATTACCCTCAAGGTAATGGCCAAGTAGATTCCACAAACAAAAACTTGTTGAGAATCATTAGAAGAACCCTTGATGAGAAAAAAAGAACCTGACATACCAAGCTCAAATCATCTTTATGGACTGATAGAATCACACCCAAGAGGTCTACATGCACCTCTCCATACAATCTTGTATACGGAAAGGAAGCAATACTACCTACATCACTTGATTTTCTAACATGAGAACTCATGAAGCAAATGGAACTAGCTAATTTTAAGCCCATGGAAATCAGGTATGCAAAGCTCATGGAATTAGAAAAAGCAAGAGAACATGCAGTGAAAACCATGGAAAAGGATCAAGAATTGATCAAGAGGAGCTTTGACAAGAAAGATAAAGCTTGGATTTTCCAAGCAGGTGACTTGGTACTGAAGTGAGATGATGATCGTGAAAATCTAGGCAAGCATTCCAAGTTTGATGCTATATGGAGTGGCCCATATATGATCATAGAATGAAAAAATAGCAATGCCTTGTGGCTGGCTAAGTTAGATGGTAAAGAATTGTATATTCCATTCAATGGAATTGTTATCCAAAATGAGCCCCTTGCTCATTTTGTGGCTACCACCCTTCATTCTTCCCTCTCTTGTGCCTCAGTCATAATTTTTTTCTTTTCAGACACTCAAGGCCTTCTAGAAATGGCACCATTGGATATATATTTTTCTCAGCTTTCTAGAAAGGTAAATTTTTCCTCCTAACTCCATGTATTTTTGAAGTTATGGCTCGGTAGAGCTTTTGTGGGAAATTTTCCCCTGAAAATCCCGAGCCAATAAGATGACGCCACATGTCCTCAGAAGTGGTGGATGGTAGAGGTAAACTTGGAATTTTTACCAAGTGTTTGGCAATATTTCAGAAGGAATTTTTCACCCCGAAGGCCACCGACGAATTGAATGACGCCACGTGTCTGGCCGCGGAGGAGTTGGAAAAATTTCCCAAGGATTGACACAAACAAAAATTTTGATGCCAGGCCCACATCCAATCACATTGTGCCATGTGTACTTAGGCTAAAGGACTGGAGGGTGGAGATAAAATTGAAAATTTTGAAAAGTGTAGTGGTGAGAGGAAAGGAGAAATTTTAGCCCACAAGCCCGCGAGCCAATAAGATGACGCCACATGTCTCAAGGGGCGTCGGAACATCAGCCGCCGGGGAGAAATTTGGAATTTTTCCCAAAGGTTAACGCAAAGAGAAATGTTTTCCCCCAAGGCCCACATCTAATGGGAGCTCACCACATGGCACCAGGAATGACGGAACGCGGAGGAAAGATTGGAAATTTTGCAAAGTGTTTGAAGGAGGTGTGAAAGGAAAATTCTGGCCCGAAGGCCCACAACTAGTCAAATCAAGCCACATGTCACCTCAGCATCGGGGGTCGGGGCACAAAAGGATTTTTTACTTTTTCGCCCAAGTGTAAAAAATCAAAAGAAAAGTCCGCTCCCAAAGGCCGCAACCAGTTAGATCTTGCCACATGTCCAGATGGCGACAAAATGGAGAAGGCAGGCCCGCAGAGAATTTTGAAAGGAGAAACCCACAGCCTATAAGATGAAACCATGTGTCCAGCTCAAGGAAATATGGTCAAAAGTGATGGAATAGACAGAGGACAAATCCCGCGGCAAATCACATCGTGCCATGTGTCCTTAGGTCATCTAGCCAAAGGAGAATTTTGGAAAATTTTCCAATGGCCAAAACAGTGGAAAATGAAGTGCAGAAGGCCCATGTCTAATCAAAACGCGCCACATGGCACTAGGAGTAGCGAAGTGTGGAGATTTTTGGGAAAATTTTCCCAATTGCAAAAAAGTGGGAAATTTTCAAATTTTTGGCCCGCCAACCCATTTTGGACCTGTTTTGCCCTAAATTTTCAAATGGGCATAACTTTTGATCCAAAGCTCAGTTTTTCACGTTCCTTATATCAATGAAAAGATGGTGAAATTATCTACATGATTCTAGGGTCAATTTTTTTTTTGATGGAGTTTTGAGAGATAAAATTGGAAAACGCCTCTGGCACGTAGAAATCAACAGACATGACGTTTCAACCACCATTTTTAATAAAGAATGGTTCACATTCTCTCCCAACATGGTGAAAAATGTTAGGGAATGGACCTGTAAGGATGCCCATGTTGTTTTATTGCATTTTGGTCAGTGGTTGAAGCTCTGCTCACATTTTCCCACGTTTCTCTCTCCTGGGCTCAGTTTTTTGCATTGTAAAAGCCAGTTTTGGCTCATTTTTGAGGTGGTTGGACAATTTTATGTTTTGCAGGCTCCCTCTTTCATGCTAGAAAGTGATTTTATGGAATACCAGACCTTTTTTCAAGGTTGAAACACATTTTCTGCCTTCTGTTGATGTAATTCATGTATTTTTATATTGGAAAATGACAATGCAAGCCCTGTGAATGAGTTTCAGTCCTCTCTTGTGTTGTTTGATTTACCCATGATCTTTCATTACATTTTATTAGTTTGTGTATGATGTTTTGTTGAATTTTTGTGATCTGTGTCAATCTACAGAAGTAAAAATGCTCACCACTCCTTTTGTGCATCACCTTATTAGCATTAGTTTTAGTTCTTTTGCATTCTCTATCTCTATCCCCTTGGAATTTAGAGTAGGGTCTTAAATTTAAAACTTTTGCAACTTGCAAGTAATACACCTGATCAAAGGAGTTGAGGAACCAGCCTCTAACCTGGAGATTCTTTTCCATTTTTACAAGTCCCACACTTGGGGAAAAGATTCAATGTTGTGCAATCACACTGGAAGTCCAAAAGGTCAAACTAGAAATCTGATCAACATCCAAGGGTGCTACTGAGTTCCACTAACAGGAATTTACCTCAAACATTGGTACTAGAAGGAATAATTTTCACCCTTGTACTTATTATTATAGGATTTCTAATTCCTCCAAGTGTTTATACATATTAATGTTTTGGTTAGATTAGATTTCATTCCCTTAAGTGTTGGTGCACATGTTCTATTGCTTATAGTGTATGGTTGTGTATGGTTCATCATGATTTTGAAAAGGGTACTGGGCCCCTAGAATGTTGGCTAAGTACAAAAGGCATGTATGTGCGCAGGTCCTAGTTAAAGAGAGGCACGTAATGACAAGGCACGCATGACAGGGTTTAAGAAAAGGGTTTAAGGAAGCTTGTGGCATGTACAGACATAACCAACGGTTCGGGACTTAGTAAAATTGGGCATTCAGGATAGAACACGTGAAAAGCATGACCTGACTATGCATGTTGTTTGGATAAGGTGCTAGCCCGGTGATAGGTTGGCCCAGAAAGGAGCATACCTGCGGTAGAAGCTTCTAGAAGCACATCATGGTGAAAAGTGGAAAGTTCAGGCCTGGGAGAGCATGCTCACATGGAGGACCACATTCAGACACATGGCATCAAATTTGAGGGCGCTGGAGGATGACTTGGCAGCCCAGAGAGGCTATAAATAGTAGCACCTACAAAGTAAACAAAGGGAGAACAAAAAGAGGGCAGAGCTCTAACAAAATACTGCAAGAACTCTGTTAGTGGGTAATGGTATTTGGAAGAGAATGTATAATGGGTATGGGGATTGCAAATTTTTCTTTGATAGCCTAGCTACATTAGTCTAGTGAAAACCATGACTGCAGTATGTTTCTCTATGACATTATGTAATGGATCCATGGATGTAATGAGGTTACCAGTTATATGAATATGAATATTAATGATTCTAATTCCTACATATTTCTCATAGGTTCTCTTTCATTTATGTTTGTACTAAGTATGGATGTTTGTATACTTCTCTCTATTATGGTGCAAGTAATATAGTCTGTTAAGTGTTTTCTATCTGTAATGACTGCAAGGATCTAGAGGTCATTCTGAGCTCTATGGTTCTTGAATTTCTTAACCCCGTTTAAATCTCTTAAGCACAAATCATAGATGATGAAATTTCCCACTAAACTCACATAAAAGAGAGACTCGGCACCCGTATGTGCCTCAGGTGGGAACCCAGCATCCATTGGGTGATAGGCTGGTGCACATGGGGTACCTTTCTTTTTTGATAAGGGTAAAAATGACTACATCTTGGTTCCATTGTCGGGACCTATTTTTGAAGTTGTAGTGGGAAATAGCATACAACATGACCTATGTAATGAGTAATGATAGAATAGTTAACTTTGGAAAGTGTTGAATCAGGGTTCAAGAGTATGGAGGATGAATTTTCTTAGAGATTCAGCACTGGACCTGAGTTTGATGCACGTAAATGGGTAGAAGAGAACCTCTACCATGATTTATATGAAAAAAAAATTAATTGTTTCCCAGTAGTGCTATATGAATGGCTCTCATTGTATGCATCTAGATCAAGTTGGCATTATGGATCATGTTCATGTGGACCCAAGAAGATTACCAAAGGCTGTAGGATGCAGATTTGACATGGACCCTTGTTGTGGATCATTGGTGGAAAGGAGTAATAACTAGCTACACTCTGGAGTACGCCATTTCCACATATTCTTGTATGGAGGTTACTAAGTTTGAGTTTATGTAGGAGCATAGAGGATCATTTCTATGTGTTATCCCTCTACCAATGAAGATCCTGGTTATTACTTTGGGTTTAGAGGCATTTTCAATGGCCGGCTAGACCATTCCAAGCGTTGGGCAAGGGAGCTAGGGTGGAGGAAGATGGTAGATATTACGATGGAGAAGGAACGGGAGGAGAGATGGCTCAAGTATAGTGAAGCACGTGAAAGGGATATTTCTAGATGACATGAGGCTACAAGTGTGATGGATCTATAGAGGCATACGTTGCAGGAAGGAGTTGAGGTTCAAGCGGAGGACATGGAACCTGAGCAGTCTGTGCTACCCCATCTTTGAAATCACGTAAGAGATACCCCTTCAGTTTCTGGTGAGAGTTCGTCACATAGAGAAATAAGAGTCATTGGCACATATCTGAACCCACCCAATGACCAAACCCTAGTGCTTGGTTTTCTAGAACTAGGAAGGAGTATCATTGACCCAGTTGATATCAGTGGAAGTGACAGATCTACGCCTAGGAGGTACAATTTTTCAGTTCCCACTTCTATGGCCACACATATTCCAGTATTCAGAGGATTCTTTAGACAAGGATCTAGTATTCAAGCCTTCAATATCATGTTTGGGAGTGGTGCGGGGTACAATAGTGGTAGTAGGGGACTATCACAGACCATCGGCGTACAATTCAGTGGAACTATGGGGACACTTGGCATGACTACTACAGGACTTGGTGGGTAAGGGGGCACAGGACCTAGTGGACCTAGTGGTTCTAGTGGATATGGTGACTCGAGAGGCACAGGACCTGGTGGACCTGGTGGATCCAGCAATGGAGGAAACACCAGAGGGAACCAAGGCTCTGGCTCAGGAGGAAAAGGGCCCCAGCCATCCCCTCAAGTCTTCTTTGATATGTTGTTACACTTTCTAGATTACAGAGGTATTGAGGACGTTAGGGAACATGTTCACAAGTGTGAACTGCTATAGCGTGTAAAGAGTATCATAACCCTGGAGCAGAAGGCTAGTTAGTTTGTAACCATGTTGCAAGGGTGCACGCATAGTTGGTATAGTAAATATGACCCACATCAAATAGTGGTGGATTAAACTACTTTACAGAATGCATTCTTGGCAGAATTCCACATCCCTAAGTTTGAACAAAAGAGTATCATCACTTTGAAGGAGATTCAACAAGGAATGGTAGAGAGTTTGTGAGAGTATGACACATGATTTAAAACTTTTTTGTCTAAATTATCATATGATATTCACCCTTCACAACATGCTCAGTGGTTTGTTGGAGGATTGATCACACTTTTATAAGGGATTGATCTCATAAAACTTTCACAGACCCGCATGAAGCATTGGAAGATACACTATGCATCGAGGCTGTTGGTAGTATTGATAGTGGTGTTAGCCCATTCCTGGAGGCTCAGATTGCTGCTATGGCTAGGCAACTGGAAAAATTTTCTTCAAACTCAGCCCATGAGACTCGCAATGGTTTATGGTGCACGGATTGTGAAGTAGAGGGGAATGTCAAGGATAATTTCCCCCAGAGGATGGTACATGTCATGATAGTAGTTTGTGAAATGTGTCGTGGGGACCATGATGTAAGTAGATTCCCCTTGTTACAATGTGCAATCCGGAAGAATGTGTCTTGCTACTATAAGATCTGTACCTCTATAACCCACGATACTAAGGACTATAGGCTCATTGATCATATCCATGAGGCCATTTATCATGGGGTGCGCCAACCTAACATTTCTAGTAGTTCCAAGGGTGATGATCACCATTATGAGGAGCGTACAGATGGAGGCGTGCACAAAAGGGGCTTTCGAGGAGGATTTTGTTGTCATGGTAACCACAGGGGAGGAAGGACTAAGTTCCCACATGGAACCTGTTTCAATTGTGGGTCTACAAAGCATTACAAATGCGAGTGCCCAACCCTGTTGCAGTGCTCATGGTGTGGAAAGAAGCATAAGTATGAGGAGTTCCCAGAGCACATGAATCAATAGCAACGGAAAGATAAGGGCGTTGCAATGGTCAGCATTAAAAAGTCAAACACGTAGTGGATGCCACAAGTAACATGAGATGTAGGTTTGGAACTAGTTTTGGTAACAACAAGAGTAGAAGCTACGCGCACACAAGAGATACCAAGGTAGAACAACCTAATTTCAAGGGAGAAAGTAGTTCATGGAAAGTATCCAGACACTGCGCATCAAAAGGAGGTATATCAAGACACCATGGATTTCATTCAGAGTTTACAAGGGTAGATCTAGTGTCTAAAAGAGTAGTCCAAGAGGGAGGAACAAGGAAGGAGAGTCAAAGCACCAAGGGATGACCTGGATGAGGTCAAGGAAGTATGTAAAATGCTAAGGCAAGAGAATATTATTCCCTTGCTAGGATAATGGTTAAGAGAGAAGGTACCACACACTGGAGGAGAGTGCAAGAGGTAGGTCCTACATACAAACCTTCCCCCTCACAGCCTTGACTATGACAAAGAGATCACATTGAATGCAATTGCAGAAGGATGGCTCCTTAGTAATATCCTCATTAACATAGGCATGGAGGTCAATGTTCTAACTCTGGATGCATGGCATCAGAGGGAAGACCTACATTATATCCATCTTCGAATGTGTTGTATATGGAAAACAAGACTAAGGAAATGCCCATTAGTGTCTTAAAGGATGCAGTGATCACTATAAAGGGAGATAAGTTTACTGGGGACTTCAAAGTCTTGGCACTCACCGAGGTAGATAATTTTCTAGCACACCTTGGGCACCCATGGTGTTACAAGAATAATGCAGACCTTTGGTTCAACAAAGGGTACATCAACTTTGAAAATAATGAGGAGAGGGTCATTATACCCCTAGAAAATGGGAAGTTGATGCCCTATACTGAACCTCTGGGAGAAGAAGTTCTGGATAGGATATATGTGCATTCAATTAGAGACTTAGAGATAATACATCCTACTAATGGATTTATCTAGTTTGAGGATGCTCAATCAGTAAGTGACACCACCAGCCTAGCATGTCATAATTGGGTGCATGGGACTTATGAGTTGATCAAACGATAGTTGAGAGGATAAGTAACAAAAGTAAGAAAGGCGCGCATGGTCCGATGCCTAGGAGGAAAAAAATTACCTAAGTATTTAAGAGGGGCCTTCCCTGTGATCTTTTTACAGGAGATGGAAGCTCAGTGGAAGAAGAATAAGGAACAAAGAGGGATGCTAAGTTATGTCCTGCTCGGCATAGTGGCACAGTGGTGGGCTACACATCAGGAGAGCCTTTTGGAATGGTGCAAGGTGAGAATTACTCTCTCTGTTAGATTTTCTAGAAGTAACATGCCCACCGTCATCAAGAACTACAAAGGTAAGGAGCGCGCCTCTTTCCATATCTAGAAGTGTGAGAGGATCTAGAGAAATGGTGTGGAAGCTTTACCACCATCCATTTGGGTACACAAGTTATATTCTACACTATAGGGTTACGCGTGTACATGGTACATGCATTCTGAGACATGCCACTAAATAGGAAATTAGCAAGAGCTAGCAATTGACCTCATTTAAAAATTTGAATATCAAAGTACCAATCCATCATTTAATAAGGCATTGTAAGTTGGTAAGCACCTTACCATAGGGGATAGTTGCATGGCATATGATAGGTTGTTGGAACTACTAGGTCAACCAGGTTTGGAGGTGCACTTTGAAGAAGAAGTAGAAGAAACAGAACAGTTACAGTTTGAGCACGCGTGTTTAGAAAAGGAGAAAGGGAAGTTGGTATATGTGATTGATGGGAAGGAAGCATAAAGCTCAGGTGTTAGCCATTCTATAGGGAAGTGTGAGGTAGTGGAAAATGTTGATACTCATGTGCACACCTACCATGAGCCCTTAAAGATAAATAAGGTTAACATCAGCTTAGAAGAGGAACCTAAGGAGGATATAATTGGAGATTACTGGTTGGAGAAGGAAGTCTCTAAGTTCATAGATCTATTGCACAAATTTGAGGATTTATTCATGCGCGGGTACCATGAGCTCAAAGGCATCGACCATTCCTTGGGGGAGATGAGGATAAAGTTGAAGGAAAGTGTGTACCCAGTCAGGAAGAGGCCCTACCGAATGAATCCCAATTTGCACATAAGGGTTAAGGAGGAGATAGAAAAAATGATAACTTCTAGGATCATTGAAGCAATGGAAGAATCAGAATGGATAAGTCTGATGGTAATCAACATCAAGAAGGATAGGTGGATTAGGATATGCATGGATTATAGGGAGCTGAATGTAGTTTGTGTCATCGATCCTTTTCCAACCCCCTTCACTGAAGATATTTTTGAAGGAGTCGCTGGGTGTGAAATCTATTCCTTTACGGATGGATTTTCATGGTACCACCAAGTCCAGATTGCAAAGGAAGACCAGAAGAAGACAACTTTCACCACTAAGTGGGGAATTTTTGCATACACAGTCATGCCCTTTGGTTTGAAAAATGCACCTACTATTTTTTCGTGCATAGTGGTGCAAGCATTCCAGGACTTCATCCATAAGTTTATTCAGGTCTATTTGGATGATTGGACAGTGTATGGACTAGTAAAAGACCATTGTGACAATTTGAGGTTATTGTTTGAGAGGTGTAGGTAGTTGAGGATATCCCTCAACATTAAGAAGTGTGTATTTGCTACACCCTTTGGGACTTTATTGGGGCACATCATATGTAAGGAGGGCTTGCTAGTGGATCCTACCAAGGTTGTAGTTATTGTGGGATTGGGGGAACCTACTAGCCAAAGCGCAATGCATGAGTTTCTTGGGCATACGGGTTATTACAAAAAATTCATCAAGGGGTATGCCAAGATATCCATGCTTCTAAAATAATTTCTCAGACATAAAAGTGCCTTCCATTAGGGAGAGGCACAATAAAAGGTGTTTGACACATTAAAAAATAGGCTTATCACCGTGCCTATATTACATTTTCCCTCTTGTGATAAGCCCTTCCATGTCCATGTAGATGCCTTAGTAACTGCCATTGGAGCAGTGCTTGTGCAACTAGGTGAAGGTATTGTTGATCACCCTCTATGTTTTGCAAGTAGGAAGTTGACACCAGCAGAGAAGAATTACACAATGACTGAGTGTGAAGCATTGTCATTTATCTATGCACTTTTCAAATTCAGGCAGTATCTGCTGGCAACACCCTTTATATATTACACTAACCACATGGCATTAAAGTATTTGCTGAACAAGCCCATTCTACAAGGGTGCATATGTAAGTGGGTACTGTTATTTCAAGAGTTTGAGTTCATGGTAGTAGTGAAACCTGGTAAGAGTAATTGTGGGCCTAATCATCTGTCAAGAATTGATTCAGGGGAGGACACACAGAGTATTGAGGAGAAAAATCCAAATTCGTAATTGTTTAGGTTACAGCGCATGCCCTCAGATTTGGAGGAGATTGCAATATTTTTAAAGGAAGGTGTGGCACTGGAAGGAATGAAATCATTAGAGAAGAAACAGCTTGCCATACGCGCCTCACCCAACATGTTTATTAGTGGAGACTTATACAAGTTGGGACATGATGAAGTTTTGTGCATGTGTGTATTACATCATGAGCACCTCGCCATCATGGAGGAAGCACACAAAGGAAGTGTGGGTGGGAATAATGTAGGTGACACCACCGCACGTAAGATATTAATGGTAGGATTGTGGTGAGATACCCTATACAAGGATTGTAAAGACTATTGTAAAGTGTTATACCATTGTCAACGCATTGGCAGGCTAGGAAAGAGAGATGAAATGCCTTTGTGCCCTATAAATAACATAGAACCTTTTGAGAAGTGGGCAATAGACTTTGTAGGCCCTATTGCACCAGCGGTGTGTAGGATTGGGTCACACTATGTCATCACTCGTATAGACTATTTGACAAGGTGGATAGATGTAGCTCTAACTAAATATTGCACAGCAGCTACAATAGTAAGATTTTTGTGGGAGAACATTATCACAAGGTATGGATGCCCTTTAAGTTTAACCAAGGATAGGGGTACACATTTCTTAAATAAGACCATGAGGATCCTGTTAGCAGAGCTCATGGTAGCTCATCACAAGACTACCCCTTATCACCCACAAGTAAATGGAACCGTAGAGGCATTTTACAAAATACTGAGTCATACCCTGACCAAAATTTGTGATGTTGGAAGACAAGATTGGGATGACAAGGTATCAGCCATATTATGGGCTTACAGGACAACTTATAAAAGGTTAAACAAAGCCACACCATTTCAATTGGTGTTTGGCACAGAAGCTATTCTTCTAGTTGAATTTATGTTACCTTATCTACGAATAGCATGTGTAGGAGGGTTGGCTAATGAGCAAGTGTTGGAAGAGATAATTGATGAGTTAATGAAGTTGGATGAGATACAATCACTTGCCAGGTGGAGTCAAACAATAGAGAAACCAAGAAAAAAGCATGGAACGATCACCACATCAAAAATAAGAAGTTTGAGGTTGGGCAGATGGTATTACTATATGATTCTAAATTTTTGTGCCATCTTGGGAAGTTGAAATTCCATTGGTTAGGTCCCTACACAATCTCATACATCCTTGATTCAGGTGTGTGCCAGTTAAAAGTAATGGATGGAATGAAATTTCCTAGACACTTTAGAAAAATGGTAGTAGGCTGAGGTGCCTTACTATAAATAAGTCTGACATTGAAATGTTTGTAAATAAGGCAATTTTGCCAGTTAGTTTAGAATTTTCCTTTATGCATTTATTTTCTTGTGTTTCCCTTTTGTGTTGTTGTTTTATTTCGCGCCTTGGGCACCAGTAACCTTATTACTAATTTTTGATAATTTTTGAGTGCGCAGAGGACCACACATCATTTTAGTGTGGGGTGAAGTAATGTGAAGGAGAGCATGGTTAAAATTCCAAGGAATTTTTTGTTGAAAAACTTAGTTGAATGGACATGTTTAAATAGGTGCTTGGAAAGAAAAGATGGAAAAAGGTTGGTTGGTGCCAAGATTAAAGCTACTTTCAGATCCCACATACAAAGAAGGGAGAAGCACATAAGCAAAACGAGGTAGGCAAGAGTAAAAATCAGGATAGAAGAAGTGCTCTTCGGTGTATGGTTACGAGTGCTGCAAGAGTCTCCTGTCATGTTGGGATTGAGTTGTGCACCATGAACGGCTGGAGGATTTTCTGCATTTAGTTTGGGTGCGTGAGGGAAAGCATTGCAGTCGAGATTTGTTTGAAAAATCCACATTAAATTTTAAAATTACAGTGATAGATGAAGGAGCACTTAATGCTTAAAAAGGGAAAAACTATAAATAAAGGGGTCAGGGCACTTCATTATTCACTTTTTGTATAAAGAGAAAGAATCAATTTTTGCACCTTTGCAAACTAGGGATTCCAAAAAAATTGATTCGTGTGAAGAAATGTTTGGAGAAATTGAAGCATGAGTAACTAGTTCGGATTTGCGAACCAGGAGGAAAGGATTTCATAGGCATAGGAAAGGTGGGATAAGGCATCATCTTGTGAAAGGAATATCCTAGTTAGGGTTTGAAGAACTAGGGCACGGGGTTAAGGAAATTTCTTCACAAGTTCAAGATATAAGGTTGGAGAGAGCCTTTGTGAAGAACCTAGTAACTTTTGGAGTGATTGAAGTAGACCTAGAGAATGCACCCAAGAAACTGGGTCAGTTAGCACACCTGCAAGACGGGACAAGGGAAAAGGGCAAGGGTAAGCAACAAAAAGCTGATTATGCATGCACAAATGAGGAGTGGTATGTCAGAAATGTAATATCCAGATGGAGTTTTTTTGGGGAAGGAGTGGGCGTCCCATCTAAGGAACATGTCTGTGAATGAATTACAATCATCGGACAAGCACAATTGAGAAGGAGATGAAATTCCACTGGAGTTAGTCATGCCCAATAAACAAAAGGACACCAAAGGGTTTTGCCCATTTATAATGATGATGTGAAGGTTAAGTTGTGAGAAGTTCAAGGTTATTACAACTCTTTGAGTTTGCCTACTTTGGGAAACTATGAGTGCTTATATCAATGGCTGATGTCGTGCATGCATGAGGACTACTTCCACTTCTTCAGGGTGCAAGATGTGCATAACCTCTTAAATCATTTCACATTTCACATGCCTCATCTGTGAAGGAGAAGGTTTGGAGGATGACTTGACTGAAAAATAAGTGATTAAGGAAACTATCACCGCTTATGCATACAAGAAGGGTTTAAGGTATTATGATGTCACAAATTTTAAGGATCTGGTAATGAAGATGGCCACGCACCTGGTGTCAAAGTTAAATGGCTAGGAGTGATAGACCCAGGTTAATAAGCCATGGTTGAATGTTTCAACGCATAGGAAGATTTTAGGGGAGGGAACCATCATACACCAACTTGTCCATGGAACATTTATCGGGGATCAAGATTATCAGTTGCGTGAAGGAAGGTGATAGGATCCTTTTTGGTAATGTCATATTAACCATCATGTTTTCAGAGATCAGGGTACTGGATGCATCAGAAAATTTCATGTGGGAGTACCCTACTGAAGACCCCTCACCTGTAAAGAGCTTTTAGAAATACGTTTGTGACACCATGACAACTGTACACAAGGCGCACTTAGAAAAATGGTATACATGCCTAAGGAATTCGTTTGGGGTGGAATAGAGAATTCTCGAACAACTACCAGCAGTCACCAAGGGAGAAGAGAAATTTACTATGTACCAGTATTTCTACTTGGGTAGATTCAAATTGTCAGATGAGACTTGGAACCCATGGTGCAAGCTCCCCTTTGCCTTCACATCTCAATACTTCCAAGCAGGAGTAAATAGGTTCAGGCAGTCTAAAAATTTTAAGCTCGACCTTGGTAATCTGGACTAGGACCACAGGGAAATGCGCAAGGTTTTGGTCTACCCCAGTAAGTGTGTGTATGTGGAGTGGTACGTATCACATGAAGTTATAATGACAAGGCCCATGACTCTTCCCATTGCAGATGGATCCACAGCACACGTGTACATTTACATAAGACCCAAGTCTGAGAAGGGCACATATCTAGAGAATGAGGTATCTATACCTTAGGATCCAACTGGTAGGAAGAGACTCACGCCCAAACGGGAGGAAAAAGAGCCAGAAAATAAAATACCAAGTGTGGTGGAGACACAGGCAATAGGTTCCCCTGGGACAAGCGCCATAACCAGTATGTATGTGCACAAGAAGAAGCCCATAGTAAAAGAGAAGACTCCAGAACCAAAAAATCCATCAGACAAGGAGTCATTAGGAGAGGAAGAAATGGAATCACCTACACCAGAATCTCTTGTTAGGAAGAAGCAAAGGGTAGAAGAAGATACCTTCTCGGAAGAGACTGAGAGTTTGGACAAGTAAATAAGAGAAAAATATGAGAGTGAAGAGGAGAAGAGTGAAGAAGAAGTAATTGGGGAAGAGGACCTTGTGAAGGATCAAGGACAACCCGTCTTTAATATACATGATTCAAAGGAGGAAGGAAGAGAAGAAGAACAGGGGTTCCTTGTTCGTATGGTGTGAGGATGGCCAAGTAGGAAAAGGCACCCAAGACATGGGAAAAGGTGAGGAAGATAGCAGCACAAAAGCAAGAGCCTCCAAGTTCTGCATGTAGAAATAGACAACCAAGGTGGTAGAAGGAGAAGATACCAAGAATATTGAGACTATGGTGGAGGACAAATTAGAACACAGCAATGAGCCAATGTTGAACAAGGAAAAGAATGAGAAAAGTAGAAGAGGAACACGGCAGCTCTAGAGGCCCCATTTTTACTTTAAGTGTACATAAGGGTACACGCATACGGGAGGAAGGCATGCAGAGGGGGAGAGGCCAGAGATGGGTTATATTGATGACCCCAAGAAAGTGTTCCGTGCACGTGGTTCCAAAGTACTATTTCTGGCAGAGGAGCTTATAACAATGTCATCTTTTAACAAGGAGACTATGCATATCTGCATAGACAAGGAAGATGTTCTCATGGACTATAGAGTCCCACCTTGATGAGCCAGAGTTTGAGGTAAGCCACAGGGTAATAATAACATTACCAAGACCTAGATGAGTCAACCCAGTGGTTCATACCTAGCAGCTCTCAGATGAACAACTATGGAACGCGCTCAACAAAGTCTCCATTGAGATCGAAGGTTTGCACTCTTTGGAATGGAATGATAGGGTCAAAGATCTGGAAGGGGAGCTAAAGAAGAAAGAGGAAGAGCTAGCTGTCTATAAAAAAGGAGCTAAGCCAAGTGAAGTTGATCAGTGCCCAGTGGCAACGTGAATTGAAGGATGAAAAGGCTAAAGTATGTGTTGTGTACAAGAAGGTGAAATCCATCAATGAGGCTATAATATTGAAGCATCTGGCACCTAGCATCGCCCTGCGCAGAAGTATGGATCTTCCTTGGTGATGCCTGGAGGGTTTAATAAGGATCCTCACCGTATAAAGATAGCCGCTAGCCCTGGAATCTGTTGAAGTAGTTACCGCACGCGACTAGAGAAAGAGGATAAGTTAAAGATCGTAGCACTCGTCACGGAATATAGTAAAGTTCTTACTGATGTAAGGGATACTTCCTAGACTACTGAGGCCACATATGACAATTACGCAGATAGAGACAAAGTGGCAGGCACCTTGGTCGCCACTCATGAAGTAGAACTTAAGAAGTTCATGGAGAAGAAAAAGGGAAATAGGGCGGAAAGGGATAAAATCCTTTTCGAGGTTGAAAGGAAATTCGAAGCCATTGAAACCTTAAGGGGTTCGATCAAAAACCAATGGAAGGAACTATATCCACGTATTACACAAATAATGGACGCGCACTGGAGGTTATAGGCAAGGAGTTGGATAAAATCACTGATACCATGAGCATGTGCAAGGAGATGGGACTAAATTTTGGGGATGTGAGCACCCTGCTCGGTGACCTCTATCAAAGAGTGCAAGAAGAATTCGATGCCTGGAACAAGTTAGAGGTCGACTTGTAAAATGATTTTCCTAGCTTGTTGCATAGTGATTCCTTCACTCTCCCATTCTTTCTTCTTTCCCCATTCTTTTATCCCCTTAATCTTGTTCCTAATGTGTAAGCATACTGAATTCTTTCTTTCACTAGAGAAGTGTTCCCGCTGACAAATAAGAGGCATATTGTGGGGTGTTGTTGGTCCCCTAGAATGTTGGATAAGTACAAAAAGTGTGTATGCATGTAGGTCCTTGTTGAAGAGAGGCACGCAAGGATAAAGCACACATGGCAAGTTTTAAGAAATAGGGTTTAAGGAAGCCCATCGTGCACGCATGCACATGTGAATAGAACCAAGCATTCAGGACTTATCTAAATTGGGCATTCGGGACATAACATGTGAAAAGCACGACCCGACTACACATGGTGTGTGGATAAGGTGCTAGCCTGGTAACAAGTTGGCCGAGGAAGGAGCATGCTTACAGTAGAAGCTCCTAGAATCACATCATGGTGAAAAGTGGAAAGCTCGGGGCCTGGGAGAGCACTGCTCACATGGAGGACCACATTCAGACACTTGGCATCAGATTTGAGGGTACTGGAGGATGAGTTTGCAGCCCATAAAGGCTATAAATACAAGCAACCTATAGAGTAAATAGAGGGAGAACAATAAGAGGGTGGAGCTCTGTATAAATACTACAAGAACTCTGTTAATGGGTAATGGTATTTGGGAGAGAATGTATAATGGGTATTTGGATTGCAAATTTTTCTTTGATAGCCTAGCTACATTAGTCCAGTGAAAATCATGACTGCAATATATTTCTCTATGATATTCTGTAATGGATCCATGGATGTAATGAGGTTACCAGTTATATGAATATGAATATCAATGATTTTAATTCCTACATCTTTCTCATAGGTTCTCTTTAATTTATGTTTGTGTTAAGTATGGATGCTTGTATACTTCTTTATGTTATGGTGCAAGTTATGTAATCTGTTAACTGCTTTCTTTCTATAATGACTGCAAGAATTTAGAGGTTGTTTTGAGCTCTATGGTTCTTGAATGTCTTAACTCCATTGAAATGTCTTAATAACAAATCATAGATGATGATGTTTCCCACTAAAATCACATAAAAGAGAGACTCGGTACTCACACATGCCTTGGGTGAGCGCCTAACATCCGCTGGGTGAAAGGCTGACGCGTGCATGGGGTGTCTTTGTTTTGTGATAAGGGTAAAAATGACTACAAATGGTTGTCACGTTAACAAACCCATAGTTACATGAAGTGGTTACAAATTTCAAATCAAAACAAATTTAGAGCAACTAAAATCAGGCTAGATGTTGCAGTAGTTGGCAATCCCGTATTGTCACTCAACCTTCAGTCAGTATATAAACAACAGATATAAGCCATAGTGCTCCATAAGGTTTAATTATAGTTCCTACATGGATCAAATGGTGACCCAAGTCTAAATTCAGTGCCAGTCAAAGTAGCATTGGAAATTTAGAGGAAGAAATAAAATTAGAGCTTTATGGAGTTCTATGATGTCCAAGGTAACAGGTTTCACTCCAAGCCTGTAGTATACTTCACCCAGCCAAAATATCAGTCTCGTTTATCCACACTTGGTAGGGAATCAGATGTTGAGGCATAATTCATAGGTACTCATCATTTAGTCTCATGGATCGCAGTTTTTGGAATGGATGAAATCCAGGTTTTTAGTAATTCTCTACTCTCACCAATCTTTAATTCAATATTTTCTTATGAAATTTGAGAGTACGAGTAGTGGAATCTAGTTCTGGATGCAGGCAAAGGAATTCCCAGCATTTTGAGGTTAGGATTTTCAAAAGTTGGACCAGTTCATGCTGATCACATAGACTTCATGCCCAATGGATTGCTACAAGAATTTGGTCATACTCTATTTAGCAGGAAAATGACCATGTGAGTTACCAAATTGTTATCCAATTTTGCTACCCTAGAAAAATTGGACATTGGTCAGGCATTCCTTGTCACAATTAGTTAGAAGGGACACTTGGTAAGAAATGGAAAATCAAATGCACAACCCCTAGACACCTTTATGCATCCAACTCAGCCTTGGCACAGCTAGAGAATCCAAGAAATAACAAAAAATGTTCAAGTGAGTGTGTAGACTTCAAGGGAATAGTATTCATTCTTAGATGCAACTCAATGAGATCACAAGAGAGCTACCTCCTAGCACTAAGTGTTTTCCATTGTACATTGATTAATTCCAATGACATGTGAGGGGTATGAGATCGAGTTGCATTATGCACTGATATATTGATTTGGTTAGGAATAAGTTGCACTAAGTTCACCCCCATGTGCATCAAGCTTGTTTTATGGTCGAACAAGCAATGTAAATGCAGGAAATCTCTATCGAGAAACTAAGCTCTTTTAAATATAAATTGAGTTGTACTAGAAGGAGGTGATTCACCGAGTTGTTTTAGGTTAGACGAAGATACCTCATATGCATCAAGCTATTTCTATTCGATGTCGAGCCAAGAGACATTGTAAAAACTGAGCCACTCCTCCAAAGGAACCGATATTCTTCGGCCAACGTAGAGGAAAGGAACGTGTATCATTAAGGTTATTCCCTATGATGCTCGAGTTGATTCAATAGTGCTTAACATAAATGGATGATCTAATTCACTTCATATCGAGATCGTGTTAGATTCACCAAACTGTATTATAAGCTAATTCAATTCATTTCACGAGAATATGAGAATTAAAACAAGGTCGGCACTAGTTTCATGGGAATTCATCAAGTTGTTCTTGAACGAATTAGCTAATACCGAGACCAAACTGCATCATTAAGAACTCTAGTTTTCCATGCATGAACAAGTCACTTTAGGGAATGTGGGTGAGTTTCCCCTTGAGTAGGTGAGTCATGATTTTGACCACGGGCCATCTGTCTCTGAGCAGTCATGGTGAGAATCAAATTGAGATATACAAGGGAGCCATCATAATAAATGTCGAGTCGTATTGCAATTTGAAATTGAGACATTGTATAAGGGAGAGTGAGATCTACAAAAAATCACCAATGAATTTGTCTCAGTCACAATACCACACTTGTCACGGGGTATTAAGTTAAAACTCAACCCAAGAACTCAAGTGGTAAAATGAGCTTTTTGAAAGAGACAACTCACATAGAATATAACAAGTTAGGTCAAGTTTAATGGATGCACGCATTAAAATTGCAAGTGAGCTCAAATGACCATTGACTTGGTGAGTCAGAAGTTGAGCCATCAATTGATTCATAGACCTTTATGGAAATGTTAGGGGTTAACGGCCCTCATGGCCCAGTCAATAAAGGTTGGAATCTCGATTTACAGGTGATGGGGATGAAAGAGGCTTGAGTGGCCCATAGGACATGGGTGTAGCCTAAACCCAAAATTACAGAATACCCATGAGTGATATATGTAGATAATTTGGGAGTCAATGGCCTGACTGGCCCAGTCAATAGATAAATGTGGAGAGTTTGTGTAGATAGAGTGGGGTTCGGTGGCATAGATAGCCCATAACGTGAGTGAAAAAAAAACCTAAAAAATCCTTACTTCTATGTTATGCGAGAGTTAGCTCGATCAACTGCTCTACGGATCATCGGTTCAATGTGGGTATATTGGAGAAAATAAGCCCAGGGGATAGAGCAACATGCAGGCCAAAAAATATTGAATTCACTGATGTCAAAAGAAATGTGGGTGAATCAGTTCAAATGAGCATGGAGAGCCCGGGCCGCGAGGAGCTGAGTTTGCAGCGAGTCATCTTTTGGAGGTTGGCAAGTTGGTGACTCATCTAAAAGACATGGTAGGATCCACCAAGTAGGGAGGGGGGCTACATGGAGGGATGTTTCGTGTTTGAGGAAAACCAATGAGGGTGAGCTCTGTGATATAGGTGATGCCGAGTTGGTATGAGTAATGAAGGGTCAGCAGTGGTAGGTCGATGACTCGGTGGTAGAAGTCGGGGTAAAGCTCAACACACAGTGACACTCCAAGAAGCTCAAAAATGTTAAAATAGTGACTTGGCATCCAAGCTAAGTGGTCAACAATGTAAGTAAAATGGCCCATCATGGGAGAAGGGTAAATAGCCAATACAAGATAGATGCCAACTCTATCGAGCTGGTCGAGCTGGCTAAGCATTCCAACATTTAAACATTAAACACCTCTTTCAATATAAAATCAATAAAGACAATGATGGGCCCTTAAAGTTAAAAACCCCAAATCATTTAAGTCATGTAGAGAAATTTAAATGGAGGAAGGAAATATTTTAAAATATCTTTTCAACTAGGAATATTAATTTACAGTCTCATGGAGGACAAGAAAACCTTTACAACACAAATTAGCTCCAATCACTTAGAAATACATAACTGGATCAATTCTCAGTGGATTTTCATAAAATGAGTCTCATTGGAATCATGTTTCCAATCCCAATGCACATAAGTTAAGAAATGTTGGATTTGGTGAATTTTTTATGGATATTTTTAGGGAAAATTATCCCAATTCTATTTGGTGTTTGGAAGGTGGTTGGAGGAGCATTCAATAAACATCGGAAATCACTCTTTCACTACTACAAGTTATTGGGTACCTTGAGATTACTTCTGCATGTCCAAAAATCACCAACCACACTCATTTTTCTTGACATGCAATCAGTGGGAAAGTGGATTTCAGGATTTGCTTTCCCTTCTCTCTCTCTCCTATCAAAGTTCTATAAATTAGAGTGTTGAACTCATTGTAAGGGGAGATAGTTATTAATTAGATTTTTTTTTGTCATTTTTGTTTTTTGAAGCCAATATATTATAGAACCTTATAGTGGACTCCTTGCATGGTGATCTAGGCCTTTATTTTTAATAGATTGAACTGTGCATATCATGAAGCAATAGATGCAAGTTGTGGATGTATTTTCCCTTGTTGTGTTTGTTTGCATTCTTCTTGCCCTTTCAACCTCATTAAAAATATATTGTGTTTATTTTATGCTCTTGCATGGATTCATTATCATTATGTGTGTATGAAATATTTTTTTAAATGTAGTTGTTGGACTGTGGAGAATTGTTATCACCCTCTCTAGTATGTACTTTGTTTCCATTTTTCACACATTAGAAAGTTATTCTCTTTCCCTTATTTTTGTGCATCACCTCTGTAGTCTAGTTTCCTTTCATTAGCATATTATTTATCTATCCCTAGTCCTTTGGAAATATTAGGATAGAGATAGTTAATAGATTCATTTCAGTAGAGCTAGTTTGCACTAGGATTAGGAAGAAGAGCCATCCTTCTCTGGAGGTCTATCTCAAGTAGCAAGTCCCACAACTTGGAGATAGTACCCATGTTACCCAGTCACACTGTGAGCTCAAGAAAACACACTTGTGTAAATCGGAGGGTGTTCTAACTCTGTCATAACAAAACCTTTATGGGTTGAGGTTGTCAATTATGTAATTAAGTATTTTACCTGTGAGGGAAGATATTATATGTTGAATATAATTCACTTAAAACTGTTAAATCACCTAAATAAAAATAGACAAGTGAATATACCCAATTGCTTGAATGAGATATAAAAGAGGATGAGTAGAGGGGAACATAAGGGAAAGTATGCACTGTCACACCATTGTCTCATCACCTTGATATGAAAGCACACCTTGCAGAGGTATAATCCTCAGATAAGGTGGTAATATTTTGTAAGGGCTAGGAGTATTGATCAATTGTTGGGAAATAGGAGGAAAATTAGAATAAGTATTGGAATATCTTCCACACATGTAGTTGAGTCTACAACATCGACCTTCCAGCCTAAAGAACCCCTTATTTTTTATAATTCTTCATCTACTGAGAAAAACCCCGAACAGTCTAACCTAAAAGAATTTTAATTGTTGAACCCTCCTTGAAATCTCTACTCTTGAATCATCTACCTCTAAGGGTAAAAATAAGTCCTCCAAGTCCACTCCTACACCACCAAGGTGCTCTCAGAGGCTAAAAACTAAAATTCCAAAAACCTCCAAGCCAACAAAACCCCATACTGTATCACTTGATAGTGATGTGGAATCTGCAGAGGAGAACATTACGCCCACACCAATGGAAATAGTACAGGGAGGTATTGATACTACATTTCATTAGAAAAAATTATCTAAAGAGCACATGGACAACAAATAAGACCAATCCCATAATGTGGAGATAGGATGTGTAATGGAGGGTCATGTAGAGGAAAAAGAGGAAGAATTTACAGAAGAAACTTGACAAGAATACCATGAAGAGTCCATGAATGAGCATGGGGAGGAATCTCATACAGATGAGACACTTTTTGAAATACAAGGTTATTAGAAGAAGATGGGAGAAAAAATTGGAAACGAAATTAACTAGATAGTTCAAGCATCAGAAGGTAATGTGGAAGAAAAATAAGAAGAAATTGGTGAACAAATTGAACTTGAACACATGCCCCAAGTTGTTGAGGAAGTCATTGAGCACCTAGTCCATGGAATTGAGGAAAAGAATATGTCTGTAGAAGTTGAAAAAGTACAAGAAAACACTCCTGTGGTTTTGGATGATGTAATTTAGCAAGAGCAAGTGCTGGAGAAAACACCATCATTTACACCACATTTTTTTGAGAAAATACCACATGTCAGTGCACATTATATGGATGTAGCACCAATTAACCCCAAAATTGTTATTAAGGAAATTGTAAGACAACTTGTAAAACTTGTTTACAAGGAAATGGCCACACAAACAATATTACTTGACATTGATTACTTGATGAATCAATTTGAGACCTATGCTAATAGGTTAAAAGAAAAGTGGGAAAAAGAAAAAGAAGAACTCATCTTCCAACACAAGAAAGAACATGAGGAAAAAGATAGAGAAATAAAAATGTTAAAGAAAAATCAAGAAGATACCCTGCAGGTGGTCCATGAAATATTCAAATGTGGGCCTCCCTCTAACATTTATGTTATTTTATTAAAAGAGAAGCTTTTATGAACAAACTTACATGCATAAAATATGAGATAAAATTTGATATAAGTTCAGCTAGGATATTTTTCAAGTTGTATTTGAACAACCCTCATGAAATTTAGCTCCTACTTTGTGAACTATACCTTACAAATATTCTCTTGAGTATTATATGGATTGGATTCCAATCTTAGACATTGGAGATGTACAGGTTAAATCAATTTTATTTTTATGTTGTGAATTATTTGGATAGATAAAGAAAAATGGAGGAATACAGGAATTTGGAGAAGGTACAACCATTGATGATCAGAGTTGAAGATAATAAAACTAGAGAAGTTGTAGAAAAACATGTAAATTATATGAAAAATAACATGATTAGAAGGAGAGTATAGCAGATGAGGAAAGAAGAATGTGAGGAAGTTTGGGACATGATTAAGGACTAAGGAATACAGGTGGTACAAGCATGCAGGATGCATTGGAATGAAATGTCCCATGAACTGCAACAGAAAGAGATGCATTTTTATCCTAATATCATGTCAACACTAAGAAGATTGAATGCATACATTGAAATTTCTACTGAATGTGCAAATACTTGGCTTCCAATTGGCTATCATCCCCTAATCTTCCACTTCCCAATACTAGCATGGATAGGTGATACACCACTGAATGAAGTGATATAAAGAAGATTTATGTGCAATTTAAGGATGAATGATGGTCACTTATTCATAGAGTCATAAGGGATAGATACTCTAGTTGATTTCAGACGAGATTGCAACATCATACACCATGGAATTGAGCCATTCAATTGAGGACATTTAAGGAATTAATCCTAGGGTGTGATGAGTTCCTTAAATTCCCTTTATAAATAACTCATCTTTTGTAATTTTGTTAATCCATTGAATCCATGACCTTGTATTTCCAAGTGATATTGCTAAACACTACAATCATAACTTGAACTTATTGGCATAAATACTAATTAATATAGTTATTACTAGTTATCTTTAATATGTGGTATTTTAAGTATGCGTTTATTCTTATGGTTTCAATAAGTTGTTTGAATGATGATATGTGTGATGCCACTCTTATCTATAAGAAACTTGTTATATGTAGCAAAGGACCCATCCATAGCCAAAGAGGATAACCTGCAACAAATAAATCGTAATTATGAAGAGCCCTTGAAAAGTGAAAGAACACACTCAAGTATGTACGTGTCACCGAAGGAGTAGTTACAACTATAACATGAGCACTAGATGATAACTCAATAATATATCTGATTATTCATTGTAACTCACTAAAGAACTGATTGATTAGTCAACACGTTATTTAAGGAACTCATTGGTTACTTGAGTTATGTGTTTAATATATGAAAACTTGTTAATTAGTTATGTTGCATGTGTTGAATCTTTTTTTGATCTATTTGAGATATTCCACTTGTTTCATCGAAGATCTTTTACTTATTTTGTTTTAACTCCTACTTGAACTCTTCTTCTCATGTTTTTATGTAATTGAGGAGTATAAGATAGAGATTAATTCTGGAAATGTATTTAGAGATCTAGAAGGGGAGTTAAAAAATAGAGAGTACACAAATACAGAAGTAGCTTTTATTCCTAAATGTAATATTCATGTCAATTCAATAAAGAATCTGAGTTATTTTTAGTCAATTTTAGTTACAATCCTAGGATGGATTAGCACCTAAAGCAAGGCCTAATTATGGTATGCTAAACCCCTCCATAGTTTTGTTTCTCTATTTTATTGCATGAGTAGATTAGAAAGAAATTTTTTCCTTTATTTGCATTCTGAATTCACAAGATTTACTTTCATTCATAGTGTTAGAATCCATTTAATTTTAGTTTTGAGTTTTGTTTCAGCATTATACTTTCAAGATTTGTTATTTTTAGTATAGTAGTGACAAATATTTCTTTCCTTACCTCCTAAATGCTTTGTAACTGTGCATATAGCACTGGCATTATTGAAATTTTACGTCCCTTGGTTTGATGATTAAATTATTGTGAATTAGTGGACACCATATTAATTGTTGCAAGTTAATTTGCACCATCTGTATAATACACTATGAAGCAAGTATACTATACTCTGAAGCAAGATGAATAAAGAAATTATGTCCTTCTAGGGATATCTTAATTAGTTATTGCATACATTTTTGCATTGTAACATATGGACATAAAGCACTTGGGATTTAATATCAATTAGAAGTGAATAAATATTAATAAGGATATGTTTATTTTTGTGTTTTAGCTTGCATAGCCATCTTCAGCCTAAAAACCTTCAACTTTGATGTTATCCTATCTAATATCCACTTTCCTGATCATGTCATGTTTATTTTTAGAACCCACGTACATCTTAATAACCTGACATATCCTTGTTCATGAAATATCAACTATGGTATACTACACTCTGAAGCAAGTATACTATCAGAAGCAAGTAGACTATACTCCAAATCAAGTATACTATACTCTAAAGCTAAGCATAAGAATAACTCATATATGCCTTTACTCTCATATAATGAGATTTTACATAAAAATTCAACACTAAACATGGTTTTGGAGTGAAACATATTCAAACACCCAATGCATAGAGTACATGCCTTGAGAAGGCTTATTTAAACTTGTTCATTTTATTTCAATCATCATTAGATGCTCCTGCATTAAATTTTGTTAAGTTGATTACAAAATTCTTCTTCTTCGAAGTCTCCTTACACTGTATTCTCCACAGAAATATTATTACACATGGCATAATCTATGTTGAATAAGTTTGAAGTTATCCATGATCATATGAGTGTCATATAAAATAGGACCATACCATAAATAAGGTGAAATGAAAAGAAACTAAAATACATCATGCAACCAATTTATAAAAAATTAACCAAAAAAACTTTTAAAAAAAGAAGACTCTTCTCTCAAAAAATTTATATAAAGAGTTTGAAATTCAAATTGGGAATATTATTTTTTACTTTCTTAAACTTTCTAGAGAACTAGCTACGCCAATTTATCTATTTTAGTAGTGGATCTTGTGACCTTTTTTATAAAGTGACTATATGCACCCAAGGTTACATGTGCTACATTGTCAAAAATTAGTTACAAAAGTCCCCAATGATGATTCATGTCCTTTTAGAAGATGTTCGAGCTCTTAAACCCATTCACACTGTATATTTATAGCTTAGACATCCTTAGCTTAGCTTTTCCACACTTTTTTCCAGCTTCCTGATTCATTTTGTGCATGTTTTGGCCTTTAGTGTCAGGACCGTCACCCTTCCTAGGTGGCAATTCTAAAATTACGGCCCATGCAAGGTAGTAGTCCTGTGACCACTGCCCTGCGTAGGGCGACAATCCTACGCACTTTTTCTATAATCTGTCATGTGTGTTTTTGACATGTGACACTTCACTTAATTTAACTTTTAGGATGCTTTTGTGAACCAAATTACCTAAAAATAGCCTTGATTGCTTGGTTTTCCTTCCCTCTTCTATTTTTTAATATATTTAATTAGTTTGAATTGCTACCATGGTCAAGTAATTGAAAACTAATTATTCGCAACAATCATGACCAAGGGTCATCCAGTAATAGCCTAGGCGAAGAATGCATTTAGCAATAACAAGGCCACTAAAGTGACCTCCACATATGCCATCGTGAACTTATTTAATGGTATAGGGGATTTCAAAGCTGGTGAGGCATCGTAAGAGAATGCCATCAAAGCCATGTTTATAGAGAATGCCACCGATGACGACATAACTAGAGGCCTTTTTGAGAAAGGCACGTTGTCCATTATGTGTGAGATCATGAGGCAATATAGAAAGGGAAAGGTAGTCAGCAAGCTGCTTATACCAAAGGTCTTGTGTGTTTAGTGGGGTAGTTCAGACGAGGTTAACACAACAAGATTTATAAGATGGTCTCGGTATGAATTTTATGGTAACAAAGATGTCTGATTCGGCAGGCGAAGCACGTATTTGGGAAGAGAGGAAGGCCATAGTATCCATGAATTTATTGGTGGATCGCGTAACGGTTTGAATTTTATAGCGATCAAAGGTAGTCAACATGTTACCGACGTAACGTTTGTACTCTTGAAGTATTTCATTATGACACTAATAAACACCATTGACTTGGTTTACTACCAGTTGAGAATCACCAAAGATATTAATAGATCTGACATCCAAGGTATAGGTAGTCATGAGACCCAATACAAGTGCTTCATATTCGGTGATATTGTTGGTGCATTTGAAGTTGAGTTTAAATTATAAAGTCATAGGTTCCCCATCAAGAGGAATGAGGATAATACCTACACCACCCCCATGCTGACATTTAGAACCATCGAAGAATAAGGTAATTTGGTAAGGGTCATCATCTAAATAGAGGTTAGCAATGTATTCGTGGGGGAAATCAAAATTTGAAGGTTGATTCCCAGAAAGAGGTGCATCAGCAAGATGGTCAGCAATGGCCTATCCCTTGATATATTTTTGGTGAATGAATTCTATTTCTAGGTCAACAAGGAGGATGAGCCAACATGTGGCACATTGATTTTGGTAGGGTTTAGCATACATGAAGTGTACGGGGTTAGTGTTGGTCATAACACTGGTCTTGTGGTTGAGTAGGTAATGGCAAAGTTTGGTGGCAACAAAAACTAAGGCTAAGCAAAGTTTTTTATGGTGAGTGTATAGGGTTTCGTAGTTTAGAAGGGTGTGGCTTCTATAACAAACCACCTACTCCATATGTTGTTCATCATGATGAGCGAGAATAGCCCCTAAGGAGTGATCGGTAGCAGAGATGTATAGGTAGAAGGGTTGGTCGTCTTTAGGTGGGATGAGTACGGGTGGTTAGAGAAGATATTATTTTAAGGCCTCAAAAGCTTTGTGGTAGTCGTCATCCCATTTAAAAGAGACATGCTTTTTGAGGAGGTGATGAAATGGTTGACACCGGTCAGAGAGTTGGGAAATAAATTGGTGAATGGACTGAAATTTACCTTGCAGACTATGAAGTTTTTTAAGGTTAGTGGGCGGAGGCATTTCCAGAATGGCCTTGACTTTAGTAGGGTCAACTTCTATACCATGTAAGGAAACGATAAATCCCAGGAGATTTCCTGAGAGAACTGCCAAGACGCATTTTTTAGGTGAGGTGGTAAAAGATAGTTTTGAGGACAGTGAGATGATCAGCCTGATGTTTAGACTTAGCCAAGAGATCATCCACGTAATCTTCCAATATGCGATGCATGATATCATGGAAGATGTAAGTCATAGCACGTTGATATGTAGCACCATCATTTTTAAGGCCAAAAGGCATGACTCGATAGCAAAAGGTCCCCTAAGGGGTAATGAATGTAGTTTTTTGTTGATCCTCTGGGGTGAGCAAGATTTGGTTATAACCCAAGAATCCATCCATAAGTGATAGCATCTCATGGCCAGTGATAAGGTCAACCATCTGGTCAATACCAAGAAGAGGAAAATCATCTTTTGGGCAAGCAAGGTTGAGATCATGGAAATAGGTGTAAATGCAAAGTCCCCCTGTCACCTTAGTGATAGAAATCTATTGGGGGTAATCAATGGGTAAGATGAAGGAAACTAAGAGAAGGCGTTCAAGTTCTTCTTTGACAAGAAGAGCAATGCGAGGGTGCATTTTCCTCAACTTTTGTTTTACGGGTTTGGCATCAGGAATAGTTACAATATTGTGGACCATGATAGTGGGATCAATACTATGCATGTCAGCATAGGACCAAGTGAAATCATGGCTATGGTTTTTAAGAAAAGAAGTGAGGGCTTCCTGTTCGGTAGCATCAAAAGATTGGCCAATCTTGAGAATGTGAGGGTCATCCTAAGTGTGGATGTTGACTTCGATAGTCGATTCATTCAACATTGTTTGAATCTCAGAAGCTAATGACCGGTGAATATAAGATTCATCAGCACCAAGGTAGGTGAGTATGGACTCGTCATCCTGACATTGAATGACATTAATAGAAGGAGTATCATCCCCTATCATATCAAGATACAAGAAATGAGGAGAGGAAGGAGCCTCACCATCGTGGTGATAGGTTAGAGGCCCCAAGGAAATGGTATTTGTGGAAAAAAAAAGGTAGGAGGGATATATTCAGGATCCATTGACTCTATTGGTGAAGGTGGTGAAGGTGAGGTAGGTGAAGAAGGTGGAGAGGGGTCAATGTCTTCAATGAGTTCAATACGGGGCTTTTTGGCAGGTAGTTTAGTAAAACTAATTCCACTACGATCACTCTATTTACATGTGGTACATGAAATAACAGTGTGACGACCTTGCTCATAAAATCCAAAGCCGAAACCCTTCCAGGCACAGCGGTGTAGGAAAGTGTGAGAAAAGCGGTGGTTGGTAAGCAACTAAAGGTTAGTTGAAAAAGGTCGGGTTTGTGATGGTGGTTTGGGTGTGTAAGTGGAAATGTCAAGTCCCCCATAGGTAATATGGGTACAGAGGTGGGGAGGACCATAAAGGAGATGCTTGCCTATGCAGTGATCATAGTGAGGATGCTGATGAAGGTTTCCTGTTGGGGTGTGGAGCCTATTTTTGGTCTTCTTGAATCAGTGTTGAAGTTTTGGAGCTTGAACGGTTAAGTTTGGAGACTTCAGGAGCATTCTGTAGTCATTTGTTGTGACGTGGTTGTACTGTTGTTGCGACGTTGTTGTTAACTAGCTGTCAACGTTGGGACTATTTTTTCCAGTCATGGGAAGTTGAAAGATCACAACTTTCAATCTTCTAGGGTCGACTTTATGGATTCTTAAAAGGATTTTAATCCTATAAATATAGGTGTTAGGGTATCTTGAAGATATTTTGAGTGTTCAAGAGATCTTGAGTCTTAGAGATCAAGAGGTGATCAAGAGTGATCAAGGTTATGCAATTGGGTGTCAATTTTGGTTTAGATGTGGTTTAGCATCTTTGGAATTCTGTTGTGAGTTCATAACTGAGAGAAGACTGTGAGAGTTGTATTACTCTTGTTGATGATAAAATTTGAGAAAGTTCTTGGTGGACGTAGCCCACATTGGGTGAGCCATGTTAAATCTTGTCTTGTCTTCTTTTGTGCATTATTTATTTATGTTGTTATATTTCTACAAGTATAATTTTGCTATATAGTTTCTTACTGCTGTGATTTGAGGAATTGTTTTCTGCATATTTTGTTCTCTAATTCCTAACAATTGGTATCAGAGCTTTGGTGGTTTTTTTGTTGAAGTTGTAAATCACAGGGAAATTTTAGCTTGAGTGGGGAGCTATGGCAGATGAGGGAAGATTGAGGGTTGAGAAGCTCAATGGGAAGAACTTTGGTTTGTGGAAGATGTAAATGGAGGATTACTTATATCAGAAGGATCTCCATGTTCCTTTGGCTAGAAAAGAAAAGAAACCTACAGCCATGTCAGATGAGGATTGGGAGTTACTTGATAAAAAGGTGCTCGAGGTAATTTTTGTATGCCTTGCATCTTCGGTTGCTTTCAACATATCACAGGAGAAGACCATGGAAGGTCTCATGAGTGCATTGGGGAAGTTATATGAAAAACCCTCTACCCCCAATAAAATATTTTTGATGAAAAAGTTATTTAATATGAAGATGTCTGAGAATGGTTCTGTTGTTGATCATTTGAATGAATTTAATACAGTTGTGAGTATGTTAAACTTGGTAAAAATATACTTTGATGATGAGGTTAGGGCTTTTCTGATTTTTTCCTCCTTACCAGATAGTTGGGACAGCTTGGTTATGGCTGTAAGTAATTCAGTCTCTAATAACTCAAAGTTGAAGTTTGAGGATGTAATAGGTGTGATCCTAAGTGAGGAAAAGTGAAGGAAGAGCACCAGAGATTCTTCTACTTTTGAAAACGCTTTAACGGTGGAGAGAAGAGGGAGACAAAAGAATAGAGGGAAAGGTAACCATGGGAATTTGAATGATCGTGGAAGGCCAAAGTGCAAGAATAAGTTAGAATTTTGGCACTGTGTGAAGGTTGGTCATGCTAAGAAATATTTTTAGGCTCTTCAAGATAAGAAGAACAAGGAGGAAACTAAAGAGGTAAATGTGGTAGTAGGTGATGTTTGTCAAGATGCCTTAATTCTTTCTTTAGATAATATTGTTGAATCTTGGGTGTTAGATTCAGGGGCTTCTTTCCATGCCACCCCACATAGACATTACTTTAATGATTTTGTTCAAGGTGATTTTGGACATGTATATCTTGGTGATGATGAACCATGCAACATAGTAGGGAAAGGTTATGTTCAGGTGAAAATGTAGAATGGGAACACATGGCTACTGAAGGATGTCAGACATGTGCCTAATTTTAGGTAGAGTTTGATATCAGCAGGACAACTGGGTAGTGATGGTTGTACGGTTAGTTTTACAGCGGATTCTTGGAAGCTTACCAAGGGAGCTCTTGTGGTTGCAAGAGGTAAGAAAAATGGTACTTTGTATTTAACCAGTGGTGTTGATTATTGCAATTTAGTTGTTGCATATGGAGATGCAACTTTGTGGCACCAGAGACTCGGTCATATGAGTCATAAGGGCATGAAAATTATAAAGGACAAGCTACCTAGATTAAAGGAGTTAGATTTGGACTTCTGTGAGGACTGTGTTTATGGGAAACAGAAGCAGGTGAGATTCCTCAAGGTTGGACCTACCAGGAAGGAGGGTAAGTTGGAGTTAGTGCATACATATGTATGGGGGGCAGCTAAGGTAAACTCTATTGGTGGTTCATGTTATTACGTCACTTTCATTAATGATGCAACTAGAAAAGTTTGGGTATATTGTATTAGAAAGTAATCTAATGTGTTTGAAACTTTCAAAAGATGGAAAGCCTTGGTTGAGAATGAAACAGGTCTCAAGCTGAAATGTATTAGGTTGGATAATGGAGGGGAATATTAGAGCAATGAATTTATTGATTACTATTCAGTAAATAGGATCCGCAGGAAAAGAACGGTTCCAAATACTCCACAGGAAAATGGAGTGTCAGAGAGAATGAATAGGACAATCATGGAGCGTGCTAGGTGCATGAGGTTACATGTGGGGCTGCCACTCATGTTTTGGGTAGAAGTGGTAAGCACAGTTGTTTATCTTATTAACAGAGGACCCTTTATGGCCTGGATGGAGGTATACCTGAGGAGGCTTGGTCTAGTAAGAAAATTGATTACTCATTTCTTAGAGTATTTGGATGTGAGGTATTTGTTCACATTGATAAAGATGATAGGACCAAGTTAGAGGCTAATTCGAAGAAATGCACCTTTGTTGGATATGGTGAAGATGATTTTGGTTTCCATGTTTGGAGTCTTAAAGACAAGAAAATATTTCGGTCTAGAGATATTGTCTTTAATGCAAAAATCATGTATAAAGATCAGTTGCAGGAATAGAAAGAGGAATCAAAGAAAGAATACACAATGTTAGAGGACATTACAGACAGCAAGGTGTCCAAGGGGTTGGTTTAGGTACAGCATGTTCCGGCATAGTCAGTTCAGGTACCTATTTATCAGGAACCCCAAACTCCTATGGTGAGAAGTTCTTGTAGGGTAAGAAGGGAACCTGAACAATTTACTCCATCTTTGAATTATGTATTGCTCACTGACAGTGGAGAGCCAAAATTCTTTGAGGAAGCAGTGCAGGTGGATGCCAAGAAGAAGTGGGAGCAAGCCATGGATGAAGAGCATAGATCTCTTATGGAAAACCAGACTTGGGATCTGATGGAGCTACCCGAGGGCAAGAGAGCATTGCAGAACAAGTGGGTGTATAGAATCAAAGAGGAAGATGGAGGCAGGAAACAATACAAGGCCAGATTGGTGGTCAAAGGATTTACATAGAAGAAAGGTATAGACTTTGATGAAATTTTTTCTTTGGTTGTTAAAATGACTTCTATTAGGACTGTTCTTGGTTTAGTTACAGTAGAATACCTGCACTTAGAACAGTTGGATGTGAAGACTGCCTTCCTTCATGGTGACTTGGAGGAGGAATTGTACATGCAGCAACCACATGGTTATGAGGTCAAATGGAATGAGAGGTTAGTGTGTAAATTGAAGAAGAGCTTGTATGGCCTGAAACAAGCTCCATGGCAGTGTTACATGAAGTTTAATAGTTTTATGCAGGAGAAGGGTTACTCCAGGTGTCACTCAGACCATTGTGTGTACATTAATAAGTTTTTTGATGGTATTTATATTATTTTGTGCCTGTATGTAGATGATATGCTTGTTGAAGGGAAGAACATCCAGGAAATAAAGGTACTCAAGAAGCAGCTAAGCGAATCCTTTGCTATGAAGGATTTGGGGGCAGCAAAACAAATCCTTCGTATGAGAATAACTTAGAACAGGAAGGAGAGGAATCTGGTATTAGCTCAGGAAGAGTACATAAAGAAGGTCTTGTAGAGGTTTAGTATGCAGGATGCTAAACCGGTTGGTACTCCTTTGGCAGGTCACTTTAAATTATCAAAGGAGCAGAGTCCCAAGACTGAGGAGGATAGAATCCAGATGTCTAGGGTACCTTACTCATCAACAGTTGGTAGCTAGATGTATGCTATGGTATGCACTAGGCCTGATATTTCCCATGCAGTGGGAACAGTGAGCAGGTTTATGAGTGATCCAAGTAGAGAGCACTGGCAGGCAGTAAAATGAATCCTTCAGTATTTGAGAGGGACCATGGGAGCAACATTGTGTTTTAGTGGATCAGACACTACATTACATGGATATGTAGATTCAGACATGGCAGAAGATTTGGATAGCAGGAGAAGCACAACAGGTTACGTATTTACGGTTGGTTATACAGCGGTGAGTTGGATTTCACAGTTACAAAATGTTGTGGCTTTGTTAACCACAGAGGCTAAGTATATTACTCCAACAGAGACAAGCAAGGAGCTGATTTGGTTACAGTAGTTTCTTGATGAGTTGGGGCATAACCAGGAAGTTAGGAGACTACACAATGATATTCAAAGCATTATTCATTTAGCAAATAACTCCACTTTCCACTCTAGGATGAAGCACATTCAGCTGAGATATCATTTCATCAAGAGAGCTTTGGAAGAAGATAAGTTGAAGTTGGAAAAGATTCATACCAGTCAAAATCCTACGAATATGATGACCAAGGTGGTCACAAAGGATAAGTTAAAGTTCTATTCAACTTTGATTGGCCTTCATGGTTGATAATGAAGGGTTAAGAACTTTGCTCAGTGGAAATAGTCTCCAAGTGGGAGATTGTTGGGGTGTGGAGCCTGTTTTTGGTCTTCTTGAATCATTTTTAAAGTGCTAGAGCTTGAATGGTTAAGTTTGGAGACTTCAGGAGCATTCTGCATTTTTTTTCTATGACGTGGCTGTGTCGTTGCTGCGACGTTGCTGTTAACTGGTTGTCAACGTCGGGACTATTTTTTCCAGCCATGGGAAGTTGAAATATCGTGACTTTCAGTCTTCTAGGGTCAGCTTTATGGATTCTTAAAAGGATTGTAATCCTATAAATAGAGGTGTTAGGATATCTTGAAGATATCTTGAGTGTTCAAGAGATCTTGAGTCTTAGAGATCAAGAGGTGATCAAGAGTGATCAAGGTTATGCAATTGGGTGTCAATTGTGGTTTAGATGTGGTTTAGAATCTTTAGAATTTTGTTGTGAGTTCATAACTAAGAGAAGACTATGAGAGTTGTTTTACTCTTGTTGATAATAAAATATGAGCAATTTCTTGGTGGACGTAGCCCACATTGGGTGAACCACGTTAAATCTTGTCTTTTCTTCTTTTGTGCATTATTTATTTATGTTGTTATATTTTTGCAAGTATAATTCTACTATATAGTTTCCTACTGCTGTGGTTTGAGGAATTGTTTCCACATATTTGTTCTCTAATTCCTAACAATTGGTATCAAAGCTTTGGTGGTTTTTTGGTGAATTTGTAAATCATAGGGAAAGTTTAGCTTGAGTGGGAGCTATGGCAGATGAGGGTAGATCGAGGGTTGAGAAGTTCAATGGGAATAACTTTGGTTTGTGGAAGATGCAAATGGAGGATTACTTATATCAGAGGGACCTCCTTGTTCCTTTGGCTGGAAAAGCAAAGAAACCTACAACCATGTCGGATGAGGATTGGGAGTTTCTGGATAAAAAGGCACTTAAGTAAATTCATTTATGCCTTACATCTTTGGTTGCTTTCAACATATCGCAATAGAAGACCACGGAAAGTCTCATGAGTGCATGTGGGAAGTTATATGAAAAACCCTCTGCCTCTAATAAAATATTTTTGATGAAAAAGTTATTTAATATGAAGATGTCTGAGAATGGTTCTGTTTCTAATCATTTGAATGAATTTAATACGGTTGTGAGTATGTTAAACTCAGTAAAAATTGACTTTGATGATGAGGTCAGGGCTTTGTTGATTTTGTGCTCCTTACCAGATAGATGAGACAGCTTGGTTATGGTTGTAAGTAATTCAGTCTCTAATAAATCAAAGCTGAAGTTTGAGGATGTAATAGGTGTGATCCTAAGCAAGGAAATGCAAAGGAAGAGCACCGGAGATTCTTCTACTTCTAGAAACGCTTTGACAGTGGAGAGTAGAGGGAGACAAAAGAACCGAGGGAAAGGTAACCGTGGGAAGTCAAATGATCATGGAAGATCAAAGTCCAAGAGTAAGTTAGAATGTTGGCACTATGGGAAGGTTGGTCATGCTAAGAAATATTTTTGGGCTCTTCAAGATTAGAAGAATAAGGAGAAAACTAAAGAGGTAAATGTGGCAGTAGGTGATGTTTGTCAAGATGCTGGTGAAGGTTTCCATACTTTTGTGGAGTAAGGAATGTATTTACATTATACAAGTGATACTCCCCCATAGTGAGGCGTTGAAATACACCTTCTAAGGGACCAGTGGTTGATATATTGGTGGCTGGAATGGAGGAAGTTTAAGAAGTTAGATCGGCGGAGGTGTTGGTTAGGTGGGAAGCTGATGTGTGACTAGTAGAAGCAACAGTAGCTGTGGGAATAGAAGATCTGGGTGAAGGTGAGGTTGCAACTACACTAGGGGATGGGGTCATGTGTGAAAGAGATCTAGGTAGGGAGGTAGATTCCCTAACAAGTACAAGGACATCATTGGGCTGGTAAAGCATATTGCAGGTTTTGAAAGGTGATGGGTCCGCTAAAATGGTATAGGAATGTCCTTCGTGTTTGAACATTACACATCAGTGCAAAGTAGAAGCAACACAACCCATGGCACGAATCTAGGGTCTTCTGAGTAAGAAATTATACTGAAACTCCCCGTCCAACACGTAGAATAATTCAAGAATAGTACGAGGACCCACACGAACATGGAGGATGATAGTGCCGAGTGTAGAGGTAATAGTGTCATTGAATGAATGCAACATGATTGGATGTTTATGCATGCAGTTTTTGGGTATGTGCATTTGTTCGAATGCATGAGAGGATATGATGTTAATGCTAGCACACCCATCGATCATAACACATCAAACACATATATTATTGACATGGATGGAGATGAAAAGTATATGATCTGGGTCATCGGTTTGGTGGGGGAAAATTTCCTCATCCGAGAAGCTAAGAATAGCAACTTGGTGAATAGGTGGAGGTGATGAGGTAGATGGAAATTTGGTGAGAGAAACGACATGATGAGGTGTGATAATAGATGCTACAGGTGTGGGGTCATTAGGTAAAAATTTAATAGATTGAAGGACCTCTATGACTGCTTGACGATGTGACTCTGAGGTTTGGATGAGATCATATAAGGACATTTTGAGGGGAGATTGGTGTAGTTGTTTGAGTATGGTGCGATGTGTCACTCCATTAGAAATGGGGTACGTGGGGCTGCGGATAGTTATTTTAGGTAGGGGTACAGATGGTATGTTGGGTATGGGATTGGTTGGTGGGTTAGTTGCCTTTTCTTTTCCCTTCTGCGCACGTGTAGTGACATGTACCATGTTGATTTGAGGGAAGTTGGCAAATGGAGAAGGTGTAGGGTAAGTGGTATAACGACATGAAGGGAAAAATTATACTAAGGAGAAAAGCCTTGTGAGGTTAGTTGGGCACAATGACATTTAGGTGAAGGCATGGCAAGTGCTCTGATGCAAACCATGTTAATCTCAAATTTCGTTGGTGGTTATATGGGATGTGAGGGTGGAGGTTGTGGTATAGGTGTAGTAGGAAGGTGTGAAGAAGGGGGTGAGGGTGAAATAGGTTCATCATCCAAGAGTTCATCATCATCAAAATGTGGGTCAGAAGGACATAATTGAATGAGGGTTTCCTTTAGCCCCCTAACGTTCTCAATATCATGTCCTAACACACGATGGTAAGCGCAAATTTTAGTATCATCAAACCCTTCTGGTTTAGGTTTAAGAGGGTCGTAAGGTCTAAGAGGAGGGAGAGTGATAGTAGAGCCTTCCAGGAGGTTAGCCAAGATGGTGGCATATGATCCCACTAATGGATCGCAATGTGAAGTGAAAGTAGGTTTGGTTGGAAGATTGGGTAATTGTGGTGGTAGTTGAGGTGATGCAGTCTTGGATTGTGGTTGTACTTTCTTTGATGTAGGTGCAGCAATAGAAAGAGGGGTAGGTTTAACCACCTCTTTGGAAATTAATGGTTTTTTCGATTGTTGGTGTTTTTCTTAGGTAGAGGTGTAGGGAAAGCACGTGATGTAGATGGCAAGGCAGATGGTGGGAGAGGATGAGTGACCCAAGGGGACAACTGAGGTGCAGCAGTAGGTGTTGGTCGAGGTCAAGAGGGAGGTATAGGTGAGGTGGAAGAAAATGTCATAAGTAGTGAAGGAAGTATAGAAGTTAATGGTGGTATAGGAGGCAAAGAAGTTATAGATGGTGATGAAGGACATAAGGTTCACCTAGGTAGAGAAACAGGCTGTGGTAAAGGGGTCGAGGGAATTTTAGGTTTACCCCTAAAGAGAGTAGATTTTTTTAAGGTAGAGGGGTGAGGTCCCAAGATGGATGGTAAGGGTGAAGGTGATAAAGGTGTAGTGGGTGAGGTCGGTGCATGCAGATTAGAAGATTGGGTTTTTCATTTAGGTTGAGGGATTGGTTCCATAGGTATATGGGAAGATGTGGTCAAGTGCATCTTGATAGGAGGATGTGCAAGGTTTGATGTGGGTGCGACCCCTAGGACACTAATGGGTTTAGATACAAGAGATGGTGTTGGAATACATCGGCTAGTAGGTAAAGAGGTTGGTATAGATGAGGATGATGCAGTAGAAGATGTATCGAGAGTTATGTTCATGTGCGGTTTGGGTTGTTGAAACTTATTAGGATAAATGGTAGAAGTGTCAGTGGAAGATTATTGTATTTGGATCGAGACAGGGAGTAAGAGATGCCCCCAAAGTAAAGACCTATCAACGTAATCCAGGCGGTCAGCCAAATGTGAGAATGGCACTGAGGTAGATGAGGTAGATGTGGAGCGAGTGGGTATTCCCGTAAAATGTGTTTGAGAAATAGGGAATTCACAGGCTTTGGCCTCTGTAGGTAAGAGAGATGAAAGTAGGTCTATATGATCTTCGGTAGCTGACAGAGAGTGGTCACCGAGTGGTAACAGAAAATCTATTGGATCCCTAATAGGTGGAGAAGATGATGGGTACTCCTCTATGGGTGGAGGAGATATAATTGGTAGTGGCTCACTGGGTAGGGAAGCTGAAAGGCTAATGATATCGGTGCTAACGAGAGACTTCTCCGCAGGTGTACGTGGAGGTGAAGGGATTTCCTCTATGGGTAGAGGAACAAATAAAGTAGGTTCTTGTGCAGGTAGAGGATTTTGGGCTAGGATTTCTTCAATGGAGGGGATAGGATATATTTGGGAAACAAGTGGTAAATCGGTAAAGATAACATGTACCTCACATGTATTACTTTTTTTATGTGAGGTATCACTAGCTTGATCATTAGATGGGGAATGGTTTCTTTAATATATGAAGGTCTTGATTGGCAGGTGCATTAGGGTTATCCAGGACTAACTCACCGCTCTCGAGCATTCCTTGAACAATGTTTTTAAAGGTGATACAATTGATGTCACTGTGACCATTTACGTGGTGATAGTTATATTAGTCATTTTCCTTGTACCAACCTGGTATGGGGCAAGAGGGGTACAAACCAATATGTGGTTTGATAGGGGGGAGGGTGATGGCATCATATTTAATAAGCTTTTCTAAAACAAATGAATATGGTTCCCCAATTGAGGTGTATTTCTTTTGTTCACGTTTGAATTGGAAGGCTTGGACTGGTGACAGATTGGATGAAGGTTTAGCATGATTGGATGGATGGGCAGGGCCAGCCTTAAGTACCACTGCATTGATAGTTCCCTTGCCTTTGGAATAACTTGTCTGAGGTTTTGAGGGAGAGGAAGTATCGTGTGATTTAAATGAGGAATTCTTGTTTCGTTATTGTATCTTCTTCTCTTCGATGGCACAAATTTCAAGCTTACGTGCCATGGTGAAAGCTTCATCAAATGTGTGGAAGGTTTACACCTGTAAGGTAGGTGAGATATGTCTAGCACAGGATCATGTGAAGAGCTCTATGAGTTCAGTTTGTTGTAATTGGAAAGTGACTTCGTTGATTAGGCTACGCCAACGAGTGACAAAATTTGTGATAGATTCATCATCATATTGACACATGGAATAAAGATTGGTCATGGTAACCTTCTTGAGCACATTAATCGAAAAATGATCCAAGAAGGCTTGGGCTATTTGGTTGAATGAGAAGATGGAATGTCTAGGTAATCCACTATACCAATCCAATGTTGGACCAGTTAGGGACATGGGAAAGGTTTGCAAAAGCATAGTATCATCATGGGCAATTAAGTAACACCCAAATTTGAAAGATCGCAAATGTTGCTACAGGTTTTCCTCACTGTTAAAGCGGTTAAACTTAGGCATCTCTCAGTTTACAGGATACGGGTGAATGGGAATGGATGGGTGAATAGGCTCATTACAAATCTCTTCATAGGTGAGAGAATTTTGGGAGCCAGAAATAGATGCTTCTAATGTCTGCATCTTTTCCATCATTAACTTGATAAATTCATTGTTAGGTTGTGAAGATTGGGTACCCCCGAGATCAAAAGGAGGTTGTTGTGGGACATATGAAGAATACAACATGCCAGAATATGGTGGTGTTGAATAAGGAGGCAGGAATTGAGAGACAGTTATAGAGGGTATATATCTGGACTGATTGACCGATGAAACAGGAGGCATCTGGTAGTAGGTATGTGAGGGTGGGATATTCATAGTGAACCTAGTAGAGATCGAAGGTAGAGATTGGGGAATAGAAAGGACAACATTTTGAAATGGGGTAGAGGTTACCAACATAAAGGGTGGTAGCATTGTGACTGGTATATATGAGACAACAGGTATAGATGATGGTATGTTTTGGGTGGTGGATGAAGGTATGGTGGAGACTGTAGGTGCAATAGAGGTGGTGGATGTGACAGTCAAAGCTGGAGTGGGACATAACTACGACACGAATAGGGATAATATGGGTGAGGTCACCATGGTAGGAGGTGGAGCCAAGGTGGAAGTGATCATTAGGGATGGAGGTAAGGATACGGGCATGCCATAGATCAATTGACCTGAGGCATCTCAGGTGGAGGCATGGGTGAGTTAGTGGCTCAAAGCAGCGGGATTCTGATCCAGGAGTCGTGCAAACTCCATGTCACCTGTAGGAATGGTAATGGGTTGATTGGGATCCATGGATGATGAGATGGAAGGTGGCAAAGGACTAGGTGATGGAGGGCTAGGTGAGAGCAGTAGTCGACTAGTGTGAAATACAAGGGTGCTTTCCTGACTATGGGTTAGCACCATGTGGATAGGAACTAATTTTGGCAAGACTGTCTTATGTCTGAATGGCACAGAACACAACAAAACTAGGAAAACAGTCAACAGTGAATGAAATAGGTTAGCTGGTGAGCTGTAAAATAGCATAGGGTGACTAACGCCGGTTCAGGTAAACTGATGCTAGTTAGGTTTAACCAGTGCTAGTTACTATGAAAAACTAACAGTCTGTTAAATGATGGTCTCAGACTGACAATTTTCACACAGGATGAGATGTAAGGTGATTGTTATTGAAGTAATGACAATATGAAAGGTGATGGGAACCTTTTACAACTCAAAAAGTGAAATAGGTGTCTTTTGGATAGGTATCCAAGAAGACTTCAGACTGATGTCGGCTGGGTTAAACCGATGTCGGTTAAAGATAACCATAGCCGGTTACTATGAAATTGAAATAGAGAATAAGAAATATGGTTGTAATTTAAAAATTTGGTGTTGAATCAAACCTAGAAGCCTGAGGATGATGTAGATGTGGTCTAGGTACACTCAGAGGAAGTTAGAATACACAGACTATGATTGGGAGTGTGCAAGGAAAGACAAAAATGATGATCGAAATCTCTCACCTCAAAATGCAAATCAAGCAAAACACTAAGAAAGAACGTTTGTAGAGTGCCTATTCTATTACATTTGTTCAGCTTATGCTATTTGTATGGACTGACTATTATGAACAGAATAATATAATTTCTTGGTGAGGAAGGCTTCCTACAAAGAAAGAATTCTAAAGGGTGAGGTTTCAAGAATGTTATGGCAGGGGCAGGCTTCGCTCTAAAGTATGACTCGACAAAGCAGCAACCTGGGTGCCCACTATACCATGATTGTGTGAACACCTATAGCTTCTTCCAAGTAGGATGTTTTTAAGAATGCATGTATTTTGAATTTTTGTGTGGTTCAAAGAAAGAGAAAAGAATAGAAGTGTTTTTCTAAGATTCGTTTATCAACCATCAGTTGGTCATGAATTCTAGTGTATAGGTTGTCCTCAATTAATGTCAGCTAATGAGTTAAATCAGAATGTAATGCACTTGTTTTAAACCCAAATTGAAAGTATGATATTCGATGACAATAATAGATGAACAAGAAGAGGGATGCTCTTTCACTAAAATGTAGAAAACAAGAATAAGAAGGTTTGTTTTAAATACACCAAAAGGAATATGTCTTTCGGATCAACTAGAAAGAAGAGAATGTAACCAAGGGGAAAGTCTTAATGTGAATGGTATTAGAAGGGAAACAAACACACAATTTTTCACCAAGGCATGAAGAAAGATGCAAGGAACCCCGAATGGGTCCCACTGGGCGTGCCAAAATGTTTCACCTGATTTCTTAGTTTTTTTGAGAAGTACTTGACGAAACAGATAAGGTAAAGGTGGTAAGAGGAATACCTGGTTTGAGATGGTTGAAGGTTATATGCACGCGTATATGAATACTGGATCGAAGTGATTGTGAGACCTTCCTTTTGGCCAGGAGGAACTACCTGTATAAGAACCAAAACAAGACCACAAAAGAGAGTTAAACGATATATGCAGTGGACTGCCTAGCATGTGCTAGATCCTAGAAGTGCGATACTTCCTAGATGGCTGTCAGTCCACTGTTTAAGACAATTCAATGCTAAAATAAAGTAAATATTTTTCTATTGTAGTTTAATATGATTTAGGCTCATACAAATGCAATAGGCTATATCTAATCTAACATGCTAGGCTAAAAGGAGATCCAGAGGTCAAATAGGTTGGTTATAGGTGAATCTGAGTTAACAGGATAGGTTAGATACAGATCTAAAGGTCAAATAGGTGTTCAGGTAGGTATAGGGGAGGAACATGTTGTAATTCTAGCAGAGATCAGCTGACACAGACACCGACCACAGTTTTATAAAACCGATGACAGTTTGAATGTAACCGGCGATGGTTAGGGAGAACCAATGGTGGTTAGGTCAGGGGCTGGTGGACTCTCACAGTCTGGGTTTTAAAGGTTTTTAGGCAAGAATGGAGTTAGTAGAAGGTGTTGGGTGATCACATAGGAAGTATAGGTATGTTGCTAAGGTCTATGGTTGGTGAAGTAGTCAAGTAGGTGGTTGGGAAAGGTGTTACAATGGTTGGGTAGGGAGGGTGGCTGAAACTGGATATGAGGAATGAAGAAACGGTAAAAGGGATAAGATCCTTTGTCAGAAGTAATACCGATGTTAATAAAAAACTGAAATAAATGAGAGGGAAACACTTACTTTCTAGTGAGCTACTGATCTGAATCCCAGTGGAAGAATGGCGGTGTTGGAAGGTGTTGGGAAGAGGCTTCACTATTGTCCCAGTGAACCTGGTTATCTTGGTTGATCACATATTAATCCTTGCTTTGTTGTTGCGTCTGAAAAGATCGAATTCATGATAAGGAAATCCAATGCCAAAGGTTCAACCTCCATTACAAAGGTTTAGATGGGTCTATATAGGCTGTTTGGTCCATCCCGTTATAACCAGTGTCGTTTTAGGGGAACTAACATCAATTTAGGGTAAACCGACGTCGATTTTGGCGAGATATCTCAGGTTTTTTCAAAAGTTTCCTGGGAAGTTGTTCCGCCATTTGATGAGAGTCTCTTCTTTTCCTCAGGGTGAAAACTGACCTTAGGAGGCTTTTAATGTGAGGTGAGGGGATGGGTGTAATGTTAGGTTTTATTTAGGACATTGGTTTAGGGTTTAGGTTAATGGGTCAAATGATGGGGGTGGTTAGGTGAAGCGTATTTAATAAAGGCCATTATATTAACTAGGTGTGTGAGGGTAGTGAATTAATTTAATGTAAATAATTAAATTAATATGTGTGTGGGTAAAAGGTCATTAACTTAATTAAATTAATTAAATTAATATATATGGACGTAAATGGCATTAATTTAATTAAAGTAATAAAATTAACATGTGTAGGGTGCATGAGGTGGGTGATAAGGTGTTGAGGATGAGCAAGTGATTATAGGGCTGCGGTAGGGGTCCAAGGTGATTAGGACATGATTTCGGTGTCTACACTCTTCACCCAAATATTTCGAACTCCAAGGTTACCTTGTGTATGAAAGCACATCCCATCTAATTTGTATATATTCCATGCTTGTATTAAAAAAAAAGGCCTTAGAATTTTTTGTATCTTCCATAGTATTGTTTCCACAATCCTACTGGAAATTACATAGATAAGCTCTATTCACTTGTGTTATCTCTCTTCCACCTACCTTGCAGCCAGACTACCTTCTAGTTGCCATTACTCAAGCACCTTATCCTACTGCTTCCTTTACATTCCTAATTCCTTGACTCATATGGACACACAAAGAAATAAAGGATAAACTGAGGGGAAAAATTACTACACAACTAGATTTACCTATGTTCTATGAATTCTAGGTTGGATTTGTTGTTTTATGTCCTTCATTCCTACAATTTATCATTGTTAAATCATATCAAATAGAGTATAAATCAATTTCCTTTCATTTACAAGTAATTAGCTAATTTCCAAGAGGTTTTAAATCATTAATAACAGCACCCGGTGATGGATCCTCTTCTTCCTATCCCTATGGATCTGAAGGATAGAATATCTGTAAGAGGTTGTCTACATATCATATATCATTTGGAAAACTTCTTATTTTAAGTTAATTTAGTTTCAATACACACAACACAGGTGAATAACCACACCGGGTTATTTTGTGTGTTTAGTTTTAGTGTAGAAATATTTTAATTATTTAGAATAGAAACAAATTGTTGTTTTTTATTGTAATATTTCAGTTTTGTGATTTTTTAGATTAGTTTCCTTTCAGTAGTAGCATAGGTTGTTATTTCCAGCTTAGTTAATTTGGAATCTCTAAGCTAGATCAACACTTAGATCCAAGTTAGGAAAACAAACCATAAGGAATTTACGCTACCCGTTCATATCCTCTAAATATCCCCTTTGCCAACTCATCTACCAAGAGATCACACTACCAGATCTTAGTCACTGATCCTCCTATAGTTATCCACACAAATTTCCACATCAGCTTCACCAATAGGACCTCGGGGGGTCGAGTGCAATTAAAAGTTGCATATCAATTTTCATCCGTACAAATTGGTGAACCTGACATGAAGAGCTAGTCTCTAAACGTTTCCACTTTCTTCATCCATCCTTTATTTTATGGGTATTATTATACACCTTAATACGTTAGGAAATGATGAATATGGTCGACCCATCCCTGGTTTTGATATCTACAACTATCAAATAGGTATACAAAAATAATCACTTTCACTATCTACATGGGTAGATAACAATTCAACTGCCCAGGCTCAAAATCCTCTTATTCAGGGAACGAATGTTGGTTCCTCCATATGTATTGAGGAGCTTTACCAAATCACACAGACACATCCTCCTGATAATTCAAGTTCTAACAACATGAATTTCACTGGGGAGGTAAGTTCGTCTCCTTGGGTGTTGTTCCGACAACCTATTAGCATGTAGTTGGACTGACTCCCACCTCTAGATGAGGATTACTTAGCACAATACACCAGAAGTAAAAAACACTTCTAGAATATAAAAAAAAGGTATTTTTACAGGTTACAAGGACATGTTGATGTCTAGCTTCAAAATAATAGCACTACCCCTCCAACAATGGACAACATTACCAACGAGGGGTGCAAAAACAATGAACTATTCATAGCAGGATACCACACTCCTCAACAACCTCCAAAAGTTAAACAACAAGCACCAAAACAAAATAACACCCCATCAACGGGTGACATCATCTCGGTGCTAGTAGACAAATTCAAATATTTAGAGATTTCCCAACATATTCAAAATTTATACGCAGGGAAAGTAAGAGTTTCTCACTATCCATAGAATTATAGACAACTACCTACTGCGAAGACTCCTCTAGTTTATACGGGTGCTCAAAGCACTGGATATTTGCTGACTGGGATGGCACCTTAGGTATGCCCTCTCACGTCACATATGGATATCTACAACAAGCACCAGTCAAAAGTGCGTTCTCAAACACCATACTAGCTAGAAATGCAACATTCCCTGGCTTTATGCCTTTGACTCCATGTTAAAGCAGACAACCCCCTTATGTACACATGTACTCTAAATCACCACAGGGGGATATGTACACTTACCCAAGTCCATATGGACAGCCACATGGGATTCCATACGTTCTAATAAATATTTACCCTATACCATTTCAGCAACCGGTGTAACCTCCACCTCCCCAATAAGGATCTTCAATGGTTTAAACATACACAATGGGGACCTATTATGAATATCTTAAGGAGCCACTAGACTTTTCCATCTAGACCGTCATGCTCCCAAGACCCTTTCCCAATCTTCTGAAGTTCAAAGGGGAGGGAAATCCTAACACTCATATTAAAGCTTATGTGACATCCATTCAAGATTTTCTCCCGTGGGACACAGTTGTTGTGAATATTTTACCTAAGACACTAGAAGGTATTGCTCTCGATTAGTACTTTAGGATACAATAGGCTTCAATACACTCCTTCAAGAAACTTGTGTCAGAATTTATTAAGGATTTTAATATAAACAATCTTTTACAGACAGGAATCAAATAATTCCTTCATATCAAATAAGAGCATAACAAGTCCGCAACCCACTTCATTCAAAGGTGGCAACAGGATCTCTACTCCTTTGCAAGTGCTCAAAACATGGACAAGATGGAGCTTTTTGATTTGTTCCTCCACTCCCTCAATAGAGAGACAAAGGAAGAAGTCCAAAATTTCCCACTAGGGAGCTATGAAGAGGTGCTAGAGAGTGCTCTCCAGATTGATCAAGAAACCATTGGCAGTGGTTGTAAGACCTACGGAACAAATGGGAGGTTACTAACTCCTTACCAAAATAACCCTGGTTACTCCAAAAATGTGAACAATAATCAAGGACCAAAGGTCCTTAATAAGAATCGTGGGGTTACAACTGATGGTGTTACCGATCATCCCAAGAATCCCAATGTTGTTAGTTCTCCTAATATAAATACTACCAACAAAAACAACAATGGAAATAATAAGAGGAATAATAATTTCTCGCCCTTAATCAATGTTGTGGATTTCAATCATCAACAATAGTAACAAAAACCTCAACAACCAAGACAAGTGAAAAAGCAAGGACCTAATCAGTACCCATGCGGGTATCCAAACCAATTCAAAAACAAAGAGTAGGGGTTCCCAAATTTTAATTATAACAATAAGCAGTTGAACAATAATCATAATTTTAGACTGTAACAAGGTGTAAACCAAAGGCCTTAAGATTATGATACCAATTTGTATTGTGGTTTTCATAGGGTTCGCGGGCATAATGTAAGAGCATGTCATCATTGCAATAAATTTCTACAGTGTTTTCCAGAGGATCATAGGAATTTATTTTTTAACATTTTTTTGGCAAACCCAACAATGCCAACTTAGAACACTTACACGGGGATGGTATCCCCACAGAACACACCACTTAGGATATTTAATGATCCTCTACCCACCTACCCAAAAGATGATAGAATATATCCCAATTGTTCAAACAAATTCATTGCAATAGGAACCAACAATCATGAAGCCTCAACTTCATCAAAATCACAAGTGGCACCTCCTTTGGATGGTCACCAACAAACAAAAATTATGGTATTGGTAGAGTTAGACTGAACCCCAGATTAACGTTGCCACCAGAACCAAATATTATTCTTCACATCCTATCCTGATCTACCTGAATATATCATATGACATTCGTGATACACTAGGCATGCTAGTAGGAGCTTATGAATTGATCAATGACCTGACCAAAAATTTCTCTCACATTTCCTTCTTGGGTCTATTAAATAATTCCCCTACTCATAGACTCGCGTTATTAGAAGCAAAAGGTCTTAGGCATCTGATTAATGTCACCCCTCCACTAGAAGCACAGATAAATTACATAGACTTTGATGTTTATCCTTTAGGGCAACCTGAAAGAGATATTGGATTTTTATTCGACATCAGTAAGATGCCCAAAGATGTTGAAATAACTCGCAGAGGTGATCCGGCTTTGTTTCTACAATTTCGGATTTATAACAATTATGTAAAACGTGTGATGATTGATGATGGGGCAGCAGTCAACATAGTCCCTTTCTCTTTCCTTTAAAATCTAGGTTATGGAGAGACCAATTGCTCTTCAACACGAAACACATTGAGAGGCTATGAAAGCCTCAAAGCAACATCAATTGGAACTATAGTATTTTCAGTCACCCTTGGACCTAATATAGTTCTAACCGAGTTTTATATTATAGATTAGGAAACCAACTATAATATGATCCTTAATCGTCCTTGCATTGATCGCATGAAGGTGATTCCCTCCACTTTGTTTCAGGAAGTAAGGCTCCTACATTTAGGGAAGATGGTGACCCAAAACCCTTTAACATACATCTAGATAATTTAAATAAGGTGTTAGGGGTTCATTCTAATTTTTAGATTCATGTAAATTAGTTAAACAAACCTACAAGATCAGCACCAAAATAAAAGTTGGTTCCTATAATGGAGCTAGAAACTACGTGTTTGATTGAAGGAATTCCTTCCACAAAGGATGAAACCATTATCATAGATATAGTTTCATTAGGAACCACATCAAATATTTTTGAGTTATTGGAGGAATTACCTATTCTTCTTCCATTTGATTCTATGGGTATGGGACATACCTTGGGACTTAATTCTCTTCCAGTAGATTAAGTTTGTATGGTGGAAGTAACTAAGGTAAAGGAAGAAGATACAAAGAAATATCCAACATCAATTTTAATGATTAATTATTGGACTCTCGATTTTTTTGGATCCAGATGTCATTTTGGCATCAGGGAATGTGTGATCCTTACCTCTCCTGAGGGAAGGATTCTTCCTTTTACCTTCAAGTTAAACTTCGAATGAAAAAATAATGGGGTTGAATATGAAGCACTCCTTCTTGGTATCATCGTAGAAAAAGGATGGGTGTTGGTAATATTAAAGTGCTAGGTGATTCACAATTGGTCACAAATCAAGTATCTCAGGTATATGAGACTAGAGCTGAGCATCTACAACTCTACAAAACAGAAGTGCTAAATCTAATGAAGGGGTTTGACTTCATATCGATTGAAGCAATTCCACGGGAAAAAAACCCTTCTTGTAGAATATATAACAACTTCTACTTCCCACTTCACTCCAATTAGTGATTTGGAAGATAAAAATTTCATGGTATTGGTTCGTGCTAAAATTTTGGTTTGTAAAGTATCAATAACCCCGATGTTGGCATATATAGAAGCCGAGAATGATTTTTTCATCTTAGACCATGTTGACAGTGATAAAGAAACTCTAGGGTATCTAAACACTCTTGCATAATTACATCTTTCTCATCACGAGGTTGATCTTTCCCTAATGCCACATTCTTCTTCCTATTTAGGAAATCCCATGATAAAATATTCCTCTGGGAAGGATCTTGAAATTTATGAGGTAGGAGAAGAGGGGAATTTATAGTTACCTCCATCCCTGCCTAAGTTCGAGGAAGGAAATGCATCCTTAATCAAGGGAATGATTGATATAAACATTGGTACGGATGAGGAACCAAAATACTTGAAGTTTGGATCTTCTCTAACTTCAGAGGAAGTGGTAATAAATATTTGAATCCTCAAGGAGCATGAAAAATATTTCATATTTAGCTACAAGTAAATGATGAGAATTACATCACACAATGCAGTTTACAACCTCGTTACGAAGCCAGATGTTAAGCCAATCAAAAAAAAAATTGAGGCCCATAAAGCCAAAGGTGGCCCTCATGGTAAAAGAGGAAGTGATTGAACTCCTACGATTGGGGTTCATAAAGATAGATGACTATTCATAATGGGTGTCTAATATCATCCCTATTCTCAAGAAGAATGGAAAAATCTACATTTGTATAGAATTTTAGGATATCAACAAGGATTTTCCCAAAGATGATTTCCCATTACCATCCATTGATGTTATTACCAACGTGACAAGTAGTTATGAGTTGTTGTCTCTCATGGATGGGTTTTTTGGTTATAACCAAATCAGAATCTCTGAGGATCAGACCAAAAATATATTCATAACTTCTTGGGGAAATTATTGTTATGTTGTCATGTCGTTTGGACGTAATAACATTGGTTACACATACCAACGGGTGATGACTTATATATTCCATGATCTTATCCATCAGATTATGGAATCCTACATGGATGACCTTCTGGCTAAGGCTAGAAAATGTTGCGATCACCCAGAGGTGCTTCATATCATTCTTTCTCTCTTAATCAAGTACATTTTGGGATATATCATATCTTCATGAGGTAATTATGTAGACCCAACAAAAATCTGAACTGTACTGGAAATGACTCCACCGTCAGGCGAGTCTGGCATCAGATATTTTCTTGGAAAACTCATTACAATCTAAGTTTTATCCTTACTATAATCTTTGTTATTCACCCAATCAGTAATTTGTTGAAAAAGGATTGTTGCATTGATTAGACAGAAGAATTCAATGAGGTGTTTGAGTCAATTAAATGGTTCTTGTTGTCTCCTCCCACACTCATGTCACCTAGGTTAGATCACTCATTGATCCTATATTCACGAGCTATGGGTTTCTCATTAGCCTGCATGTTAGCTCAAAAATATGATGATAAACGATAAGGTGTGGTCTATTTCATTAGTCAGACATTTCTTGATTATGAGACATGTTATACACAAGCAGAGAAGGAATGTTTTGCAATAGTATTCACGAAAAAGCACTTAATACATTACATGCTAAACCAAGAAACAAGCGTTATTTTTAAATTAGATCACATATGGACATTTCTCACACAAGGATCCTTATCTAATAAATTTGGACACTTCATAACTCTTATGGGATAGTTTAAGTTAACATTTGTTAATCAGAAATCCATCAAAGGACAAATCATTGTGGACTGGTTGGCTGATAAACCGTTAGATGGAGGTGATCTAGTAAATCTAGACTTCCCCAACGAGTGTGTCTATTTTTTTGAAACCAAACCTCCATTTCTTTGTGCCCATGGTACACTAACATCATTAACTTCATAGTGGACCATACATATCTAGAAGGGGCAACATTGCAGCAAAGAAGATGGTTATGTATTATAACCACCAATTATGTCCTCTTGGAAAAGGTGATCTATCGTAGATCCTTTGATAGAATGTTGTTAAGATGCATTGACGAAAAGGAATCCGAGAAGATTCTTTATGAATCACATAGTGGAGTATGTAGAGGTCACTTCAACGGTCACACCACTACTCAGAAAATACATCAGATGGGCTACTTCTGTCCCACGCTAGAACATGATGCAATAGAATTTGTTCCCAAATTCCATAAATGTCAAGAGCTCTCCCCCATGATATCCCCATACTGGCATAGGATTTGCAACCAATTACAACACCATGGCCCTTTTCCATGTGGGTCCTAGATTTGATAGGGAAATTCTCTCCCTCATCAACACATGGTCATAATTTCATAATCCCGGCCACATAATACTTTACTAAGTAGGTAGAAGCCATGTCACTTACCACTGTGCCTAGAAGTGTAATCATTAAGTTAATTTTGAACCAAATCATTTGTAGGTACGGGGTCCCACAAGTCATTATCTCTAATAATGGCACATCTTTCAAGAATGAGGAAGTACATGAATTGTGTGAAAAGTTCAAAATAAATCACCATATGGCTTCTCTCTATTACCCTCAGGCTAATGGACATGCTGAGGCTATGAACAAGACATTAAAATCCATCCTCCTTAAGATGGTCAAGGAAAACAAATGAGATTGGCATTTAAACATTTTTCTGGCCTTATGGGCCTATGAGACATTGGTAAGAAAACTAACAAGGGAAACCCCCTCTCCTTTTATATTTGGGGCACAAGTGGTTTTACTACTTGAGGTCGAAATACCTAGTCTTCGTATCTCACTGCAAGGAATTATGGCAGAAGAACACTATCGAGAGGTGTAACTCTCTCAATTAGAAAGTCTTGATGAAGCTAGACTCAATGTTGAACAATGGCATAACATTTATGTTGACCGAATGGCTCAAAAATACAACAAAAAAGTCTACGAGCATGAAATATATGAGGGAGATTCTATTCTAATACTAAACAACTGAGTAGACAAAAAACCATTGAATGAAGGAAATTCAATCCCATGTGGTTGGGTCCATATCGAGTAATAGAAGACTACAAAAATGGGGCATTTCTCCTATGTACACTAGAGGGTGAGGATTTTAGAAAATCTGTAAACTCCCTTCACCTAAAGAGGTATTACACATGATCTATTAGCAATTTCATATGTACATTACTACATCTGCATTGCATTTTCATCTTCCAGTTCATTTTGTAAAATTTGTGATCAAGGTACTTATTCGTATAGAAACTTCTAAAAACTTCTAAAAACATTGGTAAAAAATTCAAATCATACCTCTACAAATTTCCACAGTGTCATCAATAGTTTCCAAATCATTACATCAATTCAAACAAGACAAGACAAAGCTTTGACATTAGCCATACTAAGGCATGCATACTTGGTTCAACTTATAGTTTCTTCTAGGTTAGGTGTCTTTTCCTATAGTTTTCTCTATAAGCTTCATGGTGTCGCATCTATCCTAAAAACATCTCTTTGGAAATAAGAACATTCTAAACATTTTTCCTAGATAAATAATTCAAATACAAATCCACAAAAAAAAAAATTATTTTACACATTTATTTTCCTTACCAACCTTCGGTGTTGATCATGCATCTCTTACTAGTGATGTAGGGTTGGGAAAGGAGATAAATTCCCTTGCTCGCCTATGCCTTTTCCATGTTGATGATCCCATACTTCCTACTGGTATCATGGGGTAAGGTGTAGGGGATCTCTTTGACAAACTTGAAAGTTAGAAATAGTTCATTCAAATATTATGAAATCATAAGTCAAAAAAAAGTGAATTAGATGTCCAAAATTCCAAAAGAGCTTAAAACCTCATAACCATATTTTTTCAACCAAGTATCCATCTACAGATCTAAGTCTAGATAAACTAGAAAGCAATTCACATTCTAAACTATAAATCAAACTTGAGTAAAGTGGGTGTCTCAATTTGGTTTTTTCAAAACTTTGTCTTTCTCTCATCATTACCATTCAAAAAATTTCCATAACGTGTGCCCTTTATAACTCTTGGTGTTGATCCTTCACATCTTACTAGTTGCGTGGAGTTAGGAGCTGGGAAAGTTCATCCACTTATTATTTCACTTTTTCACCACATTTTTCCAAAACAATATGAAGTACCAAAATTTTCTTAGAGAAACTAAATTTTAGTATTACAATGTCATTGCATTATCATATATCAGCATTATGAAAAAAAAAATAGGAAATCGTTTAGTTGGAATTCATATCCACTACATACATTCTGAAAAGCATAAAAAAACGAAAGTTCTAACCATCTAGAGTACACATGTGAACTGAGCCAAGAAGAAGTCAACTTAGATACAATGAATCACTAAACCAAAAATAAGAGTCTGTATATATCATAATATGTTAAGTTTTTATCTAATTTCATCATGCGTTAGGCATGGTCAAAACACTCATAATGAGCCCAAAATATACAAAAAAATCATACAAATCCAAGAAAAATTGTAACCAAGCAATAAAAGTCCCATGGCCTATTAATCCCTATGGGATCCCTCGGATGGTGTATCGCCACATCAAGGACTCTTGCTATGGCTATGGAGATGAGAAGAAACTAAATATTATGAATGCTTGTGGTGGCATCCAATGGCCGCAATCTCGCTGCGAGAGTGACTCTGCCTCACCAATCATTCAGTTGCCTCATACCCAGGCACCTGAGTACGTAGTGATGTCATGACCTTCGCTGCCCTCTAGACGGGTACAAACACATCAGTGTGTCTTCTGGTTGTTATTGGCTGGCCTGAATCCTCATTTAGCTCATCTCGAGTCTTCCCAGAGGGTATCAGCAGGGTGTCTACACGCACCCATCGAATAAGCTCTCACCACTCTTTTGCATTCATTGCAAGTAAGGAAAGAAGAAGAAACAATGAGTTAGAAAATTAACAATAATAAAACAAAAAAATAAATACCAACTAACATTTCTAACTAAAAAATTCAAGAGAAGAGTATCAACATACTCAGATCTCCAAGCATCCAAGTAGGGTCAGTGGTTGATACTACTACTACTGGTGGCTGCAGGGCCTCCCTAAATCTATAGGAAATATTTTATCCTATCACGGACTCATCTTCTCCCTCTCTGTCTTGATGAAGTAGTCCCTCTGAGATCAAGGTCTCTCTCTCTACGCTCGCCTCCTACCACTTCACTCTCAATATATCCTGAGTTTCATGCCACTCACAGTCACTCTCCTCTACCTCCATGTTAGCTATCCTACTAGCCTCACCACCTAACCCCTCATCACCTGTCCCCTCTCCAACCGACTCCTCCTCAGTATTATCCCTTGTGTACTCCTTGCAATCAGATCTACATTAATGGGCTCATCCTCCTCTCCACTAGGAGTGGGACTGGCCTCAATCTAGAGTAGGGGTGCTTGACAAACACCAGCTATTTGTTGGGCATGAGTAACCCACCTAACTATAATGGGAACCCCTGAAGTAACCATTTTCCAGCTAGGATCTCCTCTAGGGCCCTTCTGGGCCTAAAAATATTTGTTAATGGCTCAATTTAAAAAACCCTTTAATAACAATACAAAACATAAGACAATATGGAATTATAAACAAAATCTTGAATACAATAAAATTTGTATAACAAATCAAATAAAACTCTATCCACTATGGGAGAAAACAAACTAAAAAATTTTGACCAAAAATTTGGACTCCACAAAAAACTAAACAAACGAACAAAGATTTTATAAAGCATTAATACTTAATGCACACGAAAACAAATTTTGGAGAAACACACCTTAACGTAACTTATAAATTAATAAAACAATTCAAAAAGAACCTAAATAAGGATAAAATAAACACTAAAGAACTAATATGAATCTTGACTTGAACTTTAATGACATGAGGTGGTAATGCAGTGAGTCAAACTGGATCTATCTTGAGTGGAATTTGAAGATAATAAATTATTTGTGGATGTAGATCTCAAAGAGAATCATACAATTGACTTAGGTATCATGTCGCCATATGTCAATAACCAGTGTGCAACACATTCAACACATTTCATGTATGTTAGAAAATCTTTCAATCTAATTATACATGCTTTCATTCACCAATATGAGAAACATGAAATGTTAAACAGAATGCACAGTTGGTTCTACCAGAGCACAATATTTGAATTGTGAAACCATGTGCTATAGGGGTCAGATAGATATGTTGATAAAAACACAAGCAGATCTCTATTTTAAATCGTTGATGCACAAGTTGATTTGGAATCAACTCAGATTAGATAAGCTTGCATGTGGATCTCAAATTTGGATTGAATGTTCATTGTTGCCAATGAAAATTTTACAAGTTCTCCCACCACTCCCACGTAATAAGATATTTATGTTTTTTACAGAAATACAAATTGTGTATTGACTATTGGTGACAAATTTAAATAATACACACATGATTCCCAACTGGCTGAGGGAAATGGCAATAAATGTGGCCTTTGAAATCTTGACAGCACCAGAGAGACACACTGTACAAAAAAAATCAAAATATCCATGAAAAATCTTAAACAGAGCAGGCTACTTTACATATGTTACCAAAATATTGTGTAACATTATTAAATAAATTGTAATATTATTAATAATGATTTTATATAACTCGTATTAATAATATAGTTGTAATAGTTTAATTAATTGAGTGAGTTGTGAGAATAATTCACATAGCTATTTTGTATTGTGAGTGATCCTAGGGATGTTTAAGAGATATTATGAGATAATTTTGAGAGATTCGTGGAGAGAGATATGAGGGATTGAAGATGAGTGTTGACTCCACCATTGTAAGAGATCAAACACTATATATGTAACCTCTATCAATATCAATATTATCCCATATGAATATAATTTACATATTATAATATTCAGTGTTTATTTCTTATTGTGCAGTTTTTATCAGTGGTATCAGAGCATGGTCGATCGAATGAGAGTTCTATTTGCATGAGGATCCTGAGAAATATTGTGAAAGCGTATACTACCTGTTAAATAGCATTTTATTGGATTGGAATGTTCAAAATGTAAAATCTACTTAAATATTTATTTCTGGCGATTCAATGTGTGTGCATCTTTACAATAACTATTCACTGTTGGCCTTCCATTCTAGTTGTAGTCGCATTCAGCCCTTTATTTTCCTAGACTCGAGCTTGGCTTCAATTTTTTATAGGATTCCCAAAGAAAAATGTGTATTTATAAGGTGGATCTATAATGAAGAGAGTTGCCTCACAGATATGATTGTCCCTAGTTATGAAGTTCATTAGAGATGAAATCTTTGTAGATCTGTATGTCCACATGTTTTGTGTCATAAAATATGTAGTCTTTTAAGTAATCTGTTCTATTTTTCTACATCAAGTCTCCATTGGGCAGATCGATTTTTCATTTGTATTGTTTCTGGACATTGTTGGCCTTCCAAATACCAACAGCTTGGCTCCCCTACACAGCATACTCGGGCTCAACAACATATTATACTGGATCTATTACGGACAAAACATAGTTACATTGAATTTCCTTCTCATCGACTTGCTTGGTTTCACAATCTCTTTTTATGGTCTGAAGATCGTGGAAAGTCTCTTTGCATGCAACTCAGTTTTTCCAAATGCTCAGGAGATCCAATTGTACTACAACCATGGCACCGCTTTGGATCCCTAGGCTCAGATCTCCATTCCTATTTTAGTCACCATCTCAGCGGGAAACAACCTTCAACTCAGATTTGGTGCAGTATTTTCGAGTTGCATAGGTAAAAAAACTCTCACTTTGCATCGGATTTCCACCTTGGGATAGTAGTCATTGCCTACATTTGGAATACGTGTTATTAATACAAGGCAAAGATATACATGGTTCATGCCAAAATGTGATACTTTCATGACTTGTGGAAATATTGTGAGTTGCTAAGTCATTTAGATTATTAGTAATTTCATTTTAATTGTTTAGGTTTTATGAAAACATATAAGATCACTTAAATTTTTGTATCATGAGTCGATTAAGTTTCACTTTATTTTATTAGAGGTGTTGGACTCTATAATGCAAACCAAAAAGAGTAGGTCATATGTTGAATATCCTCTTTGATTCAATATTGTGTCTATTGCTTTATATGTTTAATTTTTATGTCGTTTATAGGTTAATATTCTTGTGTCATTTTGTTATTAAAAAAATCATTTTTGTGTAATAGAGTCATCATCGTTGTTAAGTGTCGAGTTGAAACATTTTTTAATGATCAATAGGGGAGTTGTTAAAGTTCATCATATGTCATTGTGAAGTTAGTGTCAATTGTCAATAAGATTATTATCGTCAAGTGTAAAAGTTAAAAGTTGTGAAAATAAAAACAATTGCCTCACGGACGCATTTTCAGTGTTACCCGACGTCTAATGTTTTTGGAGAATGAAGTGAATAATATTGTATTTCTGATGATATTTTTGATGACTTCAAAGAAGGAAAATGTGCTTGGCTTTAGGGGATCTGCCCCTCAACCTTTCCCTATACCACAACAAGGAGCGCACCCAGGGCGTTTCCCCAGGACCCTGTAAGGGGCGCTGCCCCTTGACCCCACTGGGGGCTACTGCCCCCAGTCCCCTGATTTTGAATTTCATAACCAAAGTGAAGATTTGTGGGGAAGATGCATCAACAAAAGGTGGTGCAAATTTGAGCTCCATGGTCCAATCTATTGAGTAAGTAGCGACAAACTAGAGGACAAAGGAAACGGAGGATGGAGATCAATAAACAACCTCTCGTCAGTCACCAATGACAGTGCCACATGAAGCTTTGGTGGCAGTGTGTATGCGTGTGTGTTTTCTTTCATTTCAGATCTGCAATATGATTTCAAAGTTCCTATTTGAATAAGTGAAATGTTCACATTGAGGGGGGAACTAGAACATGGTCTCAATGTTCAATTTTCCCTCTATTCATTTTTTATTCAGTAAGTATTGGTTCCTACATATTCTCTAAAGGAAAGACATAGTGGACAGATGAAACAACAAATGAAAAATAGCAGCATGATATTTGGGTTGTTGGTTGTCCTGTAAAACCATCCTTTATTTTAGGTTGTTTGTTGTCCTGTAAAACCATCCTTTGTTTTAGGTTGTTGGTTGTCCTGTAAAACCATCCTTTGTTTTAGGTTGTTGGTTGTCCTATAAAACCATCATTTGTTTCAGGTTGTTTTTTGACCTACAAAACTATCCAGATCATGAGCACGCATGGGCCACAAGTTGCAGAAGGAAGTGTGATTATTTTTTCTACCTTGTCAAAATTAGGGGAGTGTATATTGGGAATTAATAATGTTAACAATAGGGGAGTGAATGTTACCAAAATATTGTGTAACATTATTAAATAGATTATAATATTATTAATAATGATTTTATAGAAATCATATTAATAATATAGCTGTAATAGTTTAATTAATTGAGTGAGTTGTGAGAACAATTCACGTAGCTATTTTGTAGTGTGAGTGATCCTAGGGATGTTTGAGAGATATTAGGAGATAAGTTTGAGAGATTCATGGAGAGAGATATGAGGGATTGAAGATGATTGTTGACTCCACCATTGTAGGAGATCAAACACTATATATGTAACCTCTATCAATATCAATGATGTCCTAGATGAATATAATTTACATATTATAATATCCAGTGTTTATTTCTTATTGTGCAGTTTTTATCAACATAGATTATTATTTTCGCATCAGGAGGGGCGAAGCCAATGGAGAACTACCCTATGAGAAAATCATTCATCCATCACCTGAAAAGACTTCATTTTCTCTTATACCAAATATAAGCTTTGGATCAAACTCGCATAGAAAAACTCAGTTTTAACACACTACAAAATATTATATAGTTTCCTATTGATTTGAAATTGTATACAAATATATCGAAGATGACAGTCCTATATTTTAGGAGTTATTTTTAACTATTCACAAATCTTCGTGTGTTTGGTTTAACAACCAAATCTCAAGAAACTAAACAACGAATAATACGAGTTGTTATTACAACTCAATATAACCGTAATTATTACACCCATAGTAAACATTAATTTCCTAACACTACATACAGCTACCACGGGAGGAAGCATGTCAATGTAGGGAAGGCCAAACTGCTGAGGAACTAGACCGAATGGGTGAATCTTGACCCTCCTTATCCTTTCAACCAACTGACCACTAATGGAGAAATCTACCACCGTGGTCCCCTCCTATCCCCACAACCCTACCATGTCATGGTATGGAGTAGCAACCATGTTCGTTGTAGGAAAAGAAACCACTAGTTGATGTAGCATTTGAAGAACTAACATCATTGTCCACCTATCTTCTTAGAAATCCCTTGGGTCCTACACTATTATTCCCCTCCCATAAGGGGTAATACACTCATATACCCATCTCATGACTAGCATGGGATGGCTCAATGACTATCCCTGTAACCTGATGACCCTATATAGATCATGGTAGGTTGTCCCAAGGATGTCTTCTCCCCAAGCATAGATGCGGACATGTCCCTCAATCTATGCGATAATGGGAGCCCAAAAATGAAGAAGAGTGTCACCTCCATTATCCAATATCAAATGTGAGGCCAAGATACCCATGATAGCTCTGTAAATGATGGTAATAGGAGTAGTGGAAATAGATCACACCTTTATCCCCTTCTTTTAACCAAATGATACAATGACATCCCCCATGTAAGTGGCCCACTGAGTCATTGAAGACCTAGCTCTTTTTTTCTCCAAGGTTAGTCACCTCCTGAGTATCGGAATCACAAAAATATAGTACACATCCTCTAGGGTGATATTCCACTCACCCCTGGCACCTATCAGCCAGAAAGTGTTTCGATCTGCATCCTAGTACGAAAATAAGTCACATAGTGTGTGATTTGCAGGAGTAACATGAGGCACCTATGAAGTCCTCCATATCCCTTCCCTCTAGAGGGTATCTGTCTCATCCTGAGTCAACTGGTAAAAAATCTCCAAGAGCCAATCACATTCCCTCTCATGACTCCAATGGATGTATTCCTCCTTTTGCATCCACCAAAACATAGAAAAAGATAAATTTAGTAACATATTTCAAAAATTAATCTCAACAAAAACATCAAAAAACATCAAAAATAAAAAAAAATCAAGTTAAGCATAGGTTTGATAATTCGGTTTAGAACCGCCACCCTGCTTTGGGAAGCGGTCCTAGAAAAAATTTCCAAACAGGTTTTAACCCTAGAAAATGCCCAAAAATGCAAAAAAATACCATTTTAGAAAAAATAAAACACTGCCCTATGGGCGCCCCCCCTAGAGACTCATTTAAAAGAAGAAATTTTTAAAATGACCCCTCCTAGATAAACTTTTCAACATTTTTACATTTTAGGTTTAACAACAAAAAAGTGAGAAAAACTAACCTTAGACCACATGGGTTTATCTTCCGGTCATGAAGGCATGATCACGGTCTCGCAACAAACTTTTTGATTATTCTCTTGACGAAAATGGCCACCGTAGGTCCAAAGCTCAAAAATCACCAAGTCGATATGAACAAATGATTTGAAAAATGAGTTTGTTTTGTTATATATATATATATATATTATATATATATATATATATATATATATATGTATGTATGTATTTATATGTATGTATGTATATATATGTATGTATGTATGTATGTATATGTATGTATGTATGTATGCATGTATGTATGTATGTATGTATGTATGTATGTATGTATGTATGTATGTATGTATGCATGTATGTATGTATGTATGTATGTATGTATATATATATATATGTTGTTTTGACCTTGTTTTGAGCATATGTGTTCACAAAGATGGAGCACTGGCATAGGTATATTTATGTATCCCCGTACAAATGGTAAGTCCTCTTGTCATTTTAATTTAGTGTTTTTTTTAATATATTTTATGTATATGTACTTGAGTCTTCTCTTTGTCTTATAAGTAGCGGGAGTTTGGACCAAAAAAAATTGACACATGGATGTGTCAAGCATAGTTTCTAACCCCCCATTTCGGGAACACCATACTTGGACTCTAAATTGTATGCCTTTTCATGGCTAAGATGCTTCTCCAAGGGACAAATATGTACACACCAAAGATTACATGTGCTACATTGTCAGAAAATGGTTACAAAAGTCCCCAATGATGATTCATTTCCTTTTAGAATATGTTTGAGATCCTAAACACGTTCGCAGTGTATATTTGTAGCCTAGACATCCTTACTTGGCTTAAGTTTTAAATCTTAGCTTGAAAATGTATAAAGTTGATTCAAAATTTCTTCTGAAACATTTCTCTCGGAAGTGTTTTTGAAATTTTTTGAAGTTCTCCGAAACTTCGATGTCTGAAAATTAAAACTTTGGATTTCAGAAGTTTTCCTTTCGGGGAATAAACTAATAAAAGCATAACTTTGACTCATGAGTTCCAAAGTCCAAAACTCCAAAGTTCCAAAATTTTGGAACTTCAAACTTTCGGGATTTGGAATTCTCCTTTGACAGTTTTTCAGTTTTTCAACTTGGAGTTCCAAAGTCTGAAACTCTGAAGTTCCAAAATTTTGGAACTTCGTACTTTCAGGTTTTGGAAGTCTATGTTACCTTTTTGAACAATTTCACCTCCAGAGTTTCTAAGTCTGAAACTCCAAAGTTTCGAAATGTCAGAACTTCAGAATTTTGGGTTTTGGAGTCCTCCATCTTTGTTTTGATGCTTTTTCCTCTGGAGTTCCGAAGTCTGAAACTCTAAAGTTACAAAAATTTAGAACTTCATACTTTTAGGTTTCAAAGTCCTCCGTCATATTTTTCATAACTTGACTCACAAGTTCCGAATTCTAAAACTCTGAAGTTCAAAAATTTTGGAACTTCGAACTTTCTAGGTTTTAGACTTAGGGATTCTATGGGCATTTAATTTTCACCAACCCTCCCACATGTTAGCTTTTGGGAATTAATTTCAAGTTTTCCTATATAAACTCGAGTTTTATCTATCATTGTCACCTGACATTTTTCTCTGACACTCTGATTTTTTACCAAACTTTAATACTTTTGAGGCATCATTTTCAAGGTAATTTTGTTTGGGTTATTTCTTCTTGGTTTTGTTATCCTGTAAATTGACAAGGGAAATTTTACAGATAACCATACCAAAAAATTTGTTTTAGTCCCCTAAAGAAGTCTGAAAACGTTCAAAATGGCCTAAAACTCCCTTTCAAAAATCAAGTTTTTTAAGAACTTAGCCATTTTCAGCTTTTTGAATTGGGCGCAAGAAATATTGTGTCAACATCATGAGATGTGCACCCCTTAGAAAATCCTTTGGCACCCGGATTAACATGTTAACATCGATGAAGTTGCGCCCCTTAGGCGCAGGAAATGACATGTCAACATCATTAAACATGCACCTAAAAAGGCACTGAGAGTATTATGTTGATGCTAATGAAATTGCGCCAAGGTGCATTTAAACCTGTGTCGACACTCTAGAAGGTGCGCCAAAGAAAATTGGTGAAATAATTAATTCCAGCTTTTCTATAAATAGGCTCTCAACACCTGTCATTTTCACAAATTGAAAATTGTGAAAAGTATTTTTTTTGCGCCTGTCAGCTATCCTTGTCACCCCCGCGTGCCGTTTTTTGAGCTTGTGGACCCCAATGTTGTCCTTTGTCATTTATTAAACCGGGTAAGTGGCTTCTATCATCCTTGTTGTTATGGCTTTTGTTTCTTGGTTATTGTTAGGTTTTAGGGTTGTTATAAACCAAAAGGTTAAATCTAAAAATGAATAACTTACCAATCCATAACCAACTGGAAATCCCCTTTTCCTCTCCTTCTATATTTGCAAATCTGGAAGGTCCCTACCTCTAAAAAAACCTGAGGCCCTTTCCCTACTTATTATCTTCTAACAAAACCTCTCTTTACCATTTGAAAAAATCAAAAAAGAGAGGAGAAATCTAGGAAATTGCAAATAAATCACTTAAACCATACTATTTTTCATGTTGCAACTATCCACATTCGCACCTTGGTAACATATCCCTGTGCAACATACCTGCACGCCAAAAATAATAACACTTAGCAACTTTTGTGAGGGGACAGGTGCATCCTGGCCAACATCAGCATAGGATGTTGTGAGCTTTAAAACTATGCCAAGCACTTTCCCCTTTGGAGCGTTGATTTCCTTTACAGCATATTCCAAAATTGCACCTTGGGTGCACTTATAAGCCATGCAACAACATCCTTTCCAACGCCCAGCTAAAGTAAATTTCCTAAAGCGCAGGTGCATGATCCTTAACATCAACATGGCATGTTGTATGTCGTAAACCCGCGCCCTACGCTTTTCCCTTGGCGCTACCTTTTGTCATGCAACACTCTCCAAAAGTGCGCCCTTTGGCGAAAATTTTCTCCTGTCAACACAGGCACACTTTTTACATGTTGACATCCCCAAAAGTGTGCCTAGCCTTTTTAAGCCTCTGCAACATGCTGTGAACTTGCGCCTTGCGCCCTAAGCCTTATAATTGCTCATTCTTCTTTCTGCAAGATTTCATTATGAATAACATGACGGTTGACATGGATCTTCTATGTTGGACCTCCTTGATTCTCCTTACAGAACAACAATACCCATCCTCGAGCTCACACATGTCTTCATCAAGCAAAAATCCAACCAATTCTAAAGGAAAAGCAAAGTTAACAGAACAAGAGATGAAGTATAAATATTAGAAAGTTAGGATGCCTAACTCATACATGGAGAGTGATCTCGACATCAGAGACTCTGAAGTTGGGAACATTGATATGGAAGACTTCTGGGTGAGAACCAACCAAGCTACTAGTGGCCTCTGGATGAACAAACTAGTGGGCAGTGGATTGCACTTTGTAGCTGGGCTGCCAATAAGTGTTGTGAATAATAAATTTATCATTTTGGTTACCCGTTGCTATAATGAGGACACAATATGTGTCGAAGATAAGGAAGGAAAGATGATAATTGACCTAACAACTCATCATTTTGAAATAACCCTGGGCATTCCTCATCACAGGCAATATGTCACCATTAGCCTTCAAGACTGCAAGAAGGCATAGGACAACAATGAGGAAAAATGCATGAAAATGATGAATGAGGTCTATCTCAAGAAAAAAAACTCGGTGAGCAGATGGCCACAGAACATCCACCGTAGTGACTTCAATGAGGAACTGAGCGATACAATCACCTTCCTGGATAGAATATTTGGGCTTCCTGATGCCCATTATTTCCATAAATGGATGTTGAGGTACTTAGAGACTATGAGCAAGAATGTATCTGATCAGTGTTTTGGCTGGGGAGAAGTCATCAATGACACCATCTCCCAGTAGCTTCAATAGGTCCTCACAACTGGAAAGTTCTATATGAACTCCTACATTGTATACGCTGCAACATCAACAAGATATTTTGCAAGCCTAGCTCAAACTGGGGTATGGCCCCAGGTCAAAATATATGAATACTACCTAGAGCTAAGGCTCGAGAACAGCATCCCCTAGTTCTCAAAAATCAACGATGCCTTCTTCTATGAGGTGATATGCCTATTGAGGCCGAATATGAGACACGGTCAGACTAGCCTGAGTGTGATCACTATCACCAAGAAGTGGGGAGCATTGTTCACACAGTTTCCCACATTCACTTATCTCAGGGCGGTGAATTTCAAGGGTGAACTGAAAAAGTTACCAAGGTATGCAGGGCCCAAGATAATTATCTTAGAGTTGTCAAGGAAACTAATCACATACCATGAGAGGTGCATGAAGAGAAAGAAAGGAGGAACTCCATTCCCCCTTACAGTGGGCCGATACACCTGCACCACACTGGCCAAAGCACGAGAAATGTATGCCGAGCTTGAATTGCAGAATCTAAAGCACAACTTCCCATCCAGGCCTACCTTCGATTGTCAGAGTTGCCTCCCAAAGGCAAAAATTGATCCTATCCATGTTTTTGAGATCGAGGACATCTACATCGACCTAACACATGAAATAGATATCAGGTGAAAGGATCACTCCTGGATGGCTCTAGAGGAAATTGTCCATTATGGCATAGCCATCGTTCCAAAAGCATTCTAAGAACTTGATCAAGAAATTGATCAAGTTTACCTTGACATGGATGGGGACGATTGGCCATTTGCAGAGATTGACAGAGCCAAAGCACCAAAGAACATTCAAGAAAGGGTTAAACCCACGTTGTAGCACACCAAACATTAGTGTAAACAGAATGGTCTCACCTACCTCGGGGTAGATTTCACTACTTCCCCTTCAGGTAGAGCACCTCCAAGAATGGCCCAGGTGCTAAAAGGAAAAGGAAAGGATAAGGAGGGAGAACCAAGCAAACAAGAAGAAACTCTTGAAAGCCCTCCTACTACTTCTGAGAAGCAAGTGGTCGACCTGGTGTCTCTAGGTAAAGAAGAAGAGACCACCAAAGTTTCAACGGATACATCCACTTAGGATGTTATCACAGCTACAACCACTGAGGTACCCACCATTCCTTCTTCCACTCCTTCTCCTCCCCCTTTCATTGAAGCATCTATTCCTATGGATGTTTCTTCTTCTCTCCCTTCCTCCCTTCCATCTCCCACCTCTTCCATCTTCTCCTCTCTCGTGGATCTGTCACCCAGTGTTCCCTCCATCCAATTACAAATCCCTTCCACCTCTATGTCCTTTTTTTCCCCTGTAGTAACTCCAAGCCCCACAAGAAACAACTCGTTGGACTCCTTATCAATGCCACCACCAAGTGTCTCAACATTCTTCCCTACAGCATCTTCAGTTGCTTCCCCTTTCACTCTTATTTCTTCTTCCATTCCCTCTACTCCTTCACCCATAAGTCCAAGTTGGATTTCTAACCATCTAGTTCAACTCAAGAGAAAGTTTCCCATCGCACCCATGGACTTCTCTGTCATTCTGAAGAAGGGACCCAAGAAGCAAAAAGCTATAACTCGCTTCTCTAAGAATGTTTTAGGAGAGAGAGAGTTATGGAGATTACATATGCAAATCCCATGAAAGAAAAGAAATATTTGTCTCCTAAAAAATTTACAGTGACCCAAGTCACGATGGGAACCTCATCTGAAAGCCTATAAGGAGAGGTTGTGTCTGTTGTAGACACCCTTTGCAAGAAGCTTCAGGAAGTAAAAGAGGAGAAGAGAATACTCAAGAAGCAAAACAAACATCTCCTCCAAGCATTGTAGAGAATGGGAAACGCTCCGCCTATAACTACCACCGATCCTAATGAAGTTCTCAGTCAGGATAAGATAAATGAATATGCCAAGATTGGCAAACAAGGCACAGTAGTGTCCTCCTGGATAGAGTGAATCCTCAGAGATAGTGAGGAAATAATCAAGAAATTCATAGGACTCTACCAGGGTATAGATCAAGAAAATAAGGAGATACAAGCAGTAGCAAGATCCCTCTCCGAGGAGTTGGAAAATGCCAGATTGCAACACAAAACATTCCAAGAAATGGTCGACTGCTCAGCTGATGACCTAGTAAAGGTCGATGTCATTGATCACCCGTGGGAACACAACAAAAATCTCATTGCATTGGATTACCAGGTTGATCAAATGGAATATATCCTGGAGAGGATAGATAAAATCAAGGATGAAGCCCTGGATGCAAAATACAACATGGAGCAGATGGTTACAAAGATGTCTCCAGGGATGCTCAGTGAATCATTCACCTTGAGGGAGGCAGATGATACAATCCAGCTCTTCAAGGCTATCAGCAACCCAAGGTTTGGTGCCAGAGGTCACTTTTGATCGAGAATCAATCAATAACCTTCTGGCTTGCCACGATTTCATTGGATTCTTGATTGAGGCATGCGAATAGTACACTGGATTACAAGACAAGCTCAAGACTGAAAAAGAAACTTGCAAAGTTATTGGTGACCATTTCAAGGGTCTAGATCACAATCAACTTCAGACAATGATCAGCAAGTTCATGGAATACCGAGCTCAGTGTCACATCACCTCTCTTGATCAGAAGCAAGACACTTCAGTTTAAGCCAAGAGATGATGAGGAGTAGTTTCTCCTCTTGTGTACGCTTCGATCATTTTTGTAAAAATATTTAAAAAGTATGTTGGCATTTATGATGACATCATCCATGTTGCATCATGGGATGTTTCCATCCAAAAACTTGCCCAAAGTCAACTTTTGACTTTTTAGATATTTTGTAAATTTTTTAGATATTTTGTAAATAGTGGTTGGCTTCTTTTTGTCTTCTTCCTCCTTCTCCTTCTATAAATACTAGAATACTTGTTGTATTCCAGGTGGACATTTTTTGTATGAAAAAAGAAGTGAAGAGAGAAAGACTTTGTGCCTTCTTGTAACATAAGAGATATTAATATATATGTTCAGACTTTGTGCTCAATATATGTGTTATTTGCATCAGATCTTTCTTAAGTTAGATCTATGTTTCTATTCTATTGGATTCATTCTTATTATCATCATATGTTCATCAGTATTGCTTTGTTTGTTTATGCAAGTAAGTTTGGCTCTGTTTACTACCAGCCCAAAGCATAAACCTTCTGACCTTTCTATCTTGGAATTCATTTCTTTTCTCCCTTCAGATCTACCTTCCTCCATTCCTTCCCTCCTACCTTTTCTATTTGCAGTTGGAACTACCTCTACTGGGATGAGATCCCAAACCCCATGAAGTTAGAATAGTCTAGATTTGCACAGATTCCTGCTTGATAGAATAACAATAAACTAGTTTCGCTTTGCTGTCTCAAAGAGGGGCTATGCCCTACACACTGTTGGCCTGTTTTCCCACAACTTGTCTAACCGAAAGATTTTCAAACCAACAGTTTTTGGTGACTCCGCTGGGGATCGAACTAAGGAAATAATTTTTAAAAATGTAAAAATCACTACCAGTTTGCAAATTTTAACTCTTTGTTAAAAATTAAAATTTTTGTAGAAGTGATCAAAACTAAAAATTTCCTTATACAAATCCATAGATCTAGGCCAGATAGGAGCTTTTAGTTCGTTGAGTTTTTACAAAAACTTGTATATTTCCGTAGATCTGAGATTCTGACATTTCATGATATTTTCAAAACCTTGCAAAATTCAGGTCAAAGATCTGAAAATCAGCTTTCTAAATTAACCCACTTTTTATCCTTGTTAATCTTTGTCAGAAAACCGCAATCAGTTGTTATTAAAGAGGGTAAAATTAAAAATTGAAAAGTACATGCTGCTGATTTTTGCCAGAAAAATCAGAAAATCAGCAAGTACAAACAAAAAGATTGTTGTAAATCTACTCTTAATTGTTGCAGATATGAATGGGTATGCTGGCGGGTGAAAAATTTACTCGTGGAAGAAGAGCTCATGGAGAATTTGATCCAATATTTGATCTACTTCAAAGGCACAATTTCAATATCACTCCAGCATGATTCACATCACTAAGTTCAGTAGATCGATCAGCAAGAAGTGCCTCGCCTCCACGAAAGAGCCAGATTTCACAAGGTGCCTTGACATCAATTTGCAGTGCTCTTTTGCTAAGTGGAACCACACTCCCTACTCATGTTATTTTTCCCACTTTTCAAATGGCAATAAATCTACCTGTACCATGGGGAAATGCCATGGGTCCTCTAGCACTGCCGCATCCAGTCAACCCCCTCCCTCACAGAAATCACAAGAATTTCCCAAAATTTGATGGGAGTGGAAATCAAAGCATAGATGCACATATAGCTATGTTTATTATGTCATGCAGTATTCTGGATGTGACTCATGAAGACGTATCTGTACGTCTCTTTCTTGAGACCTTGCAAGGGCCTACATCAGAATGGTTCCAGCATTTACCAGCCGGATCCATCACCAGTTGGGCCACATTACGGACTGAATTTGAAGATAGGTACAAGCCTTCAGAAGATGCATTCACATTATTGTCATGAATCACTCACATGAAGAAGGAGGCCAATGAAACCATGCACGATTTTATCACCCGTTTCAATTCGCTAATCAACTGTGTGCCACCTACCATGTTGCCAACATTAGAGAATCAAAAGTGTTTCTTTATGAATGCAATGAGTTCAAAAGTAAGTTTCTTACTTTTACAAGAATAAATACCCACTTTGGTCCTTGCCCAAGCTATGGCCATTCGGATAGAGGTCAACCTTCTTATATCTGGTGAGTTAAGATGAGAGCCATCAAATCGAAGGCTTCAACTTCTTCTGAGGCCACCTCATCAGATCCAGCATTTTAGAAGATGGCAAATGATTTGCTCTCGTTGAAGAAGCAATTGGCTCAAACATCGTCTACTACTCCTTACCGAGATATCCCACAAAGGAACTTCACTCCCAACAATGCCCCCCAAAGGCCGCGTTTTTCGGCTACTTCTCCAAGGTTAGAAATTGAATCCCCTCTATTTAATGCCTTGGTTGAAATCAAAGAAGATGATACAAATTATGAAGAACCTTTGTCACAAGGTGAAGATGATCAAGATGTCGGTGAACTGACTGGTGACTCTACTATCGGGTATATGGAATTTGAAGATGAGGAATCTGATGAAGAAGAGGGTACCCAAGGGTATGTAAGTGGACAATCATACATGGTTTTCACTCACTCGTAAGGAAAAGAAGCAAAGGTTGCTGCTGAAAAACAAAAGGAAAAGGTTGTGGTAGCTCCACCGCCAACGATCGCTAAAAGAGGTAATCCCCTTCCTACTCAACCTCCTGTTAAACCTTTTGTAAAGAAATATTTTCCTCCCATTTCTCCTCCAATTCATCCTTCCTCCAATTCCATAAAGACCAGTAATCCTCCTCCACAAACATGAAATGAAGGACTCATTCCTTCATTAGTGCAACCCTTGGTCGCATTTGATATAATTGATCATGCCAAAAAGACCAAGATCCAAATGTCTGAGGTTGAATACCTTCAGTCCAACCCAGAGCAGCTTGTAAGGTTAACTAAGTATATCCAAAACCAGGCTATCATCCTTCCTCCTGTTTCTCCAAAAGGAATTCTTCCCACCCCTCCTACGTCTCACGTAAATGTCGCCTCGACTTCCACGTCGGGAAAAATTGAACCTTTTTACCTATCTCTCCTGATCAATGGTCATAAACTAAGCAACTGTATAATTGATTCTAGAGCTTTTGATAATGTTATGCTAGCAAAGGTTACCCATGCTTTGGGCCTCACACTTACTAAACCTTTTGGCAGATGCTACTCCATGGAAACCAAACAAGTACCATTGATTGGTCAGATCAAGGATGCGCAGTTTGCATTTGTGGCATTTCCTGAGAAAAGGGTAAAAATGACTATTCTCATAGCTGATATTCCAGTAGCCTATGGGATATTGCTAGGGAGGAGCTTCTGTAAAGAAGTTGGTGGGGAAATTCATATGGACTGGTCCAAAGCTAGGATTCCTGTCAAAGGAGTGATGCAGATGTTGGAACCAGAATCACAAAAGAAATATCTAGTCACCAATTCTGAAGACCCCGAGGCTTAGATTCTCCTCAAATCATTAGGGATGGGAAACTACTTCTTGTCCACTAACTCAGATAAAATGGATGTTCTCATCTAAGAAGAGGATCTCAACAAAGTGTGGACATTGTAGTTTGATGGCAGTTGTGCAACGAGTGGATGCGGTGCTGGGGTTGTTCTAATATCTCCTGAGGAGGATATTTTCCCTTTTTCTTTCAAGTTGCAGTTCTTCAATACCAATAATACTATTGAGCATGAATCCTTGTTACTTAGCATGCAAGCCATAAAAGAGAAAGGAATTAAGAATCTAAAATTATGAGGTGATGCCAAGCTAATTGTCAATCAGGTAAAAGGGATATACCAAGTAAAGAATGACTGGCTCAGACACTACCGCAATGCAGTATGGGATAGCATCGAAGAGTTTGACACTTTCTCAATCAAAGTAGTTCCATGAGCTCAAAATGACATGGCTGATTCATTGGTCATCTTAGCATCTCTCATGCTCCCTCACCCAGGGTTAAAAATAGATACATATACCATTGAGGTGGTTTTTCACCCGAGTGTGCCAGATAATTCACAACACTGGCAAGTGTTCAATGATGACAACCAACTTATCACTTTTCTGGAGAAAGCTGACAATTTCAAAGAGCTTCATTTTGATGGATCAACTTCTGCATGTCGTGAGTCTCTCACCAGTCAAGCACATGAATCTAAAAAAGAAACAGTGATACAACTCAAAGGAAATAAGATTCTGAAAGGTTTAGTTTCCTTAGAATGATTATTTGATAATCATGACCGTTTTGTCAAGAAAAAGTGACAGGATGATCCTTCCTCTTCTCTCAGAAACTGAATCTATCAATCTGGGTACTACAGAACATCCTCGTTCTGTGAACATCAAGAAGTGTTGTACGCCCGAAGAGAAAAGTGAAAATTCGTCAAGTTGCTGAAAAAGTACATGGATGTATTAGCATGGTCTTATGCTGATCTGAAGTCTTTCAAGACAAAGGACATTCGGCATGACATCCCGCTCAAGGATGACATCAAGCCTTTTCGTCAAAAGCAAAGGCATTACAACCCCAAAATCTCAGGTACCATCCAGGCTGAAATTCAGAAGATGTTGGATGCAAGAATTATTTTTCCAATTCATCATAGTACCTGGGTTGCTAATATTGTACCTGTGCGGAAGAAGAATGGTGAGATATGCATATGCGTGGACTTTCGCAACTTGAACCAGTCATCCTTAAAGGATAACTATCCACTGCCAATAATGGATCAAGTGCTACAGGCAATAACCGGTTCAGAAATGTTGTCTATGCTTGATGGTTTTTCAGGTTACAATCAAATTCAAGTCACGCCTGAAGATCAGTTCAAAACAGCATTCACCACTCCTTGGGGTACCTTCACCTACAGCAGGATGTCATTCGGTTTAATCAACGCCGGTGCCACCTTCCAATGAGCAATGGAATTTACATTCAAAGGTATGATGGGAAAGGTCATCATAGTTTACCTAGATGACCTAACCGTGTTCTCCAAGAAACAAAGTGATCATTGAGATCATTTAGAACAAGTCTTGATCAGATGCCGAGAGCACGGGATTTCACTAAATCCCAAGAAGTCAGTTTTTGGGGTCACTGAAGGAAAGTTGCTAGGACATGTCGTCAGTAGGAAGGGAACTAAGATAGATGTCGAAAGAGTCAAGGCTATTTAGAGCCTTACTTTTCCTACAAGCAAGACTGGTGTTCACTCTTTCTTTGGAAAGGTAAATTTTCTCAAGTGCTTCATCCCTGATTTTGCTGAGAAGACTCGTCATATATCTAATATGATGAAAGGGTCCCAAACATTCCAATGGAGTGAGGAAGGCAAGGAATCATTCAAAGACATAAAGACTTCCATCGCTCATGTTCCTGTTCTGGTGTGTCCTGACTTCAGCAAAGACTTCATCATGTACAGTTATGCATCTGTGCATACTATATCAGCTATCTTGATGCAAAAGAACTCCGAGGATATTGAATCCCTGATTGCTTTCATGAGCTCTCCTCTTAAGCCTCATGAACTAAAGATGTCACAATTAGAAAAGCATGCCTTTGCCATGGTAAAAGAAGTCAAAAATTTCTGCTACTACATTCTGAATTCTCATACAGTAGTGTTGGTTCCAGACACGGCTGTTAAGTCTATCCTGACTCAACAGGAGTTAGGGAGCTTATGAGGGAATTGGATCGCAAAGGTCCAAGAATATGATCTAGACATCAGAGAAACCAAGTTGGTAAGGGGTAAGGGTCTGTGTCAGCTAATGGCTGAAAATAAAGACTCAGAGGTACCTAAAGAGCAAATTGCTCACATTGATGAAGAACAAAGTGAACTGGAAAAAGTGGATTCTTTAGCCATGGTTCTATTTGTCGCAACCAACGATGAATGGTATTCTGACATCACATTCTTCCTCACCTATGGAGAGTTCCCAACTCACCTAACCACTAAGGAAAAGTGAGCGGTAAAGCTCAGAGCCGCAAGATATGTCATATGGGATGATGGATTGTACAAACGTAGAATTGACGGTGTTTTCCTACGATGTGTTGATAAGCTGCAGTAGATAAAATTGTTAAAAAAAATCACGATTCAACCTATGGTGGTCACTTCTCCTCATTTGTGATGGCACATAAAATCATTTGGGCCAGGTACTACTGGCCGACGCTATTTCAGGATGCAGCTACCTGGGTAGCAAAATGTGAACTTTGCCAACAGTTTGTTGGCAAACCAAAGCTAGCTGCATTTCCCCTCAGGCCCGTCATTATTGATGAACCATTTAGGAAATGGGGAATTGATTTCATTGGAGCACTCAATCCTCAATCGAGTGCTGGACATAGTTACGTCCTAACAGCAACAGATTACTTCATGAAATGGGTGGAGGCCATACCTATCAAGCATGCCACTTCTGAAGTTGTTTACAACTTCATCAAAGAGAATATTATCATGATATTTGGCATTCCACACAAAATCATTACTGACGATGCTTCCAACTTCTCTTCACGGGAAGTTATTGGTTTTTATTATGGATATGGAATAACCTTGGCTCATGCTTCTGATTACTATCCTCAGGGAAATGGTCATGCATAATCTAGCAACAAGAACCTAGTGACTATCATATGGAAGCTAGTTGATGAAAATCAGTGGTTCTGGTAGAAATCATTGTACGATGCTCTATGGGTGGATCATATCACTCCAAAGAGATCTCTCAGCATGTCACCTTTCCAGGTGTTGTATGGGACCGATGCTGAAATTCCTATCTCTGCAGAACTTCCTGCTCTGTGCTTGGCTCGAGCAATCAAAGATGAAACTTTTCAGAGTTCTCTTGAAAAGAGGATTATGTACCTAAGGAACTTGAAGAAAAGCGAGTGAAATTGGTCGACAGGATCACTGAACATCAGAATCAAGTCAAGAGGTTGTTTGACAAGAAATCTAGTTAAAGAGATTTCCAAGTAGGAGATATTTTCCTTCTGTGGGACAAACGAAGAGAACCAAAAGGTATGCATGGAAATTTTGACTCCCTTTGGAGAGGGCCATACAAGATCAAGCAACTCAATGGAGAGAATAGTTTCTATCTCTCATATCTGGACGGAACCAAACTCTCGCTTCCCTATAGTGGGCAGCACCTAAAGATTTTCAGGAAGTAGAGCTTGCTCTCTTCTTTGTACAGTTTGTTTTCATCATCTGTTTTCTCTCGTCATGTCTTTGCTTTCATTATGTGTGTGTACCCTTCCTTCCCTTTTTGGTCGCCCTTGTTTTTGACTCTCCATAACCCAATGGATAGGCACATGAAATCTGGGATTCTCTACCCTTAAGTTTCACTTAAAGATAGTCCCCAGAAAGAGCCAGTTGTTATCCTGTAAAATTGACAAGGGAAATTTTGCAGATAACCATACCAAAATTTCTATTTTGGTCCCCTAAAGAAGTCTGACAACGTTCAAAATGGCCTAAAACTCCCTTTCAAAAATGAACTTAGCCATTTTTAGCTTTTTAAACTGGGCAAGAAATTGTGCCTTTTTGCATGAAATTTTGTCCTTTGGCATCAAAAATCATGCCAACATCAATGTTGTGCTAAGGTAAAAATGACATGAGTAAACATGCGCCTAAAATGTGTGCTAAGGACGCTAATGAAATGTACATACCAAAAGGTGCAATTCCCTAAGGCGCTTTAGAGAAAAATTAGGAAATGTCTTAAGGTGACTAAAAACTTTATGTCTCTACCAATTAAATTGCACCAAGGTGCATTTGCAACCTGTGTCGAAAGAAACTTGCCAAAGAAAGTTGGTAATTAATTATAGGTTTTCTATAAATAGGTGCTCAACACCTATCATTTTCACAAATTGAAAATTGTGAAAAGTATTTCTCTATGCCTTTCAGCTGTCCTTCTCACCCCTGCGTGTTGTTTTTCGAGCTTGTGGACCCCAACGTCGTCCTTCGTCCTTTATAAAACCGGGTAAGTGGCTTCTATCATCCTTGTTTTTGTTATGACTTTTGTTTCTTGGTTATTGTTAGGTTTTAGGGTTGTTATAAACCAAAAGGTTAAATCTAAAAATGAATAGGCAACTGAAAACCCCATTTTCCTCTCCTTCTAGATCTGTAAATCTGGAAGACCCCTGCCTCTGAAAAATCCTAAGGCCTTTTCCCTGCTTATTATCTTGTTACAAAACCTCTCTTTACCATTTGAAAAAACCAAAAAAGAGAGGAGAAATCTAGGAAATTGCAAAGAAATCACTTAAACCTCGGCGCACTATTTTTTCATGTTGCAACACCCACAGTCACACCTTGGCGCACTGTCCCCACTTGCAACATATCTCTAACCTACGCCCAGTATAATAACACTTAGCAAATTTTGTAAGGGCGCAGGTGTATCCTGACCAACATCAGCATAGGATGTTGTGAGATTTAAAACCGCACCAAGCGCTTTCCCCTTTGGCGTGTTGATTTCCTTTGTAGGATATTCCAAAATTATGCCTTGCGCGCACTTATAAGCCATGCAACACCATCCTTTCTAGTGCCCATCTAAATCAAATTTCCTAAGGCGCAAGCACATGATCCTTGTCATCAACATGGCATGTTGTATGTCATAAACCCATGCCCTACACTTTTCCCTTGGCACTATGTTTTGTCATGCAACACTCTCCAAAAGTGTGCCCTTTATAACCCTTTGGCGCATATTTTCTCCTGTCAACACAGGCGCACCTTTTTACATGTTGACATCCCCAAAAGTGTGCCCAACCTTTTTAAGCCTCTGCAACATGTTGTGAACTTGTGCCTTGCGCCCTAAGCCTTGTAAATGCTCACTCTTCTTTCTGCAAGCTTTCATTATGAATAACATGATGGTTGACATGGATCTTCTGTGGTGTACCTCCTTGATTCTCCTTGCAGAACAACAACAGCCATCCTCAAGCAAAAAGCCAACCAAGTATAAAGGAAAAGAAAAGTTGATAGAACAAGAGATTAAGTACAAATATCAGAAATTCAGGATGCCTGACTCATACACAGAGAGTGATCTCGACATCAGAGACTCTGAGCTTGGGCACATTGATATGGAAGACTTCTAGGCGAGAACCAACCAGGCTATTAGTGGCCCCTGGATGAACAAACTAGTGGGCAGTGGCTTGCACTTTGCAGCTGGGCTGCCAGTAAGTGTTGTGAACAATGAATTTATCATGTTGGTTTCCCGTTACTATAAAAAGGACACAAGATGTGTCGAAGATAAGGAAGGAAAGACGATCATCGACCTAACAGCTCGTCATTTTGAAATAACACTGGGCATTTCTCATCAAAGGAAATACCTCACCATTAGCCTTGAAGACTGTAAGAAGGCATGGGATGAAAATGAGGACAAATGCATGCAAATGATGAACGAGCTCTATCTCAAGAACAAAAACCTGGTGAGAAGATGGCCACAGACCATCCACCATAGTGACTTCAATGAGGAATTGAGTGATACAATCACCTTCCTGAATAGAATATTTGGGCTTCCTGATGCCCATTATTTCCATAAATGGATGTTGAGGTACTTAGAGACCATGAGCAAGAATGTATCTGATCAGCGTTTTGGCTGGGGAGAAATCATCAGCGACACCATCTCTGAGTAGCTTCAACAAGTCCTCACAACTGGGAAGTTCTATATGAACTCCTATGTTGTATACACTGCAGCATCAGCAAGAGATTTTCACAGGCCTAGCTCGAAATGGGGTATGGCCCCAGGTCAAAATATATGAATACTACCTAGAGCTAAGGCTCGAGAACACCATCCGCCAGTTCTCAAAAATCAACGACGCCTTCTATGAGGTGATCTACCTATTGAGGCCAAATATGAGACACGGTCAGACTAGCCCGAGTGTGATCACTATCACCAAGAAGTGGGGAGCATTGTTCACATAGTTTCCCACATTCACTTCTCTTAGGGAGGTGAATTTTGAGGTTGAACCGACAAAGCTACTAAGGTATGCATGGCCTAAGCTGATTCTCTTGGAGTTGTCAAGGAAACTAATCACATACCATGAGAGGTGCATGAAGAGAAAGAAAGGATGAACTCCATTCCCCCTTATAGTGGGCCAATACACCTGCACCACACTGGCCAAAGCACTGGAAATGTATGCTGAGCTTGAATTGCTAAATCTAAAGCATAACTTCCCAGCAAGGCCCACCTTTGATTGCCAAAGTTACCTCCCAAAGGAAAAAATTGATCCTATCCATGTTCCTGAGATCGAAGACATCTACATCGACCTGACACACAAAATAGATATCAAGCGAAAGGATCACTCCCGGCTGGCTCTGGAGGAAATCATCCATTATGGTGTAGTCATCATTCCAAAAGGATTCCAAGAACCTGATTAAGAAATTGATCAAGTTTACCTTGACACGGATGGCGACGATTGGCCATTCACAGAGATAAACAGAGCCAAGGCACTCAAGACCATTCAAGAAATGGTTAAACCCACATTGCAGCGCACCAAACATTACTACAAATAAAATGGTCTCACCTACCTTAGGGTAGATCTCACTACTTCCCCTTCAGGTAGAGCACCTCCAAGAATGGCCCAGGTGCTGAAAGGAAAAGGAAAGGATAAGGAGGGAGAACCAAGAAAATAAGAAGAAACTTCTGAAAGCCCTCCTACTACTTCTGAGAAGTAAGTGGTCGACCTGGTGTCTCCAAGTAAAGAAGAAGAGACCACTAAAGTTTCAATGGATACATCCACTCACGATGTTATCACAGTTACAACTACTGAGGTACCAACAATTCCTTCTTCCACTCCTTCTCCTCCCCTTGTCATTGAAGCATCTATTCCTATGGATGTTTCTTCTTCTCTCCCTTCCTATCTTCCATCTTCTCCTCTCTCATGGATCTGTCACCCCATCTTCCCTCCATCCCATTATAAATCCCTTCCACCTCCATGTCCTTTTCTTCCCCTGTAGTAACTCTAGGCCCCAAGGGCAGCAGGGCTTTGGACTCCTTGTCAATGCCACCACCAAGTGTCTCAACGTTCTTCCCTACAACCTATTCAGTTACTTCCCCTTTCACTCTTGTTTCTTCTTCCATTCCCTCTACTCCTTCTCCCATAAGTCCAAGCTGGATTTCTGACCATCTAGGTCAACCCAAGAGAAAGGTTCCCATGGAACCCATGGACTTCTTTTTCATTCTAAAGAAGGGACCCAAGAATCAAAAAGCTATAACTTTCTTCTCTAAGAGAGTTTCAAGAGAGAGAGTCATGGAGATTTCATATCAAGATCCCACAAAAGAAAAGAAAGATCTATCTCCTACAGCCTTTACAGTGACCCAAGTCACGATGGGAACCTCATCTGAAAGCCTACAAGGAGAGGCTTTGTCTGTTGTAAACGCCCTTTGCAAGAAGCTTCAGGAAGCAAAAGAGGAGAAGAGAATACTTAAAGGAACAAAACAAACATATCCTCCAAGAATTGCAGAGAATGGGTAATTCTCTACCTATACCTACCACCAAACCTACTGAAGTTCTTAGTCAAGATAAGATAAATGAATATGCCAAGATTGGTAAACAAGGCATAGCAGTGTCCTCTTGGATAGAGAGAATCCTCAAAGATAGTGAGGAAATAATCAAGAAATTCACAAGACTCTACCAGGGTATAGATCAGGAAACTATAGAGCTACAAGCAGTAGCAAGATCCCTCTCCAAGGAGTTGGAAAATGCCAGATTGCAACATGAAACATTCTAAGTAATGGTCGAATGATAAGCTAATGACCTATTAAAAGTTATCATCATTGACCACCCACGGGCACATAACAAAGCTCTCGTTGTATTGGATTACCATGTTGATCAAATGGACTATATCCTGGAGAGGATAGATAAAATCAAGGATGAAGCCCTGGATGCAAAATACAACATGGAGCAGATGGTTACAAAGATGTCTTTAGGGATGCTTAGTGAATTGTTCACCTTGAGGGAGGAAGACGATACAATCCAGCTCTTCAAGGCTATCGCAACCCAAGGTTTAGCGCCAGAGGTCACTTTTGACTGAGAATCTATCAATAACCTTCTAGATGTTCATGATTTCATTGGATTCTTGATTGAGGCATGCAAAGAGTATGCCGGGCTACCTGACAAGATCAAGACTGAAAAAGAAACTTATGAAGTTATTGGCAACCATTTCAAGGGTCCATATCATAATCAACTTCAGACAATGACCAGTAAGTTTATGGAATACCAAGCTCAGTGTCACATTGTCTCTCCCAATCATAAGCAAGGCACTCCATTTAAACAAAGAGATGACAAGGAGTAGTTTCTCCTCTTGTGTACGCTTCGATTGTTTTTGTAAAAATATTTAAAAAGTATGTTGGCATTTACAATGACATCATCCATGTTGCATCATGGGATGTTTCCATCCAAAAACTTGCCCAAAGTCAACTTTTGACTTTTTAGATATTTTGTAAATAGTGGTTGGTTTGTTTTTGTCTTCTTCCTTCTTCTCCTTCTATAAATACTGTAATACTTGTTGTATTCCAGGTGGACATTGTTTTTGTATGAAAAAAGAAGTGAAGAGAGAAAGACTTTGTGCCTTCTTGTAACAGAAGAGATATTAATATATATGTTCAGAATTTGTGCTCAATATATGTGTTATTTACATCAGATCTTTCTTAAGTTAGATCTATGTTTCTATTCTATTGGATTCATTCTTATTATCATCATATGTTCATCAGTATTTCTTTGTTTGTTTATGCAAGTAAGTTTGGCTCTGTTTACTACCAGCCCAAAGCATAAACCTTCTGACCTTTCCATCTTGGAATTCATTTCTTTTCTCCCTTCAGATCTATCCTTCCTCCGTTCCTTCCCTCCTACATTTCTTTTACTAGTTGGAACTACCTTTACTGGGATGAGATCCCAAACCCCATGAAGTTAGAATAGTGTAGATTTGCACATATTCCTGCTTGATAGAATACCAATAAACCAGTTTTGCTTTGTTATCTCAAAGAGGGGCTATGCCCTGCACATTGTTGGCATGTTTCCCCATGACCTGTCTAACCGACATATTTTCAAACCAATAGGTTTATAATTGTTTTGGGTCTTCTTCCTTTTTTATTTTCTTTTGTTCTTCCTTTTTCAAATTTTGGAAATGGAACTCTCATCATCCATCATGTTTTCCTTAAGAATGTTTTCTGATTTCCACAGCTACAAAATCCAACATGTGTAGGCATCTAGTCCAAATTGCATGATAATTTCTTCCTGATCTCTACAAGTGTTTGATTCTCATTCCTTGCTCATTGGTGAGTTCATAGTTTACAGATTATTCTTTCAAAACTTTCACTTTCAGATTTTTATAGATTCCCTTTTCGGAGTTTTAGAGATTCCCTTTTCAGAGTTTTGGATGTCCTCCTTTTTAGACTTTCGAAGGTTCAGGGTTTTCATTTTTGGAGTTTCGGAGGTTTGCTAGTTTCAGGTTTTCAGAGGGTTTGCACTTCAGAACTATAATCTTTTCAAAATTTTCAACTTTGGCATTACGGATTTTTTGCAGTATTCCAAAATCTGAACTTAATGTCAACCTCCTCATCCAAAGGAAAAGAAAAGATGAAATATACATTTTTAGGAGTTGGTCCTCACTCGTGTCTTTCCTCATACTTAGGAATATTAGAGATATCAATCTTGGGCAGGCATATTTTCCAAACTTCTAGGAAAGGTTGAGATCTCCTAAAAATAAATCTTGGATACATGTTATATATGATAGTGAGCTTGCTCTCACTGTAGGTTTTCCTACATCCATGCATTGTCTCGAATTCATCTTGGCCATAACTACCCATTTTGATGAAGATTATAGGATGATGAAAAATGGTGATGGAAAGGTTATAATTCGATTGGAGTCTGATTTCTTTGAATATTTTCTTAAACTCCCTGATGTTGAGGACTATGCCACAATTTCACCTGAAGCTGCAATTTAACATGGGGACAAGGAAACCAAACTGTGTGTGAGGGTCATGATGAAGAGCTACTTGTTCAAGAGTGTCACCAAGTTTCCTAATACTATGTTTCAATTAGTTTTTTCCAAGAAGAAAATGATCTCATTGTGTTGTTGAGTAGAGTTTTGGGTCTTGCTTCTCCAAAAGAGTTTCAGGAATGGATATTCTTGTACATTTCCATTATCAAGAAGAAAGAAGAATTCATACGATGGGGAGAGAATATCAATAACTCTAGTTGTTTTCAATTGAGTAAAGTCTTGTCTTCCAAAAACTTTTAAGTGACTTCTTTCTTGGTCTATTCTACAACTACCATGGGCGAATTCAATGGGTTAAATACCAAAGGTGTTAGGATTGCATCATAGATTTTCAATCTTTATCCTCTAATCACGATAGACAAGGGAAGTAGAAATTTTCACACATTCAATGATGCCTTCTTCATTGTTCTTCTTTATCATTTTGAAAAGTATTTGTATATTTGAAGGATTTATGATGAGGCTTTCAAAGAAGTACGAGAGTGGGGAGGCATTTATCTTCAATTTCCAACATTTATGTACATCAAGATTCCTAGTTTTGTGGGTGCCCCAAGCAAGTTACCCAGGTGCCCTACTAACAAATAAGTTTCGCTAGAGATGGTTCCGCAAATTGTTGGATTATCACAAAATCCAAAAACAAATGGCATAAGTCAGGAGTTCATTTTCCCATATCAATCGGCAGATATACATGTGCCATTATATATAAATAATAGAATGTGGATGTGAAAATGTCTAAAGTGACTTTGCGAACATTTCATCCCAGAACCAATTTTGACTACTGGGAAAGTTCAGTGAAATAGGTTCATCCATTTCTTATGTGCCTTAGCTAGTGGATATTTGGATTCGTTGTCGGGATGAGTTAATTATCCTGAAATGAGAATACAAGAGGCTGACTTTGGATGAGGTTAGACAATTTGGTATCGCATATATTCCAAAGGAGATAGATAATTGGGAAGTTACTCTCCAAGCTTGGAAGAGTGCTTTGAATACTTTGAAGCCTTTAAATTACATTCAGAATAATATTTCTCCATGATAAGTCTAATTTATTTTGTTAATAGTTTATCTATGTATGTTTTTTGGATGTGCAATTCCTTAGTGTAAGTGATTAACTCACCTTTTTTTCAAATTATTTTGTTTCAATCTATGGGAAAATGATGTGGTTATCTTGAATATCAATTGTGGAAATATTATATTCCTTCTATTATAAAGTTACATTATCATTAACTATCATAAAGAGAAAGGGATGTTTGGCATGTGCCTATCTTATATTGTCATGATTTTTTGATTGTGTGTTCAAATAGATTTTATCTATCTATTAGGTATGTTTGGGGTCTTACAACCAAATGTATGTTATTTTGTCTATGGTTTATTATTTTCCCTATCTAAATAGTATAAGGTGAATTGGATGGTGATGGTTTCTTTATCCTTTTTGAGTTAACCCCTTCTAATGTGAAGATCATTAAATTATCTAGTTATACTCTTGGTGTATCACCGTATTTTCCTTATTTGTTAATTATAACCCTAAACCTTATGAATTAAGTACATTAGATTCATTTTAAATTGTTTTTAGCCTTGCAAATAGATCTTAAATTGTGTGCCTTAAGTTCTATAGGAATCCGGCCTTATCCAAAGGTTCATCCACAAGAAACAAGGTCCCACACCTTGAGGATGTTCCAACATTGCACAGGATCTTTTAGCAATTTAACAGGTGCATGATCCACGTGACCACCATTTTTGGCATGCCCGGTGAGACAATTTGGTACTTATCATCACACCTGCATGAATCAAAGTATGTGGAGACTCCATTTCTCTATATTTTAAGTCTCAGTGTGGTCACTTATGCGAAGAATTCAGACAAGAGCTTCATCTGAGAAAGGAAAATATCAACATACTGAATTATCCTTGTCTCCACCAAGGTGAAAGAGAAGCCATATTTCAACATCATCCCACAGAGGTTGTCCAAATCCTCCTTACAGAAGGTTTCCTTCACGAAGGAACAATTGACCTGTTATTTAAATTTTCACAGCTAGGAAGTTTATTTCATTTTCAAGGCCCATTCAAAGCCAAATATTTTCCAAAAGAAAAAGAGGACATAATCAAATCACAAAGAGAGACGAGAAGCTCACATACACTGCCAAGTGTCAAGCAGGTGCAACTTCAGAAGTCAAAGGAAAGGAAAAAGTCTCAAATTCTTACAGGGATGACATGTGGAGTCGACAAAGGAGTAGAGTAGCAAGCTCGCAGACGGTGCCAAGTGTCTACCCATCATTTTCCCAAGAGCCACAAAAAAATTAGAGTCATAAGGATGTGTGGGTCTTCCGTGTGGATCTTGCAACAAGCGGACTCTAGTTTCAAAGTGGGCCATAAAAATATAACAAGCTATCCACCACGTATGAGTGATTTTGGGTCTTATCAGTAAGATTTAATGCTCAAAACTTTTTCAAAAGATCGAAGGTGAAGGGTCATCTGACTCATCGTATTGGTGACAATCTAATGTGTAGCCTCATATGAAGAGTGTTATCCTGTGAATACTTGATTCATTCATCTACATTCATAGGGTCATTTCATTACAAAATACGTGTCATTTGAAACAAGAGGCCAAGAACCATTGCACGAAGGGCTGAAATATCTAGTTATGTAATAAATAGCTAAAAGGGTTTTCCCTCAAAATGCACGTCTATCTCAAGGGAGTCGGTTGCAGGATAATTAAAGATGCATTAAATGGGCATGGATCTCTTTCTTTCGAAGGGGGGAAAAATAATGGAAAATTGTGAGAAGGGTTTGAATAAATATGTTTCTATCACTTCATATCATTTATCATAATTAAGGGGTAGTTGGAGAAGAGTTCGAGAATTATCTCTTACCTCCTCCTCCCCCTATATATTGTAATGGAAATTTGATAAAAAAAGAAGGGGGAGATAGAAATTATTTAGTTAGACACAAGGAGAGTTAATATTTTCTTCTTTTTCTCAAGTCTCTCTTTTGTAAAAGACAGAGGTCTTGGAACTCTAGCCTTCTACCTGGGTTTTGTAACAACAATCTTGCCTCTTTTCTAAATGTAATATTGTGCACAATTATTGGAGTAATATATATGTCTTGTGGTGTTTTCTGTTCATCCTTCGCATATATTTATCATCTCTAATCACCTTTATTTTCATGTAGAAACTTTGCATCTCTCAATGTTGTTGTTATCTTTGAAGTTATGCTTAAGTAGTTTGAGGTAGTGTTCTGTGTGACCCTTTCTGACTGGTGGTGCATTTTGTCCACCCTTTTTCACTTATTCACCATTTCCCTTCTCAGGTAATTGTGGTCTTGATCGATCTCTTAGTAGGGTCATTACGTGCATCCTTAGTTTATTTTATGTTTTTATTTAAATTCTCCTTGCCCTTATCTCATCCTATAGAGAAGATACAGCTTCTTTAAAAATTTGGACATCTCCTTAGGGCGCACGTCCCACCAACCTAAGTATTCCCATGACTCTAACGTCTCTATCCACCAAGGATGGTTGTCAACATGTCCCTTAGTAACCATGGCTTCCAATTCTTGTTCTCCTTTCAACACCAGCAGCCCCTTGCTATTATCCCAAAGAGATGTTATTCCTACAGCTACTCTGAAAATTTTTCCATTTTTTATTGGAGAAACCAATTTTACTCCTTTGGAGCACATTTTGGATATAGTTAGTATATGTGCAGTAGATAGTATTACAGAGGAAAATGTGGTAGTCAAATTCCTCATTACTTCCTTTAAAGGTAAAGCACTTCAATGGTTTTTGAGTTTGAACATTTGTTCCATAACTAGTTGGAATGAGTTAGGTGATAAGTTTTGCAAGTAGTTTGAAGACAAAAGTGATCACCTATCACTTATGGAACAACTCACAACCATAAAAAGATCCCCTCGAGAATATATGATTGATTTTAATTTGTTTTTCAAAAAGACTTGGAGAAGAATTCCAAAAATCGTAAGGCCATCTCCAAGTAATGTGTTATTGTATTATTTACGAGCCTTGAACAATGATATGGCAGTTATGATCCAAGCAATTAGGGGAACTATAGTTCCTGATGTCTATGAAATCATTATAAGGGCTGAAAATTCTTTAATTCAAGTAGGAAATATTGTGCCTAGGCCTCCTATGCCTTTGTTTTCTGAAATTACAGGGAAATAGCCAATAATTTCCCCTATTCCAACAAATCCCAATCAATCAACTGTGACTGCATCCATTCCTTATAATGATCAAGCTGAGGTTAAATCGTTGTTGTAAACTTTTGGAAATGATCTCGTAGAAATAAAAAGGAAGTAGTATCAATATTCTCACCTGTATCAATCTCAATACCAAGTGTTTCATCCCCTTTTTCAAGGAACCAATCAGTCATAAAACCAAGCTACGAATCAAGCTAAAAATGTTAAGCCTTTGAATTTTTGGAACCCTCTTGCTGCTAGTTCATCCAGATTCATAGTTCATGTCCATAATAATCTAGTCCAAGATTATCAATGGTGTTATCCTTGTTCTCATCCTCACAACCAAAATATTTTCCCAAATGGAGTGTTGAGCCAAGCCCTTATGGTCCAAAGTGTATCTTCCCCACCTAATTCAACAGTAGGATCATCCTCACAGGAAGACCAAGAGCTACCTCCTGTTGAAACCACATTTCTAAACTGGAAAATAGATGATTTTTGTGGTTTGAATATTGATGTTTTATTTGTAGCATCAAATACTTTTTCTCAAAAGAGAGAAACAAAATCTCCACCTTCCAAATCTGATCAATCATCTACTTCACAACCTCACCCATGAGTGATAGTTGATAGAGATGTAGGGAAGAAACTGTCAAAAACATATGTTAGTCAAATTACAAGGAAAGAAGGCTCTTCATGCATCAAGGTTCCAAATAAGCATTTTTAGAAAGAGGAATCTAATGCCCAAACAAGTGTCATCAAATTAGGATCAATTGTATTCAGTATTTTGGAACAAATGAAGAAGACTAACCTAAGTGTTACTATGTGAGATGCACTCTCAATTCCTTCTCAAATAAACTTGTTGCGAGAGGCTTTGAACATTTTTGGTACAACTAATGGATCATCAGGTCATGAAGCAGAAATTATAACAAGCTTGTGCCAACCAGAAGGTAAAAGTGTTCTTAAGGCCAACAAACCACCACTAGTCTATATCTCCCTGATCATTTGCAATCATTTGGTGCATAATTGCATGATTGATTTTGGAGCCAGTAGTTTTGTTATGTCCAAGTAGATTACAGACGTGTTGGGAATACAGTATACTCCAATCTCTAGGGGAGATTTTCACTTAGATTGTATAGAATTTTGGACCATCAGAGTCAACAAATGGCTCCATCTGACAATCCATGTGTTCCCCAGTTTTTCATTCACACAAGACATATCGGTCATTTATCGATATTCCTCCTCTCTTCACCATCTTCCTATCACGATATTTCACTACTAAGATGGGTGGTTACCTGTCATTGGATTGGTCACATATGATCCTTAGAACATGGTATGGGACAAAGGTGACTATAAGAGCATAATCAATTTTCCATATTCATGTAGAGCCCTACACTGTCATTCCCATAAATGGGAATTATGCCATTGGTGACCCTGAAGAAGAAGATGTCGATCGTGAACCAACTACTCTTATAAAGGAAGTTCCTGATATGGTGCTAGATGAGGTAAGTGTATATCATCAATACGATCCCTACGCTAATTTATTAGTCAGAGGAAAAAGTTGGTTTTTTGTTGTTGGGAAGAAGCAGGATTGGACACATATTGCATTAATGAAGAAGGAACAACCATACCACAACTTGTCAAAACACAAAGAAATATTGAAGGATTATGGCAATGTTTCTTCAATGGCTCAAGGAGTAAGAATGGATCTGGTGTTAGTGTTATGCTAACTTTTTTAGAAGGAAATAAATACTTCTCATCTTTCAGATTATAGTTCAGTTGCACTAACAATGTTGTAGAATATAAGGCCCTTGTGCAGGGAATTCAGCTTGCTCAAAAGAGGGGTATTAAATATGTGGCTATTTTTGGATATAGTGAGTTAATAGTTCATTAAGTGACATCATGTAGTGCATCCAAAAATGATATTTTAAGATCATACAAAAACCAAGTCTGGGATTTAATCGAATATTTCAAAGCTTTTGGGATGCATTTTGTTCTTAGAAAATAAAACCAAGACGTTGATAGGCTTGATAAAATTGGTTCAAAATATGACATATCAATTGATATCATAAAAGAAGGACAATAATATATCAAAATAGTGGTTCGACCCGAAGTCCCTGATAATGTAAGTAGCTAGCAAGTGTTTGATAGGACCAACAAATTGTCTTGTTTCTACAAGCAGAGGTGGAGTTTTCTGCGAAAGGACAAGCTAAGTTACAGGAAGCATATGGTGATAAAATCATTCAATTGAAAAGTAAAAAGATACCAAAATTATTAGTTACTCTGGAATCCATATTTAATTCAGATGATCAAGCTAGAAAATATAACTCGAACATGGTGGTCAAAGAAGATGATTTTGAGGAAGTTGAAGTGGCTAGTGAGAAATTTCTGAAGATTGGTAAAGTATGGACTTCTGAAGAAAAGGAAGCTTTCATCAACCTATGTCAATAGTATCATGAATTTTTTGCATGGAGCTATAAGGACCTGTGTGGTTTTGATCTAGCGCTAGCACAACATTCTATTGAACTGGACCCTCATGTCAAGCTAGTTCATCAGAAACAGAGGTTGATTAATCCCAAAATCAAGCCACTAATTAGAAAGGAGCTAAAAAAACTCATAAATGTGTGTATAATTTTTCCTATTAAGCATTCATCTTGGGCAGCCAACATAGTTCTTGTAAAAAATAAAAATGGAGAAATTCGGCTATGCGTGGATTTCAAAGATCAAAACTATGCCTCATTGAAAGATCATTATCCTCTTCCATCGATGGAGGAAATTATTCAAATAGTGATAGGAGCTCAAATATTTTCCTTTCTCGATGGGTATTTAGGTTATAATCAGATTATTTTTCAGTAATCTGATCAATTTAAAACGGCCTTCACCACCAAGTGGGGCACATATGCTTATAACAAAAATGTCATTCGGATTGTCTAATGTCGGGGCTACTTTCCAAAGATCCATGAACATGGCATTTAAAGGACTAATCAACAATGTCATTTTGGTTTACCTAGATGATATAACTATGTACTCTAAGCATCCAGGTGACCACATCAAACATCTGAGAAATGTTTTATGGAGGTGCAGGGAATTCAGGGTTTCACTCAATCCTAAGAAATGAATTTTCATAGTGCATGATGGAAATTTTTTGGGCCATTTTGTTTCAACAAAAGGACTATCGATCAACCCAGCCAGAATTCTCTCAATTTTGTCCCTCTCCATCCCAAGCCACAAAAAAGGACTCCAAATTTTTCTAGGCACTATAAATTTTGTATGGAGATTCATTCCTTAATTCGGAGAATCGGCTAAACCACTGACAGCTATGTTGAAGAAGAATATGCCTTTCTCATGGGAAAAATAAGGGAAGGAGAGTTTTGAAGCCATCAAAATTTCTCAAGCTTCAACACTAGTGAACCCCAGGTTTGATAAATATTTTACCCTCTATGCTATTGGAAGTCAAGAGATCATTTCAGGTATCCTTACTCAGCAAAATGATGAATTGATGGAGCAGCCAATTGTTTTTTTCAGTCAATCCCTCAAGGACTATGAACTCACGTTGAAAAAAATTATTTGCAGTTATTCGAGCTCTGAAGAAATTCAAGCACATGTTGTTCAACAAAAAAATTCACTTGATGGTGTCTCATCCTGGTGTCAAGGAATTTTTGTTAAATAAAGAGATGAATGAGAAGTGTGCTATATGGATCACAAAATTTATGGAGTATGGCATACATATCAAATTTACCAAAATTATCAGAGGTAAAGGTTTGTTTCAGCATCTTGCTACAGACATGGAATCAACAAGTGATGAAAATGTTACTTACATTCTTAAACACTGATGAAAATGTTACTTACATTCTTAAACACTGATGAAAATGATGATCAAGTTAACTAGCTATCCAAAATGAATAATTACCTTTTCTTAGGAGTATATCCTATAAACATGGATAAAAATAAAATACGGACCTTCCATCTTTAGTCTATTCCATATGTTCTAGTAGATAATGTTCTCTTTCAAAAATATTTGAACGGTGTTCTCCTTCACTATGTAGGACCGGAACAGGTAAGAAAGATACTAGAAGAGTTTCACAATGGTCTATCTAGAGGACATTATTCGGCAAAAACAACTACTGCCAAGATCATGTGAGCCGGTTACTATTGGCTGGATTTTTTCAAATATGCCCATCTTTGGGTAAGGAAATGTAAGGAATGTGCCCTTTTCATTGGCAAACAGAAGTTGGCAGCCCTTCCACTGCATCCGATTCAAGTAGATCAACCTTTCGTTCAATGGGGGTTGGATTTCATCGAGATGATTAATCCTCCATCTAGTGACAGACATAAATGGGTTCTTATTACAATGTACTAATTTACTCGATGGAAAAAGGTAGTAGCATTAAAAGAAAGCAATGAGAAGGTAGTTCTTGATTTCTTGGAAGGTATAATAACAAGGTTTGGTGTTCCATTTACAGTTATTTCAGATAATGCAATGGATTTTCATGGTCTGAAGTTGAGTGACTGGGTTGTTAAGAATGGGGTCTATCTCAAGACTTCATCTAATTACTATCCGCAAGGAAATGGATTGGAAAAGTCTTGTAACAAGAATCTCATAAGGATTATCAAACACACAATAGAGTCTAACAGGAGGACTTGGCATAGATAGCTTAAGAATACCTTATGGGCATATTGAATCACACCTAAAAGAGCCCTCAAGAATTCTCCTTTCCTACTTGTATAAGGAAGGGAAGAAAGCCTTCTGCTCTCCTTGGAGTTACCATCTTTGGGGTTATCTCATCAACTTGAAGTTATGGAGAATAATTCTTTGATGTTAAGGTTTGTTGAACTCATGGAATTGGAAGAAGAATGGAACATGACTATAAAAACTTTACAGCAACATCAGGCTCAGGTTAAGAAATGTTTTGACAAGAAAGCGTCTGATAGGCATTTTCAAGAAGGAGATTTAGTTCTCAAATGGGATGAAGATAGAGCCAAACGAGGAAAACACGCTAAGTTTGATGCTCTCTGGAGCTGGCCATACGTCATTACGAGTTATAAAGAGGTGAATTCGTTTCATCTATCCAGGCTTAAGGGAGAATAATTTCCCATTCATGTGAATGGGATACATCTCAAAGCTTACTTTTGATATTATTCCACTCCTTATACAGTGTTCATTTTGAATTTTCCTCCAAGTGCTTCACACATTATGTGTGTGTGTGTTTTTTTTCTTTTTTTTATGCTCTAAAAGTAGTTCTCTTTCAAGACACTTTTTCCCTATGGTTTTGTATAAGGCTATTGACCTAGAAGATTAGTAGGAAATCATTCCCTATAGGTCGCCAAAAATATTAATTGTTAAATCTTACCTTGAAAATGTTAAAATTCAATTCAAATTTTCTTCTAAAATCTTTCACCCGAAAGTGTTTTAGAAATTTGTTGAAGTTCTCCAAAACTCCGAAGTCTGAAAATTCAGACTTCAGATTTCAGAATTTTTCCTTTTAGGGGAATAAACTACCAAAATCAGAACTTTGACTCGTGAGTTCCGAAGTCTGAAACTACAAAGTTATGAAATTTTGGAACTTTAGAATTTTGGGATTCAGAAGTCTCCTTTAACAATTTTCATTTTTTCAACTCGGAGTTCCGAAGTCCAAAACTCTGAGTTCTGAAATTTTAGAACTTCAAACTTTCAGGTTTTCGAAGTCTATGTTACCTTTTTGAGAAATTTCACCTCTGAAGTTCCAAAATTTTGGAACTTCAGAATTTCAAGTTTCGAAGTCCTCCATTGTATTTTTCATAACTTGACTCGTGAGTTCTGAAGTCTGAAACTCTGAAGTTCTACAATTTTATAATTTCATACTTTCAAGGTTTTGGACTTCTGGGTTCTATGGGCATTTAATGCTCACCAACCCTCCCACGTGTCATATTTTGGGCATTAATTTTGGGATTTTCTATATAAAATCGAGTTTTATTTTTCATTTGCACCTAACCTTTTGCTTTGACACTCTGATTTTTTACCAAACTTTTGTACTTTCAAGGTGTTGTTTTCAAGGTAAGTTTGTTTGGGTTATTTCTTCTTATTTTGTGATCGTTTTGGGTCTTCTTCCTAGTTTATTTTATTTTTTTCTTCCTTTTTCTTATTTTGGAAATGGTACCCTCATCATCCTTCATGTTTTCCTTTAGAATGTTTCCTAATTTCCATAGCTACAAAATCCAACATGTGCATACATCTAGTCTAGATTACATGATAATTTCATCCAGATCTCTACAAGTGTTTGGTTCTCATTCCTTGCTCATCAGTGAGTTTGCAGTTCACATATTATTCTTTCTGAACTTACACTTTTAGAGTTTCAGAGATTCCCTTTTCAAACTTCCAGAGATTCCCTTTTTAGAGTTTCGGAGGTCTGTCTTTTTGGACTTTCGGAAGTTCCAATTTTGGAGGTTCAAGATTTTTGGAGGTTCGGGGTTTTTATTTTCAAAGTTTCAAAGGTCTGCTAGTTTAAGTTTGTTAGAGGATTTTCACTTCAAAGCTAAAATCTTTTCAGACTTTCAAACTTCGGCATTTCAGATTTTTTGTAGTATTTCTGAAATTTCCAAAGGCCCTTTTGGATTCCAAAATCTGAACTTAATGTCAACCTCCTCAACAAAAGGTAAAGAAAAGATGAAATATAAATTTTTAGGAGTTGTTCCTCACTCGTGTTTTTCCTCAGACTTGGGAGATATTAGAGATACTGATCTTGGGCAGGTAGATTTTCCAAAATTCTGAGCAAGTTTAAGATCTCTTTGCAAGAAATCTTGGATGTAGGCTATATATGATAGTGGGATTTCTCTCACTATTGGTTTTCATGCATCCATGCATTGTCCCTAATTTTTCTTGGCTGCAACAGCCAATTTTTATGAATATTCTAGGACGGTGAAGAATAATGACGCCAAGTTCATAATTTAATTGGACTCTAATTTCTTTGAAGATTTGTTTAAACTCCCTAATGATGAGGACTATGCCACAATTTCACCTAAAACTAGAATTGAACATTGGGACAAGGAAACCAAATTGTTTGTAAGGGTCATGATGAAGAGCTACTTGACCAAGAGTGTCACCAAGTTTCCTAACACTATGTTTCGATCATATTTCATCCAAGAAGTAAATGATCTCATTTTGTTGTTAAGTAGAGTTTCGAGTCTTTCTTCTACACAAGAGTTTCAGGAATGGATGTTCCTGTACATTGCCACTATTAAGAAGAATGAAGAATTCATACGATGGGGAGAACATATCAACAGCTCTATTTGTTTTCAATTGAGTAAAATCTTGTCTTACAAAAAAGTTTACATGACTTCTTTCTTGGTCTATGTATCAGCTGTCATGGGGGAATTCAATGGGTTAAATACCAAAGGTGTTAGGAGTGCATCACATATTTTCAATTTTTATCCTCAAATCATTATGGACGAGGGAAGTAGATATTTTCACACTGTCAATGATGCCTTCTTTGTTGTTCTTCTTTATCTTTTTGACAAGTATTTGTATAATCGAAGGATTTCTGATGTGGCTTTCAAATAAGTACGAGAGTGGGGAGCCATTTGTCTTTAGTTTCCAGCATTTATGTACATCAAGATTCTCAGTTTCATGGGTGCCCCGAGCAAGTTACCTAGTTGCCCTATTGACAAATAGGTTTTGCTAGAGTTGGTTTGGAAATTGTTGGATTATCACAAAATCTAGAACAAAAAACATAAGGCAAGAGTTTATTTTCCCATTTCAATTAACAAATATACTTGTGCCAGTATTTATAAAGCAAAGAATGTGGATGCGAAAATTTCTGAAGTGACTTTGCAAAATTTTCATCCCAGAACCAATTTTGACTACTGTGGAAAGTTTAGTGAAACCGGTTTATCGAGTTCTCACGTGCCTCAGCTAGAGGATACTGTCAGGATGAGTTAATTATCAAGCAATGAGAATACGAAAGTATGACTTTGGATGAGTTTAGACAATTTGGTATCGTAGAGATTCTAAAGGAGATAGATCATTGGGAAGTTACTCTTCAAGCTTGGAAGAGTTCTTTGAATAATTTGAAGCCTTTCAATTACATTTAGAATAATATTTCTCCATGAAAATTTTGATTTATTGTGTTAATAGTTGATCAATGTATGCTTTATGTATATGCAATTCCTTAGTGTAAGTGATTAACTCACCTTTATTTTAGAGTATCTTATTTCAATCTATGGGAAAATGATGTGGTTATCTTGAATATCAGTTGTGGAAATATTATATTCATTTTGTTATAAAGTTACATCATCATTAATTGTCATAAATAAAAAGGGATGTTTGACATGTGCATATCTTATATTGTCATGATTTGTCTATTGTGTGTTCGAACATATTTGATCTATCTATTAGGTATGCTTGGGGTCTTATAAGGGAATGTATGTTATTTTTTATGTGGTTTATTATTTTCCCTATCCAAATATTATAAGGTGAATTAGATGGTGATGGTTTTTTTATCCTTTCTGAGATAACCCCTTCTGGTGTGAAGATCATTAAATTATCTAGTTATACTCTTGGTGTATCACCGTATTTTTCCTTATTTGTTATTTCTAACCCCGAACCTTGATATTTGAGTATATTAGAGTCATTTTAAAAAAAAATTAGCCTTGCACATTGATCTTAAATCGAGTGCCCCAAGTTCCAAAGGAATTCATCCTTCTCTGGAGGTTCATCCGGAGGAAGAAAGGTCTCACACCTTGGGGATGTTCCAACGTTGCACGGGATCTTTCGACAATTTAATGGGTACACGATCCATGTGACAATAGATTTTCTATGATTTTTTCTAGCTTCTTGCATCATTTTGTGTATATTTTTGCCTTTAATGCTAGGAACGTCACCTTGCCTGGGCGGCGGTTCTAAAACCACCGCCCATGTAGGGCCGTGGTCCCGTGACCGCTACCCTACACAGGGCAGCTGTCCTGCACGCTTTTTCCATAATCCAGCATGCGTTTTTTTGACATGTGACCCTTCACTTAACTTAAATTTTACGATGTGTTTGTGAACCAAATTTCCTAAAAATAGTCTTGATTTCTTTGTTTTCCTTCCCTCTTCTATTTTTAAATAGATTTAATTAGTTTGAATTGCATCTTCTCCCAATGATTTGGCACTCCAAGGTTTCCTTGTGTATGAAGGCACATCCCATCCAATTCATATATATTCCATGCTTGTATTCAAGCAAAATTCTTAAGAATTTTGTGTATCTTGCGTAGTATTGATGTCATAATCTTGTTGGAAATTGTATAGCCAAGCTCTGTTCACTTGTGTTATCTCTCTTCCATCTGCATTATAACTAGACTACCTTCAAGTTGTCATTTCTCAAGCACCTTCTCCTATTTTTTCCTTTTCATTCCCAATTCCTTGGACTCATATGGACACATAAAGAAAGAAAGGATAAACTGAGGGGATGAATTACTACACAGCTGGATTTACTTATGTCCTATGAATTCTAGGTTGGATTTGTTGTCGTATTTCCTTCATTCTTGTAATTTATCAATGTTACATCATATATAATAGAGTATAAATCAATTTCCTTTCATTTGCAAGTAATTAGCTAATTTCCAAGAGAGTTTAAATCATTAATAGCAGCTCCCGGTGACAAATCCTCTTCTTCCCATCCCTGTGGATCTAAAGGAGAGAATATCTGTAGGAGGTTTTCCACATATCATAGATCATTTGAAAAATTTCTTGTTTTAAGTTAGTTTATTTTAAATACACTCAATACAGGTGAATAACCACACCTGGTTATTTTGATTGTTTGGTTTTAGTGTAGAAATATTTTAATTATTTAGAATAGAGGCAAATTGTTGTTAGTGATTGTAATGTTTTTGTTTTGTGATTTATTTAGATTAGTTTCCTTTCAGTAGTAGCATAGGTTGTTATTTCTAGCTTAGTTAATTTGGACACTCCAAACTAGATTAACACTTAGATCCAAGTTAGGAAAATGAACCATAGGGAATTTACGCTACCCGTTCATAGCCTCTAAATCTCCCCTTTACCAAATCATCTACCAGGAGATCATACTACCAAATCTTAGTCATTGATTCTCCTATAGTTAGCCACACATATTTCCACATTGGCCACCCTGGCATGACCTCGGGGGGTCGAGTTTGGTTGAAGGTTGCATATGAATTTTCATTTGTACAGTGACACCACCTTTACCTTCTTACTTTTGATTCCATGACACCACATCCTTTATTCAAACTAGAGGATATGGTTTATGTATGCCTCAATTTACCATACATCATTATTAACCTCATCCTCATTATTTAGTTTATTATCAATAATCACTATAACTTATCATGGTATTTAGTCAATTATGGGTTGTAATCACATTTTTGGTTGATATAGGTTCATTAGGTGTGTTTATAATAAATCACCCCCTTTAATTTAAAATCATCACATCAAATGGATCCATTTCACATGTTTGAAAGGACAGATGACTTATTTTATTAATTAATCTAGTACATATTCTGATGCAACTCAAAACAAAAACCCTTGCATTAAAGCATCATTGTTTCCTTCACTTCATATTGTTCTCAAATCAGTCTTACTTTGGAATATATTCATTTGTCTCACTTCCTGTTATTCCCTATACTTCTTTCTTCATTTATCCTTTACTTCAGATTATAAGAATGGGGCAAAAAAAGTACTTAGAACCAGAGTCCACCTCACTTTTCTTTCAAGATTCACAAGTTGCAGTGTTAGTTGAAAAGGAAGGATGGTTGGAATTTATAAATAAATTCCAAGGCTATAAGGAAGCAATAGTGGAATAATTCATCAAAAAAATTAAGGGAAGCTCTTCGAGGGTAAGAGGCACTAAGATTCCTGTTAATAGTAAGATCATAAGTCAAATTTTAGGGATTCCTTGTGAAGGGATGCAAATTGTAGGAAGGTCTATTTATAAATACCTAATTCAAATTTATCATAACCTTGGAGATCCTGAACCGGAATTAGCCCTAAATAATGAAAAGCATGTCAAAGGTATTACAAGATAGAAAATTCTTAAACCTTATTGGATAGTCACCTTTTGGATAGTGAATTATTTTACCTACAAAGGTGAATACAATTGCTTAGGAGCTGATATAATACATATTTTGATTCATTTGAAATAGGGTTTACACAAACTAGGGCATCGAGTAAATTTACCTCAATTTCTATTCAACATAATCTACATTATGGGAAAAAAAAATATAAGGAGAATAAAGGATCAATTAAGCACCATAGTCTCATTTACCTAATTTTTCAATATTCTATCATATAGCAAAAGGGTAAAAAGGTATGAAAATATTTGATGTACGAGATGGATAAAGTTGTCAAAAAGCAGATACATACTCTCTTTGAATCTATTGCACCTAAATCAACTCCATCCATTTCTCAACATGAAGGATAAATAGTGGCACCTAGAACTAAAAAGGGTGAGATATTAGGTGCCACATTTGCTAGAAAATTTGTAAAAAGAAAAAGAAAATTGAATAAATTTGGAGAAGAATCTATCATTGAACCCCAAAGTAGAAAAAAATAAAAAAATAATACTTCTACAGGATGAAGACCTTAAGGAGGCAACTGAAAATTTTAGAATAAAAAATTTAGCTGCAAAGGATTCTGTGGAACAAGCCAGACCTAAAGAAATCTAGGAATTCACTGAACAAAGGGGTCCTCAAAATTTGGCACAACCTTCTTCTTCCAGTAAGAAAATAGAAAAAGGAAAGGCTCCACTTACAGAAGAAGAACCTATATCCCTTGCTTCACCATGTCAGGTTATTGAAGAAGAAAAATTGTAGCATTTCATTATCCTCTCTAAAGAAGAAGCAATCATCAAGTGATAGCAAGAAGAATTATATTTTCTAAAAATAAAGGTATAAACAAAAGAAACCCTTATCTCTTCTTTACAAGTGTAAATTGAAAAACTTGAAATGTAATGCAATGAAAAGGAACAAACATCCATTTCCTACACTAAATTAAAATTTGATAAGGAATTTTAAACTTCCTTAAACATACAGGAAGTCATAAATGTCAGGGGTATAATTTGTAACAATTTTGAAAAATTGCATTCTCAAAACGAGACATTGAGAAATAAGTTGGAAGAAGAGAAGATTGAAATAAAAAAAATAGAAAAATAAAAGGAAAAGTTCAAAAATGAATTATATGCTACCTATGTATTAGGGGGAAAATTACTTACTTGTAGAAGACCTTATTCAGTATATAGTACTTTCTTGTAAGAATAGTTCTATAGGTGGAAATTATTAAGAACAACATGTGACTTGCCCTTTGAAATAAATAATGACAGACTTTTTGAATGAATTTACAAAAATATCCCCTAACCATCAAAATTTCAAGTGTGAATTCCACTTTTGTAATCTTATGTTGGGTCACATGTCATATTAATTAATCTCCTTGTATGGGAGTCCCAATTAAGATCCATCGCATCTACTATGAAAAAACAAATAGAATGGGAACGAAGGAAAAATGATTATTTTGAGAAAGTGAAGATAGAATATCTATGTATGAGGCCTCAATATCCCAAGCTAATAGAACAACATATGAAATTTATGGATTTTTCGTAGCAACCCAAGATTCAGGACCATCATATTGCACAGCTAAAATAGAGCATGACAAGTGTTCACAAATTCCTTCCACAAATAAAGTTTGTAAAAGCATTGGTAGCCTGTGAGAAAATATGGAAAACATTGAGAATTCCCTTGAAAAGGAGAGGTAATTTTCCCCACAAATCTAATGTGGTCCATGAGAAGAGAAATGGAAATTAAAAAAATGATTCCAAAAAAATTTCAAACAAAGGGCTAAAAATGGATAGGAATGCAATTTAGACAACCACTTATTCTTTTCCCTGTGCCTTTATGGAAACAATCAAAATTTTGGAGCAATGAAGCATTCAAGAAATGGAAAACAAATGTTGAAGAAACTGAATGGTACTGTGTCTCATTGGAAAATACATGGGAACTTCACCAAAGTGTTTTTGACTTGAAAAAATGTCTGGAGAACAATATTTTTTGCTCCAAATTTTAAAGTACCTAATGAGGATGAGTAGTGATAGTATGTATATATGATTTTTCCTAACTTTCTTCACACTATCTCAACTTGCTTCAGAGTGTTCTGTCTTGGCTTGTATAGAATCCTTGTCCCAAGAAGCATCTAACTACTTTATCACCAATTGGTGTTCTCCAATGTTAAATGACCTTGATCTTTTTAATTTCAACTGATTTACTTTTCTCTAATACTACATGTCCTGAATATCCTACCATGCTACCTCTGACTAGATTAAGTCACACTTTCATAGTGAAGCATAAAATGGTACACATTTTTGTACTACAAGTTTTAGAAAGTTAATACTAGTTAAAGGTGGTTTATATGCTCTTCTTTGTTTTTAATAAAGCTTAACATTTTTTCTAAAAAATATTTTTATTTTTTTTAAATATAGTTATTAGAAAATGTTCATCATTCTCATAAATAGCATTTTTTTACTCTTCCCTTGCTTCAAATTTATTGTTGTAAATATAATTATTGTTGTTACAAGACTAAATTCTAGATTATGGATTGTTTTCCATAGTTTCAAACACAATGTTAATTCTAACATGTAGATTTACTACCTGTTTTTAGCAGAATTTGACTTTGATTATACCGATATTTTGCGATATCATTTGGTGCCAACTTAGCTCAAAATAACTCTTTCATATCACTCATGATGTTTTATATATTAAGAACATTCAACTTATAACCCACAGTCCTTTGGTTAGAAGAGGGTCTTAACATAACAACATGGAGATCAAACAATTAGCTTCCATATAGTTAATAACATTGCCTTTTATGAATGTTCATAGTCCTAATAGGTAAATTCTTGTCTTGATGTGGAAAAATCATGTTGATCATGTATATAGAGATCATAACTTCGCATAGATGATGGTGCTTAGGAGTTACATTCAAAGGCCTAAATTGGTTCACACTAATATACCCTTCCATATGTATGATTCTCTCTATTGATAAGGATACGAACTCTTCTTATCTCCTTTACTTTGTCCAAAATTATCAAAGTGGAGAACATAGACATAGGAGGAGGATAATAAAGATGCTATAGGGTATTGAAGGATCATGTTTTAACTGTCTTGGCTATGTCTTAGTTGGAAAAAAAATATTTCTATCCTTTTTGTAAGTTGAGATAATATCTCAACAAGGAAGATAGGATAAGTCTCAAGTTAGATAGGAGATCATATAGATAGATATTTTTGTGGTCATGATAAATCCAAGGAGGAATGGGATGAATATATCCATTGAAAAAAGAATATTATGAAGGTAGAGTATAGTTAGCATGTATGGAGTGAAGAATCTCATAGAAGATGAGAAAAGAGGTGTTGGAGGAGTGAATTTTGTAATGATGTAGACCCTGTTAGTGGTCATGAACATGGAGCACAAATAGATTAGAAGAGTTATCATGTCTTGACTTCGGCATCTAAATACAAGAATGTGGGTATTCATAAAATCAACTAATGTTCATGAGCCAAAGTTTTGCATGATGAGGGAAAAGGGTATCTTGAATGGTTCTTATAATATTAAGATCACTAAAATCATGGAAGGATAAATATAGTTTACTTCACAGTATGCCATTTTTCTTCAGATTATAGTCAGCTTGCTTCAGATTATAGTCTACTTGCTTCAGAGTATAGTCTACTTGCTTTGGAGTATAGTCTACTTGCTTCAAAGTGTAGTATATCATAGTTGATATGTCATTAATAGAGATATTGTGGGTTATTAAGATGTATGTGGGTTCTATAAATCAACATGAAATGATCAGGGAAGTTGAGCTGGGTTAGGATGACATCAAAATTGAATAACTTTAGGCAGAAGATGGATATACAAGATAAAACAAAAAAATAAACATATCCTTATTACTATTTATTCACTTCTAATTTATATTAAATCCCAAGTGATTTATGTCCATATGTTACAATGAAAAAATGTATGCAATAATTAATTAAGATAGTTGTCTTGTAGAAGGACATAATAAAGATAACTGGAGTATATTTTACTTGTTTCAGAGTATAGTACTTGCTTCAGAGTATAGTCTACTTGCTTCGGGGTATATTCTAATTGCTTCGGAGTATAGTATAGTTGCATAAAAGTATAATCTACTTGCTTTGGAGTATTGTCTACTTGCTTCAAATTCTTTTCTATTTTCTTCGAAGTGTAGTCTACCATAGTTGATATGTCAGGACAGACTTCCTTCATATGGATTGACATAATAAAGCATCCTAGGTTTGAATTATTTTCCAAAATGACTCCTTGGATCTACTTGCAAGGTTGGTCCTTCATGATGAATTATACCCAACAATGTATAGTATAATAAGAAGGCTTAGAACTCTGACCTATCCTTGGTAAATGCATCCAAACTAGAAGTAAGGGAGAATTGCTTATAACTCTAAGCTTATAATATTGTATTTTCTTTGATTTTTTATTTTAATATATGCTTTTGGATTTAAGATCAATACAACATGGAAGTATCCATAACAATATTTAAAATAGGTAAAATCACCTTGGTTCAGTTATTTCCATGAAGAAAAATATCTTCAAAGAAGAACATTTTTGATACATATCATATCAACTCTCAATTTCTTATTAATTCACAATATATTTTGAGTGATTTTATTGATGATTATGAATTTTTAATAATTTTTTGTTTGGATCATATCTTGAATGCATTGAATAAGTCTGTTATAATAGTGAAGAGACATTGGGAGTTCTAGTTGCAGGTCTTGATACAAGGTTCTGGTTTGGATGTTGTATACAATATAGGTGTTGCAAGAAATACATGTGTTTGTATATATCTTCTTGAGTTTCAAGGTTGTGCATGTGGTGATTCTTAGCTCTTGAGGTTGTATTGTAAGGCTATCTCCAATTTGATCATGAGTATTTTAATTTGATATGTTGATCTTTCAAGAATGAATGAGTGCGGGTGTCTTGAAGGTTACGCAAAATATGAAAGCCAAGGTAAAAGAGGTTACATGTGATTAAGCTAGAGTATTATGACGTAGAAAGGTTTTAAGTATTGGTAAAGACGTCTCTGATTTTTGATTTTTATCTCGGAGTGACTCTAAGGGTGGTTGTCTTATAATTTTAGCATTCTAGTTTAGATCACTGTGGCAGGATGTCTATAAGTTTTGTACAATGTGTAATTGTACTATTGGCAAGAGATTAGTTCCAAAGAAGGATCATTATTAGAATGTGGAGAAGTAATAATCCACAAACCTCATCAACCCATTTAAAGATTTTACAACCTGGGAGGATAAATATCAACTAAAATATTGACTACAGAGACAATAGACCATGTCTCTAGGAATGACTCTAAGGGTGGTTATCTTATAATGTTTAGCATTCTAGTTTAGAGCACTGTGGCAGGATGTCTGTAAGTTTTGTACAATGCATAATTGTACTATTGGTGAGAGATTATTTCCAAGGAAGTATCATTAGTAGAAGGTGGAGAAGTAATAATCCATAAACCTCATCAACCCATTTAAATAATTTACAACCTAGGAGGAGAAGTATCAACTAAAATAATGACTACAGAGAAAATAGACCCTGTCTTCTAGTCTTGAACAATGGAAAATGAAGAAAAAGTGTGATATTTAGAGGATAAATGAGCCTACTGGTAAGATTAACCCAAATATATTTACCAAACAGATCTCAAATGAAAATTTTAGACTTTGAAAAAATCATTGTTCTTCTTATTGCCAAATAACCCCCTACTGGGCTAGTGGGGAGGTTATCTATTGTTTCAATGAGGGTTTGATATTTTGAATATTTGCATAACTTTTATAAATCTTGAAATTAGATAGGAATGATATTGATCATGTTGTTTGATATATTTAAAATAAAATTTTATGTTTTAAGGGAAAAATTTTGAGTTATGGTTAACAGTGTGCTGAGACAGTGAGAATGCACAGTCAAAGGATAATCTACATGGCCATTTTACAAGGAAACTATGATTTATATTTCAATTTCAGTATCCAAAATTTACATGTAAAACGAAACCCTAAATGGGTCCTACAAAATTCCTTTAGTTGGTTTAATGACAGAGTGAGGCAAAGCTTATAGAGGAAAAATCCCCCAGACAGGGCTTGTAGAAGTAAAACCAGTCAAGGAAGGATTTTTAATGAAAAGTAAATTTACAAAAAGAATGACTTCACCAATGTTTACATACAACTTATGCTTATAAAAGGATATTAAAATGTTTCCTCGGTTTTCTTGGAATACTTCTATAGTGCTCTAGTCAAGGATTCACCAAAGACTTGGTTTATTGGACCTCAAGTAGAGAAGTATAGTAAAGGGAAGGTGAATTGGACTTTTGATTGCTCCTTGGACAACCTAATGATGTAAATAGCTTCATTGAAGAACCACAAACATGAGGATATGGTTGTATAAGTTATATAAATTTGGTATTTAAGGACTCTTCTAGGTTGGAAGACACTTAGAACCTTAAGATGAAATGTGTAATTTGAGTTATGTAAGACTGAGTTTGGGTATAAGATAGAACAAGTAATGATTCTTGGAGTAAGAAACCAACTTTTATAGGTGAAAATGGCCATGAAGAAGTCAAAACACAAAGTATATGATCAGATTTGTAAGGTCATACTTTAAGGTACCAAAAGGAAACATATTAGATCCATTGCCACTTAAGGGCTAGTCAGGATAGTTTACAACTGAGGTAAGAAAATTGTTGCTTAAGCTTGTCAAAAATCATTTTAAGTGATGTTATAACCCTCCCCTAGAGGTTTCTAATCAAGGAAGATCAGGTTGACATAGTGAATGGAAAATTATTACTTGGTTTTAGTATGTTATAACTTGAGTGTGAGACAATTTAGTTTCTCTAAATTCATAATTAAGAGGATTGAAGCTAAGAAGGGCTTTGAATGAATTAAAAAGCATATTACTCTGCATCACAGTCCTAAAGACATACTTAGTAGACCAACACAGATAACTTAGAGGAACATTTACAAAGAAAGGTATCTTGAGAAGTTTCAAGTAATTGAAACTGGTTAATGGGTGTCCTAGAAGGTGGTTGGTGTTCCCAACTAGCCATCCTATCTAAATTTATAAAAGGATAACTAAATTTGAAGGGCTATTATAAGAATTGGAAAAATAAGAGAGTGATTGTAGAGAAAAGGGACTTAGGAAAAGAGTTGAGAGATAAAAAAATTCCCACACTATTGGAGCCCTAAAAGGATGTGGAAAATGATTTTAGTAGGTGTATGGAATCTATAAATCTCTGCAACCTTGAGTGTACCAGAAGTAATTTCTTAAGAATCCATTTGAAGGAAGTTTTGCATAATACAGGAAAACTAGACACTTTGATGATTTTAAATCACTCCAAAGGTGAAATTGGCATAAGGGAAGGTTAATAACATGCTACAAAGGTTGGTGTAAGGCAATAAAATTTAAAATCAATAATTTGCATAATTGTGAGTAATTGAGAGGTTATCAAGTAAGTTAGTTTTGAATTCCTTAAGAAGCATTGTTTCGGTATTACAAACATTCATAACTATAGTAGTCTTTGATATTCATATTTTCTCTGAAAATTATATAAATGAATGATTTCTTATAAGCCTATTCTATACTTTTAATTCCTACACTTAGGTTTAGGAACCATCCCTAAATAGATAAGTACCATAAGAAATTATTATAATGACATAAACTTTATGCTCTGATCAATTTTATGCATACACAATAGAATAATACCACATTAAACATGGAATTTGATGGGAAATATGATGAGCTCATTTTGTGAAGAAAAAATGGCATGGTTGAATGTGTATACATATACTCATAACTTTTAAATTCATATCCATAAAATTTAGAGAAACAATTTCCACTATACAATGGGGTTAACAGTAATAATGTTACACATTTTGATATGAAGATAAAATGTTTTGAATATGTAGGAGAAAATAAATGTAGTGCTAATGAATTGAAAACAATGTTTAAGATTCCCTTACAATAGGGTTATTCAAATATTTAATTAATACTTTTGCACACCCCTCCATCGTATAAGCTACAAGAAATACCAGATACCACCATTATCAAATACAAGATCACAAAATAGAACCATAATACAATAAAAGTGGAATTTGTAAAACACAAAACACATATAAAAAAAATTAAGCATTATTTTTCATAAACATGATGAAGCACCATGAAGCATTATTTTTCATAATCACACTAAAACCAAACTGTGTAAACCAAAAAACACAGAAAAAAAACATTAAGAATTATTGGTCATGAATACATAAATACCTTCAAGATGCATTCAATGTTCCAAAAGAGAGTCAGCGATGCGGAACTTGAATTTCGTTTAAGGGGGTTATCCCTGTGATTCATGAAACACAAAATTAATTATTTTGAGTTTGAATGAATACATCTTATAATCATACAACAATGATACTTACCCAAACTCTCTGTTGAAGGTAAGGTTGATATAGCTTCACAACTTTCACTAATTGTTGTACCAGACCATTTACATGTTTTCTTGAGTATTTTTCTTTCACGAGTTGTGTCAAGAAATGTATACTCCTCATAGTTTTGAGCATCATTATTTAAATCCTCCACAATGACCTCCTTTTCCTTCCTCTTTCGAGGTTTCCTTATTGCACAGAACCATGGCCACAAATTTGTGGTAGAAATGGTGTTTCCAATACAATCTAAAATGAACTCAAATAGAAATTAATCAGAGTCATATAAAAGCTTCTCAAATTTCTACACACATTATCCAAAAGTAAAAATATTTTCATCAGTTTCTGGCACCACATCCAATAATGCTTTCAAAAACTTTTTTGATTGGTTAAGCACTTAAAATGCATTCCCATGGTTTCTGTTATGTTTCTTAGGCTAGAGGTATTATATTTCCTATTGTATACTATCATCAGCCTCAACTATCATAAAATAGAAAATTGAATTAGTAATTATTAAATAGTTGACATCAATTTATACTAGGCATTCAACTACTTCCGCAACGCAAGCATCAAGGTAAACTACAATGATAAAAATACTTTTATTAATGTACAATGAATTTTTTTCATGATAACAATGATACAACATAGATGAAATAATGAAACAAAAAATATACCCTCACCACTTAAATTTGGATCCCTTGTAGAGACACTACCCTCGTGTGCCCTCTAAAGTTGCAAAACCTTCAAAACATGTTTGTAGGTGTTGCCTTGGGTAGCCCAGGTACATTCGCAAACATGAAAATATGGGTAAAATATCCTAACCAAATAACATTGGTTCCTATATGTTTGAATTATAACCATGTAATACCCAATAATTCTATGGTTATCACAACAATCACTATTAGGTATTGTTATGGCCCTCTCAATGGTGGTCAAAATTTCCTTCTCCTTATAATTTGTAAACACCCAAATCTTACTAGATAGTTTTAATACTAAAATTGAACTAATTATCCTCTTTGCCGTCATTTCTGTTATAATTAGTGATTTCCTACTAATTATATAATATTCCCCTTCATTTCGGTCAATTAATGACAAAATGTTAATTAACTATCCTTTTTATGCAAGAGCATCATTTTGTGCATAGAAATGTTGGTTTGCATCTTCATTTTGAATTTGTAGTAGGTCTATTAGGTGTGTTTTTGTAATATTTTTGCTTCCTATAAGTTTCATTGGTGGTTTTGGTCTCCTATTATATTTCCCCTTTAAATATGAAGTATTCAAAGTTTTAATTTTCAATTCTAAGAGGGAAAGGGTCTAATTGGAATGTAAGAGTGGTATTTAGTGTAAAAGGACATTCTAAGACTCTTGAAAAAGTGTTATGAACTTTTCTAAGGGTTATGTAACTTGTAATCAATATAAACTTGAGTTAGTTATCTCAAGTTAGGAAAATAACTACCATCTCTCATAATTGAAAAAGGAAGATTCAAATCGAATGACAGTTAGTTACATGGGAAGGTGGTTCTATGGGAAAGTCAAGTGAAGGAGGTTTGATCAACCTTAGAAGGTTTGCAAATATGAAAGAAGGCATTATAACTAGACCTTATATCTTAATCAAATGAAATGCTTGTAAATTCTTGTATATGCTATGATAAATGCATTCTTGTGTCATATTTTATTTGAATAAAAGTGGTGTATTGTGATTTTCTCATGAAATATAGAGGATTTGATTAGTGATGATGGTAAAAGATGAGAAACTCGTGCTTGTAATGTCATATCTATTTGTGACAAGGTTCTTGAGTTGATTTGATATCTACTTGAGAGAGGTTGAATCTTTAATGTTGAGTGAATTTTGTATGTGTGATTTAGATGATGATATAGGCACAGTAATTTGTGAAGATTAATGAAGCTCATGAATGCATGCGGGCAAAGAGATTTTCATAAGAGTGGTGGCTTGCTAATGGAAATTTTGTTTTTGAGGATTTAGAATAAGAGTTCCAAGTAGAATGTTAACTTAATGCTTCTAAGTTTTGAAAACCCTTCTTATAACTTATAGAGAGTTGAATTAATATTTTATGAATTCCTTTCTATAGTTTTTCTAACCATGCAATTGGAAGAAGCCTTATAAAAATGAGTAATGTGCATGTACAATCTTGACAAGACATTCATGGAGTTGGACTGATCAAAGTAAGCCTTTTCAAGAAGTTTTAAGAGGTTAGAAAAAAATTTCAAAGATCTTAAAAGTTTTAAAAGGGTTTATTAATTCTTTAGAGTTTCTATTTCCCCTGAAAATTCAACAACAAGATTAAACTTCAAAATTCGTTACTCACTGCCCTAAGTGTGCATAACTAGGGTTTTAACTAGTAAGTCAATCATAACTCAATTTTTATCCATGGAAAAATATTCAAATTTTGTATAAATCATCATAGGAATGGAGTAGATATGTGGAAGTAATTTCAAAATGATTGAGTGATGGGAAGTAGTCTAAAAGCTTGACGGTATAGTACTCTATTTTTATGGTAGAATGCAAGTTTATTTTAAGGAGATATATTCTATCCTTAACTGTTGAGAATTAATATGGCTATATGGAAAAACTGACTTGGAAAAACCAAGACTCACCATGATCATAATATGGCTATATTTAGTGCAATCGAGGAGTTTATTGAACAACATGTATGTTGTGTCTCTAATCTCATCGGCATACCAGCAAATCTTTGGGGCACGGAAAAAGAAAGAAAACAAACCATTCAACAGCTGGATATTACTGACCCTACTCACATGACGGCATTGGCTATGTTCACCTCCTAGGAGACTATCAAACTAGAATTACCAAATCCACCAAGAAGTAATTGTGGATTTGCGCTGCTCTCGCTGACTTCTGTCGTGTTTTTTGTTGTTTCTTTGTTGTTTTTTTGCTGCTCTTCCGCAGTGTTCAAACTGGTTTGATGTTTTGGGGTAACTACTCTTTGGTTACACTGGATTTTTATGTCTTATCTAGATCTTGATCCTTCTTATAATGTTTTTCATTCCTATTCTGGCTTCTAGGCCCCTTTTTGTATACAAGGGTATAGTCCCTTTCAAAAAACTATTTACCAATAATAAAAAAAACTATTGAGAATTAATTTTTAGGAGGAGAGGTATAATAATAAGGTGATAAAAGGATATGAGAAATGCAAGGGTGTGTAGACCAGTTACAAAATTCAGACACAGGATTAGAACATTGTATGAAACATTTACACACAACCTTGAATATAGTCATGAGGATGTTCCAAAGGAGTTATGGTGAAAGGAAGAGCTTAACATATTAATAGGGGAGAGTAATTTGATAGGAAGTATTGAGTCTTGAGGAAAATTTCTAAGAAGGAGAATCAAATTTCTTGATAGTTGAAGGTAATCCTATGGTGACTAAATTGTAGCAATATTTTAAGACCACAAGCATAATCTAGTGTACAAAGTGTTTAGAAAGGATCTTAATAAGAAATGTTGAGATTTGGGAGTAATATGTCAAGGTGAAGAAGGAGAAAAAGAGGAGGAAGTGTTAGAAATCAAGAGCTAGGCTTGAGGGAAAGGTAAAAATAGAGTTGGAAACATCTGGCATATTCCTAGGTAGTGGTAGAGCAATCATAAGAAGATTCTTGCAAGATTTTGCAGGTGATGATGGATGGTTAAGAGAATATTCCTTCATATGCGCTATATAGAGAGTCTTTCTAGAAAATAAAAGGAGGAGAGGATGATAAAAATAATGTATTGTGTAATGTGTGTAATAGAGAGATCTGTGATGTAAATAAAGCTCTGTTACTATGAACATTTCCATGGATGGAAATTTTTGATGTAATCTTAGCTACTGTATTTGGCTTATCAATATAATGGAGTAATTTTGTAACACTTTTGTAATGGATCTTGCTATGTGTTTCCCCTTATGTTCATATGTGTGTTATAGGATTTCCTTATGATATTAATGGGTTGATTCTACTTTCATTTAGTTGATCATGTTAATCTATGCTTGGAATTCATTAGGCTAGGATTTGATTCTTACATCTTAAATCCCATGGATAAATGTATTTACCCTCTAGTTGTAATAAATCCCCAAGTAAGAATGAATATTCTCATGAATCTCACATAAAGGAGGGGCTCGGTGCCTACAAACACCTCGAATGAGCTACAAACTAATCTGGATGATATGTCAGCTCGCTTGGGTTTGGTTGTTAAATAAGTAGTACTATGGAGAATACACTAACATTGATAGCGTGCCTCCATCAAGATGAGAGAACTCGAAAGAGTTAGTCTTCTTGTAAGAACTAATAGTATATGGGCCTCTCCAAAGTGCATCAAACTTCAAATGGCATCCTGGTTTGGCTTTATTAGCATCCCATTTTAAGACCAAGTGCCCAATTTTTAAATCTTGAGGCCTATCATTTCTATCAAACCACCTCTTTGTTGATTGTTGATGTTGTTCTAGATTGATCATGGAAGATTTCCTTGATTCTTCAAGTTTAACCTGCTCTACCAATCTGATTTCTCTCTATTCCATGACCTCGAATTCTAGTTGTTGGGAAAGTGCTAATGAATTCAACTTAAGTATCAAAGGAAGTGTAGCCTCCTTTCCATAAAAAATATTATAAGGAAAATTTATTATTTCCTTATTTATTGTAATTATGTCTACCCAGAGTGCGTACGAGACCTTTGTATGCCACTTTCTTTGGATGATATTCATTGTCCACTTCTTCATCCTGATCAAGTTCTTGTTTGTTGACTCTATCAGGCCATTATGTTGAGGGTAGTAATTGGAAGAGGTATTAAATTATATACCAAGACTAAGACCCCAATCAGTTATTTTAGCACCAAATAAGGTCTTAACCAAAATTACCCCTAGGTTAACTTTGGCTTTAAAATATCAAATAATGGACTTAACCAATTTTTACGGGATTGTGACAGTCATACAGTTGTCAAATTGCCCTTCCAAAATGCACTAGCCATTGGTATTCAAAAAATCATGGGAGCGTAATTCAAAACATTTACGGGCTAGTTATAAAAGCCAAAGGACATTCATTGCTCATCAAAGTTTAGTGTTGGCATCAGCGGGGACATATGGCAGAAGCTCATTGGTCAAATCCCAAGAGGACAGCTAGCGGCCACTTAAAATTCAAAAAAAAATATAAGTCCCCCAGACTTAGAAACTATGACGTGAAGAGCTACGTGGCACCATTTCATTAGCTCGCCTTTCACAAGTCTAACAAATGCAAAGGCCCCGCCAATCAGATCCAAGCACAAAGCAATAGAGTGATAGGTTTTGACATTTGTGAAACATAGAGTTTCTTCATTTTCTTGTGTTTCGCAGTTTTCAGTGGGGTATTAAATAAAATATTGACAATGCGAAGTATGTGGAGCCTTTCTATTGGCTCGTACTTCGTAAATTGTCAGAGGAGGCTATCAAAGGTTTGACAACACATAAAAATGTGGAGCTTCCTCATTGGCTAAAATATTTCACAGATGTCAGAGGCTAGAGATCAAATAAGGGACTGACATGCAAAGTACTTGGAGCCTTCCCATTTGCTCACATTTCACAATTTCAATTGAGGGGAAAATTGTGAAGAAACGTTGTCATTTCTTATTGGCTCGCATCTCTAAGAATCTAACATGGTCTAAAATGAGAAGAAGCATGGACCCTTTTCATTGTTCCATGTGTCATGGAGACTAAAAAATTCCAAGGACACCCTGACATCCCAAAGGAATGTGGAAAATTTTTATTGGCCCCTTCTCATAAAGGCAAATGCCAGTAAAACGTAAAAAGAAAGGACAAATGGTGAGTAGAGAAGTAAAGCCCGATATTGTAACCCAATGAGGGGATGAAACTTGGAAAAAAGTGAAGCAAGCACACGTGACAGAAGCCGATCCCTGAACCAATCAAAGGCTTCCACGTGTCAATTTTTTGTGCCTCCCAATAGGTAAATCTTCAAATGGCCATATCTTTTGATCCCGATCTCCAAATTAGACAAATTTTATATTGTTAGAAATCTCTCATCGATCCCTTCAATTTGAGATCTTAAAAATCTGATTTTGGTGGCTTTTGGAGGGTCAAAATGGAAAACAAAACTTTTAGAGGTAGAATAAGGTGTTTTGGGCATGTAAGAGATTAAATCAAGTAGCTCAACCATCATAATTGATGAAGCGCGACTGCATTTTCTTCTACATTATGAAATAGACTAAATGATGGCACTATAAGGTGCCTGTGTACTTTACAAAAGAGTTTAATATAGACTGTTGCTAGTTGAAATAAAAAAAATGGTCGTGTCCCTTCTCTCCTCCTTCTCTATCTCTAATTGATATAAATTGTAAAATGGGATGACTTGGAAAGGGGAAATAACTCTGGTAGAAAAAATGTGTCACTTTTGTTTTGTGAAGCCAATGTGTTATAGGCCTTTATAGAAGACTTCTTGCATGATGATCTTGGCCTTTCTCTAGTAATAGAATGATCTATGCATATCCATGAAGCAATAGATGCAATTTTTTGATGTATCTTCCCTTGTTGTGTTTATTTACATTCTTTTTTCCTCCTTATTCTTGTTACAGGTGTATTGTGTCTCCTTACTTATTATGCAGGACTCATTATAGTGTGCTTCTATTAAAGAAAGTTGTGAATGTTGGTGTTAGATTATGTAGAACTATTATCACCGTTTCTAATCTACATTTTTGGCTTTTGTTTCACACATTGGAGAGTTGTTCTCACACCCTTCTTTGGTGCATCACCTCTGTAGTGTAGATTTATTTTATTTTCATGCTCCTTCTCTCTCCTTTCTCCCTTGGAAGTAGGATAGATATTGTCAGTAGTTTTGTTTCATTAGAGTTAGCTTGCACTAGATTAGGAAGAGGAACTAGATTTCTGTAGAGGTCTATCTCAAGTAGCAAGTCCCATAACTTGGAGATAGTATCCATGTTGCCCAATCACACTACTTTCCTTAACACACTTACATGCTAAGTAATAAAAGGGTGTTGTGATTTGGTGATAACAAAAGGATTTTTCATTATCTGAAATAATTGTTTGAGGAACACACCAAACCTTGTTATAATACCCTTGAGAAATTCCACAATGACTAACTCGGTTGATTCCTTGAGCGTGATAGTCTATATCCATCATGTGGAGTAATCTGTAGCTCTCAATACCCATTTATGCCCAATGTTCAATGGAGGATTGATCATGCCTATGAATTCAAGACCCCATTGCGTAAAATCTTGATCTACTTAGATTGGTTAGAGGGGAAGTGCTTCCAATTTTTTCTTTCCTACAAATAAATCACATTCTTTGCATTTCACAACCCACTTATGTGCATCAATGAACAAGGTAGGTCAAAAGAGCCATACCATTATGATCTTCACTTTTGTAGTCTTGGAAGAGAAGTTCCCACCAAAGAATCCATCATGAAATTCTGATAGCACTCTTTCAATCTACGTACCATCAATACACTTCAACAACATGCCATCAAAATTCCTTTTGAAGATAATACCATCAATCATAACATATGGAATAGATTGTAGCCTAAGATGTCTTCTATTTTCTTTTTTCAAACTAGGAGGGTATGTACCCTCATAAAGTAATGTGATCATATCCTTCATCCAGTTGCACACGCCAAGGGTTTCATTTTGTTTAGGTTTTGCACATGGAAGAGCTTCATCCATAAATAATGAAGTCTCAAGTTCACTTTTCCACATCTTCAACAAGCTATTTATAAAGTGCACTACCTATTACCATCTTTGTTCATTTTATAGTCACATCATATTCAATGAGTTTGGTCACCCATTTTGCTCTATTTTCATTCATTTATGCTCCCATAGTGAAATATCTAACATTGGAGTGGGAAACTAACACCTTTATACAATTTTTGATGAATATGATTTTAAACTTCTTGAGTGTGCACATGATGGCATAGATATGTTTATCTCTGTGACTATATTTTATTTCATAATCCTTCAGTGTCTAACTGAAGAAATATACTGGTTATTATATTCCTTGTTTATTTTCTTGTGTCAGGACATCAACAACACTTGCGTCAGCACCATAATCATAAAGGATGAAATCCTTTGAGTAATCTGGGTTGATGAGTGTTGGCATGTAAGAAATTTCTTGCTTGATCTTGATGAAGCTCTCTTTTCCTTCTATTTTCCATTTGAAGGTGGTGTCCTTCTTGAGCATGAGGGTGATGGGCCTTACCAAACCTGCAAAGTTAGGGATGAATCTCCTAAAAATTTTAATTTTTCCAAGGATTGCAAGGATTTTTTATTGCAAGGAAAGATTTGGGATGATTGAAACGCACTTAGGATCAATTATGATGCAACCCTTTGAGACCACATGGCCCAAAATATTTCCCTCCGCCATTATGAATTACACTTCTTGGGGTTAAGAGATACCCCAAAATTTCTACATATTTCAAAGACTTTCTCAATATGCCCATGTGATATGTGCTCTTCTTTGAAAATATCGTGATTCAAGCCATAATACCCATCCATCTTGGAAAATCTCTACATGCCTGCCATAGTCTACAAAATATGTTGCGGTGTGGAGCCTATTTTTTTGGTCTTCTTGAATCAGTGTTGAAGTGTTGGAGCTCAAACGGTTAAGTTTGGAGACTTCAGGAGCATTTTGCAGTCATTTTTTGTGACGTGGTTATGCAGTCACTGTGTCGTTGCTGTGACATTGTTGTTAACATGTTGTTAACGTCGGGACTATTTTTCCAACTGTGGGAAGTTGAAAGATCGTGACTTTCAATCTTCTAGGGTCATCTTTATGGCTTCTTAGAAGGATTGTAATCCTATAAATAAAGGTGTTTGGGTATCTTAAAGATATCTTGAGTGTTAAAGAGGTCTTGAGTCTTAGCGATCAAGAGGTGATCAAGAGTGATCAAGGTTAAGAAATTGGGTGTCAATTGTGGTTTATATGTGGTTTAACATCTTTGGAATTCTGTTGCGAGTTCATAACTGAGAGAAGACTGTGAGTGTTGTTTTACTCTTGTTGATAATAAAATCTGAGAAAGTTTTTGGTGGATGTAGCCCACATTGGGTCAACCACGTTAAATCTTGTCTTGTCTTCTTTTGTGCATTATTCATTTATGATGTTATATTTTTGCAAGTATAATTCTACTATATATTTTCCTACTGATGTGCTTTGAGGAATTGTTTCCGTATATTTGTTCTCTAATTCCTAACAATTGGTATCAGAGCTTTGGTGGTTTTTTGCTGAAGTTGTAAATCATAGGGAAAGTTTAGCTTGAGTGGGAGCTATGGCGGATGAGGGTAGATCGAGGGTTGAGAAGTTCAATGGGAAGAAATTTGGTTTGTGGAAGATGCAAATGGAGGATTACTTATATCAGAAGGACCTCCATGTTCCTTTGGCTGGAAAAGCAAAGAAGATTACAGCCATGTCGGATGAGGATTGGGAGTTGCTAGATAGAAAGGTGCTCGAGGCAATTTGTTTATGCCTTGCATCTTCGGTTGCTTTCAACATATCACAGGAGAAGACCACAGAAGGTCTCATGAGTGCATTGGGGAAGTTATATGAAAAACCCTCTACCTCTAATAAATTATTTTTTATGAAAGATTTATTTAATATGAAGATGTCTGAGAATGGTTTTGTTGCTGATCATTTGAATGAATTTAATATGGTTGTGAGTATGTTAAACTAAATAAAAATTGACTTTGATGATGAGGTCAGGGCTTTGCTGATTTTGTGCTCCTTACCAGATAGCTGGGACAGTTAGGTTATGGCTGTAAGTAATTCAGTCTCTAATAACTCAAAGTTGAACTTTGAGGATGTAATAGGTGTGATCCTAAGTGAGGAAATGCAAAGGAGGAGCACCAGAGATTATTCTACTGTTGAAAACGCTTTAACGGTGGAGAGAAGAGGGAGACAAAAGAATAGAGGGAAAGGTAACCATGGGAATTCGAATGATCGTGGAAGGCCAAAGTGCAAGAATAAGTTAGAATTTTGGCACTGTGTGAAGGTTGGTCATGCTAAGAAATATTTTTGGGCTCTTCAAGATAAGAAGAACAAGGAGGAAACTAAAGAGGTAAATGTGGCAGTAGTGATGTTTGTCAAGATGCCTTAATTCTTTCTTTAGATAATATTGCTGAATCTTGGGTGTTAGATTCAGGGGATTCTTTCCATGCCACCCCACATAGACATTACTTTACTGATTTTGTTCAAGGTGATTTTGGACATGTATATCTTGGTGATGATGAACCATGTAGCATAGTAGGAAAAGGTTGTGTTCGGGTGAAAATGTAGAATGGGAACACATGGCTACTTAAGGACGTCAGGCATGTGCCTAAGTTGAGGTGGAACTTGATATCAGCAGGACAGATGGGTAGTGATGGTTGTACGGTTAGTTTTATAGTGGATTCTTGGAAGGTTACCAAGGGAGATCTTGTGAATGCAAGAGGTAAGAAAAATGGTACTTTGTATTTAACATGCGGTGCTGATTATTGCAATTTAGTTGCTGCATATGGAGATGCAACTTTGTGGTACCAGAGAATTGGTCATATGAGTCATAAGGGCATGCAAATTATAAAGTACAGGTTGTCTAGATTAAAGGAGTTAGATTTGGACTTCTGTGAGGACTGTGTTTATGGGAAACAGAAGCGGGTGAGATTCCTCAAGGTTGGACCTACCAAGAAGGATGGTAACTTGGAGTTTGTGCATACAAATGTATGGGGGCTAGCTAAAGTAAAATATATTGGTGGTTCATGTTATTACGTCACTTTCATTGATGATGTAACTAGAAAAGTTTGGGTATATTTCATTAAAAAGAAATCTGATGTGTTTGAAACTTTCAAAAGATGGAAAGCCTTGGTTGAGAATGAAACAGGTCTCAAGCTGAAATGTCTTAGGTCAGATAATGGAGGGGAATATTGCAGCAATGAATTTATTGATTATTGTTCAGTAAATGGGATCCGCATGAAAATAACGGTTCCAAATACTCCACAGGAAAATGGATTGTCAAAGAGAATGAACAGGACAATCATGGAGTGTGCTAGGTGCATGAGGTTACATACGAGTCTGTCACTCATGTTTTGGGTAGAAGCGGTAAGCACAGCTATTTATCTGATTAACAGAGGACCCTTTATGGCCTTGGATGGAGGTATACCTGAGGAGGCTTGGTCTGGTAATAAAATTGATTACTCATTTCTTAGAGTATTTACATGTGAGGTATTTGTTCACATTGATAAAGATGATAGGACCAATTTAGAGGCTAAGTCTGAGAAATGCACCTTTGTTGGATATGGTGAAGATGATTTTGGTTTCCGTGTTTGGAGTCTTAAAGACAAGAAAATATTTTGGTCTAGAGATATTGTCTTTAATGAAAAAATCATGTATAAAGATCAGTTGCAGGAAGAGAAAGAGGAAACAAAGAAATAATACACAGTGTTAGAGGACATTGCAGATAGCAAGGTGTCCAAGGGGCCGGTTTGTTGGTCATTAAAAATGACTTCAAGGAGAGAAAAAGTCAAGGTACAATAAGTCCCTCCTCTTTAGTGGGAGAGGCTCCCTTATTCAAAAGCAAAACTTATTTACATATGTACAGAGCATAGTTTCAGTATGGAACTTGGATATCATGAAAGCATTTTGAACAATAGATCATCAATTACAAAAGTACAGAAGAATGAAGATGTGGAAATGAGCAGAAAGGCATTCTTCAAAATTATAGATGGAAAAATAATTCCTCAAGCATGCCAGAATATAATGAATTGGAATAAGATCGTTTGTACTTGAATTAATGAGATGCAATTTAAAAAAGACACACAGTTCTATAAATAAAATCTATAAGAATACAAATCTTCTCTGGCATAATGCAGACAAATGATCTAACAAGATCCTACAGATAGCTGCGAATAAAAGAATCAGATGAACAAGGAAAGAATATCCTTTTGTATTGATTTCTTTACTATTTCTTACACTTTCAAAAATAAGCCAAGTTCCTCCCTTTAAAATGGAAAAGAGAGACCATTATATAGTTTTACAAATTAGTTACCCTTGGTAACTACTTCTTTTAATTAACGTTTAGTTAAAAGGGTTGTCAATCACAAAACCCTAACTAATTTACAATAAATCCAAGATGAAGAAGGAAAGAAGGGAGAAAAAGTCAAGAGGAAAAGACAAGTGTTCTTGACTGAGGAGGACCCCACTAATTTTAGGATCCGTTGTCTAAACCTTTTTAACGCCTCTGTTATGTCTCTACCACATGGAACTGATGTGTTGGTAGTGGACAAAGTCAAAAATCTGAGGACACTTCTCTATCTCTTTGTCGAATTTGACATGTGTATGATAATCCTTACTTGCTTCTTCAATAGCAAACTGGAGAGAGAATATTTCTTTCATATTTTCCTTGGTGATAGAATCCTCTTTGAACAGATTATTTTTGACAAAAGTTCTGAATTGAGCTTTGATTTCTTGTAAAGAGAGGGGTACACCAGAGGGTCTCATCATGGAGGTGACAATGTATATCTTTGAAAGCAGATACCACCAACATCTTAAAGGCCTCACCCTTCTGCCAGCTATTTTTCAATTCTCCCAAAGCCTCCTCCAGCGCCTTGATTTTCCACTCCACACTATATACCCATGATTTTGACAAGTTATCTTTTACATCATCAGAGACCTTGCTTGCCATTAAAATATTTTCATCAGCTTGCCCCCATAAGGCGAAGGTCTACTATACAGCTATTCCAAAGTTTGAGCTCTTTATCTATATTTCTAATGGTGGAGGAGAGTTTCTGTTGCAGATTATTCACCTTCTCATTGAGTTTGAAGGCTTCACTAATGAAATTCAACCCTACAACAAGCATATCATCCACCATGGCCTGCATAGGCCTTCCATAGATGGAATATTCTATGTATATATTTGATACTCTAGACTTCATCTTGGCTGAGGATCACAGGTGATGGAAGAGTAGTCAGTGGATTGGGGTCCAAAACTTTATCTTTTGGACAGCAGTGACTTGATGAAACCTGCAAGAACCTGAGCCTGCTCTTCCATCTGCTCTATAGTTTGTTGCCACCCTTTTTAACTCTCCCAATGACCCTGGTGACTATTCCTTGAAGATTGTGAATCTCCACCTTTCAGGGGTGGACTCTCCTATGGGGATCCTCGAGAGCTCTACATCAGACGCTTGTAAATCCTACTCTGGCTTGTCAACTTTAGGCTTGGCTATCTCCACGAATTGTTCGCCCTGAGCATCAGATATTATTCTAGAGGTGGTCTTGGCCTACTTGGCATGAGTAGGAGGGGTAGTTCCCAATAAGGCCACCACAACATCAAAATTAGGTCCTGAGATTTGGGAGGAAGACTTTCTCTTCCTACTATCAACGAAAGGTTGTACCCATGCAAAAGAGGAGGAGGAAGAAGAAGGTGGGGCAAGAGGACCAAGAGAAAGAGACACTCATGGCACTCAAAAGTGTGTACTATTGTTTCCTCTAGCTGAGATATGAGTGGGACACTCGGGGCTTCTGGTGCAGAGGAGTAAATGGTGCTCAGTGATCTCGGTACTTTGAAACTTCCTTCTCTTTATCCATTGGGGATTCTGGAGCACCTATAGAGACTGGGCACTTCACTATCTTCACCTTCACTGAGAACAATAATGTTCTCCTGGTCCTGAGGGCAATTATGAATGCTTCATCAGGGGATCTTCTTCAACAGGCTCCTTCTTGACTTCCTTGATTTTCTTCTGGTATACTTGGGTGGATGAGGAAGGAGTGGAGGATGTAGGACCTTTATGTTGATGAGGCAGGACGGGTCTGTACAGGTGCTTTCCGAATTGGATGTCAATGCCTCCTTCCTTGGTGTTGTAGTATCCTTGGAGGAGGACTCACCTGAATGCCTTCTAAGCTCACAAACTCTCCTGTAAAAACCAAATCTGTGGTTCTTACTAGGACAGGGGCTAGGATTTCAGCCAGGTCATCCTTCTCATTTTTTAACCAATCCAAATCCTCCAAGGGAGTGTGTTTGATCAAGGTGTCATATTCATATGAGAACAGGTTGGAATTGTCATCCTGAAGTCCTTCAGGAACTTGATACAAGTTAAGCTCTTGAATCAGTTGGAGAGAAAACCTGCCATAATGTCTCCTCCTTGCCTCAAAATCATCAGCACAGTCAGCCCAATAGTCTTCTGTGTCTTCCCTATTATGGTAATTGATTCTGAGGTTCTCTGAGGTTCTTCTCAATAAAAATTCTTCAAGTCAAAACAAGTTCTTGGCCTGAAGAAATGGACAGTGATGGGAGCTAGGGATATCTCTATGTTTTGTGCATCTAGAGTCGTCTTGGAGGTGTAGTTTCCCAAAGATATAGGGAAGTGTAGGACAGTGATTTTCTTATCCCTGTAGGTTCTGTGTAACTTGTCCAATTGCCTGCATATCTCTATCAAGGCCATTTTATCATTGCAGAACATAGGGAGCTTAAGAGGGGTGCTCTCATAGCCAGTCTAGCCTGATATAGGAGAATTTTCTGAATTGGATGAAGTAAGCAATGTACTTCGCTATTAGGCTCATGGATTCATCCGAGAACCTCCTTGCAGTGTCGCTCTCTAGAAGCCTTATAATGTACATGGTGAAAGCATCATTCACCCCTCCTGAAGTTGCAATTGCTAGTGTCTAGGGTGAATTGAGGGTAGTAGGGGGGGGGGGGGGGGGGGGGGGGGCGGGGGGGATATATAGGGTCACCTTTATGAGCATCAATGTATGTGAATCCAAACCATTTCCTTGATGATGCTAGGGTATACATCAGATATGAAATCATGTAAAACTTTTAGGTTTGTTGTACATTAGACATCTACTATGCTAAGTTCATGTTGATAATTTTCTTCCCAGTTGATATTCTAAGTTCCTTCGCACACCATGTTTATAAGGGGGCACATCCAGAAATGGAACTCGTTGGTAGAGGGTAAGCCCATGACCCAAGCTAATAGGATTATAAAATCTGATAGCCCCTCATTGAAATCAGCATGAAACAGAGCTTTGGACATATGGGATGACCCCTTTTTTAGTGTTTTTAAGCCAAGACTTTGCCACCCTTGCCTTGTATTTTTCATTGTCTTGATCGAATAGTGCTTGTGCCTGGTTCTAAGAGATTACTATAGAATTTTTCATTTCATGAATCCTTAGGGCAATGCCAATGGCGGGTAGCATCAAGCTTGGTAATGATTTTCCCATGCACATTCATCAGTTCACTCGAGTCAGAGATTGAAATGAGCAGTGCAAGTACGAGTACCGTATCTGCACATTGCATTGAGATTGGGAAACCAGCAGTGAATTCCAAGACGACTATCATGAATCATTTACACCATAGGAGATGGGTTTGAGTCTATCATCCTAGTCCAAAAATCTCCAAAGTCTAGGTGATGAAATTCACTGTCCCTGATATCAGGAACGGCAGACTCGAGCAGTGAAACTTGTTCCTAACCATGGAATTTGATCTTCATGTTGATAGCAATCTGAAAAACAAAGTCACAGTCTGAATTCTTTGTGCAAAATTGTAGAGGGAATGGGTACACACATGGAAATTTTTGATTATGAGGGTATGAGTAATTGATAGCAAGAAAGGCAGTGTGTAAAAATGCATAGGGGAGGTAGCTTATTAAATAGCCATTTAGGAGAGAGAAAGGTAATAAATGTCCATTAAATACGCATCTACCAACTTAAAAAGTCAAGATATTCGAAAAGAGTGAGAAAAATTAGCCCGGATGGCCTTTGGTTCATTTGGGACACAAGGGACGTGAAAGAGTGACTCGGCCGATGTGGGCGACACGCAGGAAAAGAATGCACAAATGTTCACGAGAGACATGAGGGATGAAAGTACGCGAAGTGCATGATGCGGGCCGATACATGGGTGAAAGGTTAACATTAAGATCCTGAGTGAACTTGTGTTATTTGGAACAAAAATTTCTGACGGGCCTGTGAGAAAATAGATTTTCGGGTAAAAGCGGCTGATTGAGCGAACAGGGAGCCCGAATGAACTTGGGACATCTGGGACAAAAATGTCCAACAGACTCCCGCAAGTCACACAAAATGACCCAAAAAAGTAGATTTTCTCCAACTTTTTGACTTTTCCCTTTACCAGAACAACAGAAAAGGTGATTAACTTGAAAATTTTCAATTTTAAACTTCTCAAAAGAGGGGAAATTTTGAGAGGACAACATGGTTCAAGTACATGTTCCGGCACAGCCAATTCAGGTACATACTCACCAGGAACCCCAAACTCCTGAGGTGAGAAGGTCTTCTAGGGTAAGAAGGGAACTTGAATGATTTACTCCATCTTTGAATTATTTATTGCTCACTGACAGTGGAGAGCTAGAGTGCTTTGAGGAAGTAGTGCAGGTGGATGTCAGGAAGAAGTGGGAGTAGGCCATGGATGAAGAGTATAGATCTCTTATGGAAAACTAGACTTGGGATCTGGTGGAGCTACCCGAGGGCAAAAGAGCATTACAGAACAAGTGGGTGTATATAATCAAAGAGGAAGATGGAGGTAGGAAACAATACAAGGCCTGGTTGGTGGTCAAAGGATTTACACAAAAGAAAGGTATAGACTTTGATGAAATTTTTTCTCCGGTTGTTAAAATGACTTTTATTAGGACTATTCTTGGTTTAGTTGCAGTAGAAGACCTGCACTTAGAACAATTGGATGTGAATACTGCATTCCTTCATGGTGAGTTGGAGGAGGAATTATACATGTAGCAGCCATAGGGTTATGAGTTCAAAGGGAAGGAGAGGTTAGTGTGCAAATTGAAGAAGAGCTTGTATGGCCTAAAACAAGCTCCACGAAAGTGGTACATGAAGTTTGGCAGTTTTATGTAGGAGCAGGGTTACTCTAGGTAACACTCAGACCATTACGTGTACATCAAGAAGTTTCTTGATGGTAGTTATATTATTTTGTGACTGTATGTAGATGATATGGTTGTTGCAGGGAAGAACATGCAGGAAATAAAGGTACTCAAGAAGCAAATAGGTGACTCCTTTGCTATGAAGGATTTGGGAGCAGCAAAACAAATCCTTGGTATGAGAATAACTCGGAACAGAAAGGAGAGGAAGCTAGTATTATCTCAAGAAGAGTACATAAAGAAGGTCTTGGAGAGGTTTAGTATGTAGGATGCTAAACCGGTTGGTACTCCTTTGGCAGGTCACTTTAAATTATCAAAGGAGCAGAGTCCCAAGACTGAGGAGGATAGAATCCAGATGTCCAGGGAACCATACTCATAAATAGTTGGTAGCTTGATGTATGCTATGGTATGCACTAGGCCTAACATTTCCCATGTAATGGGAGCAGTGGGTAGGTTTATGATTGATCTAGGTAGAGAGCACTGGCAAGCAGTAAAGTGGATCCTTTGGTATTTGAGAGGGACCATGAGAGCATCATTGTGTTTTGGTGGATCAGACACTACATTACGTGGATATGTAGATTCGGACATGGCAGGTGATTTGGACAGTAGGAGGAGCATGACAGGTTATTTATTTACAGTTGGTGATACAGCGGTGAGTTAGATTTCACGGTTACAAAATGTTGTGGCTTTGTCAACCACAGAGTCTGAGTATGTTGTTGCCACAGAGGAAAACAAGGAGATGATTTGTCTACAGTATTTTTCTTGATGAGTTGGGGTCGTAAGTAGGAATTTGGGAGACTACATAGTGATATTCAGAGTGCTATTCATTTGGCGAATAACTCTACTTTCCACTCTAGGACGAGGCACATTTAGCTGAGATATCATTTCATCAAGACAACTTTGGAAGAAGATAAGTTGAAGATAGAAAAGATTCATACCAGTCAGAATCCTGTGGATATGATGACCAAGGCGGTCACAAGGGGAGAAGTTGAAGTTGTGTTCAACTTTTATTGGCCTTCATGGTTGATAATGAAGGGTTAAGAACTTTTCTTAGTGGAAACAATCTCCAAGTGGGAGATTGTTGGGGTGTGGAGCCTGTTTTTTGGTCTTCTTGAATCAATTTTGAAGTGATGGAGCTTAAACAGTTAAGTTTGGAGACTTCAGGAGAATTCTGAAGTTGTTTGTTGTGATGTGGCTGTGTCGTTGCTACGATGTTGTTGTTAACATGTTAAATGGCTGTCAACGTCGGGACTATTTTTTCCAGCTGTGGAAAGTTGAAAGATCGTGACATTCAATCTTCTAGGGTCAGCTTTATGCCTTCTTAGGAGGATTTTAATCCTATAAATAGAGGTGTTAGGGTATCTTAAATATATCTTGAGTGTTCAAGAGATCTTGAGTCTTAGAGATTAAGAGGTGATCAAGAGTGATCAAGGTTATGCAATTGGGTGTCAATTGTGGTTTAGCATCTTTGGAATTCTGTTGTGAGTTCATAACTGAGAGAATATTGTGAGAGTTGTTTTACTCTTGTTGATAATAAAATTTGAGCAATTTCTTGGTGGATGTAGCCCACATCGGGTGAACCATGTTAAATATTGTCTTGTCTTCTTTTGTGCATTATTCATTTATGTTGTTATATTTCTGCAAGTATAATTCTGCTATATAGTTTCCTACTGTTGTGGTTTGAGGAATTGTTTCTACATATTTGTTCTCTAATTACTAATAGATCATCCACAAAATCTACAAATGCCATATTAAAAAGATCAAATATGATCATGTGGGTCACCATGGCCATTGAAAATGGGAAAATTAAGGGTGAAAGAAATTAGGTGGAAGTGCATAAGTGGAAATGGTGGATGAAAAATGACAATGAAGGAGTAATATGGAATCCAAAGATGTATTTTCATGAGAAGTATCATGTTACAATTGACAAATTTGTTCTTGGAGGGTCTTGATAAAGAGAGTCTAAATCTTGAGTGTCAATGGAAGAAACTCGCCATGTTTGATAAATAAGAGGTAGAGTGAAGTGATTGGTGGGAGTAGGACCTAAAAAATGAACAATAGATGTAGGAAGAAGAGTGGGTAATATTAGGTTGAGTGGTAATGGAAGTGGGGATGGTAGTAGAAGCAATAAGCTCTGTAAGATTGGTGGCCTCTTCATGAGGCAACAATATAACATCAAGTCTAGATCTTGATGATGGTTAGTGATATGATCATTAATTTCTTTAATATGGGCTTCAATAAATTTGTGATAAGATTGAGCCATAAAAAGAAGATGATAAAATCCCTAAAAAAAAGGTGGATTTGAAGGTCAGGTTCACCAAAATGATTAAGAAAAACCAAAATGATTAAGAAAAATATGGAGATATATGCTTAATCTGATTGCTATTGCAATAATAAATGAATAAATAATTAAGTACATAGATTAACCCAAGAAAACTAAGCCAAAATATATGAAAACCTAAGTGCAAAGGAGAGTTAAGATGACTAATTTGTTTCACAATTATTCTAAAACTATGCTGAAGTGTTGACTGGATAAATAGAGAGGGATAAACATCGCACAAATCCTGAGAAAAATTGTACAATTTGATGATCTTCTTGGACTTGGGGTGCCTAGAGAGAGACTAGGGCACCTTTGGGTGCCCTAGACCTGGTTTGGGTTCCTATGTCTATGGAAATTCTCATAAAACCTCCTCTAATTAGTCGCAATGTATTCATTTTTGTTCACCTTTTGTCAAAATGAGGTCACACAATGATCTCCAAAGTCACTGGAAACTTGCAATGAATAATGACCTGCAAAACCCTCAAAGATACATCAAATCATAAAAAATAAAGATGCATAATGAGGAGTTGAACTGTCCTCAATCATCATTATGGTGATCTTACGATAAATGAGCATTGTACTACATATCAGAACCAATATAGTTCTATGTGTGTGTTTGTGTCAGAATCATGCCCTAGGTGGATCTTGTGTGTGTCACACTTGATAACAACCAAGTAGCTAGATGTAAATAAATGTAATAAATGTGTGCATGGAGTAAGATGAAATTCCATCCTATGAATTGTATGCATAATAACCAACCCTTATGTCCCTTGGATGGTGTTAGATGTATGCAATGGAGATCTTATATGCTTGATGGATGCAAGTTTAGGTTGCTGATAGTTAATGCTTAGTGCTTGGTCATTTTATTATGATCACATAACTTCATATTTATATGATTCCCTTACTCAAATTTCATAACTAACCCCAAAAAAGGACAACTACCAAAAAGATAAGATGCTCAAATGGCTAGAAAAGACCCAAAAAAGTGTGTAACAAAGTATCTTGAGGTTAAGGGCACCCATAGGTGACGAGGGTTCCTATCCTAGCTGAGGCACCCATAGGTGACGAGGGTTCCTATCCTAGCTAGGCGCTATTGTTTGGGGATGATAAATGTCAAGGTATAAAAATGTAAACTTGGAAAGTAAGGGTATAAGGAAACATAAATTAAATAAAGGTGGCCAAAGACATGGGTTAATTAGTACTTTTTTTACTTAGGAATCATATGAATAGTAGTATGTAATCAGGACTAAATAGATACCCAAAGTGTGTGATTTTGTTTTTAAACTACATTATAGATTTTGATGAGTTATATATTTCTACCAATTCTTGTGAATTTTTTTCTTTGTCTTATTTTATTATATTTTAAAATACAATAAGACATGGGAGGAACACCTAGATCATGTAAATAAGGTTTTCAAAAATCTTGAACAACAACACCTTTATGCTTATCCCTCCAATATTTCTTTTGAATTTAGGGAGGTAAAATAATTTGGTTACATAATCTCCCATGAAGGTTTAAACATATATCCTCACAATATCAAGGCCATGGTGGAAAAGAAGCTACCTAAAATCCTCAAATACATTAGGAAAGTCTTAGGGAATCATCAAGGCCATGGTGGAAAAGAAGCTACCTAAAATCCTCAAATACATTAGGAAAGTCTTAGGGAATATAATTACTAGCACAAATTTTTGAATAATTATGGTAGAATGGCGAGCTACTACTAACAAATTTATTGAAGAAAGATTCCTTACATTGGAATAAGGAATCAACATAGGAATTTTGAGACACCAAAAGAAGGCCATGTGTACTACTCCATCTTTTTCTACCTGAAATGATCCAGAACATGAGTTCTCAAAATATATTTTAGGATTTTCAAAAACTTTTAGTATTTTACATTTATTGGGGTCTTCAGAGCATTTCTAAGTGTCAAAATATGTCTAAATATTTGAATATATATCAAGATATTGATTTTTTTAAGTTCATTCCTTCATATTTATATTGGATCCTACTATTTGTAAAACATGTCAGCTAGCTAGGATATTCGACCCCAATAAGTAGCAATAAATAAAATAATAGTAATAATCAGATAGATTTCAATTTTTTTAGAATTTTTCTTTTTGAATCAATACCTAAGGTGTGATACAAAGATACCTAAGGTGTATACAAAGTGTAACCATGTAGGATGACCTTTTTTTTCCCCTATAGAACCTTTCATATTCTAATTTTAGTAGTTTTTCATATCCTCCATTGTATATCTATATAGCAAATTATTTTCAATAAAGAGAGAGATCTCTGGTTATGCATCTCTCATATGGAGTTTTACAGTTTATATATATTGGAATTGCAATATAATTAGTATGTTTTTTAGATATATTTCATTGTGAATTTATTTTTATAACACATTAAGAACCATTTTCAATGTTTTGTCCACCAAATTTCACCTCAATCTGAATCAGTGATATCATAGCTAGATTATTTCCACTTTTTCATGTTATAATGAATAAGTCTAAAATATCAAAAGCACGTTGTCCAAACCCATGATCCTTCATATTATCTTCTTTATATATTTAAATGACCTCAAGTAATGCAAGAGGAAATGGGTGATCCCTTCAGAGAAATTCTTGATGAATCCCTTGAGAAGAAGAGGAGGAAGATAATAACACAATTAATAGATGTATTTTCTCAATTCATCCTTAAAAATAGCCCTAACTCAACAATTTCATCAACATCAAGTAGGCCCTTTGAGGACCCGACACCATTCAAATTACAAGTATTTTTTTTTAAATTTCATAGTTTGAAGGAAATATTGATGCTAATGAATTAGATAAATGTCTCAACTAACTAGAATCATATTTTTATAAGAAAATTTTCTAATGGCAAAGTGACCCTAATTTGCACTTGTAAAAGCATTAGTTCCCCTTCCTCATTTCCCACAAAAATATGGTGGGAATCATACTCCTTACAAGAGTAATTTGATTAGTGAATCCATGTCAACATCCAATAAAATAACCTCCATCCTCAAAACATGGGGATTAGTTTTCCATGTTTTTCTACTCATAGAATTAAATATTCAAAATCTAGTCCTCACGCACTCTTTGTGGTCCCCATTTTACCTAAATTTTCCTCTAGTTACATCAAGGTTGTGATTAGACAGTACAAGATCAACACCAATGAGTCTTCGTGGTACCCTACTTAGAAAAATCTGGGTGCATGAGACTCTAAGAAGCATATGATTACTCAAATTACTCTAAGTTGTATCACTCCCCCTGGCTATTAAATGTAGGAATACCCCTGGAGTCTTCAGACATCAGATACTCTCAAGTTTGAATACCCTACTAAGTTGTGCATACTTCAAGACTAAAGAACATCATTCTAAACATAGGTCCTAATGCCCAATATAGCTTCATATTGAACACCCCAAGTCCAAAAGATTTTTTCCCAAACAATGTAAAGGAATGAATACAGTGTTGCAGAAAGGGATAAGAAGAATACATGGAAATTAAAATCACATGACAAATCACACAAGGATGTGGTATCAAAATCACAAGAGTAGGTTGATGAGCCCCCAAAACGACCCATTTTATGAATGTAAAGGAGGAGGTTTTAACGTTCTATTTTCCTTTCCTAAATTAAATACAAGTGGATTTTTCCCTAGCTGTACATTTATAAACTTATGGTTTACTTTAGAATAAAAGATAGAGTATATACCATTAATTTCCCAGTTAGTGGTTTTATCTATTATTTGTTTATTATTTGTTCATTATTCTCTCATTTTCCATGCCTTATGGCCTTTTTTGGTTAACCTTCACGTTGTGGGTAGTTTTTTTGTTGTGTGGTGTCTTGTGGTGCATCTATAGGTTGTAGTAACAATGACATTATGACGCTCGTCATCTCTTTGATCTTCACAGTGCTCGGTGATCTGGTAGAATGGACATTCATCCCTTCTCTAGATACTCATGGGTCGCCATGGACGAAAAATATTTTTGGTATGGGAAACCAATCCAAAAATTTATTTTCTTTATCTATTTATTGCTTTTTGCTACAATAATTGTTTTGTGGGCACTCGCTCTTCTTTACTCATCCAATTGTAAAATATTCAGTTTTAAATCTCTCTCTATTTTGATTTCCTAAACCCACGTCTTTTTCATATCTGAGCTTACTTCTAAAAAAACCCAAAACAAAAATAACTATATATTTCTTTATTTCGCTCTTCATATAATAGATTTGAATTTTATCGACTCTTGTCACTTATATTCATTTCTTTTAATCTCATTTTTAAGGTGACTATATATCATGTTTTCCGACAAATCCAAATCCACCTATATCAAAAAGACAAAAACAATATCTTTATTTCTTTAACGTTTCTATTCATGTTTTCTTTAAAACTTCAGTTTTTGACATCTATAAGTCTTAGTTTATATATTGGCTTCTTTATTTTTAGGTAATTATATACTGTGCTTTCACCAAATTAAAAACTAAAATCAAACGTTTTATTAATATCTTCTTTAAACTAAAACTCATCATATCCCCCACTTGATCTATTTTATATCCCCTATGTACTAATTCTTTAGATTATTATAAACCACTAAAATATATCTAGCTATCCTCACGCTCTCCACACTCCTTCCCAAGCTATACCCACTCACCCGTCCACCACCCCTCTTCCCTTCCATGACCACTCCTCCTCCATTCCTTCCATGTACACCTTCTCTTACTCTCCCCTAACCATCATCAACCTATTCCTTCCACGCGGAAACTCTCCTCATCCCTACATCTCCACCCATTCCCTCTCCTTCCCATTTCCGCTCTCCACACTTCTCATGCCTCTGGATCCACTTCCTCCTCATCATCTTCCCGAGCCAAAACATCCACACACACCCGTCTCATTTCTGACCCTTCTCCACGTGTCCCTGCATCCTCTGTATTCTCTAGCCACTCGGTAGCCAGCCCTCCCCAGCCCTCTCTCTCAACCCCCATGTCAGATCCTTTCTCGCTGAATCATCCCATCTCCTCCCACCCTGATCAACCGCGTAGCTTACCCTTGCTCCCTGTAACCCAACACTCTCCCTCCCCACACCTCCACGTCCTCCCATACTCCTGCTATCAAACCTTCGACTCCCTCTCATTTCACCTCCCCATCCCATCGATCCCGTCAAAACCTCCCACCTCTCCAAGACGAACTTATCCCCTCTTATCACCCACCCACTGACTCCTCTCCTTTTAACACCCACACCGAATCCACATATCCCATCCTAACCATATCTCTCCCTACTTTCTTTTCGATTATCACTGTACACTGAACTGTGACTTAACCGTATCGTCTCCCCATCTAAAGCCAATCAAATACCATTGACAGCCCTATCCATTTTCGCATACTGTACGTTTTTTTAGTGGTTTAAACAAACACGTAATCTATATATTTTAGAAATTACTGGCCAGCCCATGATCCACTCAGTATCCACTTTCCCATATCTCTGCACAAAGCCACTCATTAAAATCCCAACTATTTTCTTCATCTAATTTCCCATAGTTTCTTAAGTCTTATTCTCCATGTAGAAACATTTCTCTTGTTTCCTGACTATCAAACATTCCACATTGTCACTAATCTGAGTCCGTTCATACCCTTTTCATCTTCCCATTCTTCGCAAGTTTTTCAAAATTACCTCTACTTTCAAGAGTCTGGACAGTCTCCATTTTCTTTAATGTATCTAGTCCATCATTGCTTCCATACGATTATTCACATTTGGTCAAAAATGTGCCTCTTTATCATCATATTGACTCCTTTATTTTATCATTGATCTATATCATTTCAGTTTCATCTCTCCTATTTGCCAATACTCATTCTCCCACAAAGCTAATCTACCAATTTTCTCTTTTAAAACAAAAATTATGTTATTTATCTTTTAATCTACACTTTATTTTTCAACATTTCATTTTAGACATTCTGGTTTATAGGTTCATAATTTTTCCCCATTCCAATTCAACAATTGTTAAGTGCCACCTCTTTCTATACATGTCCACTTGGCATTAAGTTTACCAACTCCACTTAGCATTTTTAACTTACCCAATCAATGAACTTTTTGTGGTAATCTTTTATACTACTTCTTTTTCTTTCACACATGTTTTTTTCCTTTTATATTAGATCATTAAGTCAAATTTGGCATCATTAACATCATTATGTGAGTATAATTATTATTATTAGTGCTTATTTTGCTAACGTTTTGGTGCAGGTAACCTACTAATAATTTTCCTATAGGACCTTTTTTTTATAGTAAAGGAACTTTTTGAACCTTTCCCGCCAACATTATTGGGTTCACATTCCTAGTAATATTTTGCACACTGGAGGCCACCCAGGCTCCGTAAAACAAAAAATTTATTGCCTTACATTCCAATTTTCCAAGACGACACTTCTAGTAACATTTTTTATGCTCTTCTTTTGTTGTTTTTTTTTTTTGTGAAGATAATTATTATCGTTGTTTCGCAATCACAATTAATTGCAATAAAAACATTATTAAAATTTTACAAAAATCTCTATTCCAATTGTATCTACGTATGCTCTTTTCCTGGCGCCTTCGAGTCAATCTGGAAAATTAGAAATGGTCACAATTATTTAGTTTCTTGTTCTAATATTGCAGGATCCTCTAGCTTTGTTTTCTAATTGTCATTTCAATCATTATTTTACTTTGTCATATTATTAATATTTTTTCGATTGTTGGTTGTGTATGCTCTTCTCCTATGCCTTTGAGCGATCTAAAAAATGAAAAAAAAAACCACGATCAATTTTCTAACACATCGTTTGTAGGATAACTACTAATCTATTCTTTGCATGACCACATCACTAGAATATTATCAAAAAAAAAAACACAAAAAAAAACAAAAAATCCCGCAAAAGTACCACCATTCAAAGAAAATTGCTGAAATCAAAAAAAAATAGCACGCCCAAGTATGTAATTATTTTCTACTAGGGATTTATTTCAAGTTGGAAAGAACCTGCATGTTTAATCACTTTATCATTTTATTTTTGCACGTAGTCGAGGTGGATTTCATCACCACCAAAGCTACACCGGTGACGTGGACTTGACTACCACGCACCAACAACATTTGCATCTACATTACACTTTGAGACCTAGTCTCAACATAGTGTTCAGTATTTACCTCGACCTTGCTCTTCACTTATAGGTAATTTTATCATGCAACGCATGCAAGTCACACCTAAATAGCTATAACAATGAATCCTGGGCATCGTCCCTATAAATCTTTGGGGAGTTACAAGGACACCATACACATTCATTCCCCCATCACCTTCCACCTTTTCACAAAACCTATTTTGGACATGGTGATTCACTCTGAAACAGGAAAGTAAGAATTGGTGAGTCTCCTCTAGTGCTCTAAGGGTTCCCCGTACCAATTTTGTCCCCGTAAAGAATTAGGTATATCAAGACTAGGGTATATCAGAGGACACATATTTTTGGAGTAATAAGAGCCTACATCCATCATTCCACAACATACTTGTATGATTGCATGAAACAATGATCATTCCTGAAGAATTTACCTCCTAAGCCAAAACAATTGGATCCACATGATTGCTTGTTGTTTGAAAACAAAATAGTTTAGCATTGTTTTATCATAAAACTTGGTTGATATCAATGTGTTCATTGTAAAATTTCAAACCCTAGTTGTGTTCCACAAAAAAATCAATTCTCAACCAATTCAATACCAAGAAAAAACATCCAAACAATCCAACAACGTAGACCAAAACATCACACCAATTTCATTAGCTTGCTTCAGCCAACATTACATCTGCCATAGCTCATCTTCGGCTATATCCAACTGATATTGAGTGACTAGCATTCACTCCCCATATCGTCAATTGTCAAAACATCCTTCATAGTTTTTTTCCAGCTATATCAAACTAATATTGGGTGACTTGTTTGAGTTCACTCATTATTTTTTCCACCATTGCATTTATCTAAATCACAACCAACACAAATCCTTTCATAACTCATTTTGAGTTATATCACAACCATATTGTGATTAACTTGTTCGGGTTACTCTCCCCGTCAATAGTCCAAAGATTATTTAAGCCAAATCTACACAACGCGCAACAAATTCCCTAATAACTCGTCTCAAGTTACATCACTATCATATTGAGATAACTTGTTTGAGTTACTCTCCTAATCAGTCATCGTGAGCTTATTCAAGCTAAATCCAAAGTAATCAAGTTCTCATTTAATCACACCGGTTCAAAATTCCTACCCATTTTTCAACTTAATCAGACACATTTCATCATGGTATTCACACGTAGTCACAATCATGAAAATTACGATGAAGAAGTCACATAACCAGAACTCACTAATGAAGAACAAGAACAATTCAATAGGGTGATAGAACAAAACAAAAATGAATATCTATTACGCATCCTAGCCATAGGGGAAAAACTACCCCCTGACTTCGGGACGGAAAATTTAAATAAACTTATCGACAATGGTGAATCAATTTATCACAAAAAAAAACCAAACAATCCAAATGGTTCTTTGGCCAGTGATTTATTCACTAAAATCCAAGACTTAACAAAGAAACTTGAGGAAGCAACGGCTAGAGCTGAAAGATTAAAAGACCCCAATCTAGACTCCAATACTCACGACATTTTTGATAAACCGTCCCCCACCTCTCCATTCACACAAGAATGGAAACATATGAAAGACACCATTCAGGGACTATAAAAACAATCAAAACAATTCAACTTTGAAGAATTGTGTCCTTATCCATTTGATACAGAGATATCACACTTACCATTTCTGTCATCCTTCAAAATCCCAAAGTTTGATAAATACAAAAGCAAAGGTGACCCCTGTTGACATGTCAAGGAATTTTACATGCAGTTTCAGGAATTTTCCTATCGAGACACGTACCTTTTACGATTATTCCCCCAAATTTTAGGAGGATAGACTTTAGAATAGTTTTTCCATCTTCCCAAAGGGTCAGTCACGACATTCGCAGACTTATCGGACAAATTTGTCAAACATTTTTCCTATAACTTAGACTCAAAAATAACCATGCTTGATCTCTATAACACTAGTAAAAGGCCAAGAGAAAACTTTGCCTCCTTTTTACAACGATGGTGAAGAATTGCAAGCTGATTTCCCTGTTAATCCAAAAATAATCAGATTATTACAACCTGATCTCGGACCCTTATAGGCTTTAATTAGTTGTCGATAATTTACTCCTTTTAAGTAATCAATTTAAAATAATGCAAGATAATAACGACAATTGCACACAGATTGATTACGGAGTTCGGAAATTGCCTACGTCTCCGGGTTCGTGATCGAACCGTTCCACTAGTCAAAACTTGTAAGTTACAATAGTACTTTCACAAGAAAACCTAATGGAATTTTACTTGCCTATCAGTACACCAAACCTTCGGACGATAATGGTGAAAAATAGCACCCGACTTCCACCTTCCTGGCGTATAATCTCCTTCGGCTGTGATCGGCCTTCCCGACGCAAATAATGCGAAGCTAGCACTCCGGTCGACAATCCAGGATTTGCAAGTAATCGGTGTGGCTCAATGGGCCTATTGGGTAGTTTAAAATTTACTCCCAATCACAAATATTTCATCTAATATTGCCTAAAATAATAGGCCAATAGACAATACCTGTCGACACATCCCGCAAATAAGCTTAACAAATAATAAGCTCGGGATCGGTGTCTCCATTGCACCGGTGCCCACAACAAGCTTAACAAATAATAAGCTCGTGTTGTGTCCAATGTGTTTTAATGTCTTTTACAATGCAATGGGTCCCTATTTATACATTTTTAGGGCCCAAAAAATATGCAATGCATATAATCCTTAGGCTAATATTAGCCTCACCCGTACATATAAATTGGGATTAAATATATTCCTAAGGCTATTTTTAACCTTAGCCTCATCCCGTAGCATGTGATTGGGATTTAAATCGGCTTGCATGTTTAATAATAGGATAAAATCCCATGTAGGGCGGCATTTGATTATTTAATGGGATTAAATCCCATAGGAAGCGCTTAAGGAGGGAGCAATATTGTTTAAGGCTTTAAATAGCCTTTCCACGCGCATATAGTGGTCAAAGACCACCTTAGGATATAAACCGCCTTCTTCCATGTGGGACAGTCCACGCATGGGCCTAGCCCCCTTACCACCACTTCACCACCCACGTGGTCAGCAAATATGCATGTTTTAATACTAATGTTTTAACATTAATATATACATGTGGCTTTTGTATATATGGCGCCATTTGGAACATGAACTTACCAATATAATATTATTTCGACCCATACAATGGTGGAATAGAAATAATCCTATAGTCCACTTGTCGTCTCCCGATAGGCAAATCGAGCGAATTCGACGAGTGTTGGCAAGCCACGTGTCATAGTGCGATTGGTCCAAATTTTGACCAGTTGACCAGAGTTGACTTTCCCGCTATCTGAACTTTGACCGGACATATCTAGAGCTCCCGATGTCCGTTTGTCACGTTCTCACAGTCGTTGGAAAGCTCTCAAGATGATCTTCTGCACTGACACCATTTAGGGATGTTTTGGGAACTTTCAAAAATGATCCCCTGATCACACCTCCGCACTGAGAAAGGCTTTTTGTCCACAAAAAGTTTCCATACTATCCTGAATCTGGAAAACTCTAATGCCACCTTGGAAGTGCTGCTGTAGTAAACCCTTGGGTCATCTGCTCCAACCTTCACACTACGACAACTCTGAAATCCATCCTGGGACCTGTAGGTTAATAAAAAATGCCATAGTTGATTCTGCTAATTACACTAACTGATATCCGAAGATAACCTCCACGCCTCCAATTATGGTGCTAGTGTTCTGAACTGAAACGTTGTACACTCCTTCTATGCGGTGCTAAGCTTCTTGCATCACAACAAGGATCTGTCTTTTACTCTATAACACAGCTCCTGGCTCCAAGTTGATTCATGCACAATCTGAACTGGTTTGATAATAACACCCATTCTATTACGGAGAGCTAGTGATTCAACGATGTCACTGATGTGACAATGCCTTGTCCGATTACCAAAAATCAACAATTCCGATGACACAGATCTAAGCCTCTTACAAGACCTCGAAACTGCCGATGCATGATGCTAAGGCTAGTGACCTCAACTGCCTTCGATGCATGATGCTAAGCCTCTGTCAAGAACTGCGAGTCCAATGCACTATGCTAAATATCTGTAGACCTCAACGCCTCCGATAAATGATGCTAAGCCTTTTTCAACAACTTTGAACCTCCGATGAATGATGCCAAAACATCTGTAGACCTCAACGCCGATACATGATGCTAAGCCTTTTTCAAGACTAATAAGACTCCGATCTATGATGCAGAAGTCTAGTTGTTCAACTGACCATTTGTATTATGCTGATTACAATGCAAGTTGACATCGAATGACGTTTAGAGCATGCTACTTTGATGCCTATCCCTACATAGTGTTTTCAACTAAATCAGGTACCATTCTACTACACAGTCGCAATGCCTCAATCATACAAGAACAAGTTCATGAGTATGTCAATGTCAATGGTGATTCAGCTCAAATCATTCTCTTCACGTTGTTTCCATTTATTTTCAAAGAATTAAATTCCGAGCTGATCTCTAGCGAACAAATCCTACTATCAATGCACAATGGCAGATCCCTAAAATAAGCTTCTGATATGAAAAAAATGGCTTGTATCCAACTATAACAATTTACTGTACATGCAAATATAAAGCTATGTTAGGAGCATTAATCAAATTTTCTAAAAGAAAATCCACTTGGGTATTATTAACCGTTTCTGGTTGCATTTACCTTCATCGAATTTGATACCACATAATACTGCATAGATTCCTCAGTCTAGGTTTATGCAATATATAATTGAAAAATTGTTGAATTACCCATTTTAAAGGACTTTCACCAGGTATTACCTGGTCCTGGGTTGAATTGTCAACAGTGGTGGAGTAAAACTTCCTTACCTTTGCAATAGGCCTCCATTCCATCTTTGACTTTCCATTACTCTGATGGCGAGATGGATGTAGTTTCCCAATTTTCCACCGATGCCCATTCCTCTGTCAATGAGCACAAAAATTCCTCTTAATCTCCTTCTTCTGGATGAGGAACATCTCTTGCCATTTCTCACCTCTGCATGGTGAGATTGGTCTTTCATTTGCCTTGTTCATTCACAAACGGCATCAACTTCTTAATCAATTCCTTCTCTTCAAGCAATATGCAACAGAATGATTATGCAATCCCACAAAAATTATATGGAAAGGAATTCCACATTTCTGAAAATCAAAGCCATACTTCTTCCAAGCTGAAAGAGTGGATCAGAAGTTTTAGGATTGATTTTCTCTTAGTGATATTTATGTGTAAGTGAAACTGGAGGTGGAATCTCATTACCTCTTCGTTGATTTCTCTTACCACATCCTGCCTGTCGATGAAGCACCATTTTCCTGCTCAGAATCTTCTGCAGGACTAGTGGGGTAATCACTTTGTTGTCGGAAGCTTGTCTTCCTTCAACGTACTTGGAGCATTCTCCAATTTCCATTCCCACACTAGAATAACCCAAACCTGCAAAACGAGGGCGATCCTCCACCTGTATTGGGTTAGCAATACCTTGGCCATTTTTACCAAGGCCTCTTCCATCAAATCCCATTTTAAGCAATAATTTAGATCCAATGCCTTAGTATGCTTTTCAAACTGAACCAAAGGAATATCTGATTACCTGAATCCGAAACCGAATACAATGGAACAAGAAGATTCTTCTGTCATAGTGGTGAACAACTTTACAGTGCAATTTCATCTTGTGTTCACATGGCAGCTTTTCCTACATCTGAAGTTGAAGGTATCTTCCTTAACTCTGATCATCCACACTGCAACTTCTTGCTCTCCAAGATCTTGTTGACATACTCATCCTTGGTTTGCAATTCTCAGATTTTAAGCGAGCTATTCTCCTCTTCTAAGGAGTAATACATTGATCTCAAGAGAGAGTTCTCTTCCTGGATCTGGTGATTATACACTTCAAGCTCATCGAGCTTCTCCTGTTTGGATGACTTGCCCTTTCCCATAGTGCACCTGTACTTCCAAAACTGTTCACACAAACTGAACCATTACTAAGCACCAATCTGCACACTGAAGAAATCAATACTGAAATTAAAGCCAAATTTTCAAACACAATTAAAAGCTAATCCGGCAAGCTAATCCTGCTCTGATACCAAACATGATCTGAAAATACATGTGTTGTATTTTTTTTACTTTTAAAAGTTTCCAAAGACCTGATCTCTTAACCAATTATAAGTATTATAAATTAGAATTGTAAATATGATATTATGCTCCATAGAAGTGTGGAATCAATTGTAGCAAACAAATAATTGAAAACTGAATAACACAGATAACACACAAGATTGAATTACGAGAGTTTGGTAATTGCCTACGTCTCCGGATTCGTGATCGAACCGATCCATTAATAATACTTGAAATGCAAGTTATAATAACTCTTACAAGAAAACCAATAATGGAATCACAACTTGCAAATGAGTACATCAATGTCCTTCAGAGACAACTCTGAAAAATAGCACCCGACTGTCTCAAGAACCTTCCGTGGCCTACAGTCTCCTTCACAATGTGATCGGCCTTTCAACTGTGTTAAATAATGCGAACCTAGCAATCCGGATATTTAAAATCCATTATATGAAAACAAATCATAATCTGAGATGTGGCTCAATTCTAAACCTATTGGGTCATGTTTACACCAATTTCACAATTCCCAGAAGTGCATTGAAATTATGTTTTCCAACTAGTTGTCTTGTAGATCCCTGTTAAAAACTGCATTCAAAGACAAAAATTGTTAAAACATCCAACAAATAAGCATCAAATCTTATATGGAATCGTCTCAGGATCTACATTTCACCTTTTTGCACCGAGTGTCCCAATCTGAGTCCAAGGCCTTCAAACCTAATAAGCCCGTGTTCTCTGAATCTGTCCTTATGCTCCTTTGTACAGATGCCTGGGTCCCTTGTATACATTTGAAGTGACCCAAATAATATGCAAGCCTATAGGCGATCCTTAGGCGGATATTAGTCTTCACCCGTACATGATAAATTGGGATCAAATATACCTCCTAACTATTTTAACCTTGCCTCATCCCGTAGCATGTTAGTGGGATTAATCCCCACGTTGGCGGATTTACATGTTTAATAATGGGATAAAATCCCAAAGGAGGCGCATGTATATCCCAATTTTGTGGGTTGTTAATATTGTTTAGGCTTTAAATAGCCTTTCCACGCATTGCATAAGTGGTCATGGACCACATTGGGATATAACCGCCCCCACCTCTTTCTCCTCACATGGAAGCTTCCACTACAACCGCTTCAGCTCCTTCCTTACCACGTGGAACATCCATGCATGGCCCATGTTGGTCAGTTTAGTAGGTAATGGATGCATGGTTTAATACTAATGTTTAAACATTAATATATACATGCGGTTTGGTATATATGGCATGGCATTTGGAAAGTGAATTTACCAATATAATATAATTTCGACCCATAGCAATGGTAATGAATTCCAAATGAAATATTCCTGTAAATCCACTTGTCGACTCCTCAATAGGCAAATCAAGTGAATTCAACGAGTGGTGGCAAGCCACATGTCACAGTGCGCTTGTGTCCACCACATTTTGGCCAGTAATGACCATAGTCCCACATGGCGGCCATCTGAACTTTGACCGTAACATATCTAGAGCCTCTTGTTCCCGATGCACCATTTTTACGCGTTCATAGAAGTCGGTTCGAAAACTCAACGAGATGATCCCTTCTGCACTTTTCGACACCATTTCGCAGATGCCATTAGGTCCAACTAGTTCAAAGTTGACTTTCCCGATCACCTGCTTTGTACCCAAGAGACATAACTAGAGCTCCCGAATGTTTTGTTCTCATAGTCTGGAAAGCTCTGAATGATCATTCTGCACATGACATGCATTGTCTGAATGTTTTGAAGAACTTTCAAAAATGATCCCCTGAACTAACAATCCAAAAAATCCCTCATTCTTAGGGCTTACTTATTGCATTTAAGGGACCAATACCTTATCGAGACTCATCCACTGAATAGGACAAATCTAAATGTGATCCTAACCGGAATCGAAAGATCGTAAGAGTATGGCATTACTGATTCCTTGGTGTCTATTTCATGATACATTCAACAAAATCTTATTACATTTTTATGCCCTAGAAGGGACAACACTTTCTTTCTTGCCCTAGTAAAGAGTAGCTTCATTCCAATTCATTTTAGACTGATGAAGTATTTGATTGTTCACTCCTTTAGAAAAATATCAAATTGCTAGATGTATTTCGATTCGGAAAAGTCCCACATAGTAGCATTACTGGATATCTCAGTACCTCCAACTATTCGAAGTAAGCATAACATCCTGGAAACTCAAAGTGTTTTGGTAATAACTTCTAATTAATATTGATTAATCCATCGCATAAAAGGGCACTTATAGATCAATACCATTGTTATCCGCCATTTTTAAGACCAAATTGAACATGAAGAAAAAGGAGTTGAAAATACTTCTAAGAAAAAACACCTCAGTGAAAAACTTTGGATGATCTGGTGTAAATCCCTTCCCTAAAACTACATGATAACTAATATCAAAAATAAGGTTCAATCACAATGTAATGGTCAAGTATGACTCAAAATCATTCATTAGGGTTATGGTCCAAGACTTAGTGAAACTATAAAAATCAACATTGACTGTGTGAACAAACTAGACAAAAAGAGATGTAGGTACCTAGAATACAAATAACATTGATCGACTTTGTCGCGAACATCACTTTGGGTTTAGTCCACCATATAGTTACATATGCCTCTTCAGGTCTGCCAGCAATTACGCCATCATTCAATATTTTCAAATAATTAGAGAAAACTGCAGCACAAAGTTTTCTATGGAACTACTTCAAATTTGATTTGTTCATGAAAAACTAAAAACATTCTTATAAACATTGGCAAATAATGCCTAATGTTCCTTAGGACATCAATTGACAAAATTCCTAGTATTTTGATACACATTTATTTTTAGTAGATCTTTTTTTAATTTTTGGTTTTATTTTGATTAGAAATCCCATTTAATTTTTAATATATGTTTTTTTCTTTAAAATAAGGTCGATTGTTGTGTAAATAAGCAGGCGTAAGATCAATTCTTAACTCGATCAAATCCGCATTGAATATTGGTTGCAGGAGAAATATTTTGTTGTCTAAGTTAGTGCTGAAAAAATAATTTATAAATATAATTAAATCATACTAAATTAACATTTGTATTGATTTTTCAAATAGCGAGAGAAAGTTTGGGGGGTTAATCACTTATGCCATATCCATAAAGGTATAATTGAGGTGTTGTTACCTTAAGAACAGTTAGTTCTTGTTGAGGTTGTAGATTTTGGCATATAATTTTCTATAGATCAGCCGACCATGGTTGTCTTGACATTATCCATTCCATCAACATTGTTTCTAATGTATAAGTTTCCTCAAATTGACAAGGAATTGTATCGGTCTAAAGCATTGTTTATCCCCAACCATTTCAATAATTCATAGATTCCTTAAAGTACGGTATTTCGACAATTATTTTTATTTGTCCATTTATAGATAATTAAACATGATTACACATCGCATATGTCCCTTAGTAAACATACATTGATTTCTTGATACTACTCCCTAATAATGATTTAAACTTATTCTAGCCTATGTAGAAAAAGTTAATTACAATTCATTATGATCCATTGTTAATTATAGTGCCAACAGTCCTATCAAACTAATCAAACATATGCTTATAAGAAAAAATGCTTCTTCTTTGTTAACGGTTATGATTCCAATAATATTCTTTTTGAACTATTTAAGCATTAAGTTTAATTATATTGATCAGGCGAATCTTACAATGATATCATGGTGAAAAGGACTTTGATGGGATGCCCGTAAAAGAAAAAGGCTGACAGAAGGATATTAAGGACCCACATGATTTAATTTGACAAGTTTGGATTTTAATACTTAAATAAAGTTGGGCATAGGAACATGTTGTGTGGAAGATGGTGTAAACACAAACAATTAAAGATTATAAGTGTATCGCAAAGAATTAAAATCTATGAGAAGAACAACGAGTAATTAGAATCTAAAAGACATAATTATGCATGTGTGTATAAGCTAAGAATGGTCATTAGCTTAATGGCAGTTATCTGCTCAAGAGGACTATAGATAGCACACTTGCATGTGTGGTTATAAATGTAAATGGTGTATGGATATTAATAGCATGTGACCTATTTCTAGAAAGGTTAGGTGGTGAAGGGCGAGTCCCCACCCTATAGATGATGATTAGGTACATAGTAAAGGAGAGACTGTTTTGTATGAGGTATCAGAGAGAATGTGTATTAAAGAGAGTGGTGTATGTGTGTAACAGATCCATAGTGCATTTGATATAATTGACAGTGACTATAAGGACCATTTCTATACTTATTAATAGATGGATAATATTGGTTGAATCTAAGTGTTATTCTATGTAATTGAGTAGTGCATGTTAGTAATCAATCATGATTAATGTTGTAGACACTAAAATTAGGTCACACTCCCCTTTGGTCCCTCGACAAATAAATACCTTCATCACATTCACCTAGCCATGGCCCCCTTCACCCCACTAATATTAATTTAATTAATTAAATTAAATTAATTTGTTAGCCTCACAAATTTATTATTTAAATCTCCTAATTTAAATAATGCCCACACTTACACCTCACCTAGACACCTCACCAAGCCAACTCACCCTAAGACCTATTCTTAGTAAGTTGCCATAACTAACTAAGACTTACCCAAACCCTAAAAATCAATGCCTACATTCCCTCTAACCACATTCACACGTTTTGACAAGAAGCTTCCAGTCTGATCCTCGGGTGAACGACATGAGATCCCAGAAAATCAAGGGAATCTATCTAGTTTAGTAAACCTAGGAAATCCCGCCTTGACCGACGCCGGTTACCCCTAACCGTCACTAATTAAGCCGAAACCACCGTCGGTCACCTTTTAATCCCCAAAAAAACCTTATTTTCAAGGTTGGAAAACATTTGGAATTTTCCTGAGAGATAAGACATCTTTGAGACCAAGTTTCTGTGAGAACACACATGCAAGGAACGAGATCAAGCATTTTCTCTTGCACAGGCATCCAGCAATCATCTAGCACTCACCCTAGCATAGATTTGATCTAACCAAGCAAAAGGGAATGCACATGCAGCCCATGTAGGAGCTTTTCAATGTTTGGTGATCCTCAACAGTATTCAACCTCTTACCAGCACCTTCATCCATCACTCACAAGCACCCATAACCAAATTTCAAATAAGTAGAACAGCTTACTCCTCTGGTTCATTCATTTCATCATTTTATTGTCATCCTTTGTTCTCTTAGCCACCCATTGACCTCCTTTAATACTCACCCCTCCACATACCCATTAAAACTCCGCCAAACCCCATCTAAACATCCTAATACCTCGTTCCGGCCAACCAAGTCCTTTGCACAATCATAAGGGACACCCAAAGCTCATTTTATGGCATTCCCAGTTTTCCACAGTAACCGGCATCAGTTCTCCCCAACCGGCATCGATCTCTGTATTTACCAATACAACCTAGAATAGCAACCTACCCCATCTATTCTCACATCACCCTTAATCACCTGTGACCTATCTGAGACCTCTGTCAGACCTGCAGAGAACCAGAACCAACTACTTGACCTTTGGATCTTATTTTAACCTAGCCTGTTAGATTAGATCTTTCTTATTGTGTTTTTAATGAGATACCTAAATCATTTCAATTACAATAGGATTTACTTCATTACTAGCATCAAATATTTTTAAACAGTGGACTGACAACTGTATAGGAAGTATCACACTTCCCAGATCTAGCACATGCTAGGCAGTTCACTACACATATTGTTTAACTCTTTCTGGTGGTCTTGTGTTCCATTTCAAGTAGTTCCTCCTAGCCAAAAGGAAGCCCTCATGATCAGTTGTGGATTAAAAATTCATACACACGCAACAACCCAACAGCCAACATTCCAATGGTTATTCCTCTTACGCCCATTACCCTATCTCTTTCATCAATATTTCAAAGAAACATCTAAGAATCAGGTGAAACAACTGTCTAAGCTTGTTCTTAATGGATTTTTGGGTAGCATACACTATAGAATGATGGATTAGTCATGAGTATTTGTATATCTTCATTCATCATTTTATCATCATGTTACAGCAACCCTAAAGAGGGACCCGGTACCTTTACATGCTTCAGGTGAGCGCTCAGTCTAGGATAAGTGATGTGCCAACGCGACTAGGGTGTTATCTTACAAATTCTAGGTTCCATCATTGGTTCCATTTCTGGGACCTCTTTTTCAATTATTTTCAGGATGGTTCGTGATGAATACATACCAGTTAACTCTAGAAAGTATTAAGGAATGGATACACGATCTGGAGGAAGAATATGCATGACAGTTCAACAGTGGATCTGAGTTTAACGCACGTACTTGGGTAGAACAAAACCTGTATGATAGTTTATATGAGATCTTTTTTGCTATCTTTCTAGTAGAACTATATGAGTGGCTTACGTCTTATGCATCTCAGCAAAATTGGAGATATCGCGCACTTTTTTGGACACAGGAAGAATTTCAGGATCTTTATGATGCTGATTTGATTTGGACTCATGCGGTGGATACGTGGTTTCATGGCATTCTAAACAGTTATATTCTAGAATACTCAATTTTGATGTACTCTTGCCCAGAGGTCGCTGAATTTCAGTTCTTGAGGTATCTAAGAGGAACATATTTGCATGGTATTCCACTGGTGATCAAGATATTGATGGTAAATTTGAACTTGGAGAGTACACTGATGGCTAACTAAACTTCACCATGCGTGAAGGCTAGAACAGGCTTGGTATTAAGATGGCAGACCTAGCGGTGGAAAAGTAGAGGGAGGAAAGGTGGCTTAAGTATAATGAGGCACGCAAGAGGGAAATAGAGAAACAACGTTCCATTGCAGAAAGTATGGTGTTGAGGAGAGAGATGGCTCATGAAGGATTTATAGCTCACATAGAAGGTGTGGAGCTGAAGCATCTAGAACTCCCCCATCTTGGAAAGCATGATAGAGATCCCTTCTAGGCCTCACATGGAATTATGTCAACAGAGACGACTTGGGTTGTAGGCGTGCATCTGAATCTACCTGGTGACCTAGCCTTTGTGCTTGGTTTTTCAATATCTATTATGACAACTACTCAGCAAGATAACTTGGGAAGTATGAGAGTAGGAGTAAGTCAGGGATCAAGTGCATCAATGGCAGGATAGACAGCTTCAGTGTTATATGGAGGAGCATTCTTGGGCATGTCATCTACATGGAATGTGAGTGCACAGAATGTTGGATTCACCTCTAGAAGTGGAGCTATCTCACAAAATAAAGGGGTTAAGTATAGTACTACTATCGGAGCATAGGGGAGTACATCTACAGGTCCTGATCTAGCTACAAGTGGAAGATCAAGAGGTATAGGTGGTTCTAGTTCTGGTGGATTTGGTGGTCCTGAAGGTAGAGGGAACCTAGGGGGTTCTGGATCAGGTGGTCAAGGTCCACAGCAACCATAGAATATCTACATGGAGATGTCCCTTCATCTCCCAGAGTATAAAGGCATAGAGGATGTTGTTGAACATGTGCATATGTGTGAAATCTTGAGGTGTGCTACAGGGATTATAGTTACTAAGCAAAATGAAATTTAATTCGCTACTACATTACAGGGACGCATGGACAGCTGGTATAGGAAATTTAACCCTGATCAAACTTACGTTGATTATGTGGCACTGAGGGATGCTTTCGTAAAAGAATTTCATATCCCTAAGTTTGAGTAGAAGAGTATAATTGCACTCAAAGATATCAAGAAAGGCACTATTGAAAGTGTACATGAGTATGATGCTCATTTTATTACACTTCTATCTAAGTTGTCTTATGATATACACGCTAGCCAGTATGCACAGTGGTTCATTGGAGGATTGATCACACTATTTAGGAGGTTGTTGTCACATAAGACATACATAGATATGTGCGAAGCACTTGAAGTAACTTTGCACGTTGAGGTAGTTGGGAGCATTAATACCAGTGTTAGTCCGTTTCTAAAGGCATAGATTGCAGCTATGGAAAAATAGTTAGAAAAGCTATCGGAAACTTCTAGCCCATGAAATGCACTTAGGAATTTGGTGTATAGATTGTGAAGTGGAAGGTCACACCAAGGATATTTGTTCTCACATATCTGTACGTTCATTATTACTGGACTATGAAGTTTTACATTTAAATCATGATGCTAGTCACTGTCCTTTGTTGCAGTGCGCTATAAGGAAGAATGTATCTTGCTTTTCTAAGATTTAATGGTCCACGACCCAGGATACTGAGGATTGTCAATTGATTGGTCAGATCCATGATGTCATAGACATTGGAGTATGATAGATAGGTATAACAGATAATTCTAAGGGTGGGAATGAACACCAAGATTGGGATCATAATCAAACGCACTATGACATGAATGAGGGTCGTTTCGAAGGAGGTCGTGGAAGAGGACATGGATATCGTGGTGGATATGGAGGATGAGGTTGTGGTGGAGGAAGATGAGAGCTCCCTCATGGAACATGTTATACATGTGGATCCCCTGATCACTATAGGTGTGAGTGTCCTCAGAACAATGCATGTTCTTTCTGTGGTAAGAACCATAGCTATCAAGAGTGCCCAGAATTATATGAGCATCTGAGTAAATAGCATAAGAAAGAAAAAAAAGGTGTTGGGATGGTTCAAATCTAGCATGTGGTAGAATACCAATAGATTCCCAAGATAACATAAGGACCTGAGGCATTAATAGTAAAGATAACTACATGTGTTGAAGCTGCATGCATGAGAGGCATTGCGTCAGAAGCCTATGATTACCAAGGAGGAAGTTTTGCACACGAGGTATCCAGATCCTTCTCATCAGAAAGAAGTTTACCAGGATACCATGGAAGTGTTAAGGAATCTTCTAGTTGAGATACAGTACCTAAAAGAGAAAAATAAAGCATTAGAGATAGTCCAAACTGATTTTGATGATCTGCAGGAGGTGTGCAAGATATTGCGCTAGAAGAACATTATTCCACTGTTGGGAAGTTGGTTAAAGGGGAACACTCTGTGCGTAAGTCTTGAGACTTCACGGCAGATTCTGCATGAAAATATCCCACCTGATATCATTGATTATGACAAGGAAATTACTTTGAATGTTGTTGTGGATGGGTGGCTGTTGAGCAACATATTGATCGATACAGGTGTGGAAGTAAATGTGTTGACATTAAATGCTTGGGTATAAATGGGGAGGCCTCCATTACAACCATCATCTAATGTGTTGTTCATGGAAAACCCTACTAAGGCCACCCCCATAGGAGTGTTGAAGGATGCATATATAACTATACAAGGGGTCAATTTTATTGGGGATTTTGAAATATTAGCACTTATGGAGGCAGACAATTTTCCAGCCTTGCTTGGACACCCTTGGTGTTATGCCAATAATGCTAACTTGAGATTCAATAAGGGATATATTATATTGAAAACAAGGAGGAGTGGGTTGTGATAATGTTGACAGATGGGAAATCCACACCCTATGTTGAGCCCCTAAGTGAGGAGGACTTAAACAGAGTATATGTACTACGAGCCATCAAAAGAAGAAATTTTACAGTAGGAGGATTCTCATTCTATTAGTGATACTATGAGTATTGCTTGTGACAATTAAGATCATGGTACATATGAATTGGTCAGGTGCGAGGTGAAAAGTGTGGTTGTGTGCATGAATAGATTTCACTCAATTCGATGGATAGGAAACACGATACCATGGTATACCAGGATAGAAGATCTTTCTACCTTTCTGAAGGCCATGGAAACAAAGTGGGAAGATCCAGTTGTAAGGGGAGAGATGATAGTATATACACTGCGCAGGACAGCAGCGCACTGGTGGGCAGTCCATGGAGATAATCTTATAAACTGAGAAGAGATAGGAATAGCTTTATCTATTGGGTTTATAAGGAACAAAGCACCTATGCCAATCTGTACTTATCATGGTAATCAACCTATTCAGCATCACATTCAGCAGTGTGAGAGACACTAGACAATAAGACAGGAAGCATTACCACTGTCTCTCTGGGTGTATAAATTGTATTTCACACTCCAAGGATGTGCATGCACTTGGTATGTATATGCAGAACTACATAGAGAAAATGGGAACTGGAAAGAGTTGACTATAGGTCTTATCTAGACATTTGACTACTTTTCAACTCAACCTCTAGTAGCAAAGGCATTAAAATTTGTCAAGCGCTTAACTATGGGAGAAAGTGCAAAAGCAGAAGAACGTATTTAGCAATTATTCGGTGAGATAGAGTTCAGAGCATGTTTTGAAAAGGAAGAAGAAATAGACTCCAAACTATTTGAGCGCACTTACCTTGAGAAGGAGAAAGGAAAGATCATCCACAACGTGGATGATGAGGAAGTTGAGAACCTGGATATTGAACATTCACATGGGGTGCGCAAGGTCTTGGAAAGTGAAGACAAGGATGCGTGCACCTACCACGAAGACAAAGAAGGTGAATATAGGTTCGGAGGCTGAGCCTAAGGAGGCCATAATTGGAGATTACTAGTCAGACTCGAAGCTAGAAAAGGTCATCGAATTACTTAGAGATTATCAAGATTTATTCCCTAGAGGGTATCAAGAAATTAAAGGCATACATGAATCACTTGGGGAAATGAAGATCAAACTTAAGGACGGTGCATGGCCAGTTAGAAAGAGACATTACATGATGAATCCTAATTTACGAGAAAAGATGAAAGAGGAAATTGATAAAATGTTAAAATCTAGAATTATCAAGCCCCTTGATGAATCTGAATGGATTAGCCCAATGGTGATTAGTATCAAGAAGGACAGACAGATTAGGATATGTGTGGACTACAGGGAGCTGAATGTTGCATGTGTCACAGATCCTTTCCCTACACCATTCACTGAGGAAATACTAGGAGTTGCAGGGCGCGAAATATATTCTTTCACAGATGGATTTTCCAAGTATCATCAGGTTCGGATAGCTCATGAGGATCAAGAAAAGACAACATTTACAACTAAATGGGGTAGTTTTTCATATACTATGATGCCATTTGGATTGAAAAATGTGCCTACTGTATTTTCACACATAATTTTTTAGGAATTCAAAGATTTTATCCACAACTTCTTACAAGTTTATCTAGATGATTGGACAGTATACGGGCTTGTGAAAGATCATTGTGACAATCTGTGCTTAATGTTTGAATGATGCAGGCAATTGAGTATCTCTTTGAATATCAAGAAGTTTATATTTTCTACGCTATTTGGGATACGGTTAGGACATATAATCTGCAAGGAAGGTTTGTTAGTTGATCCAGCCAAGGTTGCAGTCATTTTAGGCCTGGAAGTGCCTATTAGTCAAAGTGAGGTGCGCGGATTTTTAGGTCATACAGGGTATTACAGAAATTTTATAAAAGGCTATGCCAGAATTGCAGCACCCTTTGAAGAATTACTGAGGGGGAAAGGTAAATTTCATTGGGGAGAACCATAGAAGCACACGTTTGAGGTATTAAAAGAGAAATTGGCTACCGCACCCATTATGTGCTTTCCATCATGGGATAAACCATTTCATGCACATGTGGACACTTCTGGTATGGCCATTGGTGTTGTGTTAGCTCAACCTGATGAAGGTATTATTGATCATCCAATCTGTTTTGCTAGTAGGAAACTAACTCCTGCTGAATGGAATTACATAACTACAAAGCGTGAAAATTTGTCCATGATTTATGCATTGTACAAGTTTCGATAGTACTTGTTAGCAACCTCATTTTTTTTTTAAGTAGATCATATGGTATTAAAGTACTTGGTAAAAAATCCCATCTTACAGGGGTGCATATCCAGATGGGTGCTCTTGTTTCAAGAGTTTGACTTCACAGTGGTAGTGAAGCCAGGGAAAAGCAACTCTGGACCAGGCCATCTACCTAGAATCAATTCAGGAGAGGAGGAACAAATGATTGAAGAAATAATTCTGGATGCATAGTTATACAAGTTACAATGCGCACCCATGGAACTAGAAGACATTTTTGTCTTTCTACGAACATGTATGGCACTAGAAGGAATGAAATCATTAAAAAAGACGAATCTTGTTATATGCGTGGCACCATTTATGTTAATTAGTGGTGACCTGTACAAGTTAGGTAGAGATGAAGTGTTACATCGTTGTGTGTTAGAGCATGAGCGCAAGGATATCATGGAAGAAGCTCATGGTGGTATTGTAGGAGGACATTATGCAGGTGATGCGACTGCCCAGAAGATCTTAATTGTTGGATTATGGTGGGAGACATTGTATAAAGACTGTAAAGATTATTGTAAGCCGTGTGATCATTATCAGCACCTAGGAAAACCAAGGTAAAGAGATGAGATGCCTTTAAGACCAATTACTAGTGCTGAACCATTTGAGAAATGGGCCATTGACTTTGTAGGACCTATTTCTCCAACCACACACAGGACTGGATCATGTTATATCATTACTTACATAGATTATCTCACACGGTGGGTAGAAGTAGCACCAGCCAAAGACTATACGGCAGCTACAACAGTTAGGTTTCTATGGGAGAATGTTCTTACATGATATGGATGTCCTTTGAGCTTGACAAGTGATAAAGGTACACACTTTTTGAATGAAACAATTAGGATCCTATTAGATGAGTCTATGGTTGCACACCATGAAACTACACCTTATCATCCTCAGGAAAATGGAACTGCAGAGGCTTTCAACAAAATTTTCAGCTAGAATTTGATAAAAATATGTGATGTTGGAAGAAAGGATTGTGACGAAAAAGTGTCAGATGTGCTTTGGGCATATATAACAACTTACAAGAGATTGAAAAAAGCCACACCGTTTCAATTTATATTTGGCACGGAAGCTATTCTTCCTATAGAATTTATGTTACCTCATTTGTGTATTGTGCGCGTTGGAGGTCTAGCTGATGAACATGCTTTAGAAGAATGTATTGCAAAGATGATTCAACCAGATGAGCGCTGAGCCATAGCACGATGGAGTCAAAAGCAGGAAAAGGCTAGGTAGAAAGCATAGCATGACAGAAACATATGAGATAAAAATTTGAGATTGGACAAATGGTTCTTCTTTATGACTTAAATTTCTTGCGCCATCCAGGCAAGCTCAAAGTACATTGGTTGGGGCCATATGTTATCACTTTTATACTTGAATCAAGTGCATGCCAGTTAGAAGCACTTGATGGATCATGGCTACCCAGTTACTTTAACGGGAGTAGGCTAAAGCCCTACTATAAATAAGTCTTCTTGGTGTTTATAATAAGGCAGTGTTGTCATTTAGTCTAGGTTTTCAATTCGGTATTTCTTTAATGTATTTTTGTTATTGTCACTATGCTTTGTCAATTTAGTTGTTGTTTGTGTAATAAGCGCGCTTGCACACATGAAGCTAATTATTGTATGAAGAATATTTATGCGTAGAGGACTACACATACCTTAAGTGTGGGGTGGTTGTCTTTATCCAAGAAAAGGACTGAGGAACTTGAAAGGTGAAAGAAATAAGCTGATATAGGTGTGATTTAAAGGGGATTGCTCCTCAAAAGTTGACCAAGGATGAAAATGGATGAAGGAATAATATAACGTGAGGTAAGTGGAGGCTATGATAGCTACCAGGAGAAGGTACAGTGATGAGGTACTCAGGTGTAGGAGCACGCGCTAAAGAGAAGTCTGTGACCAGAAGGTAGGAAGGTGCACTAGAAGGTTATAGCTTGGCGCGGAGATGTACCGTGTGGAATGAATGAATGTGGTCAATGAATAAAGGAATATTTGGTAGGTGAGGAGTAATAAATGCATAAAAATTTGAAAAAATTATATAAGGGATGTGGATTTATTTTTACTCTTGTAACTAAGAGTATTTGAGAGAAGAGACAAGTGTGAAGAGCTGAGTGATCAATTTAAGGTGCGAAGGGTGTGAAATTAGGCGTGACAACCAGATTTGTGCTTTAAGAAGCTTGCGTCCATGGTGGTGAAGGGTTTGAGCAAAGCAAGGAGATAGAGAAGAGTTAGGTTACAAGGTTTCCACCTAAGGTAGAGTTGGATCGAGGTAGGGTTTGATTTACAGAGTTGCAGAGTTGAAGAAGAGACATTAGCAAGGTAGAAATGACACCAAAGAAGTCATCTGCAGTAGCACCAAAAGAAAATAAGAAGGTGGTCGTTGAGGAAGAAGAGATGGCACATGAAAGTCATTTTTTGGAGATGCAATACCCAGAAGGGGGTTATTATTGGCTAAGAATGGGATTCACCTATTAGAAAAAGTAAGGTGAGTGAATATAATCATAGGACATCAAAGAACGAAAAGGATCTCGACTCCTTACTCATGGTTAGAACCAACAAACACATGGTAGATGAAATGCTGATATATGATGATGCGAGTGAAAAGCTATTGAAGAAAATTAGGGTATAACAGTTGTATGAGCTTCCATATTTTGGGAAGTATGAGCCCTTGTACTAGTGGCTCATGAGCAGGGTTCATGAAGACTACTTCTACTTTGTAGGACGTAGAGTTAGAATTTTTTCTACGCTTGTGTCATCAGTGAAAGGTTTGAAGGCCACAGGGGAAGACATAAAAAAGTGACCTTATAGATAAAGCCACAATTTTGAAGAAAAAAGCAGGACTTTGGATACCTAAAGCGTCTGCACATAATGGAAAGAAAAATTTAAGAAATGTCCAATTGTACAAGATGCATCACACTTGGTTACCATTTTCAATGATCAGGAGTGGTGGTCGCAGGTAAACACCATTTGGTTACATGTGGCTTGAAAGATGTCGGAAGGGACAATATACAACATTACTAGCTATATTACAGAGAAAATAGTCGAGAAAGCACACATAGAAGGGTAGATCAACTTTGGGGTTGTTCTCCTATCATTGGTCTTCATGGAGATTGGAGTACCAGATGGACCAAAGGCGAAAATATGGGAATACCCCATAGAGAACAAGTCCCCATATAAAAGATTCAGAAAATACCTATGCAGGGGGAATATGACAGATGAAGTGAAACAAAGAGTAGAGAAGTGGTATGATAGGATCTGTGCAGCATTTGGGGAGGAATGGTACATTCCCAAGGACCTACCAGCAATGGTAGGGAAAGCAAGTTCAGTTTGTTGTATACCAGCATTTTTACATCATGCACTTTCTAATGAAGGATGAAACTTGGAGCCCTTGGTGCGAGTTACCTTATGCATTCACTGCAAGGTATTTTCAGGAGTTTGTTCATAGGTTTACCAACATGTGCAGATTAAAATTCAATGTAGACAAGGTAGACTGCGACTACCATACATTGCGGAAGAAGTATGCATACCCTGGCAGGAGCACCTACACAGAGAGAATCATTTTTAAAGTATTGAACATCAAGCCAATAAGCTTAGCTGTAGCAGATTTGGGGGCAGTATTGGTGTATCTCCAGTTGAAGCCGAAGATGGAAAATAACAAATATGTGAAAGGTGAGTTCACACTTACATCCCCACCAAAAGGAAAGCATACAATGGAGAATATCTTAGCGCCTAAGCCCACAGAGCAAATCAAAGTGCAGGATGAGGAGGAAGAGTGTGAAGATAGTGGTGGCTTGGAGCATAGGGGTAGGAAACATCCTACAAGTTTGAGAGAATCTGAGTGCACCATTACACCACCTCAGCCACAAGAGGGGGATGAAGAGGACTTGAATGCGGTCCAAGGGGAGAATAGATTTAAAAGAGTATTCAGGAGAACAAGGACCCAAGGTGTTTTCCCAACCATTGTGTGCAAGTCACCCTGACTCTCCCCCCAAAAGGAAGTGACCACGCAGAGACGAAGGAAGCTGAAGTTGAGTGAGGAGGCGGAAGAGTATGAGGAGAGCACACCTGCATCTCCTATACCCCCAGAGCACACAGAAGAAAAGGATGACGCATCAAAGGAGAAGGAAGAAGAAGGGGAAAGACCAGAGGAAACAGTTGTAGAAAATGTTCAGCACATGGAGACACAAGCTCCAAATTTAGAGGCTAGCGTTCCTAAGCAACAGAGGTCTAGAAGGGTGAGTGGAGAGCACATTCCACCAACCATGGGGTATGCAGAGGACACAAGAAATATTATACACACCCGCTTCCAAAGCACAATCATGCAAAAGGATATATTTGGCTGGGAGTTGATGGATGAAGATATGGTGACCGTACGAACATGAAAGCAACTATTTTGGTCGATGCATACCCACATAGACGAGCCTGATTTTGATGTATGTGAAGAGTCATGTGTGTCAAGGTGATTAAATAAGCCAGGCTAGAGACATGATAGTAAAGCCTACTGTCATGTTAGATGAGAAGGTTAGTAATGCGCTGGTGAAATTTTTAGCGGAGGTGGCCAAAAGGAACATGGATAAATCTGCCACAATCAAGGCATTGCGCGAAGAGCTGAAGACAAAGGATGCGAAGATAGCATGCATAACACAGGAAAGGGACTTCACACAAAAGAAGAATGAAGTATTCATAAGCGTTGTAGAGGAGATTGGGGATAATGTAATTAGAGCTAGGCCACACTTAGAGCCCAAGATTCCACAAACATTTCCTTCAGCGATACACTATGTGGGGAAGTTAGTGGACTTGGTGCTAGAAGATGAAACTTTGTGTATGCAAGTGCCGAAACAATCAAAGAAGGATGTCGAATGGGAAAAAGCATCAGTGATGAGGAAAATCGCATCATATGAAGGGTTGTTGCAAGCATTACAAGAACTCTTGAAGAAAGCGGATCAAGCCTTGAATATATGATCAGCTCCAGAGGCACTCATCAACATTAAGACCTAAGAAGAGAATAATGAGGTCTAGAAGGCCATGAAAGATGAGACATTGGGCCACACAGAGAGGTTGGCCATAGTTAAACAAAATTGCGAGGCCCTGGCAGCATCACAAGAGCCACATAAAATTAGGTTGGAAGAGTTTGGCAAACTGATTGCATAAAAGATGGACCTTTTAGAATGAAGGATGACATCCATGTCCAATGTTGTGTTAGTTCTACAGAACAAGAAAGGAGAAATTGTGCAAGAATGAGTTGGAATCAATTGCTGTGGACATCCTAGAGAAAGTAGAACAAGCCCTCACTGAATGGAAAATTTTTGAGGCTGAGATAAAAGAGGAGTATCTAGAGCTGATGCTGCAAACTGATACAAAGGAGGTTGTTTAAATAACCTCATATAAATTCTTTATTGGTCCACATTCTTCATTTTTAATTCTTTCATTGATATTCTTTACTTCAAATTTTTGGAGAAACCCATTATCGAGATGACAATGAGATTAGTGTGGGGTAATGTTGATCAAAGAATACTTGGCAAAGATCACACAAGGACTCCGCACGGGATTGCAAGCCAAGAACAAAGGCGCAGAAGGACATGAAGGACCCACGTGGAAGACAAGTTTGGATTTTAGGACTTAGCCAATTTTGGGCATGAGAATCTATTTTTGGAAGATGGCGTGCGGAACACATCAACGATGCAGAGAAGTGCGCGCCAAGAATTATCTATATCTAGAAGAGATAAAAGAGGAGTATCCAGAACTGATGCTGCAAACTGATATAGAGGAGGTTGTTTAAATAACCTCATATAAATTCTTTATTGGTCCACATTCATCATGGGACAAATGGACGCGGCGGACGCGGAAAGCCCGGATCGGCCGAAAAGGATAACTTTCACACTAACTGCTTTGGGACATCTGGGACAAAGATACGTGAACCGGCCGGTTCGGCCGAAATGAGAAAAAATAGTCCGGAGGCAAATGGGACATCTGGGCCGCGAGGACGCGATTCGGCTGGATCGGGCGAACCGGAAGATTTTGTCCCACGAAGCACAGGGACAAGTGGGACAAATGGACGCGAACCGGAGGATTTTATCCCAAGCAGCACTGGGACATCTGGGACAAATGGACGCGATGGACGCGAAGGAGCCGAAAGGGCCGAGAACCAACCAAATCATGACACGTGTCACAAGGGAAAAGGTCATAAGGTCAAAGGGTGAGATTTGAAGGGTCAGCCTGAACCAATGGGATAGTGCCACGTGTCCCAGCTAGGGCCCACAAGGAAATTTCAAAAGAAAGCCCACCGAGAGGTGGAGGAGAGAGAGTTACTCAGCGAATCAGAACCTACCATGTGTCATCCAGGTGGCGAAGCGTGGGAAAATATTTCAAAATCCGTTTTGGCTTGTTTTTGCCCTAAATCTTCAGATCGACATATCTTTCGATCCAGAGCTCGGATTTGCACGTTCTTTATATCAACGGAAAGCTTGTGAGATTCTCTACACGTTTCCAGGGTCAATCTTGCATTTTGGTTTAGTTTAGAGAGATAAAATCAAGAAACGCCTCTGGCATGAAATAACAAGCAGAAGTAATGCTTCAACAAACAACTTTAATGCAGCAGACAGTTCACCGCTTCTGTTAGACAGCCCACCATTTTTCCAGGATCCGCCACTTATGCCATAATGAGATGAATTGAATGCAACCTGGAGGTGGTTGAAGTAGATTTTGGCTTCCCCCTCTCTCTTTCCTCTCTCATTCTTTATATATATTGTAAGAGGAGCTTCTTTTCAAGGGTCGAACATTTTCTGTTTTGCTCCTCCCTTCTTCTCCTATCAGGTGAATTTGTGGAGTTCGAACCTCTCATTTGAAACTGTAATACGACTCTGCCTCTTGGCATTCTGCAGTGTATTGTATCAATCTTTGGAGCAAGTAATACATGTCTGTGGATGATTCTCAACCCTCTATGTGTTCATCTTGCATCCTCCTGGTCTTTCACTACAAGTTTTGTTATCTGTGCATGATCTTATATCACATTTGAATGGTCTATGTTTACTGGCAAGATAGGTGTTCTTCATTCCTTGGTGCATCACCTCTATTAGCTTAGATTTATTTTATGCATTTTCTTACCTTGTCTCCTTGGTAGATTAGATTAGGTTTTGAGAAAACCCTCTGCATATTTCGTGTGCATCTGAGCAGAGGAATAGGAACCAGCCTTCTCTGGAGAATCCTTTCTCATTTTTTCAAGTCCCACACTTGGAGAAAGGATTCAATGTTATGCAATCACACTGGATGCCAAAGTGATCAACCTAGAAACCTGATCTGCATCCAGGGGTGTTGTGATTTTGCACTAACAGGACTATAGATAGCGCACTTGCATGTGTGGCTATAATTGTAAACAGTGTATGGCTATTAATAGCATGTGACCTATTTCAAGAAAGGTTAGGCGGTGAAGGGAAATTCCCCACCCTATATATATGATGATTAGGTGCATAGTAAAGGAGAGATTGTTTTGTATGAGGTATCAGAGAGAATGTGTATTACAGAGAGCAGTGTATGTGTGTAACAGATCCATATGCACCTTGATATAATTGACAGTACTATAAGGAGCTTCTATACTTATTAATAGATGGAGGATATTGGTTGAATCTAAGTGTTATTCTATGTAATTAAGTAGTGCATGTTAGTATTCAATCATGATTACTATCTAAGCTTGTTCTTAATAGATTTGTGGGTAGCATACGTTGTAGAATGATGGATTATTCATGAGTCTTTATGGTTCTTTCTTCATTATGTGTCATCTTGTTACAACAATCCTAAATAGGGACCTGGTACCTTTTCATGCTTCAGGTGAGTGCTCATTCTAGGCTGAGTGATGTGCCAGTATGACTAGGGTGTTATCTTGCAAATTCTAGGCTACAGTATTCATCCAACCACACCTCTTCTATTAATATACCTTCTCCTGTGAATAACCAAACTTCATCCTTCAATACACCTCCTTCTTCTTATAACCCATTCTCTTCATCTTTTAAAACTACCAAACTGACTTCCCCACCACATGAGGTACCTATTGGTCCCCCATCCCACACATTTAAAATCATTGAGATAGGATGCGGTGAATATAAATTTCAAAATATGGCAGACTCCTTTTATATCAACAAATCCCCACATAGATATGGTAAACCTAACGCTCCACATCTGAGAATTCATCCCACTTACCAAATGGGACAATCAGTTTGGAAAAATTTTGGTTATCTTAACGATGAACATAATCCAAGTTCTTCAGGATCTTGGTTATATAATGACGATTTTGCTCCATGTTATGAGTCCCCTCAATTTACCAAATCTCACCGAATAATGAAAAACATGCAATGGAAGGGTAAAGGACTCGGTCCAAATGAACAAGGTCATTTAGACCCAATAAATTACACACAACATCATGGTAAATATGGTCTAGGATTTAAGCTATTTGATGTTGCTCCCATAATAATTTCAAGTGATAATGATGACACCAGTTTTGATGATGACATCAGGTCTCCATGTAGCCTTTTTTAGGACCTAGTTGAAACACATCTTTGCTTTGAACATTTATCTATTAATGTCATCAATTTTGAGCCTACACATATGACTCTCATAGACCATGGCCAACCACATCATGCGGCCATGGACATGTTCCAAAATGATGAAGCCATCGAAGAATTCCTTAGAACTCGCGACCAAATCCCTACTTCCGACCATAGAAAAGGATTTGAAATCAATATAAATGAATCATTCTAATTTGGCGAAGAGATAAAATATTCAGATCCTTCACCCTCAGAAAATTTGGATCAGAAGCATAAATAGAGGATTTCCCATAGTCAAAATCTCACCGCCACCCTATCCAACAAACACATCAATAAAAAGTCCCAACATTACACACCAAAATCTTATACCAACTCACCTAAAACACCCAACACCGATGACCTACATCAACCATTAGCATCATTCTTGGAAAAGGATACATCTAAAATGCTTGTAGAAGAAACTAAAGACATAAACATTAGCACCACCGAACAGTGAAAATTTTTACAACTTGACATTAGTCTGTCTGACCAGGAATGCATGAAATTCACAACACTCCTTATTGAATTCCAATATATATTTCCATGGACATATAAGGACATGTCAAGCCTAGACCCATCACTTATAGTACACCATCTTATGGTACATCTAGGTGAAAAACCTATAAAACAAAAACTACACAAAATGCATCCCCAAGTTACATTGCTTGTCAAAGCTGAAATCGAGAAACTCTTGGAAGCTAACTTTATTAAACTTATTGATTATTTGGCATGGATATCTAACATAGTTCCCGTCACCAAGAAAACTCCTGACATCATAATATGCATAGACTTTCATGACATCAACAAGGCTTGTCCCAAAGATGACTTTCCCTTTCCAAATATAGACATGATTGTTGATTCTACAGCAAACCATGGAATGCTCTCCTTAATGGATGGATTTTTTGGTTACAATCAATACGTATTGCTGAAGGGGATCAATATAAAACAACATTTACTACACCATGGGGCACCTTCTGTTATAATGTCATGTATTTCGGCTTGAAAAATGCCAGTGCCACCTATCAATGAGTAATGATTGTCATCTTCCATGATATGTTACATGATATCATGGAAGATTATGTTGATAATATATTAGTAAAATAAAAAAACATGCATAGGACATCCAGGTGTGTTGAGACACATTTTTGACAGATTATTTGAGTATAAGGTTCTTCTTAACCCAAAGAAATGTGTGTTCGGAGTGACCTCTAGTAAATTCTTAGGGTTTATTGTCTCACGAAGAGGCATAGAAGTGGATCCTGCAAAATTCAAAGCCATTATGGAAATGCCTCCTCCTCAAAACCTAAAACAATTATGCAGTCTTTAGGGAAAGATACAATCTATTCAGTGTTTCATATCATAGTTAGTTAATAAGTGTCATCACTTTAATCAGTTACTCAAAAAAGATGTGCAATTTCACTAGAACCACGATTTCCAAAACTCTTTTGCTAAGTTAAAAGAATACCTCTCTAGCCCACTTGTTCTTATGTCACCAGTTTCTGTTAAACCCATGTTTCTTTATACATCTGCCACTAAACATGCCATAGGAGCTCTACTAGCACAACATAACGATCAAGTAAAAGAACAGGTTGTATATTACTTTAGTCGAACACTTATTGAGCATGAAGTACGTTATTCCCAAATCAAAAAAGTATGCTTAGCGGTCACCTTTGCATTCCATAAGTTATGTCATTACTTGCTCAATCACACAACTAAGTTGATTTCCAAAATTGATCCTCTCACGTATCTGTTGTCCAAACCCATTCTCACAGGAAGAATGTCTAGTTGGGTCGTATTACTTAGTGAATTCAATGTTGAATTTGTTCCGCAGAAGGAAATTAAAGGACAAGCCCTTGCAGAAAAACTTGTCAAGGCACCCCTTCCTGGCACATAACCACTTCATTTTTCTTTTCCTGATGAATATCTGCTACACTAGACATCATGCCAGCTTGGACTCTATTTTTTGATGGATCTTGTAATCTCCATGGCTCAGGGGCTGGTATTTTTCTAATCACACCTAGTGGACATTTTATCCCCAAATCATTTCGCTTAGCATTCCCATATACCAAAAATATCATAGAATATGAAGCTCTCATCGCATGATTAAAATTGGCTAAATCTTGGAAGCTTATAGAATTAGCTATGTTTGGTGATTCTTTACTTATCATCAAGCAAGTTATCGATGAATACCAGGTCAAGGATGAAAAACTTATCCCATATAAATGCATGGTGGATAGCCTTCAAAGTTATTTTCAATTAATTAGCTTTGATCAAATCCCCATAATTCGTAATAAATCTACTGACATTATGACTACCATTTGGTCCCTATTAGAAATAGCATCTAGTCAACCCCAGGCACATTTTCTTGTCGAAGATATCTGACTATGATCTTTCTGAAAACACTATGGTATGTGAGATCGTTGGTCCAAATAACCCTTGGTACCATGATATATATACCTTCATTTCTGATAAAACATTTCCTACCGACATTCTCTCTTTCATAACAAAGCTCTAAACTTCTTTACCCATTTCGTTTGGTCGTCCATCTCATTCTTTGGTGTTGAACCCTCACGTCCTACTAGTTGTGTGGGGCTGAGATTTGGGGCAGATGTTCATTCCCACATACAAAGCACTATTGTAAAAAAATTCATCAATTCAATAACTTATGAATAATTCATTGTCACATCTTTTGTCCTTCATAGTCTTTGGTGTTGATCCCACACTTCTTCCTAGTAGTGTGAGACTGGGAAATGGAGGAAGGTGCCCTTACTCATCTATGTATTGTGTTCAGTGATAAACCCTTTCCTCTTACAAGTGGTATGGGGAAAAGTGTAGAGGTTCGTTCTCATAAAAGCATAAAAATATTGCAAAACATTCAAAAATTAAAAAAAAAAACAAATCAAAACACAAAAAAATAAGACAAAAAGGGAATTCACTCATCTATGTTTTGCCTTTAGTGATGAACCCTTGTACCTCACTAGTAGCATGGGGCGAGGCATACGGAGTTCACTCCAAAAATATAAAATCTTACCGTGATTGCAATGATAGAATCCTCAAAGAAGTAATTTAAATGCCTAAGTGAAGAGAGAACTATCCCTTCACCTCATAACTTACAAATCCGTAGGCCACATAACTATCCAATTCTAGCACGTGACTCATAAAGTCAAAGCCATTTTTAAAACTAGTTCAGTACCATTATGAAGGATTGAGTCACAATTTCCCAAAGGGATTGTTGTTAGCTTTTATCTTTATACTCATTATCTACCTCCTGCGTCCTTCTTGATTATCGGTGATGAGCCCACACATCTTACTCAGGTGTGTGGAGTCAAGAATGGAGCTAGACTTATTTTCATCATATCATCACCACCATATCCTACCTATGGAAAGATAATTTGTGTTATTCCGAGTATTAGTTATCACAAGGAACACGGTACATGCGGATAATATCCTGGTTTATCACCGCTCAAAAATAAGTCTGCACTCTGGTCCATAAATTGTCAATAACACGTATAAAGATCCTAAAAACACTCCAAAAAATCATCAAAAATCCAAAATTCCAAAAATAGTGTGAAAATCGTCAAAAATCCAAAAACATTAGAAACAATCATCAAAAATAAAAAAACATTTATAAACACTTGTCAAAAATCCAAAAATATTAAGAAACACTCGTTAAAAATCTGAAAACATTAAGAAAGAATCAGTCAAGAATCCAAAAACATTTGAAAATCGTCAAAAAAATAAAATAAAAATAGAAACAATCATCAAAAATCCCAAAAACATTAGAAACTATATATATATATATATATATATATATAATAATAATAATAAACAACAATAAAAATATTGTAAACTCCACAAAATCACAAAAACTCTAAAAATACCAACACAATTCAACCTCTGAATTATTATCCCCAACAGATGATCTAATCACTTTATGACTACCAAATTCAAAACACTTCTCCTCACATGAATCCTCGCTTGGGGAAAATCTGACTCTCATTGTTTCCTTGTTTGAGGACAATGACCTAATACTTTACTATGTCCTCATACCCATGTTTGGGGGTACATCTGATCAATCCTCACTGTGGAAAACATTAGGGACATGTTTATTGGTTCTTGTGTTGGATTATTAGTTATACATTATTAATTACTTTCTTGTATCTTAATATATTATATGAGGCATCTTGATTCTAGGTATCCTGGTGTTCTCCCTAATATTCTTATGTTATCTAATTGCATATCATAATGGGGCATCATACTTTCTTGATGGCCTTTTTCTATGCTCCCTTCCACTTGCATATCATACTACGGCATACAAACCTTTTTGATGGCCCATGTCTATGCTAGCATGCATATTATAGTCTAGTCATCATAATCTTATCATATCACAATGCATCTTATTATGTGCTATATTAAAATTAATATGTTTTTCGTTACGTGAGTATCTTCTTGCATGATCAACATCTTACTCTGTACCCCATCCATTCACTCATACTAAAACATTCCCCAGTTTAGGAATCTTACTTGATCACACCGTTGCAGTTTGTGAATCCTACTTGAAGATCTTTCTCATGTAGCATTCACTATCCAACAACTCCTCCTCCCCCCACCATGATCACCATGTATTTGATCCATTCATCCTTGCTCCTCATTTTTAATCCTATTCCACTTATCCTCATATTACCCTTCTCACCATTCTTGTCCCGTCTCACCCATTTGTATTCTTTCCTTTCACTCTTCTGCTTCCCACTTGACAATCTTACTTAATAACCCCTTCTATATGGGATCCTCAGTGGAGGTTTACCCTCTCCCTAAGATCTTCCCACTGTAGAAGCTTCTTCACCACCTCCCCTCTCATCAAACAACACTCACCACAACACATATCTTCCCATTTCACATCTTCTGCTTCTCATTATTTCATCATTAGTCTCACCATGCAGGCATCCCAACTAAGGATTCCCCTCACACTCTCCACCCTTCACTACATATATTCCTTCATCCATTCATGTTAAACTCCTTTATTTCCTTTCTTTATTGTTATCACCTCATCTTGTATCTTATTCCACTCAGGCATACCTCACTCACTCTTTTCTCATCCTTCCCAAAATCCATCTTATGCCTGGTCATCCTACTTACACACTCTCATAGTATGGAAAATTCACTTGAGGGTTCCCCTTCAATCCATTTTTTCATACCCTATTCCCACCAACTCTATCATCATTCTTCTTCTTCTTCATCTTGGCTATACTTACTTAACCATTCCGTCTGCATGGAAATCTTATTTAGGACTTCCTCTTAAGGATGATCTGCCTTATGGCCTTCCCCCATCCCATCATATTTCCCCCATCTTATTTCTCTCGCCTCTCGTCATGATCATCTTCTTCAACCTAACCATTCCAACCCTAGTACCCAATACAATTTTTTCTTTCTCCATACATATCATCCCTATCGGTTAACTGATCTTACGAAACCACTCCAGCAGCATGATGATCTTACTTAAGAGATTCCATCTTAAGCATGACATGTCATATTACACTCACCCATCACTCTACATTCTCACGATCCATCTTTCTTCTTCCTTCCCCATCATCACATATTTTTATCACCACTATCACCATCCTCTACTTAGCAATCTTACTTAACCACTCACCCGGCATGGTGATCTCACTTAAGAGTCCCTCATAAGGATGATCTGTATTCTTTCCTTTCTCCATCACTACACACCCTTCACCCTTCACTTTTTCTCAGCATTCCCCATTATCAAATCCTTTCACCTCCTTTTCCATTCTCGCAAACATGACTTCTCGCTTGCCCACTTGTCATCTCCAGTTTTTCGCGCTTGGAAATCTTACTTAACCACTTCCATCACATGACAGTATTGTGTCAAGGTCCTCCCTACGCTCAACTCGTCATTGTGAACTTTTCCCTCGCCTCATTCTTCATTCACTTTTTTGATCACTTCTTCCGCCTAGTCTCTCATACTAACCACTGTTTCCTCTTACCATTATCCTTTCTCCGCCTATCCTTTTATAACATACGCTCTAATCTCTTCTGCCTAAAATCTCACGTTCTTTTCCCCCATTTTCTCCTTCTTGATCCATCATCCTTCATGCCGTTTCTTCCCACTCTTTTCATGTATTGTTTCTTCATCCTCACCTCTTTCATTCTCATCACCCATATCCTCTCCTCGCTTTCACCTAGTCCCAAATCATCCCTCCCATTTTATTTACTCTTTCCACTTCATCTTCTAACACCCCCCCGACATTTCTACCCACACACATGTTTGCCATTATTGTTAACATTCCTCTATCATTATTTCATCATCATCTTATATTCCCGCGCTAATAATTTTTAGTGGACTTTTTCTAAAAATCATCAATCCTCATTCCACACAACCTCATTCACTCCCTTAGACCTTCTAGAGTTTCCCTTCATTCCTTCCCTCCTCTATGTCCACCACTCATTGTCAGAGGGCTTTCCCTAACGTCCCTTTATAGGCATTACCCTTTCCAATACTTGTTACCTTTCTCCTTTTCTTCATTTTTTCTCCCACCCTTCCTCACCACTCATTGTTAGTGGAATTTCCCTAACGTCCCCTCATTGGCATTGCCTCTTCTATCCCCCATTCTCTTTTCTCTCGTATTCTTTCCCCCCAATCCCACCCTTTCTTGTCATTTCTTCCCCATCTCTCCATCTTCCCTTCACCCTCTTCAATATCTTTACTGTCTTCGTCATACATATTTTGTCTATTTTCTCGTAATCCTTGTATCCTCATTTCATGCATCTTTGCATCTTTTCCAATCGATGCCATTCCTCCCCTCTTTCTTCTCTTTACATTCCTTATACTATACCCTTTCCACTTATTATCCCCTTTCTATATTCCCTTCCTTCTACATCATTTTCTTTGTTATCCTCTTCTCTCTCCCACCCCTCATCTTATTTCCCTTCCCATGTATCATCTTCTTCCCCTATTTCCATCATGTTTCCTCTTTACTTCCCCATTGATAACCTAGCTCTTCAGTGTTGTCCTATTTTTTTTATCATACCACCCTCCACATGCATCTCCATACGGTCTTCTCCATATTATTTGCCTTGGTCTTCCTCACAATGACATGGTTCCTTCAATCTTCTCCCTGTATTCACTTTATCTTCCTTTCCTCTCCCCTAATTTTCACGTTTCTTCTTACCACTTCTCCTTTTGTCTACCACCCTTACCTTTTCATTCATTATGTATTTGTTTCTCTTCTTTTCTCTACTCTTTTTCACACTTTCCTCGCCCCTCATAGTTTCATTTTTTTCTTCGTTCTACTTCTTCTTTCGTCCTCTTTCAATTTTCATCAATTTCACCCCCTACTCCTACCTCGTCTTCTCCTTCTTATTTATCCTTCCCCGTTTTCTAATTTTCTCAGCTCTATCATTTCTTTCACTTTCATGCATCCCTCTTTATTATCTTTTTTGCTTCCTTCATTTGGCACATCTCTCTATTTCATCCCTTCACCCTCTACTCTATCATTTTCCTGTTTTCTCCTTGTTTGTCCTTCATCATTCCCTTCTCCTCCTATCATCCCTCTCTCTTATTCCTCCCTCTTTCATTCCTTTTTTTCCCTCCCCTGTCTCCCTTACTCTTCTCATAATCATCCCTCAATCCTATCCATTCCCTTTTCTCTTTCCCACACACCCTCACACCTAACATTCAAGGCCGATTGAATCCTTTCTCCATTTGCATCATGCATTCATTCTAGTCTCTTCCACTCCATTATCATCCTTTTCTCCGCAAGATTCATCTCTCCTCTTTTTGAGAGTTTTGTCATAAATTATATTCTCGTTAGTCCTCTCAAGGGGGCATCATCACATCTATCCATAATCACATCTTCTCATGACATTTTTGTCTTGGAGGATACTATGACGTTCGTCACTCGCCACTTTCTATTCTCCCCAACAAACATTCGCTCTACTTTTTGCTTAAGAAAAATAGATTGAATTCTTCCCCCATCTCGTCTACTTTATTTGAAAGGAAACTACTTTCATATTACCCTTCCAAAGAGGGACAAATGTAGACACCCTAATTTCAAATTCGTCCTACATCAATTAATTCCCCTTCCTCATTTCCCACAAAAATACACTTTGAATTAATCAAATATAATTTGATTAATTATCCATTTCAAAATCCAAAAAATAACCCAATCCTCACCACATGTCATTATCCTCCATGTTTTTCTATTATTGAATTCAAAATTCAAAATCAAATTCTCACCCACTCTTCATGGTCCGCACTCACCTAAAATCCTCCACTTATGAATTAAAAATCAAAAATCAAATCCTCACCCATTCTTCATGGTCCCCACTCACCTAATCTTGCCCATATTTTCAAACCATGATTACTCTAAGTTAATCACTCCCCCAGGATATAAATACAGCCTTACCCCTCCCCTCTAAAGACACAGAGAATAAGCTTGAATGCCATGTTTGAGTTCTTACATCCTTTGAGAAAATAACATCCTTCTACCTCGTCCTAATGCCCAAATAGCCTCATTCTAAAGCACCCCAAATCCATAGTCCTTTTACACATTTGGTGAAAAGTAAGAGGATCATTATTGTAAGGTCTTGCTATCTTAAAGAAAAGAACCTACATATCACACAACCAGTGCTCAATCCAAGTTTCCTAGCCCATTCTGAGGTTTTCTAGGAAATGCGAAGGAGGAGGTATGATTATTGGTATTTTACTTCCTTGGTAGTAGTGCATTTTTCATATCGTATAGTATGTAGCAGGTAAGGTTATACCTCCCATGGATTGAATCGTGACTGAAGGCTTGTGCCTGTTACTTTTCCAAAGATATGACCTTATTTTACAAATTCCTAATCAGGTATTTCATTTCTTCATCTTCCTTATATTGCATGGGATAATATGATGTGGATGCAGTGGGTTATGAGCTCTATTCGGGAACAAGAGCAATAGAAGGTTGGGTAGCGTGAGACATTTATAGAAATAAGGGTGCATGAGGCCTATGAGCTAACTTTCCCACCTATATGAGACAATATTATGTCCTTATTGTAATGTTTTATGTAGCAGGTATGGTTCTACCTCTCATGGATTGAATCATGACTAATATGTCACTATTCAAGTCCCTTAGATAGTACAAGAAATCATGATGGGTTACAGGCCTTACCACGTGAGGGATTTTATCCCAAGTTTTCTAAAATTTGATATTGAACTCAATCATTTGCTCATTGGATGCCCTCTTTTTTGTAGTCAACTTCTCCACCAATGATAGGTGATCTGACTTGTCTTCAAAATAATTACACAAATTTGTACTAAGTTTATCCCAAGTGGCAATAGATGAAGGTCTCAAAACTTGGTACCACTAGATTGCTTCACCTTTGAATGAGGTTACAAACAGCCTGACTACTACATCATCATGCATGATCAAATAGATAGAGCACACATTAGCCACATCTTGGATGTGCTCAACAGGGATGACTTGATTCTCACCAGTGAAATATGGAATGATTTTGAGCCTGGTTGTTGGCATATAATGTTATGCATTGATATTGAGAGGGCTTCCACCAATAAAGCTAGAAAAGTTCCTCAAAGGAGGAGGTGGTTGTAGTGCCATGGTAGGGCATGTGGGTCTGTTGTTAGGAGTGGACTATGTGTGGCACACTGGAGATGGGGATGCACATGTAGGTGTTCTTCTACATATTCTCTTTAGAGAGAGATAGATGTACTCAAAATATGCTTCAGTTATTGTGCTTTATCACGTATGCACTCTTCTCATGAAAGGCACTCAATACTATTGAAAATAGTAGGTCTAGATGTTGGGATTCACAAGATGTGTTAAAGCAAGCCTCTAAAGGCTATAAATTGCTAAGTCATACACCAAACTTAGCAATGCTAAAATTTAAGCTTTCAATGTTGGTCCCATCAGGCATGCTAGAAATTGTTGGTTGTCAAACTTGCACCCTTGTTTCAGATCTGGTACAGCTGAGCCATTTGAGTCAACAATGGGACTTTCCATAAGTTGTAGGACCTTACACGCTTGAGATAGACCTCTGGAGAAGGCTAGTTTATCTAATTATTTCTACTGCTACTACTACTTCTACTCCTAATGCTAAAGGGAAAATACAAGCTAACAATGCCAATGGACCAGAAATAGAAGGATATGTAAAAGGGAAAACTAAACTAAGGGAGGTAATAGCCCCAGAAAAATTGGGATGAACACTATATGTTTTGAGTGAAAACAAAGGAGAAGGCATAAAGGGAGGTTAGGCATGCACAACACAAACTAGAATACATTCAAACGATTGATTCTATGAGACATAAAGAGAATATGAAAATGCAAGGGATTTAAATGGCACGGCAAGCACACAATACAAATGAGAGTTAAGAAAAAACAATATAAACTTGTTAAGATAGAGAATAGCCACAAAATTATGCTTTTATTGCTTCTAGAAATTCATAATCGATTATAATAGTGTCTGAAGGTTGATATCTAATTGCAATAACCAGATCTAGAGGTTTACAACTCAAAATACAAATATACAAAGTCCTTAGCAAACACTAGAGGATATAATATTTCCAACCCTTTACAATGAGCCATGTTCTTACATTTATAGATGAATTGATGAGAGAAAGAGAGGAGAAGGAGGGAAAACTCATATTTGAATCACAACCACCAACAACAAGTAGTAAATACCTGCGAATCCACTTATAAATCTATCAAATGCACTTCTCCAGGTTTGTTTGGTGTATAGGAGAAGCGAGGAGGGTAGATCGGATCAAATTTGGGTGGGTGGAGCAATAAGGTATATTCAATAATGGCTAGACATATGTTTCCATGTTTCTCACCTTCCAAATCCCACTGAAATTTAAATTTGAATGGTCTAGAGAGTAGCCCACATCAACAACTCTCATTCAAAAATGGGTGCACATGTTTCAGATCCCTATAGCAAAAATTATGGTTTTCAGAAGTCTACATGACTCTCTAACACATGGTGCATGCTGATTGACTAGAAGATAAACCAAGTGTGCATCCGTTATGTCATTTCTACCTTGTGTCACACCTTGGTTTGTTGTCATGATTCAGTACGTAGTTGACGCACTTTGATTGGTTGTGTGTAGCACAATCAAAGTCTGATAGGTGCCACATGGAAAAGAATGGTGTAGAAGAAGGTGCGAAGATACATGCGTAGAAGAGAGAGGTACTCTTGAGACCTCGAAATGACCAAGTACCTGAGGCACAGAGGGTTGTGGCACATGGAAGTAGGGCACAAAGGCTCATGCCTAGGTGGAACGGGTTCAAGACTTAGTCAATTTTTTTAGTATGGATAAAGTTGTGTTAAAGGAACATATGGAAAGGCGATGAGATTCAGTTATGGATAAAGTTAAGCTATGAAGGCTTGCAACTCAAGGAAATCATAATCTTGGGTATCATTATGTTTATCATGAAAGGATTAGGAGCTATAAAAGTGGAGTTAGTTATGGCTAGTTGGCATCAACATGCTGAGGATACTTAAGTATGGAAAGGCATGATGACATTTGGCATGTTCTTGGGAAATGGTGGAATGGTTAGAGGATATTTTTTTTAGTCCCTTCAAATGTATTGATTTGCACAGATAAGGACGAAACGAGGAGGAGAGATTGTGTGGAGACAAGAAATCTAAGGGTTTTATAGAGAATTCTTAAGATGAATGGGTGTATTAAGTGTACTAGAGAATAGGGAAAACCAGATGAGATATGTTTTGGACATTACTGTAACTCCGGTAATGGAGCCATTTTAGAGAAGTATTGATATCCTATGAATGTATCTAGTCCAATTATGAGTCACTTGATGTATTTAGTTACTGTAAACAAATATGAATCAATAGACAATGGATTGTTCTATATACCTATGTTTATGGGCTCAAACTCTTGTGTTCTTTATATTGTTATAGCTTAGATCTAATTCCCATACAATGTTGCAATGTTTACTTCCATGTTTTAGTACATCTATGTTTGGGCCTAGTTCTTTATCTTGAATCTAGGAATGGATGTATGTATCTTTTGTCTACGTAAACATTCTTCAATTAATGATAAGAATTCTTACAAGTCTCACATAAAATAGGGGCTTGGTGTCTGTGCACACCTCAGGTGAGCGTCTAGTCTAGGCTGGGTGATAGGCCAGTGCGCTTGGGGTTTGAAGAGGAGTTAGGGGTAAAAAATGACTACATTTTGGTTCTGTTGCTAGGACCTCTTTTGAATCTATTGTAAGAATGGTGTGTGATGATAAAATTATTGACCTTTAATACTTTTGAGACTTGGCTTAAGAACATGGAGGACGAGTTTGCACAGAGATTCAATATTGGACCTAGTTTGAAGCATGTAAATGGGTAGAGGAAAATTTGTATCATGAGCTCTATGAGACATTATTTTTTTGTTTTCCAGTACATCTATATGAATGGTTGTTAGTGTATGCTTCAAGGAAGAGTTGGTGATATCAACCTCGTGTGTGGACCCAAGAAGACTATCATAGGCTTCATGATGCTGATATGACTTGGACCCATAATGTTGATCATTGGTAGAGTGGTGTGTTGACTAGATATACGTTGGAATACACGGTTTCTATGTTTTCTTGCATGGAGGTTGTTGCGTTTGAGTTCTTAAGGGAGCCAAGAGGATCATTCTTGCTTGTTATTTTGTTATACATTAAGATCTTGATCATCACTCTGAGTATAGAGGCATTTCCTATGGCTGGATAACTTCTCACTAGGTGTGGGGAATGGAAGCTAGTGTGGTTAGAGATAGCAGACATTGCTGCAAAAATCAAGAGAGAGGATAGGAAACTCAAGTATAATGAACTACGAGAAAGGGAGTTGGTAAGAAATTTTGAATTTGCAGGAGTGATGAAATTATGGAGGCAGACGTTACAGGAAGTATGTAAGGTTCACACGGAGAACATGGAACCTAAGCAGTCTGTGTTACCCCATATTGGTAAGCACAGGAGAGAAACCCCATCGACTTCTGGTAAGAACTCATCATATGGAGAAAGGAGGAGATTCATAGGTGTCAATCTAAGTGCGCCTAGTGACCAAACCCTGGTGCTTAGTTTTCCAGTTCTTAAGTTAAGTGTTGTTAACCCAGTCGGTGTTGGTATTGGTAGTCGAACAACACCTAGTAGATATAATTTTTCATTTAGTTCATCTATGGCCACATAGAAATTTCCATTATTTGGAGGTATTTTGTCTGGTACACTATTTAGGTAAAGTGTGGGTACACAAATTTTGGGTATCACATCAAGAAGTGGTTCAACATCACAGATTGTTGGCATGTAATTCAGCGCAACGGTGGGGATACAAAGTGTAGATTCATCATGCCCCTTAGTGCAAATCTACAGCATCCCCTAAATGACCTCTAGATTTTCTATTCAGAATGGGGTCATTTAGTGTGATTGCACAACATTAAATTTTCTCCAAGGTATGGGAACCTACTAGATGAGAAAATTCTCCAGAGAAATCTAGTTCTTACTCCTCTGTTTAGGTGTATGCATGAATTTTGCAGAGGTTTAATGCTAAATCCTACTCTAAATTCCAAGGAGACAGAGATAAAGGATGCAAAAGGAAACAAAACTAAGTAAAAATGGTGATACACCAAAGGAGTGATGAACTTCTATCTTGCAAATAAACACAAATCATAGAGATGTAACACCAAGCATGCATAAATTGCTAGAATGTAATGAAAGACCAAAAAACAATAATAAATGCATGAAAGGATTGGAAGATCATTCACAAAACATGCATTACCATTCCCAAATTTGATACAATGCATTACACTGGTAGAACGGGAAACAAAAAATTCATGTCACAGGTTCCATGGAAGGTATTGAAACTCCTCAAATTCATGTTCCAAGGGGAAGAGGGGAGTCTGCAAGAAAAAAACATCCAACCCTTTACAAATGAGCCAAAACTGGCTTTTAATCGCGAAGTAGGAGGGAAAGTGAAAAATGTGGGAAAAATGGTTATTGATATCAACTACCAACAAAATCGATTCAATTTCATTTGCAAAGTGATCGACTTCATGGAAAACACATACACCAAAGTACACTACCCTGCAGGTCAAAAAAATGACCCATACTTCATGAATTTTGGTGGTTGAATGTCAACTCTTTATTTTTTACTTTCCAGAAATGTTTTTTAATTTTTCCCCAACCAAAATCCATAAAAAAACAAAATTGAATATTCCATCATGTGGATAATTTCAACATATTTCCAATGACATAAAAAATGCAAAAATCCGAGTTCTGGATCAAAAGATATGGCCCTCTGAAGATTTAGGGGGAAAGTAGTAAAATTAGGGAAAAAATGGGTTCATGGGCCGAAATTTGAATTTTTTCCCTTTTTTTGAGTTTGGGAAAAATTCCCAAAAAATCCCCGTCCCCTGTCACTCCCTGCCACGTGGCACATTCCCATTCGCTGATGAAACGCGGGCTCAAACCTCGCCTTTTCCCTCTGATTTCACATTGGGAAAATTTCCCAAGATTTCCCCGCACTCTGCTCTCCCAGTGACACGTGTCACTCTCTGATTCCAATGGAGGTGCACTCTAATTTCTCACCCTGGCAATTTTTTACCACTTTTTCAAATTTTTCCAAATCCTTCCACCACCCCTGACTTCTGCCACCGACTGGACACGTGTCACATCCCCATTACTCGGCAGGTCTTTGCAAATTTCTCCATCCTCCCCCAAGGGCCGGTTTTTTCCTTTGAACCCTTTTCCGACTTTGGTGAATTTTTCAACTTCGCTCCACTACCTAGACCTCTGCTGCCACATGGCACCATTTCATTAGCCGCAGGCCTGCCTAGGGAAATTTTTCCCAAAAAACTCCGCCAGGCCATAACTCAAAATTTACAAGGAGTTAGGAGGAAAATTTTACCTTTTTGGAAAGGTGAGAAAATTCTCTATCTGATGGAACTATTTCCAAAAAAAAATTGAGTCTTTGAAATGTGTAAAATTTGATATTGAAGCAAAAGGAAGGAAAGAAAGAAGGAAAGTTAGCCAAAATAAGCAGGGGCTCATTTTGGATAACAATTTTGGTGACTCTCAGGGGTCATCTGCCTGCTAGATGAATGATCAGCTGCCTGAAGCAATCCATTAGGCAATGGAGTCATGAACTTAACTTGCTTGTTACTCTCAACTCATAGAAAATCTCTAGAATGAAGATTGTGAGAGTAGAACATTACTTGATCTAGAACATGATCTGCAAAATATGCATCCTTGGGGAAACAAAACTTGTGCCAAAGCACTTAGGGAAAAGTAAATCTAAGCTACAACAAACAATGTGCATAGGCACTTGGAGGAATGAAAGAAATCTAAGCTAATATGTACAAGGTGAGAAGTTTCCCTTCTAGTAGCAATGCTTTAGATGGATTCCATTAACTGGAATTCTACAGTTCTTCACCATCCAATGTAGACAATCAGAAGGCATTGTTGTCCTTGCATTTTGTGACCATGTAGGGGCCACTCCAAATGGCATCAAATTTTGAATGCCTTCTTGGCTTTACTCGGTCTACATCCCATTTCAACACTAAATCTCCAACTTGGAAAGTTCTAGCCTTAGCTTTCCTATCAAAGCTTCTCTTGATCAAAGCTTGATCCTTTTCCATTGTTTGGGCTGCATGCTCTCTGATTTCTAGGAGTTCCATCAATTATGCATATCTAACCTCCATGGGCTCAAACTCCAACAATTAAAATTGCTTCATGAGCTCCAATGTTGGTAACTCAAGTGACATAGGCAATATTTCCTCTTTCCCATAAACAAGTCTGAATGGAGAGTTACCTGTGGATCTTTTGGGAGTTATCCTATCAGCCCATAGAGCTGATTTGAGCTTAGTGTGCCAAGTCCTCTGATTTTCATCAAGAGTCCTCTTGATGATCCTTAATAGATTCTTGTTTGTAGACTCATCTTGGCCATTACCTTGGGGGTAATAATTTGATGAAGTGCTCAGATAGATCCCATTTCTAACAGCCCATTCAGTTACCTTTGATCCTATGAATGCCAATGCATTAGATATTATAGTGGAGGTATGCCAAACTAGTTGTTATCCCCTCATAGAAGTCTAGAATGCTAGACATTCGCCTCTTTGAGTGCCACTGCCTCAGTCCATTTGGTGAAGTAGTCTGTTGCTGTTAGAATCCATTTGTGCCCTTGGCTTGAGTTTGGATTAATGAATCCAATGAAGTCCAAACCCCATTGCATGAATGGATGGTCAACTGAGATTGGGTGCAATGGAAGTGTTGTTAATCTCTCTTTACCTATGAAGAATGCACAATTCTTGCACCTCTTGATCCATGCATAACAATCACTAAACACCTTGGGCGAATAATATCCAGCCTTCATGATCTTGAGAGCTATCACTCTTGGAGAAAAATGACCCCCAGCTGATCCACCATGGAATTCTTCTAACATTCTCTCAATCTGATTTGTCTCAATGCACCTCAACAACACTCCATTGATATCCTTTTTGAACAAGACACCATCAACAAGTGCATATGGAATAGCCTGCAATCTGAAGTGTATTCTTTTGGCTTTGTTCATCTCTAGAGGGCATAGGCTTGTTTGTAAGAAGTGCATTATGTCTTGGGTCCAGCAAGGAGTGAGCATACCACCATTTTCTTCTTGAACATCTCTTTGTTCTTGGTTGTCTTGCAACACCAAAACAACATTCTTCTCTTTGTTTGCTTCAATTGATTGGCTCAAGGCCAATTGCTCACACAATCCCTTTCCTCAAACCAGCTTGGTGACTTTGATCTCAATGTCATACTCCATGACATGAGTAATCCACCCTGCATGTTTTTCATTTAGATCTTTATTGAGGAGGAAGTCTTTAACTGCCACATGAGAAACCAACAGTTGAACCTTGTTGTTTGAAACTAGATGCTTAAATTTCTTCAAGCTCCTAATCACTGCAAGAACATGCTTCTCAATGAAGGAATACCTTACTTCATAGTCCTCCAAGCTTTGGCTAAAGAAGGTAATTGGCTACTCTGCATTTTCTTTGTTCTACTGTACTAAAATTGTAGAAATTGTATCATCACCACCAAATGCATAAAGGATGAAATATTTGGAGAAATCTGGGTTAATGAGAGTTGGAGCTTGTGAGATAGCTTCTTTGATTGCCTCAAAACTTGCCTTACCTTCAGCTTTCCATTTGAATTCCATACTTTTCTTCAACATCATAGTTATTGGCTTGACAAGGGCTGCAAAGTTTGGAACAAACCTTCGAACAAAATTGATTCTTCCCAAGAAACTTTGAAGAGGCTTCTTATGTCTTGGCAATGGTAGTGATTTTATTGCTTCAACCCTCTCTAGATCAATTAGTAATCCCTCTTTGGAAATGATGTGGCCTAGGAGCTTGCCTTCATGAGCTAGAAAAATACATTTTTTGGGATTCAAGGATACCCCAAATCTTCTACATCTTTGGAACACTTGTCTCAAATGAAAGAGATGATCTGCTGCACTTTTAGAAAATACAGTAATATCATCTAGGTATATCAGCACTATTTTGTTGATCAATCCCTTGAACGCCATATCCATTTCCCTTTGGAAAGTGGCTCCGGCGTTAGACAACCCAAATGGCATTTTTCTATATGCATAGGTTCCCCATTTAGTGGTGAAGGCTATTTTGAACTGATCATCTTCCTTTACCATGATCGGATTATACCCTGAATAACCATCTAGCAATAAAAACCTTTCAGGGCCAATAACAACATACAAAATTTGCTCCATAGAAGGAAATGGGTAGTGATCCTTGAGGGATACTCTATTCAAATCTCTAAAGTCTACACACAACCTGATGTGTCCACTCTTCTTTCTGACTGGAACCAATTTTGTAACCCAGCTTGAATGCTTGATGGGGAATATGATACTTGCCTCTATTAACTTATTCAATTCCTTCTTCATGAGAGGCTCAATGTGTGGATTGACCGGTCTTTGTTTTTTCCTGATGGGCTTAGCACTTGGATCTAGTTCAATTGTGTGTTGAGCTAGTTTGGGATTGAAACCTCTCAAGTCTTCATAGCTCCAAGTAAATACATCCAGGAACTTTTGGAAAAGTTGCATGAATTCATACCTTTCTTGCTCGGTTGCCACTTTACCAATTTGAAGTGACTTGCCTTCTCCAACTGAGATGGGCTGTAAATCTTCTCCCTTGACTTGGATATTTGCTTTCTCCTTCCTAAATTGATCATTAGGATTAAATATAGACTCCAAATTCACAAGTCCATTTGGTAGTTTGTTGGTTTTTAGTTATACAAATTGATCACCATACTACTATTCTAACTTTTCCTGATTTTTTGCTGAAGACTCAGCTTTTTCTTGCAAGAATTTGATGATTTACTAGTCACTCTCAAACACTTTCCAACTTACATTATTGTCTGGAACTGATGGCCTCACAATCACATGGATGTTTGGCTACATTTTATCTCTTTTGATACTCTCCACAACATCAAAAGTTGCTCCAACTACTACAAGCCTATCAGCAGCTTGGTTCTCTTTCCTAGGGATGGAGTTGATGCCAAAGCCCTCAAAATCCTCAATGAGGTCCCACACCCTATTCTTATAACTCTTGAGTAGGTCATTTTTGGTAGCATGTTGTCCTTTAACTTGATTAACAATCAACTCACTATCACCAAAGACTTGTAAGTTTTTGATACCTCTCTTTCTTGACCAATGCAATCCATGTATCAAAGCTTCATATTCAGCAGTGTTGTTAGAACATGCAAACTGAAATCTAAAAGCTGAATAATACTTAATGCCTTGAGGTGAAACAAGCATAGCTCCTCCTCCTGCACCTTGTCTACTTCTTGATCCATCAAAGAATAGCTATCATACCTCATTGTTATCTTTATGGTCTGGCTTGGTGATGTTAGGAAGAGGCTGATTTTCTTCATGCATGCAATAGACTCCTAGTTCAGATTCCTCTATTTCCTTATAGGGATCAAAAGCATGTATCTTGCTTTCCCATTCATCAAGGGTCAAATATAGAATGCTTCCAACTTTGGTGTCAGCTTCATGTGTGCTTGGATAATCCTCTTGATCGAATGCTGAACAATTGGCATTGATTGGGCTTGGAGTATGAGGCTCAATGTGAAATTTTGCAATAGGTTCAGATCTGATTGTGGCCTTGGCTCCATACCTTTTCCTAAACAACATGTGTGACTAATCAGCAGATAAGTAGCCTCCAATTTTAGTTGTGAACTCCCTTAATAAACATATGGCAAAGAGTGGTGGAAAATCTATCACTGACACATCTTGCAAAATAGTGACATCGGGGCATGCATGCAAAGTAAGGGTCAAATATTTAATTACCCCAACTTTTTTATTGTTTTCCCATATACTTGCACCACCCCTTTGGATATGACTTCATATTTAAGGCCCATATGATCAACTAGTTGCTTGGGCATCATGGAACTACTTGCCCTAGAATCAATCATACAATTATGTACTAGTTTATCCTCAATGATCAGTGAAGCATAGAATGGAGGGGGCTTAAAAATTTTACCTTACTATCCTCCATGATGCCCTCCAAGTTGAGTAGCATTTTTGAGTACCTTCTCTTACATATGAACTAGCTGATTTGAGGTTGACCAGTTCTTCACGACAACTTGTAGTAGATCCCTTTGGCTTGGGATGGATAGTGACTCCCACATAGATACGTTCACATTTGTCTTCTTCATTTGTTCAATGATTCTAAATGGGGTTGAAACATCCCTTTTCCGCACCTTAGTCTGCACATTCTTCTCTTGTACATGGGTTGCAACCACCAGTATTTGAGCTTGTCTAGAAGGTGGCTTGGGATGTCTTTGCATATTTGAAACTACATTTTTCTTTCCAACACCTTATGGAGTGATGGAAGGTTGAGAATAACCTAGAGCTAATGACTTCCCTTCACCAATATTCCTCTTATTTGACCATGTGTTAGCTGCTACACTCTGAGAAGGTGTTTCATTCATACCACAAAAATCTTCAGCCTGCTAATTCACAAGTGTAGTCTCATTTGGAGTTGTAACTTGTTGAGATGTCCCTTGTTGTTGGTTTGTTTCTTGACTCACCTCACTCTCTATGCCAGTTATTGTCACCATTAAATCTTGTTTCAAAGCAATATTGAAGCACATAGACTTGTTGTGAGGTTCATTGCAGGGGAAACACCAATCATACTCTTGAGCTATATTACTTTGCATTGGCACTAAGGCTTTAGAGGTAGATGCAACATTGGGGTTATAGGGATGAAATGGCCTATTTCCATGAGGCCTTACTTGATTTTGATTTACATCTGGGTCGGGGGGCTTATTAAGCTAATATGGTTGTCTATTAGGCTGAGTTTGAGACTGATAAGAAGGCCTAAAACTTTGGGCTTGCTGCCTCTTGAGCGTAACCAGCTGTTATCCCGTAAAATTGACAAGGGCAATTTTACCGATAACCATACCGAAAATTTTTGTTTTGATCCCTCGATAGGGATCCCTCGCGTTCGAAACGATTTAAAATTCCTTCTCAGGAAATCTAGCTTTCGAACTTAGTCTTTTTGAGCCTTTTTGGCTAGGCGCATGGATTTTCACTGTAACACCACATTTTGGTGCGCCCCTTCAAAAAGCCTTTGGCGCATGATTTCCCATGTCAACACGTCTTTTGGTGCGCCAAAGCATGTTAAGCCTTATTTGCGTGCGCCGAGGCGCATGCGCCTCGATGTTGACATATCATTTGTCGCGCCTCTTTTCCATGTGCTAAAGGGCGCATGTGCTTTCCTTGTTACACCGCGTTTTGGTGCGCCCAAGGGCGCACAATAATTCATGTCGACAACACGTTTGATGCGCCAAGGTCGCACCCATTCTCCTGTTGTCAGTTACTTCCATGCGCCAAAGGGCGCATGCTTTCCTCTGTCGACAGTCGTTTTCGCGCGCCTTTTCAAAAGTGGGTGGCGCATTTATGACAAAGTTTTGTTATATATAACAGTGCGCGCCATGTCATTTTCATTGTTCTTTTTTCAAAGCACGTGATTGCTCTGGGGTGTGTCAGCTCTGCTCTGTCGTTGTCATTTGCTCTCTGGGCCCGCTTTCCAACCGTCTTTATACATTCAAAGGTAAGAGGTTCATCCTCTTTTTCATTTTCGTGCTTTGGTGTGTTCGGTCTGGTTTTCGTTTGATGGCCCGTTTTTAAATGTCGTTTTGCATTGGACTGTTTCTTCCCCTATCCCGCTTAAACCAACTTCTTCCTTCTGTCCCTCATTTCCAGTTTATAAGGGAAGTTGGTTTGATTAGGCTTGGTGTTAGAATGAATGATGCTTAAATGTTTAGAGAGTTTTTGGTTTTCCCCATGGCGCGTTGCCGCGTCATGTTGCACCTTAGACAGTCGCGCCCCTCGGCGCGTCTACCCAGCATGCTGCAGTTGTGAATCATGCGCCCCTAAGCGCACCCTTTCGGCCTGTAACGCACTCAAAACCCGCGCCTTCTTATATCCCTTTGGCGCATCTTTTACCCCTGTTGCATCCCTCTTCTATGCGCTAAAGGGCGCGCCCAGCTTCCATGCAAAGCGAGAGATATCTGCGCAAGCGTAAAGCCTCCAAGGCGCGGGCGCACCTTCCGTTGCAAGTACATGATGTTGTGTCGCTCCCCCATGCGCCGCGCCATATACCTTTGGCGCGCCTTTTTTCCATGTCGCACAATCTGCCCATGCGCCAAAGGGCGCACCAAACCTCAATGTAACATGCATTTCCTGTGCGCCATTCTATAAAATGCAGTCTGCTTCATCCATGCGCCATGCGCCTTTGGCGCCAATTTTATCTCTGTTACGTCCTTTTCCTGTGCGCCTTGTCTATTCAGCCTGTTATATACATTTTCCATGCGCCCTGCACCCCGAGCCTTAAAAATTCTAACTCTTTCTTCTGCTAGCGTTCCCATTGAAAATCAAATGACTAATTCAAGCTTCTTGGATTGGGTTTCACTCCTCCTACGTGCAGATCATCAGATAAGCCTTGAAGAACACATGTCTACCTCAAGCAAGAGACCCGCCAAACCAAGAGGAAAAGCTAAGCTAACAGAGGAAGAAATGAAGTATAAGTACCAAAGGGTTAGAATGCCCGAATCTCAGGCGGAATGCAATATGGATGTCAGAGATTCTGAACTAGGCCACATTGACATGGACGAATTCTGGGTGAGAACTCAGAAGGTATCAAGAAGCCCCTAGATGGATAAATTGATGGGTAGTGCTCTACATTTCGCCGGTGGGATTCCAGTCAGCGCTATTAATAATGAGTTCATAATGGTGGTTGCCCAATCTTACAACAAGGACACCAGGTGTGTCGAAAATAGTAAGGGGGAAGTGGTCATTGACCTCACCGCTCGCCATTTTGAAAAGATTCTTGGCATCCCTCATCACCGAAGCTTCGTGGCCGTTACCCAAGAAGAATGTATCAAGACTTGGGAGGACAATGAGGACCTATGCATGCAGTTAATGAATGAAGTCTACCTCAAAAATAAGAAGGTAGTGACCCGGTGGCCCCAGACTATCCACCGAAGCGACTTCTCCGAAGAACTCAGTGACACCATCACTTTCCTGAGCAGAGTCTTCGGGCTTTCAGACGCTCACTACTTCCATAAATGGATGCTGCGGTACCTGGAGACGATGAACAAAAATTTGCCCGATCAGCGCTTCTGCTGGGGGGAAATAATAAGCAGCGCCATTTCTGAGCAGCTACAACAGTTTGCCACAACAGGAGTGTTTCATATGAACTCCTATGTAGTGTATGCTGCAGCGTCTGAAAGGGACTATCCAGGGCTGCACCGAAGTGGAACTTGGCCTCAGGCCAAGATATATGAATACTACCCAGAGCTGAAGCTGGAGAATAGCATCCAACACTTTTCAAAAATCAATGATGCTTTCTTCTACCATATTATATGCATGCTGCGACCAAAGTTGACTCATGGCCGCACAATTAAGAATACTGTTTCTGCTGTGGAAAAGTGGGGGGCCTTGTTCACCCAATTTCCCACATTCACCTATCTGAGGGCGGTTAACTTCTTGGGCGAGCCCACTAGGTTGCCAAGGTATGCTGGACCAAAGCTGGTTCTATTGGAATTGTCAAGGCAGCTGGTCACATATCATGAGAAGTGCCAGAAGAGAAAGAAGGGTGGAACTCCTTTCCCCCTCACAGTAGGCCGATACACTTGTTCCAGCTATCACAAGGCGAAGGAGATGTTTGCCGAGCTAGAATTGCTCAATCTAAAGCATGATTTCCCAGCAAGGCCTACATTCGACCCAAGAGGCTGCTTGCCAAGGGCTAAGCTTGATCCTATCCATGTCCCTCAAATTGAGGACATTTACATTGACGTCATCCATGAGGTGGCACTCAGGAGACTGGATCACTCCCGCTTAGCATTGGCAGAAATTATTCAGTATGGAGTGGCCATCGTCCCCAAAGGCTTCCAAACTTCAGAAGATGAAGTAGACAAGGTGTATAATAACACAGATGGGGACAATTGGCCTTTCCCGGCCATTGATAGAAGCAAGGCTCCTCAGACAATTGAGGAGAGGGTCAAAGAAACCATGCGGAGAACGGAGCTCTGGTGCCGTATGAATGGATTGATCTACCTCGGCGTAGATTTTATAACTTCTCCATTGGGTAATGCGCCTCCAAGATCAAAGAAGCAGCTAAAAGGCAAGGGTGCAATAGGTGAATCAAGCACCAGTCAGGAGGAAGCCCCTGAAAGTCCTCTTCCCTCGGAGCCTGAACAAGTCATAACTTTGGAAGAGGAGTTCATGGAGGATGTTCCCGAAGGCCCATCCACTCAGGATGTCGGCGTTGCTACAACTACGGAGGTTCCTTCTGTCCCTTCTTCTTCTCTTCCTCCCCTTCCTCAGGTGTCAGCAACCACTCCTTTGGTTGTGTCCTCTCCCCCTTCTTCTACCCTTTCCCCTGCCTCTTCATCCATCTTCTCCTCTCTTGCTGATTTGTCTCCTTCCATTTCTTCTCTCCTTTCCGGGCTCCCTTCCCTTCCTTTGTCTTCTGCAGCCCCGGTTTCCCTTCCTCCCGTGGACACTTCCTCGGCTATTCTTTCAATGCCACCGCCGCGTGTCTCCACGTTCTTCCCCTCTTCTACCGTTGCTGCCTCCCCCTCTGTCTCTGGTCCTTCTTCAATAGGACCAGCTTGGATCTCTCAGCAGCTGAGCCAGCCAAAGAGGAAAGTCCCCATCGCTCCGATGGACTTTTCAATTATTCCGGCTAAAGGAGCAAAGAAGCACAAACCGGTTACACGCTTCTCAAAGAGCGCTGCAGGTGAGAGAGTCCTGGAAATAGCTTACCCCGATCCCACCAAAGAGAAAAAAGATCTGTCTCCAGCAGATTTCACAGTGACCCAAGTCACGATGGGGACGTCCTCTGAAAGTCTCCAGGGGGAAGCTCGTTCCGCGATTGATGCACTTTGTGAAAAGCTTCAAGAAGCTAAGGAAGAGAAAAGGCTGCTGAAAGAACAGAATAAATACCTGCTTCAGGCCTTACAGAAGATGGGAAGTGCACCTCCCACAACTGCCGCCGAGACTCCTGAGCTGCTCAGTCAGGACAAGATCAATGAATATTCAAAGATCGGTGAGCAGGGCATGGCTGTTTCTGCTTGGAGAAGCCAGATTCTCAAAGATAGCGAAAAGGTAATCGCCGAATATATCAACTTATCTCTGAACATTGAAAAGGCGAATAAGGAGCTCCAAGCATTAGCAGTCCCGATATCAGAAGAGTTAGAAAACGCTAGACTCCAACACGAGGCCTTCCAACAGATGTTCGACTGTTCAGTCGAAGATTTGGTCAAATTCGGAGTATTCGGTCACCCAAGGACCCTCAACAAGACTATGTCCACTTTGGACTATCGGATAGATCAGCTCGAGTTTGTGTTAGAAAAAATAGATAAGGTGAAGGAAGAGGGCCCTGGATGCGATGTATCAAATGGAGAAAATTGTTTTATCCATGAATCCAGGGTTGCTCACTCCTTCCCTCACCTTAAGAACGGCTGATGATACTATCCGGGTTTTCAAGGAGTTAGCTTCTCAAGGAACAGGGCCGGAAGTCACGTTCGATACCGAATCCATCAATAACCTGCTAGCTTGCAGGGACTTCATCGGTTTCCTGATTGAGGCGGTGAAAGATTATTCCAAACTTCCCGAAAAGCTTGTAGAAGAGCGGGAAACTTGCGAAGTAATCAGTGATCGGCACAAGGATCCATCACAGGATCAATTCGGGTCAATGATCAACAAGTTCTTGGAATACCGCGCTCAGTTCCACATCTCATCTCCTGAGCAACATCAGAAGCAGGCGACCCCTTTTCGGCCGCAGGACGATGATGATGACTAGCTTCTTCTTCTTCTTCTTCTTCTTCTTCCTCTCGCTATTCTCCGACTTTCTTTTCGCAATATCTCAAGTATGTTGGTGCCAACGATGACATCATCCATGTTGCATCATGGGATGATGTCATCCACTCAAAAATGTAAAAGTCAACATGACTTTAGATATTTTGTAAATATCTTGTAGATAAGTGGTTGGCTCCTTTTTGTCTTCTCTCTCTCTCTCATCTTCTATAAATACAAGGATACTTGTGGTATTCGAAAAAAGTGAACATTTTTCAGATAGAAATAGAAGTGAAGAGAGAAAGACTTTGAGCTTTCTTGTAACAGAAAAGAACAGTAATACAATTATTCAGACTTTGTGCTCAATAGCTGTGTTATGCATAAGGTCTTTCTTACGTTAGATCTGTATGTGTTTAATCTGTTGAATTCATATCTACTTTTCCGTCATTTGTTTATCAGTATTGCTTTGTTTATTTATGCCAGTAGGTTTGGCTCTGTTTACTACCAAGCCCAAAGCATAGATTTTCTGACCCTTCCGCTTTGGAACTCATTTCTTTTCTTCCTTCGGATCTGTTCTTTCTCTTCTCCTTCTTTTGTTCCTTTCTCTTCGCAGCCTAGAACACTCTACTGGGATGAGATCCCAACCCCTGAAGGCAGAATCTGTGAGACTTGCATAGGTTCCTGCTAGTAGAAGTAGCAATAAACCAGTTTCGCTTTGCTGTCTCAAAGAGGGGCTAAGCCCTGCACACTGTTGGCTCGTCTATCCATAGATCTGTCCACGCGACAGATTTTCGGACCAACAGTTTTTGGTGACTCCGCTGGGGAACGAACAGACAGATCTGTCAGATCTATGCTGGTAGTAAGATAAAAAAAATCAGGAAAAATCAGTAGGTTGCTGCCAGTTTGCAAATCTGAGCTTTTGTGTTGAAAATCCAAAAATTTGCAAAAGTGCCCAAATCAAAAAATTTTCTTCTGAAAGTCATAGATCTGGGCCTTTTACATATCTTTAGTGCGCTGAGTTTTTACAGAAATCATTATTTTTCCATAGATCTGAGTTTTGACTGTCTTCTAAAAAGAGTTTGAAACCCTCTGGAAAAAGGTCCAAATCAGAATCCGAAAATCAGCTTACTATCTTCCCCACCATCTTATCCTCATTTTCATCTGTCATTTAACCGCGATCGGTTTCTGAAGAGGATAATTTTTAATATCCAGAAAAGTGCATGCTGCTGGTTTTTGTCAAAAAAACCAGAAAATCAGCAAGCCACACCCAAAAATAAAGTTTAAATCTGCGCTGTAATAATTGCAGATCTGAAAGGTACACTGGCGAGTGAACCTTTTGACGCGCAGCAGGAGAGCCCGAGGAGAAGCTGATCCTACTTTCGATCTGCTTCAGAGGCACAATTTCAGCGTAACACCGGCACGTTTTTCAGCGCTAAGCTCAGCTAGCCGGTCATCCAGGAGTGTCTCACCTTCACAAAGAAAAAGGTCTGTTACCAGAAGCATCTACATCCCTTTGTAGTGCTTTACTACTCAGCGGAACTACACTTCCGGCTCGCGTTCTCTTTCCGGCTTTTCAGATGGCGGTACCATGGGGAAACGCTATGGGTCCGTTGGCTTTACCACATCCAGTTCACGCACTCTCCCTCACGGAAATCGAAAGAATTTTCCTAAATTCGATGGGAGCGGAAATCAAAGCACGGATTCCCACATTTCTGCTCTTCATTATGTCATGCAGTATATTGGACGTAACCCACGAAGATGTGTCAGTTCGCCTCTTTTTGGAAACTCTTCAAGGACCTGCAGCTGAATGGTTTCAGCATTTACCGGCCGGATCCATCACTAGTTGGGCAACTTTGGCGGGACGCTTTTGAAGACAGGTATAAACCTTCAGAGGATGCATTTACTCTATTGTCACGAATCACTCATCTGAAGAAGGAGGCAAATGAGACCATGCGCGATTTTGTCGCCCGGTTCAATGCGCTAATCAACCGTGTCCCTACTGCCATGCTTCCAACGCCGGAGAATCAGAAGTGCTTCTTCGTAAACGCCATGAGCTCAAAAGTCAGCTTCTTGCTCCTTCAAGAGCGAGTAGCTACTTTGCCTCTCGCTCAGGCTGCTGCCATCCCGTATAGAAGACAATTTGATAATATCTGGCGAGTTAAGAAAAGAATCAGCTAAGCCTAAGTCTTTGGGCCCTTCGCCTATCACTTCGTCTGATCCAGCATTCCAAAAAATGGCAAATGATTTGCTTTGCACTAAAGAAGCAGCTAGCCCAGGCCTCTCCCAGTTCCTCGTATCGGGATATCCCGCGGAGGAATTTTGTTCCTAACAACGCTTCACAAAGGCCGCGCCTACCTGCGACTGTTCCACGGTTGGCACTTGAAGCTCCTCCGGTCAATGCTTTGGCCGAAGTTGAAGAAGAAGAGCAGTATTATGAAGAACCTTCGTTTCAAGACGAAGATGATCAAGATGTCGGTGAACCGACTGGCGACTCTACTATTGGATACATGGAATTTGACGAGGATGAATCTGACGAAGAAGAGAGTACTCAGGGCTACGCGAGCGGACAATCATATGCTGTTTTCACCCGCTCGCAAGGAAAAGAGGCAGAAGTCGCTGCCCCACGTACAAAAGGAGAAGGTCGCGTCAAACGCACCTCCAACCATTGCTAGAAGAGGTAATCCTCTTCCTACTCAATTCCCTGTTAAGTCTTTTGCTAAGAAGTCTTTTCCGCCCATCTCTCCTCCAAGTCAGCCCCCTCAAGTTCCTACTAAGATCAGTAATCCTATTCCACCACCCGCGAAGTGAAGGACTCATTCCCTCACCAACGCAACCCTTGGCCGCGGTTTGATATAATAGATCATGCAAAGAAGACCAAGATTCAAATGTCTGAAGCTGAGTATCTTCAGTCAAACCCCGAACAGCTTGTAAGATTGACTAAGTATATCCAAAGTCAAGCTGTTATAGCTAAACCGGTTTCCCTGAAAGGAATCCTTTCTACTCCTCCTGAATCCCACATAAATGTTGCTTCGACATCCGCATCTGGCAAGATAGAACCTTTCTATCTCTCCCTCCTGATCAATGGCCATAAGTTGAGCAATTGCATTATTGATTCCGGAGCCTCTGATAACGTCATGCCGGCAAAAAGTCGCCCATGCTTTGGGCCTCACTCTTACCAAACCATTCGGCAGATGCTATTCATTGGAGACCAAGCAAGTTCCGTTGGTTGGCCAAATCAAGGACGCCCAATTTGCGTTCGCAAGCCTTCCCGGATAAAAGAGGTAAAAATGACAGTCCTTGTTGCTGACATCCCAGCAGCCTATGGAATTCTGCTAGGAAGGAGTTTTTGCAGCGAAGTTGGTGGAGAGATTCACATGGACTGGTCCAAAGCTAGAATTCCAGTCAAAGGCGTAATGCAAACTTTGGAGCCGGAATCCCAAAAGAAATACTTGGTCACTAGCTCTGAAGACCCCAAAGCCCAAATTCTTTTTCGAATCATCAGGGATGGGGAACTACTTCTTATCCACCGAGGCGGAGACAAAGGACGTTTTTGTTCAGGAAAAGGATTGTAATAAGATCTGGACCTTGCAATTTGATGGCAGCTGCGCGACTAGTGGATGTGGCGCTGGAGTTGTGCTGATATCTCCCGAGGAGGAGGTAATTCCTCTTTCTTTCAAATTGCAGTTTTTCAACACTAATAATACTGCTGAGTACGAATCTCTGTTACTCGGTATGCAAGCTGCAAAGGAAAGAGGAATAAAAAATCTGAAAGTCCAAGGTGATGCCGAGGCTAGTTGTAAATCAGGTCAAAAGGATTTACCAAGTGAAAAATGAAAGGCTCAGGCACTACCGTAATGCGGTATGGGACAGCATTGAGGAATTTGACGCTTTTTCAATAGAGGCCATTCCAAGGGCCCAAAACGACATGGCTGATTTCGTTGGCTGTTTTCAGCATCTCTCATGCTCCCCGCACCCGGGTTTGAAAACGAACAAATACACCATTGAAGTGGTTTTCCGCCCCAAGCGTGCCAGACAACTCTCAGCATTGGCAGGTATTCAACGATGATAATCACCTTATTGCCTTTCTAGAAAAATCAGAAAATTTTTGATGAGTTGTATTTTGAAGGATCCACCTCTTCATGTCGTGAATCAATCAACAGTCAAAACCACGAAACAAAGGAGAACGATGGCATTTGTCAGCTTAAGGGAAATAAAATTCCGAAGGGCCTGGTTTCTCTGGAGCGCCGGTTTGACAGGCATGACCGTTTTGTAAAAAAGAAGAGGCGGGATGATCCTGGCTCATCGCCAGAGACAGAACCGGTCAATATAGGTTCTGAGGCACATCCGCAATTCGTGAACATCGGGAAATGTTGCACGCCAGAAGAAAAGCGGAAATTTGTCAAGTTGCTGAAAAGATATATGGATGTATTGGCCTGGTCATATGCCGATTTAAAGTCCTTCAAGCCAAAAGACGTTCAGCACGACATTCCCTTGAAAGACGATGTCAAAGCCTTCCGTCAGAAACAGAGGCACTATAATCCCAAGATTTCGGGCACCATTCAGGCCGAAATTCAGAAGATGCTGGACGCAAGAATCATCTTCCCTATCCATCACAGCACTTGGGTGGCGAACATTGTGCCGGTGCGCAAGAAAAACGGTGAAATACGCATCTGCGTAGACTTCCGAAACTTGAATCAAGCTTCGCTGAAAGACAACTACCCTCTTCCCATAATGGACCAAGTTCTGCAAGCAGTAACTGGGTCAGAAATGCTGTCTATGCTTGATGGTTTTTCAGGCTATAATCAGATCGAAGTCTCGCCTGAAGATCAATTCAAAAACAGCATTCACTACTCCATGGGGTACATTTGCCTATAGCAGGATGCCTTTCGGCCTAACCAATGCTGGTGCCACTTTTCAGCGGGCCATGGACTTTGCATTCAAAGGCATGATGGGAAAAGTCATTGTAGTCTATCTAGATGACTTAACCGTGTTCTCCAAACGACGAAGTGATCATTGCGATCACTTGGAGCAAGTATTGGCCAGGTGTCGAGAACATGGGATTTCCCTAAACCCAAAGAAGTCTATTTTTGGGGTTACAGAAGGGAAATTGCTAGGCCATGTGGTTAGCAAAGAAGGAACCAAGATTGATGCCGAAAGAGTTAAGGCTATCCAAAGCCTTACTCTGCCTACAAGCAAGAATGGTGTTCATTCTTTCTTCGGAAAGGGTGAACTTTCTTAGGCGTTTTGTCCCTGATTTTGCTGAGAAGACTCGCCACATACTGAACATGATGAAAGGGTCACCCACTTTCAGATGGAGTGATGAGGGGAAAAGGTCGTTTGAGGAGATAAAAACTTCTGTTGCTCACGCACCCGGTCTTGGTATGTCCGGATTTCTCCAAGAACTTCATTATGTACAGCTATGCATCCGAACCACACTGTTTCTGCAATCCTGATGCAAAGGAACTCGGAGGATATTGAATCTCCAATCGCATTCATGAGTTCTCCTCTCAAGCCTCACGAGTTGAAAATGACTCAATTGGAAAAGCACGCCTTTGCCGTCGTTAAAGCGGTGAAGAGTTTCAGGTATTACATTCTGAACTCGCATACAGTGGTGCTGGTTCCCGACACAGCGGTGAAATCAATTCTAACTCAACAAGAGTTGGGAAGCTTGAGAGGGAATTGGATTGCAAAGGTCCAGGAATATGACCTGGATATCAAACCCACCAAGCTGGTAAGAGGCAAGGGCCTGTGTCAGCTAATGGCTGAAAACAAAGACTCAGATAGCCCTAGAGAAAAAAGAGATTGCACCAACGAAGCGCAAAGCCCTCTGGAGGAGCCTGTTTCTCTACCTCTGGTTTTGTTTGTGGCAACTTGTGACGAATGGTACTCCGACATCGCTTTCTTCCTCACCTATGGCGAATGCCCAGTGCACCTGAATGCAAAGGAGAAGCGTGCTATAAAGCTCAGAGCGGCCAAGTATGTCATCTGGGATGACGGTTTATATAAGCGTGGGATAGATGGTATCTTTCTGCGATGTGTTGACAAGCCCCAGCAAGTAAAACTGCTGGAGAGTTTTCACAATTCGGCTTGTGGAGGCCATTTCTCTTCTTCCGTGACGGCACATAAGATCATTCGAGCCAGGTACTACTGGCCGACGCTCTTTCAAGATGCAGCTACCTGGGTAGCGAAATGCGAGCCTTGCCAGCAGTTTGTTGGTAAGCCCAAATTGGCTGCCTTTCCCCTAAGGCCGGTTATTATCAATGAGCCATTCAAGCAGTGGGGAATCGATTTTATTGGTGCACTCAATCCCCAATCGAGTGCCGGACATAGCTATGTCCTTACAGCAACTGATTACTTCACCAAGTGGGTGGAAGCCATACCAGTTAAGCATGCCACTTCTGAGGTGGTTTGCAGTTTTATCAAGGAAAATATCATTGTCAGGTTCGGCATCCCGAACAAAATCGTTGCTGATAATGCGTCTAACTTCTCCTCCCGAGAAGTTATTAGTTTTTGTTATGAATATGGAATAACTTTAGCCCATGCTTCGGATTACTACCCGCAAGGAAATGGTCAGGCGGAATCCAGCAATAAGAACCTAGTGACCATTATACGGAAATTAGTAGATGAAAATCAGCGGATGTGGCACAAGTCTTTGTACGACGCTTTGTGGGCGGACCGTATTACTCCCAAGAGGTCTCTCGGCATGTCACCTTTTCAAGTGTTATATGGCACTGATGCCGAACTCCCCATTTCCGCGGAACTTCCTGCTCTACGCTTGGCACGAGCAATCGAAGATGAAACTTTTCAGAGTTCTCTAGAAAAGAGAATTATGTATCTGGCAGAACTTGAAGAAAAGAGAGTGAAGGTGGTCGACAGGATCACTGAACATCAGAATCAAGTGAAGAAGCTTTTCGACAAGAAGGCCAAGCAGAGAAATTTTGAAGTGGGAGATCTTGTCCTTCTCTGGGACAAGCGAAGAGAGCCAAAGGGTATGCATGGAAAGTTTGACTCCTTATGGAGAGGACCCTTCAAAATCAAGCAACTTAATGGAGAGAATAGTTTCTATCTCTCGTATCTGGATGGAGCTGAACTCCCGCTTCCTTACAGCGGGCAACATCTCAAGATCTTCAGGAAGTAGAGCTTGCTCTCTTCTTTGTACAGTTTATTTTGGTTGTGTGTTTGCTTTCGTCGCGTGTTTGCTTTCGTTTGTTGTGTGTTTCCTTTGTTCTCCCTCTGGTCCCCCTTGTTTTTGACTCCGTACCCAATGGATAGGCACATGTGATCTGGGATTCTCTACCCCTGAGTTTACTCAAGGATAGTCCCCAGGAGGAGCCAGCTGTTATCCCGTAAAATTGACAAGGGCAATTTTACCGATAACCATACCGAAAATTTTTGTTTTGATCCCTCGATGGGGATCCCTCGCGTTCGAAACGATTTAAAATTCCTTCTCAGGAAATCTAGCTTTCGAACTTAGTCTTTTTGAGCCTTTTTGGCTAGGCGCATGGATTTTCACTGTAACACCACATTTTGGTGCGCCCCTTCAAAAAGCCTTTGGCGCATGGTTTCCCATGTCAACACGTCTTTTGGTGCGCCAAAGCATGTTAAGCCTTATTTGCGTGCGCCGAGGCGCATGCGCCTCGATGTTGACATATCATTTGTCGCGCCTCTTTTCCATGCGCTAAAGGGCGCATGTGCTTTCCTTGTTACACCGCGTTTTGGTGCGCCCAAGGGCGCACAATAATTCATGTCGACAACACGTTTGATGCGCCAAGGTCGCACCCATTCTCCTGTTGTCAGTTACTTCCATGCGCCAAAGGGCGCATGCTTTCCTCTGTCGACAGTCGTTTTCGCGCGCCTTTTCAAAAGTGGGTGGCGCATTTATGACAAAGTTTTGTTATATATAACAGTGCGCGCCATGTCATTTTCATTGTTCTTTTTTCAAAGCACGTGATTGCTCTGGGTGTGTCAGCTCTGCTCTGTCGTTGTCATTGCTCTCTGGGCCCGCTTTCCAACCGTCTTTATACATTCAAAAGGTAAGAGGTTCATCCTCTTTTTCATTTTCGTGCTTGAGTTTGGTGTGTTCGGTCTGGTTTTCGTTTGATGGCCCGTTTTTAAATGTCGTTTTGCATTGGACTGTTTCTTCCCCTATCCCGCTTAAACCAACTTCTTCCTTCTGTCCCTCATTTCCAGTTTATAAGGGAAGTTGGTTTTGATTAGGCTTGGTGTTAGAATGAATGATGCTTAAATGTTTAGAGATTTTTTGGTTTTCCCCATGGCGCGTTGCCGCGTCATGTTGCACCTTAGACAGTCGCGCCCCTCGGCGCGTCTACCCAGCATGCTGCAGTTGTGAATCATGCGCCCCTAAGCGCACCCTTTCGGCCTGTAACGCACTCAAAACCCGCGCCTTCTTATATCCCTTTGGCGCATCTTTTACCCCTGTTGCATCCCTCTTCTATGCGCTAAAGGGCGCGCCCAGCTTCCATGCAAAGCGAGAGATATCTGAGCAAGCGTAAAGCCTCCAAGGCGCGGGCGCACCTTCCGTTGCAAGTACATGATGTTGTGTCGCTCCCCCATGCGCCGCGCCATATACCTTTGGCGCGCCTTTTTTCCATGTCGCACAATCTGCCCATGCGCCAAAGGGCGCACCAAACCTCAATGTAACATGCATTTCCTGTGCGCCATTCTATAAAATGCAGTCTGCTTCATCCATGCGCCATGCGCCTTTGGCGCCAATTTTATCTCTGTTACGTCCTTTTCCTGTGCGCCTTGTCTATTCAGCCTGTTATATACATTTTCCATGCGCCCTGCACCCCGAGCCTTAAAAATTCTAACTCTTTCTTCTGCTAGCGTTCCCATTGAAAATCAAATGACTAATTCAAGCTTCTTGGATTGGGTTTCACTCCTCCTACGTGCAGATCATCAGATAAGCCTTGAAGAACACATGTCTACCTCAAGCAAGAGACCCGCCAAACCAAGAGGAAAAGCTAAGCTAACAGAGGAAGAAATGAAGTATAAGTACCAAAGGGTTAGAATGCCCGAATCTCAGGCGGAATGCAATATGGATGTCAGAGATTCTGAACTAGGCCACATTGACATGGACGAATTCTGGGTGAGAACTCAGAAAGTATCAAGAAGCCCCTGGATGGATAAATTGATGGGTAGTGCTCTACATTTCGCCGGTGGGATTCCAGTCAGCGCTATTAATAATGAGTTCATAATGGTGGTTGCCCAATCTTACAACAAGGACACCAGGTGTGTCGAAAATAGTAAGGGGGAAGTGGTCATTGACCTCACCGCTCGCCATTTTGAAAAGATTCTTGGCATCCCTCATCACCGAAGCTTCGTGGCCGTTACCCAAGAAGAATGTATCAAGACTTGGGAGGACAATGAGGACCTATGCATGCAGTTAATGAATGAAGTCTACCTCAAAAATAAGAAGGTAGTGACCCGGTGGCCCCAGACTATCCACCGAAGCGACTTCTCCGAAGAACTCAGTGACACCATCACTTTCCTGAGCAGAGTCTTCGGGCTTTCAGACACCCACTACTTCCATAAATGGATGCTGCGGTACCTGGAAACGATGAACAAAAATTTGCCCGATCAGCGCTTCTGCTGGGGGGAAATAATAAGCAGCGCCATTTCTGAGCAGCTACAACAGTTTGCCACAACAGGAGTGTTTCATATGAACTCCTACGTAGTGTATGCTGCAGCGTCTGAAAGGGACTATCCAGGGCTGCACCGAAGTGGAACTTGGCCTCAGGCCAAGATATATGAATACTACCCAGAGCTGAAGCTGGAGAATAGCATCCAACACTTTTCAAAAATCAATGATGCTTTCTTCTACCATATTATATGCATGCTGCGACCAAAGTTGACTCATGGCCGCACAATTAAGAATACTGTTTCTGCTGTGGAAAAGTGGGGGGCCTTGTTCACCCAATTTCCCACATTCACCTATCTGAGGGCGGTTAACTTCTTGGGCGAGCCCACTAGGTTGCCAAGGTATGCTGGACCAAAGCTGGTTCTATTGGAATTGTCAAGGCAGCTGGTCACATATCATGAGAAGTGCCAGAAGAGAAAGAAGGGTGGAACTCCTTTCCCCCTCACAGTAGGCCGATACACTTGTTCCAGCTATCACAAGGCGAAGGAGATGTTTGCCGAGCTAGAATTGCTCAATCTAAAGCATGATTTCCCGGCAAGGCCTACATTCGACCCAAGAAGCTGCTTGCCAAGGGCTAAGCTTGATCCTATCCATGTCCCTCAAATTGAGGACATTTACATTGACGTCATCCATGAGGTGGCACTCAGGAGACTGGATCACTCCCGCTTAGCATTGGCAGAAATTATTCATCATGGAGTGGCCATCGTCCCCAAAGGCTTCCAAACTTCGGAAGATGAAGTAGACAAGGTGTATAATAACACAGATGGAGACAATTGGCCCTCCCCGGCCATTGATAGAAGCAAGGCTCCTCAGACAATTGAGGAGAGGGTCAAAGAAACCATGCGGAGAACGGAGCTCTGGTGCCGTATGAATGGATTGATCTACCTCGGCGTAGATTTTATAACTTCTCCATTGGGTAATGCGCCTCCAAGATCAAAGAAGCAGCTAAAAGGCAAGGGTGCAATAGGTGAATCAAGCACCAGTCAGGAGGAAGCCCCTGAAAGTCCTCTTCCCTCGGAGCCTGAACAAGTCATAACTTTGGAAGAGGAGTTCATGGAGGATGTTCCCGAAGGCCCATCCACTCAGGATGTCGGCGTTGCTACAACTACGGAGGTTCCTTCTGTCCCTTCTTCTTCTCTTCCTCCCCTTCCTCAGGTGTCAGCAACCACTCCTTTGGTTGTGTCCTCTCCCCCTTCTTCTACCCTTTCCCCTGCCTCTTCATCCATCTTCTCCTCTCTTGCTGATTTGTCTCCTTCCATTTCTTCTCTCCTTTCCGGGCTCCCTTCCCTTCCTTTGTCTTCTGCAGCCCCGGTTTCCCTTCCTCCCGTGGACACTTCCTCGGCTATTCTTTCAATGCCACCGCCGCGTGTCTCCACGTTCTTCCCCTCTTCTACCGTTGCTGCCTCCCCCTCTGTCTCTGGTCCTTCTTCAATAGGACCAGCTTGGATCTCTCAGCAGCTGAGCCAGCCAAAGAGGAAAGTCCCCATCGCTCCGATGGACTTTTCAATTATTCCGGCTAAAGGAGCAAAGAAGCACAAACCGGTTACACGCTTCTCAAAGAGCGCTGCAGGTGAGAGAGTCCTGGAAATAGCTTACCCCGATCCCACCAAAGAGAAAGCAGATCTGTCTCCAGCAGATTTCACAGTGACCCAAGTCACGATGGGGACGTCCTCTGAAAGTCTCCAGGGGGAAGCTCGTTCCGCGATTGATGCACTTTGTGAAAAGCTTCAAGAAGCTAAGGAAGAGAAAAGGCTGCTGAAAGAACAGAATAAATACCTGCTTCAGGCCTTACAGAAGATGGGAAGTGCACCTCCCACAACTGCCGCCGAGACTCCTGAGCTGCTCAGTCAAGACAAGATCAATGAATATTCAAAGATCGGTGAGCAGGGCATGGCTGTTTCTGCTTGGAGAAGCCAGATTCTCAAAGATAGCGAAAAGGTAATCGCCGAATATATCAACTTATCTCTGAACATTGAAAAGGCGAATAAGGAGCTCCAAGCATTAGCAGTCCCGATATCAGAAGAGTTAGAAAACGCTAGACTCCAACACGAGGCCTTCCAACAGATGTTCGACTGTTCAGTCGAAGATTTGGTCAAATTCGGAGTATTCGGTCACCCAAGGACCCTCAACAAGACTATGTCCACTTTGGACTATCGGATAGATCAGCTCGAGTTTGTGTTAGAAAAAATAGATAAGGTGAAGGAAGAGGCCCTGGATGCGATGTATCAAATGGAGAAAATTGTTTTATCCATGAATCCAGGGTTGCTCACTCCTTCCCTCACCTTAAGAACGGCTGATGATACTATCCGGGTTTTCAAGGAGTTAGCTTCTCAAGGAACAGGGCCGGAAGTCACATTCGATACCGAATCCATCAATAACCTGCTAGCTTGCAGGGACTTCATCGGTTTCCTGATTGAGGCGGTGAAAGATTATTCCAAACTTCCCGAAAAGCTTGTAGAAGAGCGGGAAACTTGCGAAGTAATCAGTGATCGGCACAAGGATCCATCACAGGATCAGTTCGGGTCAATGATCAACAAGTTCTTGGAATACCGCGCTCAGTTCCACATCTCATCTCCTGAGCAGCATCAGAAGCAGGCGACCCCTTTTCGGCCGCAGGACGATGATGATGACTAGCTTCTTCTTCTTCTTCTTCTTCTTCTTCCTCTCGCTATTCTCCGACTTTCTTTTCGCAATATCTCAAGTATGTTGGTGCCAACGATGACATCATCCATGTTGCATCATGGGATGATGTCATCCACTCAAAAATGTAAAAGTCAACATGACTTTAGATATTTTGTAAATATCTTGTAGATAAGTGGTTGGCTCCTTTTTGTCTTCTCTCTCTCTCTCATCTTCTATAAATACAAGGATACTTGTGGTATTCGAAAAAAAAAACATTTTTCAGATAGAAATAGAAGTGAAGAGAGAAAGACTTTGAGCTTTCTTGTAACAGAAAAGAACAGTAATACAATTATTCAGACTTTGTGCTCAATAGCTGTGTTATGCATAAGGTCTTTCTTACGTTAGATCTGTATGTGTTTAATCTGTTGAATTCATATCTACTTTTCCGTCATTTGTTTATCAGTATTGCTTTGTTTATTTATGCCAGTAGGTTTGGCTCTGTTTACTACCAAGCCCAAAGCATAGATTTTCTGACCCTTCCGCTTTGGAACTCATTTCTTTTCTTCCTTCGGATCTGTTCTTTCTCTTCTCCTTCTTTTGTTCCTTTCTCTTCGCAGCCTAGAACACTCTACTGGGATGAGATCCCAACCCCCTGAAGGCAGAATCTGTGAGACTTGCATAGGTTCCTGCTAGTAGAAGTAGCAATAAACCAGTTTCGCTTTGCTGTCTCAAAGAGGGGCTAAGCCCTGCACACTGTTGACTCGTCTATCCATAGATCTGTCCACGCGATAGATTTTCGGACCAACACCAGCTCATTGCCCAAATTTTGTAATTGTTTCATAACTTCTTGAAGCTCATTTGAGGCACTAGAGGATGAAGTAGAAGTTTCATTTGAACTCTGATTTCTAGGAGTGGGAATAGGAGCTAAAGTAGGTGCTTGACTAGTACTTGGGCTTTCCAAGTCTGCGTATAAGGTCATAGGAGGCCTAGGTGCAAGTTTACCAACTTGGATCAAACAATTCTCAGCCTTAATGGCGATGTTGTAAGCTGCAGGTATAGTTGCACCTCCCATGGATTGGATCAACATAGAAATGTCAAAATTTAAAGCCTTGAGAAAGTATAAGAAAACACCTTGAGCTGTTGGTCTCACTATCAATGGGATTATATCTCATGTTCTTTAAAATCTGAAATTGAAGTCTATTAGTTGCCCATTGGGAGCTCTCTTAATAGTTGTCAGTTGCTCCAATAGAGACAAGTTGTCCCCCTTTTCTACAAACTAGTTGTGGAGAGCTATGCATAACTAGTTCCAATTTTGGATAGAGCCTGCCCCAAGGCTCCTGAACCATTGCAAGGCTTTCCCTTTGAATGAATATGCTAGCAATTTGATAGCAATTTGCATCTCAATAATCTCATGGATTGCACAAACATTAGCAATGTCTTTGACATGATCACCAAGAGTGGTCTGATTTTCCCCAGTAAAGTATGGGATGTTCTTCAATGCTGCAATTGGAACTGGGTTTTGTGCATTGAGAAAAAGTGGGTTGTTGCCAGTAAAGTTAACATAAGGATTGGGTTATGCCATTATGATTGGCCTGAGAACCCTTGTTGATTGGGTGAAATTTTTACCAGTTGGGGGAGTTGATAGAGTTCTATTTGGTGGAGATGGAGACCTTTGAATCCTTCTTCCCCTTTCTCTTCTTTCTAGGGATAATTGCAGATACTTAAACAATCCCTCTTCTCTAACCCTTGACCTTGTTTGGATCCTTCTCATGAATCTTCAAGCTTGGACTATTGAAACCAGTTGATTCTATCCTTTTGGAGTCGTCAGATGTGCAAATCAAGGCTCTTTTAAGCGAGAAACTTACAACAATTGCACATCAACTTTGTTGTAATTGAGATGAAGACCTCTAAGGTCCCATCGAGTGTGCCAAAACTGTTAGTGCAAATCTACAGCAACCCCTAAATGACCTCTAGATCTGCAGTTCAGAATGGGGTCATTTAGTGTGATTGCACAACATTGAATTTTCTCCAAGGTGTGGGAACTGTTATCCAAAATAAGCCCCCTACTTATTTTTTTGGCTAACTCCTCCTTCTCCTCTGCTGGCACTTAAATGAATTTTTGGCATGCTTCAAGGACTCAAAAATTTCTGGAAATGGCTCCATAAGATAGGATTTTTTCTCACCTTTCTAGAAAGGTAAAATTTTCCTCCTAACTCGTTATATTTCTTAAGTTATGGCTCGGCAGAGTTTTTAAGGGAAATTTTCCCTGAGAAGACCCACGGCCAATAGAAACATGCCACGTGGCAGTGGAGGTCAGAGGAGTGGAGTGAAGTTAGAAAAATTGCCAAAGGGCTCGGTGGGGGTGCAAAGAAAATATTGGCCCGAAGACCTGCAGCCAATAAAAACATGTCACGTGGTAGCGGAGGTCGAAGGAGTGGAGCAAAGTTAGAAAATTTTGCCAAAGGGTTGGCGTGGGGTGAAAAGAAGGATGTTAGCCTGAAAGCCCACAACCAATATTGCCAAAGTGGTTAAATTTGCAAAGGAAAAATTAGAAGTGCATCCCCGCCAACCAATGAGGAAGTGACACGTGTCACCGGGGCATCAGAGCGCAGAGCAAAGTTGGGAAATTTTCCCAATGCAAAATCAAAGGGGGAAAAGTGAGGTTTGGACCCGCGATCCCATCGACCAATCAGAGAGTGCCACATGGCAGTGGAGCAGTGAGGCATAAGGATTTTTGGGGAAATTTTCCCAAATTCAGAAAAAGGGAAAATTTTAAAGTTTCGGCCTGCCAATCCAATTTTTACGTAATTTTTCCCTAAATCTTCAGAGAGCCATATCTTTTGATCCAGAGCTCAGATTTTTGTGTTCTTGGTGTCATTGGAAAAATAGTGAAATTCTCTACATGATGGAGGATTCAATTTTGTATTTTGAAGGATATTTGTGGGAGAAAAATAGGAAAACGTCTCTGGCATACAAAAAACACAAAAAAAATGACTCCAACCACCAAAATTAATTATGGACCTCTTTTTTGCTCTGTAAGGTAATGTACTTTGAAGTATGGGATTTTTGTGGAAACCCATCATTTTGCAAGCCCATATGATGAATTTTGTCAGTGGTTGAAATATCAAATTGATTTGCCCATGTTTTTTACCTTTTCTTTCATTATGCTCGTGATAAAAAGCCAGTTTTGGCTCATTTGTAAAGGGTTGGATGATTCTTGCACCTGCAAGCTCTTCATTTCTCCTTAGCAGGTGGATTTGAAGGAGTTTTAGACCTCCCATGGAGATTGTAACACGTTTTTACCTTCTTTGTTATTTGTAATGTATTGTATCAATTTTGGAACTGACAATACATGTTTTGTGATTGATTTTCCAATCCTCCCTTGCATTGGTTTGTTTCCTTCTGATATTTCTTTGTATTTTGGAAAATTTGTGCATGTTTTGTTGTTGTATCTTCATGATCTATGTCTATTTTTTGCAAGGAAAGGATTTCAGCACTCCTTTGGTGTATCACCTCTCTGTTTTTCTTAGTTTTGTTTCCATTTCCTTGTTTCTCTTAACCATGTCTCCTTGGTAGTCTTAGAGTAAGAATTTTGAATCAGAACCTCTGCAAAGATTACATGTATACACCTAAACAGAGGAGTAAGAACCAGCTTCAATCTGGATAGTTTTCTCATTTTGCAAGGTCCCACACCTTGGAGAAAACTCAATGTTGTGCATTCACACTAGATGAGTTTACCTTAGAAAAGTAGATCCATAACTCATTTGGGGGTGCTGTGAATCTGCACTAATAGGAACCTTCCATATGAGAAAATTCTCCAGAGAAAGATGGTTCTTACTCCTCTGTTTAGGTGTATGCATGAATTTTACAGAGATTTAATGATAAATCCTACTCTAAATTCCAAGGAGACAGAGATAAAGGATGCAAAAGGAAAAAAAACTAAGTAAAAATGGTGATACACCAAAGGAGTGATGAACTTATATCTTGAAAATAAACACAAATCATATATATGTAACACCAAGCATGCATAGATTTCCAGAATGTAATGAAAGACCATAAAACAATAATAAACGCATGAGAGGATTGGAAGATCATTCACAAAACATGAATTACCATTCCCAAATTTGATACAATGCATTACACTGGTAGAAAGGCAAAAAATATGTCACATGTTCCATGGAAGGCCTGAAACTCCTCGAATTCATGTGCCAAGGGGAAGAGGGGAGTCTGCAAGAACAAAATATCCAACCCTTTACAAATGAGCCAAAACTGGCTTTTAATGGTGAACCAGAAGAAGGGAAAGCAAAAAAACACGGGAAAATGGTTTATGAGCTCAACTACCAATCAAATTCCTTCAATTTATCTTGCAAAGTTATGGGCTTCATGGAAAAACCCATACGCCAAAGTAAACTACCCTACAGATCAAAAAAACGACCCATACTTCATTAATTTTGGTGGTTGAATGTCAATCCTGTATTTTTTGCATGCCAGATATGTTTTCTCATTTTTCTCACATCAAAATCCACCAAAAAACAAAATTGAATATTCCATCGTCTAGATAATTTCAACATCTTTCCAATGACATAAAAAATGTAAAAATCTAAGTTTTGGATCAAAAGATATGGCCCTCTGAAGATTTAGAACAAAACTAACAAAATTAGGGCAAAAATGGGTTCACGGGCCGAAATTTGAATTTTTCCCCTTTTTCAGTTTGGGAAAAATCCCCAAAAAATCCCCACACCCTGCCACTCCACTACCACGTGGCACCTTCTCGTTCGCTGATGGAAACGTGGGCTCAAACCTCACCTTTTCCCTCTAATTTCACATTGGGAAAATTTCCCAAGATTTCCCTACGCTCCACTCTCCCGGTGACATGTGTCACTCTCTGGTTCCAGTAGAGGTGCACTCCAATTTCTCACCCTGGCACTTTTTTACCACTTTGGAAATATTTTCCAAATCCTTCCACCGCCCCCGGCTTCTGCCACCGACTGGACACGTGTCGCATCCCCATTGCTCGGCGGGCCTTTGCAAATTTCTCCATCCTCCCCTGCAGACCCACGGGCCAGTTTTTTCATGTGAACTCTTAGCCCACTTTGGAAATTTTTTCAACTTTGCTCCACTACCCCGACCTCCACTGCCATGTGGCACCATTTCATTGGCCGCGGGCCTGCCTAGGAAAATTTTCCCTAAAAAACTCCGCATAGCCATAACTCGAAATTTACAAGGAGTTAGGAGGAAAATTTTACCTTTCTGGAAAGGTGAGAAAATTCTCTATCTAATAGAGCTATTTCCAAAAAAAATTGAGTCTTTAAAATATGCAAAATTTGATATTGAAGCACAAGGAAGGAAAGAAAGAAGGCAAGTTATCCAAAATAAGCAGGGGGCTTATTTTGGATAACAGAAATCAAGGTCCTGGATTTGGTGGACAAGGACCTCAACCACCTCAACGGGTGTTTTATGAGATGTCTCTACACTTTCCTAATTATAAGGGTGTTGTGGATACTATAGAGCATGTAAACAAATGTGAGTTGTTATGGCATGTGAAGGGAATCACTGCCCTAGAGCAGAAGGCAAGTCATTTTGCAACTACTTTGTAACGACGCGCGCATAGTTGGTACCAAAAGCATGACCCACATCAAATGACGGTGGATTATAATGTGATGCATGATGCATTTTTGGTAGAGTTTCATATTCCTGAGTTTGAGCAAAAGAGCATCAGCACACTTAAGGAAATTCAACAAGGTATGGCGGAGAGTGTGTGGGAGTATGATGTGTGCTTTAAGACTCTTTTGTCAAAGTTGTCTTATGATATCCACCCATCTCAGCATGCTCAGTGGTTCCTAGGTGGCTTGATAACACCCTTCAGATGAGCACTCTCCCATAAAACTTTCATGGATCTATGTTAGGCCTTGGAGGCTTCTTTGTGTGCTAAATCTGTCGAAAGCATTCATACCGGGGTAAGTCCCTTTTTAGAAGCACAGATCGATGCCATGAATAAGAAACTTGAGAATTTTTTTGTGAATTCGACTCATGAGACTCACAGTGGACTATGGTGCACATACTGTGAGGTAGAAGGACACAAAAAGGATAGTTACCCACGTGATTTGGTGCACGCCGTGTCAATAGATTGTGAAATACATCACAAACACCATGATCCTAGTAGATGTATGTTGTTATAGCGTGCACTCCGTAAGAATTTTTCCTCTTATTGTAAGATTTTCTCATCTACAAATCATGATACAAAGGACTACCATTTGATAGACCAAATCCATGATGTCATTGATATTGGTGTGCATTAGACTAGCATTGGAAGCAGTTCTAAGAAAGAAGGTCGTCAGTATGAAGGGCTCGTAGATGGGAGCGGTCAAGGAAGAGGACTTCATGAAGGATTCAGAGGTCATGGTAGTCAAGGAGGTAGAAGTGAATTTCCCCGTGCTACTTGTTACAATTATGGATCTACTAAACACTATAAGCACGAGTGTCCAGACTTGCTACAGTGCTCATAGTGTAGGAATAAGTATAAGTATGAGTATTTCCCTAAGTTATATCAGCACATGAGCCAAAACCATAGGAAGAAAAAATGCGTGGGGATGGTGAGTGTGAAGCAAGCTAATCTACAGTGGATTCTTATAGTAGCACATAACCCTAAGTTAGAAAACATCTTAGTAATTATGTGAGTTGAGGCTACATGCGCAAAGGAAATGCTGAGAAAAATGCCTCTCATTACAAGAGAAAAGGTGTTACATGGGAATTTCCCTGACCCCACTCATAAAAAGGAATTCTACCAAGAGACCATGGAGGTGATTAGGATCCTACAAGGGGAGATTCAGTGTCTAAAGGAGAAATTGTGGATGTTGGAGCAGAAGAAGAGCGTTGAAGTCCCCCAGAAGGACATGGATGATGTTAGGGAGGTATGTCAAATGTTGTGCCAGGAAAATATTATCCCTCCGTTAGGATAATGGCTGAGAGAGAAAGTACCAAACTATGGAGGTGAGTGCGAGAGGAAGGTTTTATATGTTAATCTGCCTCCTCACAATATTGACTATGACAACGAGATTACATTAAATGCAGTTGTAGATGGATGGCTCTTAAGAAACATTCTAATTGAAACACGCGCTAAGGTCAATTTCCTTACACTAGATGCATGGAATCAAATGGGAAGGCCCCCATTACAACCATCTTCAAATGTTTTTCATATGGAAAATAAGACAAAGGCCATGCCCATTAGAGTATTGAAGGATGCGTCCATGACCATCCAAGGGGTAACGTTTACTGGAGATTTTTAAGTCTAAGTTTTTTTGAGGTAGATAACTTCCCAACATTACCTAGATGCCCCTAGGGTTATAAGAATAACACTGACTTGTGCTTTAACAAAGGGTATATAAGTTTTGAGAAAAAGTAGGAGTGTTACATTATTCCACTCACTGATGGGAAGTTTGCACCCTAATTGGAACCCTTAGGAGAAGAGGACATGGATAGAATCTATGTGTGCACCATTAGATATCCTGAGATTGTTCATCCATCAGAAGAAGGGGTCATTCACTAGTCAGATGCTCAGTCCATGAGTGATACATCTAGCGTTGCTTGTGAAAATTGGGTGCACGAGACCTATGAGTTAATTAGGAGAAAATTGAAGGGCATTGTGACTTGTGTTTTCAATGTGTGTTTAGTTATACGCCTAGGAGGAAGGCCATTACAACGCTACACTAGGGAAGGTAATCCAGATGTCTTTCTGCACATGATGGAATACCAATGGATATTTCATATTAAGAGTAGGAATATGCTAACTTATACCTTACGCGGGACAACAACACATTTGTGGGTGACACACCAAGATAATCTACTAGAATGGTGTGAGGTGTGAATCACACTCTATATTAGATTTATTGGGAGTAATGCACCATCGAAGATATGTGACTATCATGGGAAGGATATTGCCTCCTTCCATGTCCATGAGTGTGAGAGAGCCTGGATGATAAGCATAGAAGCCTTAACTCCTTCACTATGGGTGCATAAGTTCTATTCCACCCTACAATGGTGCGTGCATGCATGGTATATTCATTTAGAGATGTGTTGTCAGATTGGAAACTGGTAGGAGCTAACATCAGATATTATTCAAAATTTTAAGTATCAAAGTTCAAAGCCATTGGTGAATAAGGTGTTGCAGGCAGTCAAGCACCTTACAATGGGAGATAGTATCATGGCGGAGGACAAGATTTTAGAGTTATTAGGTGAACTAGAGTTGGGGGTGCACTTAGTGGAAGAAGAGGTAGAAGAAGTAAAGCTTGAGCACGCCTTTCTAGAGAAGGAAAAGGGAAAGCCAGTTTACCTAATAGACGATGAGGAGGTAGAGAAATTGGATGTTAACCATATAGAAGGTATGCGTAAAGTCATGGATAGTGCAGATGTGTTGGTTGGATATGTTGTCAGACCAAAATATGAGGTTTAACCACAGTACACGGGAAATTATCCCTCCTCAAAGATAGGTGAGGCTGCCTGTTTATTAGTAATCTAAAATACATCAGAAATAATATATACAATATCCACACTATTCTAACCATTGGAGTTGGGATGTAATCCCGAAATCCATATCATCACGAAATGGGGATGTTACAACTTTAGATTATAAAGAATTAGAAGGGAAAATATTATAGACAAAACAAAGTGGGAAGGGAATGAGAGGAATGTATTATCTTTCAAGCAAACACAGATCACAAAATACTTATACGAGTTCTAGATAATGAGTGTAATATTTTGAAATGATTAAAATGATTAAGAATACTAAACAAATAATAGCTCAAGATTTTGGACATAAGAACAATCTCTCAAGATAGATGAATCCCACAACACAAAGTTTGTAAAATAACACATGTTCCTATTCTTCAATGATTAAAAAGAAAATACAATGTTTTTCTTCTTCTTCACAATAGCTCTTAATATTCAAAAAATTCTCTCCCTCTTTGAATGCACAAGCATCCCTTATTTATAATAGAGAGAGCAGAGAGAAAATAGGATAAATCCTAGAAAATAGTCTTTTAATGAGAGTCATATTTTGCTTGAATCTCACGTAGGAGAACAAGTCAAAATTTGCTTCCTATGTGACGAAACGAAAATGAAAAAGACATGAAAATTTCTTGGTAGAAATGACATGGAACATTATGTTTATTCTGCTTCGTCGTCCTTGTCTCCTTCCAGCGAAGCCTGCTTGTCTCAAAATTCTTGGAACTTCTAGATTATGCCTTGCATCTCATCTTCATCTGGTGCACTATAATAATCACTTAGGACCTCACAAGTTTCCTGAGTATCACTTGCGTTACCAGGAAGTTTCTTCAACCTCTTGTTGAGTTTCCTTAGTGATTCCAAAACATTCTCGATCCTTATGCATTTATCAATGACTATCAGATCGAAGACGGAAGCTAGTTCGTGCTGAATTGATTCTTGAATTTGTTTATAGAGATCATCAGTAGGTAGAATCTCTAAGATTTCACCCAACACCTTGGCGAATATCCTGGATAGATCCTCTTCTATGTCATTTGGTAGCATCAACCAGCTGATCTCTAGATTCCCTCAACTTGCTACAAGCTTCACTGAGAATATTTATCCTGAATATAATGGCTTTGGCTAGCTGGAAATGATTATCTCCATGTGGAATGATTTCCTTCTTCCATTAAGACCCGGGGATGGAACCTGTTTCAGTTCATTGAGGGCTTCTAAAGTTAATTCAAGGTTCCCAACTTCCTATAAAAACTCATCATCCATTTTTTCACCATCCTTCTTTATTTCCTCCAAGGATTTATAAACCTCCACTGTGTCATCTATGACCTCTCTTCCTTATAGGAGTAGCCTCTTTATCCATTCTTCAAGTGTTCTATCCCCCTTCTCATTTATATTTTCAATCATAAGCACCGATGTGAAATCAAACCTTATAGGAGTAGGGGGTAGAAGATGACGGTGTTGACTAAGAAGGCTTTGAAAGCTTGAGCAATACCTCCATCAACTATTTAACTTTCTCCTTTAGCTTATCCCTACTTACCTTTGTTTCATTCAGCTTCTGGCAAAGCACATTCATGGTATCATGCGCATCTTGTTGTGCTTCCTCTGTTGTTACCTTCCCCAGATCGACTGTTTTAATCTGATAAATCAACCACCGTTATATCCCTCCTTGGTTTTTTCGGCTGTGGGAGTGGAAATATATATAAACCTTATTCCCTGAGGCATTCATTAAAACCCTAGAAACTATTTTAGGTTTCTTGGTAGATTTGGCAGGGAGAATCCTTGAGTGAAATGAAATCGAAGGCTGGTAGGGGAACTACCACCTTCCTCTTCCTCAGAGTCTAATCAACCAACCATTGAGGTATAGTGGAAGAAGTTGTCCCAATCAGAGGTGTTATGGTTGTATCCACAGGTGGGGGAAGATTTACTTGTGGAGTGGTAATGAGTGCAAGTGTAGTGACTGTGGGAATAGATTCAGGGAATGAAGGGGTGGAAGGAGGAGGCATTTCTATGGCCATCGTGAGTCCAGCAGAGAGAGGTGAGAGGTTAGAGAAAATGTTGGGATTGTGGGTCCATGGCTAATGAGAGTGGCATAGAAATATGAGATGAGGAATATTGGGAAAGAGGAGGTAAAGACTCTAAAGCCAAAGTTTGAGAAGCAAGAGAAAGACTTACTTCTTACAAGCAATCCATAAAAGGAGAAATAAGAGGTTGACCAATCTCGATTTCTGAATTAATTTATCCTTGTTCTGGTAGAGGTGGTGAATCCAATATCTCAACCATTTGTGTAGGAGTAGCAGATGATTCAAACCCCTTGCTTTTCTCCTTTTCTGACAAACTTAAACTTTATTTGGCTCTTGGTAGGGCTTTTATCATTTTCCTTCTCTCCCTTGGAAGGGTCCCGTTTCTAAAGTAGCTTTATTTGAAAAGCTCTTTTCTTTATAACTCATTCCCAAAGAAATGAGCCATGCCTTAGTGCGGACAAGAGTCTGAGCAGCTCTTTCAGCGATAGAAGCCTTTTCAGCAATGGACCAATCAATGGCTGGGAATCCAAGTTAGTCTCCATCTGACTGTTCGTACCTAGGTTCTAGAACACTTTCATTATCTGTGGTGCCTTTAGGGATATCAGCCAGATATAACATCTAAATTTCTTCAAGTTTCCGTATGATGTTGTCTTTTCTTTGGATGGAAAACTTCATCATGAATATCAACCTAGATATCTTCCACAGTGGGCACATGCAGGGTACAAGGTTCCATATGACTTGAGGAGTCCTCGGATGTTGAATCCCTCCCTCATCTTCATATGTTCCTTCAATTTATCTTGAATCTCATGCACCACATTCTTGGCCTTAACCATGGTGGAACATATATACCTTCTAATGGAAATGGGGAAGGAGACGATAGATTTGTGCCTGCTTTGTTGGAATTTGTGAAAATCCAACAATTGTTTGACCAACTCCATAAGGATCAGTTTGTCACCTAGGAAAATGGAACGGGTTACCGTGGAACCTTACCACCTGAAGATAAGTAAACTTCTTGAATTGTAAGAAGATGCTACCCCATTTTGACACTTCGGTCCATGCTTCATCAGAAACCCTTCTCTTCCTCATATCAGGATCCAATATGCAAATGTTCTCATAGAAGAAGGTGTCATTCACTCTTCTAAATTGGTCTTTAGCCCTTTTATTGTCAGTTGTGGGAAGTACTGATATATGTGTTCCATTGCTCAGTTTCCCTTTGCATCCAACCCTGGATAGTTTCTCATGCCTATTGCCACATAGGTGATGTATGACATCATATAGAACTTGCCGGTAGACAAGACCATTTTCATTTGGGAGTCTATCTCATTACTTATTAGGCTACCCCAATCAATCCCTTGGTCATTTTTCTTTATGACAACCATGAACTGGTACATCCAACCTTAGAATTATTTTGAATTTGGGATCCCAAATAACCAGCTCAGTAGGGTGATGATATCGTTGACTTCAAGGATAAAATAACTTCTAGGGACCAACTTGGGAAACCTAGAAACAACTGTCTTAGCCTTGATCAAGAAATTTTTGTTTACGTGCTTGATGCAATCTTCCTGATCTTTTTCCTAGGCCTTTTGTGCTGATTTAAGGTCTAAATCAACATATTCCATAAAGTTGGGCAACTTTAGGAGTTGATCAAAGTAATCTCCATCCAATTTCACTATAGAGTCCCCTGCTTGATTTTTCACTGAGCGGGAGGCTAAGTCATAGTGGGAAGCACAAGCCACGATGCATTCAGGGCATTGAACTGATATCAAAAATCTTGTTGTGAGAGGGAGACCACTCCCGGCTATTGACTTCATCCATGAATTTTGAGAAGAATCTATAATTCTTTTTCAGAAGTCTTCCATATCTATATTACCCGAGCTCCATGTCCCAAATTTCATAATTGCAGCTTACATAAGAAGAAGATTTCATCTTCTAGTGCTTATACTTCATTTTTCCTGACTTATTCTATCCTCAGATGGGCTAGGTTCTGACATGAGGAGTCTTGGAAATGCCTTGATGACTTCTAGAAGAGCAGTTGGGTGTGAAAACTTGTTGGACAAGTGCACAAACCCGACACACCTTTTGGGTTTTGAAACTTGCAGAACACCTTCGGAAACCCAACAGACTGGATTGTATGTTGGAAATTAGGCCCTGTCAAACACCAATGGAAACCTGAAATACTAGTGGATTTTGGAGGATGTCGAGCACCTTGAGAAACCCGAAACACTGGCGAGGTGTATATCGGAAGTTAGGGCATGCGGCGCATCGACAAAAACCCGACACAAGGCAAAAGTGAGATGATGTCGAGCAAGTAAAAATATCTGAAACACTATAGAAATTGGAGGATGTTGATCCCTTGACAGACCCGAAATGAGGTGGAAAAAGGGAGATGTCGAGAAACTAGAAAAACTCAAAACAAGGTAGAAACTGGATGATGTCGAGCACCCTGCAAAACCTGAAATCAATATATCGGGTTTCTGACCTGTCAGAACATGAAAAATCCCCATCTCATGATCACTTAGGAATTTTAGAACCTTGAAATCCACAGCTTACAACAAGTAAATAACCTAAGGGGTAAATTCCAAATGAGAGCCCTCATGAAAAAGACAAGAAACAAGAAAAACAACCTAAAACCCTAAAACAGTAAAGAAGAAGAAAAAGAAAAAAAAACCCAAACACAACACCTCATAAATAACACCAAAAGCTCCAAAATATAAAGAGGATAAGAATACCTTCAACTAGATCGAAAAATGATCAAGAATGGATGGTGAAATCAACTGGGAAGCTCAATCGTGTCTGGAGGTGGAAGAAGCATGCATAGAAATCCAATGCCAGCAAAAAGGTACTAGGTAACAAATGACGTGGAAAACCACCTATTTATAAAACCCTGACATTAATTACACATCACTTGAACGTGTGTGCCAACTACTAGACAACTGTACATTAATGACATGTTATCATGCTTGGAGCCTCTGAAAACCTGATACAAAGGGTTTGGTTTAATTCAGGTTTCAGGTTTTGGAAAACATGAAGCATGACGCATGAGATGTTAAGATAATTCTAAGTCCCAAAATCCAGACACAAAGGCTTCATTCGGGGTTTCAGGTTCTAGGAATCACATGACATGAAACATGCATTAGACAAAGCATGTTCTGATGCTTCGGAGCTCCAAAAACCCAACACAAAGCTAATACAATCAGGTTTTGGGTTTTGGGGAACATCAAACATGTAACATGCAAGAAACATGCTTTCATGCAGTGAAATCCCGAAAACCCGAAATTCTCCTTTAAAGGGGAATTTTAAGAGATATGTCCAAAAAAATTCTATGGTTATCTTATTTTTAGCTGGAATCAATAAAACTAGATAACAAGATGAGAAAGCATGTGCTTACCATGAGCTATTGAAAACAAATAAAGTTAACATTGGTACAGAGACAGAACCGAAGGAAGTAATCATTGGAGATTACTATACAGAGAAAGAAGTGTCGAAAATCATTGATCTACTGTGTGAATTCCAAGATTATTCTCATGTGGGTACCACGAATTGAAAGAATTACATCACTCATTGAGAGAAATGAGGATTAAGTTAAAAGAGGGTGTGCGCCTGATTCAGAAGAGGCCTTATAGGATGAACCTGAATATACACGTAAAAGTTAAAGAGGAGATTGACAAAATGATAAAATATGGAATCATTGAGGCAATTGAAGAATCTGAGTGGGTGATTCCAATGGTAATTAGCATTAAAAAGGATGGAAGGATAAGGATTTGAATGTCGTATGTGTCATAGATCCTTTTCCAACCCCATTTACTAAGGAGATCTTGGAAGGATTAGTAGGGCAGGAGATCTATTCTTTTATAGATGGATTTTTCAGGTTATCACCAGGTGATAATTGCGAAGGAAGACTAAGAGAAGACTAATTTCACCACTGAATGAGGAATTTTTACTTATACGGTCATGCCTTTTGTAATGAAGAACGCATCTACTATGTTTTTGTGTATTGTAGTATAGGCCTTTCAAGACTTCATCCATAAGTTTGTGCAAGTTTACCTAGATGATTGGACAGTGTATGAGTTAGTAAGAGATCATTGTGACAATCTGAGATTGATGTTTGAGAGATGCAGAAAGTTGAGTATCTCGCTTAAAATTAAGAAATATGTCTTTACAACCCCATTTGGCACTTTACAAGATCACATCATATGCAAGGAAGGCTTATTGGTAGACCCTGCAAAAGTGGATGTTATTGTGGGTTTGGAGGAAACTACTAGTCAAAGCACAGTGCATGAATTTCCAGGGCATATGGGATATTATAGGAAATTCATTAAGGGCTATGCTAAGATCTCCGCACCTTTGGAGGAACTGTTAAAACATAATGGTAAGTTTCATTGGGGTGAGGCACAACTGGTGGATTTTGACACTTTGAAGGAGAATCTTACCACCGCACCCATTTTGTGTTTTCCCTCTTGGAATAAGCCTTTTCATGTGCATGTTGATGTATCCAGTGTGGTAATTGCAGCAATATTAGCACAACCTGGAGGGGGGATTTTTGATAATCCCTTGTGTTTTTCTAGTAGGAAACTAACTCCAGTAGAAAATAATTATACTACCATGGAGCATAAGACATTATCGATTATCTATGCACTGCATAAATTTAGGCAGTATTTACTAGCAATACTTTTTATTGTCTACATAGACCACATGGCATTAAAGTACTTGGTGAACAAGCCCATTTTGTAAGGGTGCATATGTCACTGGATCTTGTTGTTTTAGGAGTCTAACTTCTCGGTCATTGTTAAACCATGAAAGAGCAATTTGGGACCTAACCATTTATCACGGATTAACGCAGGTGAGGATGTGTAAAGCATTGAGGACACAATGTCGGATGCCAAATTGTTCATATTTTAGTGCATGCCCTTTGATTTGGATGATATTTTTGTTTTCTTACTAATGGGTATGGTGCCTGAAGGAATGAAGGCCTTAGAGAAGAAACAATTAGCTATACGCGCGGTGCCCTACATGTTAATTAACAGATACCTATACAAGTTAGGTCGAGATGAGGTTATGTGTCATTGTGTGTTGTAACATGAGCATACTAAAATCATGGAGGAAGCACATGGCAGCATTGCAGGAGTTCACTATCCAGGGAATGTGATTGCGTGTAAGATCCTATTGGCAGGTCTTTGGCGGGAAACAATTTATAAGGATTATATAGAGTATTGCAAGGCATGTGACCATTGCTAGTGCCTTGCTAAACCAAGGTAAAGATATTAAATGTCATTAAGACCTATTGCTTGTGCAGAGCCATTTGAAAAGTGGGAAATTGAATTTTTGGGCCCTATTTCCACAGCCACGTGTAGAACAGGTCCATGCTACACTATCACTTGTACAGACTTTCTCACAAGATGGGTGAAAGCACCACCTACGAAGGATTTCACTATGGCTACAATATCTAGGTTCTTATGGAAGAATATAATCAGCAGGTATGGATTCCCGTTGAGTTTAACAAGTGATAGGGGTACCCAATTTCTGAATGAAACAATTAGAATCTTATTGGCAAAGTTTATGGTGGCGGATCACAAAACTACGCCCTGTCACCCTCAGGTTAATGGAACTGCTGAGGAATTTAAGAAAATATTAAGTTGCACGTTAACAAATATTTACGATGTCGAAAGAAGGGAATGGGATGACAAAGTCTCTGTAGTGCTATGGGAGTATCATAGGACTTATAAACATTTGAACAAGGCCACACCATTTCAATTGGTGTTTGGCGTGGAAGTTGTCATGCCCGTTGAATTCATGTTACCCTCCCTACATATTATGTGTACAGAAGGTTTCGTTGATGAACAAGCGCTTGAGGAACGTATTGACAAGATAATGCAGTTGGATGAGAGACATGCCATAGCATGATGGAGTCCGAGAACAAAAAAGGCCAGGCAAAAGGCATGGCATGATAGGCACATCAAGAATAAGAAACTGGAAGTTAGGCAGATGGCTCTTTTGTATGATTCAAATTTTTTGCGCCGCCATCCTAGGAAGTTTAAATTACAATGGTTGGGGCCATACATTATCACTTACATACTTGATTTATGCACTTGTAAGTTAGAAGCACTTGTTGGCACACAATTTCCTAGTTTCTTTAACGGGAGTAGGTTGAAGCCCTACTATAAATAAGGCTTCTATGTGTTTGTAAATAAGGCAGTGTTGCCACTTAGCTTAGGATTTCCATTAATACATCTTCGTTTATATGTGTTTCCTTTTATCTTCGTTTTTCTTTGTCTTTTATGTTGTGTTTTGTGTGTAATGGCATGCCAGTAGATAAATACATTTGAAGTGATTTCATGTGTAGAGGACCACACATACTTTTAGGTGGAAAATAATTGGCGCATTTCTAAGGAAGATAGACTGTTGGAGAACTCATTATGGGATGACTAGAAAAAGGAAGAAGAACGATTTATGTAGAGGTGTTCAAATTTGTGCTTGTGCAATGAAAAATGTGTTCCAATTTATGGTGTAATAAAGGTGTCTTGGAGAAAAATATGAGTGTAGTATAGACCACACAGAGGAAAAATGATCACGCAGTGTAACATGAGTTAGGTGGCACCATGGGGAACTACTTGGTGGATAGTGCAGAGGTTATGAACTTCAGCATGGTAAGGCACACGAAGGAGGTCTATGGCAGTGAAGCAGTGTTGGTACACTACAAGGTTGTGACTATAGCGTATGAAGGAAGGTTGCGGAAGTTTATTTAAGTAGAAAAAGTACTTTATTAAAAAGTGACTTAAAAACGCTTGGGTTAATGACATCGAGGTTATGAAAAAGTATAAATAGAGGGTAAAGGTAGTCATTTTAACTACTTTACCTTAACAATTTTTTGTGCTCCCAAACTTGAAGTGCGATGAGGGTTTTGAGAAGGAAGCGAGATACTTGTCACAAACTAGTGGAGTTGTGTGAACTGTGGTGTGATCTTGATGTGTAGAAAGAAGGAAAGAAGACAATAGAGCAACGAGGGGTTGGGTGAAAGAGAAACGTTTGAATTGGTCAAGTTTGGGCGTACAAGGGAAAATCAAAAATACCTAGGGCATGGAAGAATGAGAAAGGATATATCACTAAATAAGGGTAAGAATCAAAAACCAGCAGTGGAAAAGGAAGAACCCATGGAAGTTTATTTAGAAATGCAGTATCCCCCATGAGTTATTAAGGTAGAGAAGTGGAGCTCGAAGTTATACAGATGCAAAATCAGCGAGTTCAACTATAGAACCACCGAATATGAACAATTTATGTAGAAGGATTTGTACAAGGAGATCCCAAGGTTAGATGAATAAGGAAACCCTAGGGTAGATGATTCAGTGAAGGAGTTGCAGAAGATGAAGGTTTTGTAGCTTTGGGAGTTGTCATTTTTTGCTAAACCTGCACCACTTTTCAAATGGTTTATGTCATGAGTGCATGAAGACTTCTTCTACTTTACGGGGAGGAGGATGAGACAATCCATAGGGTAATGGACCTACGAAACGATGGCAACAATATGGCCCTCAATTTGGGTGTCATTGCGAAAGTGGAAGAGTTAGCAAAACTATTAAACTATGAGAAAGGAGGAAGGGCTCAAGTTATTACGGATCTACCGGACCTAGCGTTGAGAGTCACTTCCCAACTCATCAGTTGCAATTTGGGTGTGTTTGAGATATGGGCAGACATCAACAAGATATTCTTTTACGTTGCCTATAGAGTTTCCAAGTGGGCACACTACAACTTTGCACAATTTATTGCGGATAGTATCATTGTGGTGGCACGAGTATAGAGTGACTTAGGAGGAAAAATAACTCGGGGCTTCATACTGCTATTAATTATACTATGAGAAATTGGTGTCCTAGATGGACTAGAAGGGAACATGTGGGCTTACCCCCTGGCACACTTGTCCTATGTTGTATAGTTTAAGCAATTCAATTGTGATGGGAACATATCCAATACATATAAGATGTGAATGAACAAGTGGTATGAGAGGCTGCACAAAAAATTTGAAAATGAATGGCACATCCCGCATGAGCTACCATAGATTGTTGGGGACCAGATGTTGTTTTTTGTTAAGCAACACTTATGCTTGGCATGGTTCGTGATGGCCAGAGGAGAATTGGGGTCATGGTGTAAACTTTCGTTTGCATTCACCGTTAAATACATGAAGTGCGCCATCAATCGGTTGAAGGATGCGCAGAAGTTAACCTTCGATGCAGATAATGTGGACGTTGATGTTCACACCCTGCATGTGACCTTCAAATATAACTTGAGGTCAACATCGGTGAATACCTAGGAGCCTGAATTTCTAGATTTGCATTCATAGATCAATGTTACCTCAAGGGCTACATCCATTAGATATTTGTATAGTTTCACCCTAAGATGTAGGGAGGAGTTGAGGTGGAAGTTAGAGACGCCACCTTCCCAAAGCCATGTGAAGCATTGATCCCGTCGATAAAAGTGGTCCAGGAAGATGAAGTAGCAGTAGAAGAACTAGTAGAAGAAGAAGAGGGTGAAGGGAATTTAGACACTTCCCAGAAGATAAAATACTATATGTGTTGAGGTAGCAGTGGGGGTGCAAGTACATCATAGCCGAGTAGTGTTGAGGACTCATAAGAAAAGCATGAGGAAGGTGAGTTACCTAAAGGATAGGAGCCAGAACATAAGAAACAAAAGGTGCACGAGGTTTCCAGTTTGGCAATAAAAACAAGCTCGAAATAAGATACCACAACCTTCAGGGAGGAACTCAAGGGTGAGCATGAGGCAGAAGAGAAGACAAGGGCTGAGGCAGACACTAAGGTGGTGGTTGATGCGTGCACCAAGCATAAGGCTCATTCTATGGAGGAAACTAAGGATATTCCAGCGTGAGGGTCCTCTCCTACACATCCCAACAAACGGAAGGAAGAAAATAAGGGAGACTCCTTTGTCTTCAAGGAGGATAAAATATTCATTCCAAGGTTAAAGAAGCAACGACCAAAGCGTAAGGTTGTAAGGAAGAAGTGGACACCTATGTCCCCACATATGGACTTCATGGCCATTCAGAGGATCCTAAATTTGAGGTTAGTGATCACACGATTGATACCACTCATCTGAAGAAAAAGGAAGGAGATATATACAAGGTGGTGGATCCAAGCCACCTCACTGATGAGCAGGCATGCAATGTGCTACAAAAGATGTCCTCAAAAGTAATATGACGTAACTTAGATGCAAGGGACGTTGTTTGAACCTTAGTCACGGTAAAGAAATAAAAAGAAAGGGAGGTAGAGAAACTACACCACGGACTTAAGGGTGAGTAGGCGCAAATGAATGAGGCCTGTGATCGAGTTGGTGCCCTAGTCAAAAGTATCTTGGGACAATGTCTGATGTTGGTGAGCCAAGCCAGGACATACTATGGTGATGAAATGGAGTATCTAGAGGACCTAATGGGGATGTTGCCGGTGAACATCAAGGATGGCATGGGGCCAACAGCCACAGAGCTCTCCAAGGAAAAAGAGAACAACAAGATCGTTGTTGAATCCTGGATCACTGAGTTGGAGGATTTTCTCACCCAACTCAAAGAAGCAGATATACTAAAAGATAGGGGTTTTAATAGCTGTCGAAAGTGTGAGCCCTCCATTGACGTGCGAGTGATAGATGAGGAGGCCACTCTTAAAGCCTTGCAGGAGAAGGTCCCAAAAAACAAGTCTGAGCGCACACAGTTAATTGTTGACATTATTGCGTAGAAAGACAAAATAAATACCAAACGCAAAAAATTAGAGTTCTGGATTGGCAAACTCTGGGACTCCATCAATGAATGTATGGATGAGTTCGAAGGTGTTTGTGTGGAGCTAGTGGTGGTGATTAAGGAGCTAAAGGAGAAGGTGGAAGAGATCACACCAGACCAAGTACCCGGTATAACATGGGAGGTGCCAGGGAAATCATTGACAAAGTTGGAGGCTTGGAAAAATTTGAAGGGGGAAATCAATGCAGAATTCCTCAAGTTAATCCAGTTAGTCCTCTAGTCGTTGGTGGCAGATAAGTTTTTTTTTACATTAGCTTATTTTTGGTCGATGAAGTTTTGTTCGAGGAATGAGAAGGATTGTCGTGGGTGGAAATTGAGCTAGTGTGGGGTGATGTTGAGCCCTTGAAATGACCAAGTACCTGAGGCGCGGAGGGTTGTGGTGCACGGAATCAGGGTGCAAAGGCATGCGTGGAGGTAACTTTTGGGAATGTGTGAAGGCTTACGCCCAGGCAGAATGGGTTTAGGACTTAGTCACTTTTTGGACTATGGATAAAGTCACGTTAAAGGAACACATGGAAATGCAACCAGATTCAGTTATGGATAAAGTTAAACTATGAAGACTTGCAGCTCAAGGAAAGCCATATTGTTGAGATCTTTTCCTCTTCATGGAGATAACATCTTTTGATCACACGTAGTCACATTTGGCTCAACAAAAGGATTACCTACAATCAAAATGCCCATAAAAAACATCAAGGGATGGCTTATTATTTCATGTTTAATTGGATGCATTAGTTAGCTTTTCCTTTCCATGGCTTTATCATGATGTTTTGTTAGATTAGCTTAGTTATTGAGACTATTTGGTGTTATTTTCTATTAATTAACCTATCTTGGTTTAATCACACACATACATTATTGAGTAACATTTTAGTTAAATGGATAACTATATGGGTCAGTGGGAGTTGGGTCATATGCATATTCATTATGATTTTGGTAATAAAAGTGATTTGGAGGGGTGTATTGATATCCTGAAGATGTATTTAAGTGATATTGTTGCTGAAACTAAGGATTCTAGTGAGGAAATAAAGTCATGATTGCACAACTTCATGGAAAAAGGACTGAAATGATGGAAAGTCAACCTACTAAGTGATAAAATGGGTCTGTTGGACTAGTGGAGTCGTCAAATGTGTTTAGAACTTCCTCCAAAGGTTGGATATCATCAAGAACACATCAAACTTGATGATATGAAGTTGTAAAGCTCTTCAATCTTGTACCATCGGGTGTGCCAGACTTGTTATCACCAAAAAGTAGCACCTTGGGATTTAATCATGGAAGACCAATATTTTTGGATAACATGGGATTGTCTCCAAGTGTGGGACATTGCAATCTTGATACAAACCTCCAGAGAAGGTTGGTTCCTTTGCCTATCTTAATGTTATTACTACTCCTATAGTTGAAAACACAACTATCTAAGCCTAAACTAGTCATTCATATGCACCAAGGAGAGAGATGCATGGAAATGAAATCCTAAGCTACGAAAGATGTGATAGCACTGAGAAAAGGGGGATAAACACTCTCCATGAGGGGAAAATGGGATAAAATGGAGAAGGAGAGGTCAAACAAGTGTGACCCAGACCCAAACTATGTATTATCCTCCATTTTTCATGCAAAACACAATAAAAATGGGACATGTAAGTGAGAAATACATGTACAACACACCACAACAATGATGGAAAGGAAATAATGCAATAAAACACAACTACGGTAGAGAAATAACCATAAAATTTTATTTTATTGCCATGAAAGTATGCACATACCATTACAATTAAGGTGAAAGGAATAAAAACACATCACATTAGCCAAATCTAAGGACTGTAACTCCATGGAAGCTTTAACAACATCTTGGCATGCCTCCCTTACATTCTGAAGTGTCTAACCTCTACAAATGAGAACATTTTCCCAATATATAGAGAAAGGGGGAGAAAAGAAGGGGGAAAGAGAGGGAAATTCGCAATTCTTCTTTCGACCACAATCAAAGTGCGATAAATATCTTGAAAACACATGGGCACCCTGACAAAACCATCCCCACATGTCATCTTACCTACAAGAGGAGTATGGGCACCATGAAACATTAAATTCAGGCGGTTGAAGTACCTGGAGCTGCATTTTTCCCCTTCTGAACCCATGTTTTCCCTTTTGACCCCCAAAATAAAATCATTTCCTTTGTTTATTGATGCCAAAATGTATTCCTCAAGGAAATAATTCCAACGAGACCAATTTTGTGCAATTTAGAACTTTGGATGAGAAGTTATGGGAAAAAAACCAACCAAGATTGGCTCATGTGGTGTTCCAGGGAACAAGTGGAACTAGGGAAACTTCCTCGTGGGCCTAAAAAAGACCACTTTAATCAACTTTTCTTTGTGTCGATAAATTAAGGATGCAGGGTACTAGTGGAAGTAGGGAGCTTCTCATTTGGTGCTTACAGGGGACATTATTCTCGACTATGTGTATTATGCAGGGTATGCGGGATACTGTGCACAAATTGAACGAGGGAATTGTTCCCTGTGGTTCGTTTGTGCTCGTCTTGGCCAACTTACCTTACACCTCGTAGTATTGACCCTGCCCCCCTTCTTCTTCAGCGGTTGCATCAGTTATGCGGAAAATGGTTGGAATGATGGAATGTTCCAACCGTTCTTGAGTTCCCTGCCTTAAACAATGCCCTGCCCCACGGTACCCTACGAACCTTGTCAATTGTTTTGGAGGTTCAAAGAACTTATAGAATAGAAGAATTATTCCCAAAGTACCCTATGAACCTGACTTTCGCAATTCAATTCCCATTCCTCCATTTAGTCGGCAAGTGCGGGGTTTCGGGGAAATCCTAGAACAAAAGAATTGTTTCGGTTGTACCTCCACTGCCCGATCCACCCAATAGAACTATCCTTGTGGCTAACGAGGGTATGCGGTGAACAAGGGGAACATGAGAACTATCCTAGTCATAATGAAGAAGATTTTTACATAGATCCCCCAACATTTCCCCCGCCCATGGACTTCTCCTCCCTTTATTACCAATGACACGTGATCTATGTGTTAAGTACTTTATGGGGCTGTCAGATATTGAGAGGCTTGGCCGTGCCCGCGTTGGAGATATGTTTGGAAATTTATTCGCGCATGGACAACGTGTTTCTCCTCATCTTTTAATTTCTTTCTGTCTCGCATATTTGTGAGATAAGGTGTTAAAAGATAAGGTCGGTCGTGAATATGATATATTTATTATATGGGACAAAAAACCTCCAAATAAAAGACACAAACATTGATAGCGATGTCACTAAATAAAAACGGATAATTACAGCAGTAATCAAAAGCAAAGAAGATGATGCGAATGTTTATCAAGGCTTTGATTATTCTTTCTTGACTTCATTCTAATACCATGACTTCAATACTTTAGCGCGTGAACTCAAGATTTTTCACTATGTGGTATTATAATCCAAGTACCTCAAATATGGTCAATCCATCTTTTATTTCTTCTATTCCAATCTCTTCACGACTACTATTTCTATGCAAATTTGTGAAATGACCAAGTGTGTGGTTTGAAAATACAAGTGGTGTGGTCACTTTTAATAATATAATTTTTAACTCTTCATGATGTAGTTGATTAGTATTCACCAATTTATTTAATATTTCTCAAATAAAGACCACTTATAACACATTATATTATTTTATACCTCTTTCTTATAAATTTTTCATGATGATATATTGTTAATTAATTTGTTTCCAAAAAGATCAAGGCATTTCTCCTTTCCGTATGCATCCATTAATTTATTTTCACTTATATTTGATTACTTCTTAGCTCATTTTCAAAACTATGTTGCTTTTAATATCACACTTGTCGAATCATCTCAACTTGAGAAAATATCCAATGGGTACATTAGTGACTATTGTTTAGGTTTAAGATTACAATTACTAAGATGATTTTTCACACAAGAAAGACTTTAGAAGACAATATTATGTAGGTAAATATATTCTTAAATATAATAAGACAAATACTCCAACTAATGTCGAGTTTTAATGAAATCCAAGTTTTAAAGCTAAAAGTAATCATGATGTAGAAACATTTGGGTTCGTAGATCAACATGAAATATTTCAAACTATTAGTGTCAGTTGTGTTGCATTTTGTATTATTGGTGGGACATGGAGCACTAATATTGCATTATATAATGTTGGAGTTGTGTGCAAGTTTATTGCACAATATCGGTGTTCTATGCAATCTTATTGCACATTGTTAGTGTTGTTTACAAGTCCTTTTTCCAAGGTTCAATCTATCGCATAAGTTTTTACATAATCCGCAAATACCTATGAAAACCGCACAAGTTTTTGGAGATTTCACAAGCATAAAAAAATGTCACATAACACTATGGAAGTCATTAAATACTATTTGAAGTTACGTAATACTAGAACGAAAGTTTTGAAGCCACATAATCTCATATGGAGTTGTGGGATATTACAAGTTTGTTTGGAAGTTGTGATGTACTAAGGGATGATCATTTGAAGTTGTGAATTAAGTACTATGATTATCATCATGACATGCCTCATGCGTGTCTTCAAGACTAGATATAGTTCCTTCGTCACAAGTAAGAGAAGTCTCAATAGGAGAAGAGGTTCTATTTAACTCTAACTAATGATAGTCTATACTAGTAGGTAGGCATGTAGGTTTTGAGATTGCCTCATATCTATAGTTATGGGTCATAACATGGGTAGGAGGTGGTAGATTCTGTATATTTCATGAGATAACTATCATTATAGAAACTATTAATGCCATCATTAAATTCCTCACACATAAAGAAATCAACTAGACATGCAAAAAAAATTCTCGTTATTATAAGCATGAGAGAATGGCATGGGAAGGGTAGAGTAAGCCATAACAGAACAAAAGAGAAGAAACCTCAATATTAGAGTAGGGAATAAAATCATGCATCGAGTAATGGATAATAGTGATAAATGGAAACCCTACATAAAACTGCAATTTTCCCATTACAAGGCTTGATTTAGATATGGAAACCAAAGCCAAATAGGTGAAGGATTAGAACAATAAGTGTGTTCATCATATAATTCACCCAAATAAGAATTTCGAAATCCTAATTAGGATAGAGATATTAAAAACTAATGTATAATCATATAAATATATAAATTCTCCAACATTTCATATCTGACAACACATGTAAATGAATATAGAGAAATTGTATTCAATTAGGGCACTTACTAAATATAATAAAACATAAGAATATGGATGAACGTGGATTTTTTATTAGTCTGGAAGCTAAAATATGTGTTAATGGGGGATGAAATGGTTGGAAATATTCTACATATGCTTCATATTTGATTATGGAATTATGTTATGCTCAAGGTCAAAACTATTTTTTATAGGATAATTGTTTTATGATTTGGTCATGTTATATTCTTCTCAAGTAAATGAGTTATGTGATCGATTTGTTTTCTCATACGCTGATGCTCTTCATGGCCATCCTTCTTGTAATATTAACACTTACACTTTACCTTCTTCTCTTTGGGCTCAAAAGTAGAAGCATTCATGTTAGGTTTGGTTTGGGTTTGGTTGGCCTTGGTTTCCTTCTTTGGTCGGTCATAGCTTTCTCTTTCTTATTTTCAATTTTCTTTTCCTTACCAGTACTTGCTACAAGAGCATGTGACTTGGATTTTAAGGTCCCTGTTTGAATGAGTTTTGGGACAAAAAATTGTCAAATGAGAGAATTTTCCAAGTACTTCCTAGAGCAGTTTTCATGATGTGGAAAGTTAAAATGAAGATGAAGTATTCATGACCTGACTTAGAAAGAATCGACAAGATCAACTGGGAATCTTTCTTCTCCACCTTACATTCCTTTAGAAGTAATTTAGTGTGGAAAAAATTTGAGAAGAGGACCTATAGGTTTTCAAACTCACTAGGATTTAATCCTAGTAGTTCATTTTCCAACTCATGCACTCTCATGCCATCTTATTGTCCAAACATAGTTTCTAACCTTTCCACAGTTCAGCAGGTGTTTTAGACAACTCAATGTGGAAGATCAAGTAAGGAGAAACATACATATAGAGAATACCTAAGGCTTCATCATATCGGTTTAGCCACTTATATTTTTTAGGCTCATCATCACGTTCAGTCTCATCTCTCATGGTGTAGACATAAATATTGCACATTAGACAAATATTTAACCCGGTCTTATATAACTGTTTAGAAGGTTCTCAAGCATACAAAGTACTAATAAATCCCACCTTTTGGCCATCTTCTTCTTATATTGTATTTCTTCTTTCCCACGTCATTTCTAATACTTATCACCCCAATTTCTAACTTCCCCAAGTTTCTATCCCTAACTCAAGGCGCCCCAGGCTGAACTGGGGCACCCCGATGCACCCTGGTCCCATCCAGGGCACCACAGTTTGTGCACAATCTCCTTCGCTCTTTTTTGGGTCACTTCTAGTTATTGGTCATCCTTATTTTCTTCTCAGTTGGCCTTTTTGGGATTAATTACAAAATTAAACTTGAGAGCCCTATAAATATAAAGCTTATAAGACCATAATTAGGGTCATAGGTCATTGCATCTTATCACTACTATCACTCCATCTAGGGTTGCATCCATTGCATCACTCACATCCACATAGTTCCATGCATTCAAGCTAGGATATTTGCATCACACACACACACACACACACACACACACACACACACACACACACACACACACACACACACACACACACACACACACACACTTCATAGGGGCAGGATTCATTCTATTTCATGCACACATACTACTTACATTTCTATAGCTAATATTTCTCGGTCTTTCACAAAGTATGACTGACACGAGAGCACCTGGGGCACAACACTCACACATGCACCAGAACTACATCAAGGTTCGTAATGTAGTGTAGTGCTCTGTTATAATTCCATTAGCTTGGCGACTGAGGTCAATCTAACCCATTCATATGCATATTTCATTTTTTATAGGGTTTACTTCTTCTACTTGCATTACGGGTCGTTCTCTAGTTCATCCGATGAATCTAGCGTGACAGATGGGAAGTATTTAGAGGCATCTAGCAACCATACTATATTGAGGTTCTAAGCATTTACAGTGTCTAGAGCACCCAGATTGCAGACCAGGGCATCCCAGTACCCTAACAAGGCACATGTGTCATCTCAGAAAGGCTAGATCTACCCTTCGCATGGTTTCTGAGTGTTCATCTACACTACCAAATTCCACTTCCAGATCTGCAACACTGTGTGACATTTTTACGCAATCAGATAAGTCACTTCTCTCTCTCCTCTTGCATATTAGGGTTTTAATTTACTTAGAATAATTTTTTTACATTCATTCCATACTGCTCTAGTTTTCTATTTACAACGTTTTAGTCCTCCTAAATAGATTAACATTAATACCCTAGATAGCTAGGTAAGCTCTTATTTTTGTTAATCATTTTAGTGAGCCCGATGTCTCTCTCTTCTTGCCCCTTTTATGGTTTTGAATCAGCACTTTACAACATGGGTAAGCATCATAGGAAGTCCTCTTCTCCTAAGACTTTAGTTACTTTGCAATTTGATAGCCATTGTCATGCTCTCACCAATACCCCCACTTATTCTTTTGGTTTTAACCATTGTCCTTCATTTATTGATCTTCCTCTTATAGGATGGATCCTCAAGCTATTGCGGATGTTATTACCTCTTACTTATGCATTATTAATCCTTCTACCTTAGCATAACTTGTTGCAGAAGTTCAAGCTCTTCCTCCTGATCCTATTGCTTTCTCCCTTTCCTTGGGTATAACTAACTCTAACCCGACACCTCCTTCTTATCCGCCCACCACCGAGTCTCCTCCTCTACCAAATCCACCTATCTTAGTCCCTATTTTTTTCATGGTTGAGCTAGTCCCTTCCACTTCTTTTATCACTTCGACATCACCAAATAAACCCACCTCGTACTACTCGGTTATTTTTCCTATTCCTCCCATGTCCCCTTTTCTATATGACATGCCCTTCACAACAACTCTTCGCATGCTCAATAATGTTTCTTCCCCACCACCTGTAGCTATTACTGTTATTGTGACATACCAAGCTTTCTCACCACCTCTTGATAGCATTCCATTCTCGGCACCATCTCCCAACTCCTCAGTATGCCCATCATTCACTCGCACTCTCTTCATCAACAATTCCTATTGGGAGCACATACCACTCAACACCTCTTGTCCTCGCACCATTTTTTCATATGAAGGTCTTTGTTGACTTGGGTTCCACCTTGATGACTTTCATACTCCTTTGTGTGATCCACATTTGTATCATGGTTTTGTTATTCTCACAACCGCTTATGGATTACATGTTTTTCACCTTGTGCTTCATCTCGCACGCCATCCTATTACCTATCCACTTACACTAGGCTAGTTTTGGTTAGATTATATTAGGGACACCCTTGATTTTGATAATATTGATATCACCTTACCCATGCCATTTGGCACTGCTAGCATTTGTAGTAGTTCTTTTGCTTGCTATACACCCAACCTTACTGCTTGGTATGTTAAGGGATTCCCACTACCCACCTTTACATATGAACAATATGTCATGGTCGTGTACATTTTGCACATTCATGGTTATCTAGATGACCTCCCATATACAATTTCCTATCAAGTATCTCAAGCGGTCTAGTATGAATTTGACACTTCTACTGATGATCCGTTTGACGCTCTTGCCCCACCATTACTTTCATGTGATCCACTTCCACCTACACCCTCTTCTATATCTGCCACCACAATGAATGAATCTCACCCTAATTATCCTCTATCTCCCACACACTCCTTCGACATTATCCAATTACTTCAAACATAGTGTCAGTCCATGGAGGCAACAATTGTGTCTCTCCGCATTGAGATTGCCTAGCGTAAAGATTTTACTAATTCGCATAATCCCACTACTACTAAAGACCCTGCATGATATTTTTCCCTTTTCTCCCCCCCTAATACCTCAACAGTTATACCATTTCCTTCACCCCTTATTATTCCTTCCACTACTACACCGCAAGACATTCTTGGCCACCCGCTTCACTATAAATTCATTGATCTATCATCTAATCACCGCCCTCTGCCACCTCAACCAATCCACTCTAGTGACCCATCATTCTTCCGCTACCATCGCATTGGAGGGCATCATACTGACTCTTGCCATGCATTGAGCCATATTATTCGAGAACTCCAACAATTCGGTACCCTTTCATATGACACACACCCTTCTTCTATGTTATGCTCTACTCACTCGGATTTCCCACATTGTAAGGGGTGAACTTGTGCTACCCACATCTCACCTCCACCACAACCTTTCCTACACTCTTCATCCTCATTTTCTAATCCATCCACTTCTACATCCTCTACTCATCCCAAAACAACTACTATGCAGTTATCTCCATTACCTCCTACGCCTCTTCCACCTTCTTTCTCCCTACTCCATCCCATTAGTTCTACGCATTGGTATAGGCCTCCTACTCAGACCACTACAACACCTCGCCACTCGCCACTGCCTCATTTTATCCCACAATGATCATCTTCTTATTTACGCATGACATCTCCTCGATCTCCCTCACCTACGTATTTTACTATGCCCCACCACTCATCTTACATCCACCCCTCACATGCATATCAACTTCATTCTCCTGCACAACATTTATCCCCTATACCGCCATTATTAGAGCACTCTTCCACTCCGCTCTCCTCTCATATATAGGTCGATGGACATCCATGCCTCGACCTTATTGGTTGACTCCCCTTTCCTATCCAGCTAAGGGGGCCTAGCCATTAGACAACCCCCCTCTCCTCTCACACTCTCACATTGATACCTCTCACACCCATACATTTTTCCTTTCCTCGCATATCAACATTTTCATCATCTACAATTACACCCTCATTACCTGATGCACACCCTAGTGCTTCAGTTCATACTAGACTATTGAGGGATTATCATTACATTGAACCCCACACACTACATTATTGGACCTATACATATACATCCTACATCATCTTATACATACCTCATCTACTAGCCATTTCTACCTCATCTATCTCATACATGCTACACTAACCATCATCATATATGAGTCTAGTTTTCTATGTCATCCATATATCCTACACATTCTACATGCTACACTAGATTTCCTTATACTTGGGTCTAGTTTTTATCTATCATCATTACATATTCTACTTCTACCTACACATTTATTACATTACATTCACATTCTACCTACCTTTTTCATTTACACTATGTTGCCTTCTACGCATTGCACTCACCACCCTATGATGCACGCTAGTTCCTCGGTCCCTACTCGACTGCTGAGGGTTTACAAATCAAATGGACCTTTCCTATATGTGACATGTCATCATACATCATTCATCGGACTAGTGACTAACGCTCTAGGCTATATGGTCACCCACATACATCATCACGTCCTATAGTGGTATATACCTTAGGTTAAATCAACACTTCCTCCATCATTACCATTTATTCTATCAACCTTGCATTTCACTCCATCCTATCATCACGTAGTGGTATATGCTTTAGGCTAAATCACCACTCCCTTTCTCACCGCTCCTATTCAATTATCATTCATCCCATCATCTCATAGTGGTATACACCTTAGGTTAAATCATGACTCCTTTCCTCAAATTTCTATCATCCTATACTATTTTGTCTTCACATATCATCATTACATTGTCCTTTCATCAATCCACACTTATCCTATTCCATCACCATTCCCCCTGTCATCATTTAGTTATATACACCGTAGGTTAAATCACTACTTGTCCATTATACTTCATTTTATCATCACGTAGTGGTATACGCTTAGTGTTAAATCACCACCATCACCTTATTCATTATATATTGGTCTATGATTAGTGCTAACCTCACCACCTTCCGTTATCCATCACCTACTCATCTACGCTCCATACACCCTCATCACCCATCTCGTAGTGACATACACTATAGCTAGATCGTCACCCTCTTCTTCCATCATGTAGTGATATAAGCTTAGGGCTAAATCATCACTCATCCAATCAACAAGTCATGGTATACGCTTAGGCTATAGGGTCCACGCAAATCTTTCCATGCATCTCATCCTCCTCCACTCATTCTATAGTGATATATGCTTAGGGCTAAATCATCACTCACACATCCTATGAGTCATGATATACGCTTAGGCTATAGGGTCCACACACACCTTTCTATATGACACATTCCCATCCATTCATCCCATATTGATATTCACTTAGGGATAAATCATCACTCATCTACTCAATACCTCGTGATATACGCTTAGGCTATAGGGTCCATGTTTATCCTCTGTCTCCTCACCATCAAATTCTTCCATAGTGATATACGCTTAGGGATAAATCATCACTCGTCTATTCAACAAAGTCTTGGTATACACTTTCACTATAGGATCCATGCACATCAACCCATGTCGCATCTCATCATCATCACATATACATACTCATCGCAGCGCGCTAGACACAATCAACACTACTCGACCATTTCCCAATGATGCACTCTCATTTACGGTTCATTCTTGACTGCTGAGGGGGAAAACAAAATGAACCTCACTGCATACACTTCCATCCACTTGGGGGGCATGTTGCTCCTATCATTCCATATTGCATTCCATTCCATCCATCCACAACATATTGTATTATCTTGGTAGCATTTACTTTTGTTTACTAGTGGTTTCCATGCTCATTCTATTACACATGTTAGCTTGCTTTCCTATATGTCATTATCATACACACATGTGTGTTCACGCCTTTGTTTAGTGTGATCATAGATACATGACATTTACACGTGACATGGATGCTCACCTTCTACCCTTACTATACTGGTCGCTGGGGGCATCCACATTCGTCTCATACAGGTGTTATTGTTTCATTTTGTACTTAACATATTTTACTACTTGCTCATACACATGTTTGACATATTGGTTATCATCCTAACATGATAATGGGTGTCTTATGTGAAACACTTGTTTTGCAAGACTACATGTTTCCATGACTACTTGTATTATTACTTGTCTTCTATTATTTTCTATTGTTAGCGGGCTTTGCCCTTTACTTGTGTGTACACTTGTCTATTGTTTGCGGCCATGATGGCCTTGCGTGTCTTACAACATCGTGAGTGATACCCCTTGTTTGTAGCCTACTTTATGTTGTTTTCTTGTTATTGCTTGCATGTTTACACTACTGTGTTTGGTAGTTTTTCTACATTGTTTGCATTTCTACACTGATTACATGCATGTGCTTGCAGACTAAATTTTTTTTTGGATATCCATCCCCTTTTGTGCGGGCCTTGGTATCTACCAAGCGCTTTTCCTTTCCCCTTACAGGGCTGAGTTGGTTACAAGGTTAGAGTGTGGTTGGTCCTCTTTTGGGGCCGCATTATCCTTCTAGGGTCATCACATGTACCCCCAAAGAGGGGGCATCATTGAGGGTTTCTACTAACACAATGTATCTACACCGGTTCACACACAACGAGTGAGTTCAGACCAGTTTACAAACTCCAAACACAACGACCATAATAGGACATGGTATCTTTCGACAATTATGCGCAGTGGCTACATGATCAGGGGTTACAATGGGTGGCCTCTCTACACTTCTCCATCTAGTGGCGTAGGATTGCCTAAAAAACCAGCGCAGTACAAATATCTCTTCAACAAAATTGTAGCAGAAGTGGTTAGAGTTGGACACATAACATTTCCTCCCTACACTTATTCATACAAGGTGATGTGAGATCACCCAAAAAACTCGCAACAATACAAGATATCCTTCTACACCATTTTTCTCAACATGGATCAGGTGCACATGTTCCATTTTTCCATTTACATTTTCTATTCTAGTGTACTTTACATTTGCTTCTTTTACACAACATTTTTACATACATACATATTTGACTACTTGATTGTTTTCTCCTTACAGGTCCGCCGTATGAGAAACAAATAGTCAAATTTGGGGCAACAACAACAAACAATGACAATAACAATGACAGTGACAATGAAAAACACACTGTGACATGTACTTTCCATACTAACCATGCAGGTACATTACACACAACAACAACTACACATGTGTTCCACCCAAGGTTCACTCTCTTCAATTTTTCACATTTTTCATCTATATAATCCATGCTCCTCCACATTTTTCTTTTTTTCATTCCATGCTTGAGTCCAGTCCATCAACACGCTTTCTTCTACACTCTATATGAATACTATGTACACATCTCTATCTACTTTATGTTACCCGGATTTCTGCTCACCAACATAAAGTGGGGGAAAATGTAGACACAAATATTACACATTAGACAAATATTTAGCCTGGTCTTTTACTACTATTTAGAAGGTTCTCAAGTGTACAAAGTACTAATTAATCCCACCGTTTAGCCATATTCTTCTTATATTTTATTTAATCTTTGTCGCATCATTTCCAATGCATATCACCCCATTTTCTAACTTCCCTAAGTTTTTAACCCTAAATCAAGGCGCCCCAGGCTATACTGGAGCACTCTGAGGTGCCCTTGTCCCACCCAGGGCACATTGGTCTATGCACAATGTCCTTCACTCTTTTTTGGGTCACTTCTAGTTGTTGGCCATCATTATCTTCTTCTCAGTTGGCTTGTCAGGATTAATTATGAAATTAAACTTGAGAGCCCTATAAATATAAAGCTGATAAGACCATAATATGGGTCCTAGGTCATTGCATCTTATCACTACTATCACTCCATCTAGGGCTACATCCATTGCATCACTTGCATCCACATAGTGTCATGCATTCAAGCTAGGATATATGCATCACACACACACTTCATTGAGGGCGAGATTCAATTTATTCCATGCACACATGATACTTACATTTCTATAGCTACTATTGCTCACTATTTCAAAAAGTGTGACTAACACGAGAGCACTTAGGGCACAACATGCACACATGCACCAAAACTACATCAGGGTCTGTAATGTATTTTAGTGCTCAGTTATAAGTCCACTAGCTTGGCGGTTGAGGTCATTCTGACCCATTCATATGCATCTTTCATTTTTTTCTAGGGTTTACTTCTTTTACTTGCATTATGGGTCATTCTCCAGTTCATCCAACGAATCCAGCACGACAGACAGGAAGTATTCAAAGGCATCTAGTGACCATACCAAATTGAGGTTATGAGCATCTACAATGTCTAGAGCACCCATATTGCATACCAGGGCACCCCGAGCCGCCCAAGTACCCTCCCAGGTGCCTGTGTCATCTTAGACAGGCCAAATCCACCCTTCGTAGGGTTTTTGAGCATTTGTTTGCACTGCTAAATTCCACTTCCAGATCTACAACATTGTGCGACAGTCTGCCACAATTAGCTAAGTCACTTCTCTCTCTCTCCTCTTGCATATTAGGGTTTTAATTTACTTAGAATAGTTTGTTTACATTCATTCCATATTTCTCTAGTTTTCTATTTACAACATTTTAGTCCTCCTAATTAGATTAACATTAATACCCTAAATAGCTAGGTAAGCTCTTATTTTTGTTAATCACATGGTGATGTGAAATAACCCTTTACTCCTTAGTTTCATTACCATTTTCGATCTCCATTCGAAAAAACTGAACGATGTGAGAAAAGGAATTGAAAAATCATCCATCACAAAGAGAGAGATATAAAGAAGGAATGTAGAAAAAAAAGAGACACAACCACCCCAGATCAATATTCCCCTGATTTCAACACTTTATAGTTTAGTGTGTTGAATACAATCAAGTGCAAATGTGTGTTGTGAAATAATTGGTCACTCATATTGCAATCAACATAATAGCATGCAAGTGTGGAGACCACAATCAATTTCCAGTGATCGCAACATTTCGGCACCGTAAACAAGCATAAACAAGCTAAAAAATAAGAGAATGGGTGAAAACACAGTCCTGTGTGAGAAATAGCGTCTCACATTGCACCAAAAACCCCCTTGGTGCAAGACTATGGTGGATGCGCTCACTAGTCTACAAGCAATAATAAGGGTGATAGAATGTTAAAAAGGGCTCAAAACGAGTCTAAGGGACCTCCAAAACGTAAACAAAGGCTCCCGGGAAGTGGAAAAACACTAGGAGAGACGCTACACACTCCAACAAAAAATGAGTAACTACAAACATCCAATAACGCTAAAAATTGCACTTCAAATTCCCCAAATAATCTACTTTTAAAATTAACAGGATAAAAAAGAGATAATAACGTTAAAAAATGACTAAAAACACAATTTTATTTTATTAAAGCTCCTAAATTAAATTAGATCCCTAATTAAATAATAAGAGCCTAATTAAAAACTAACCCCCTTAATTAAAAATTAACCCCTAGTTAAGATTAATTAAGTGACCACTTTTTAAATTATTAACCACCTTATCTTATTACCTTAAAATTAAAAAAACACTCCTTTAACAAAAAAAACCTTACTTTTAAATAAAAAAGCCACCTCATTAGTAAAAAAAGAACTATGTCTAAAAATTAAAAGGGCTTCGAAAGGTAAGGTTGGTGAAGGGCTTGGCAATTGACACGGGGAAGCCATGCAGAGCTCGGGGCTTGAGGAGGACTCAGTCATCAAGACCTAAGGTGGAAGCAGATAAGGCTTGAGTGGGAGTGAGCCAAACGACAAGTACAGGGTAGGTACGACATGAGTGCCCAAGGATGTAAGTTGAAACAACGAGTAAGGGTTAGAATGGTGAGCTATGCAGATAAATGAGGATGAGCGAACGTCAATGAAAAATGCAAAGCCAGGGGAGAGTCGAGGGCTAAGACATCTGGGCATATGGGGGGAGCAGGGTTGGTGAGCTCGAGCTCACAGAACACAGACCAACCCAAACACAGAGTAAAGGAACATAAAGCTTCAACTCGCCAATGCAAACAACTTAGGGGCAGTTCCGGAAAACCCAACTTAACGCAAAATGAAATGCCCCAACACGCATATGGTAAAAACCAACTCACAACAATGCAAATAATTGACTTGATGCAAACACTACACAACCAACCAACTTGTAGGAAAACCAACTCGGTAGGATAGACAACTCACTGAGGAGCTTGTTAAGCTAGGAAGAGAAAATAGGAAGGAATGCATAAAATCCAGGGAGGAGGCAGAACTAGGCCTAAAACAAAAAAAAATTCAATAAAATGTGTAGTTTAAATTGAAAAATAAACTTATAAACCAAAAATGTACCAACCTCCAAATCTAGCTTTCCCTCCAAAGTTAGCTACAACTAGCTATATCTGTAGGAGAAAGTACTAAAACATGCACATGTACAATAAAAAAACCAACACAAAATCTAAAAAACAAGGCTGTTGAAACTAGTTAGTAGGATTCTAAAAAATGATAATAAAAACTTACATGAGAAGGACAAAAACTGAAATAGAAGTAATTAACAACTAGAATAAATTAGTGCACATTTGTCGAACAATCACTCTGATACCATGTGATAATGTTCTGCAAGGATCAATACGAAACCTCATGCACATAGAAGAGGTTGCACTCTAATGGTGACATGAATGCTCCAAGTAATCAGCAAAAAATCTAACACAAAGGAAAATCAAGCATGTAATCATATGTCTACTCATTCTCATAGCTCAAATACAAATGGTACATATAGGAATGTTGTGTAACTTCTACTCATGACACATGGAACCCTAATTACACCTAATGACCTATGATCCTGCTAAGCGATAAGACTAACCATATGACGTGGAAAAGACCCTGAGAGATGATTAGGAACGTCATATAAACCAACATAGTTATATCATATATGTCATATATTTTCACAAACTTTATAGTTTTCTTTTATATCCTTTGTAGTCATCATTTATAGTATCATTGTGATATTACCTTGTCATCATATTGTGATCACTATTACACCTAATTTCACCATGTTCACACCTTTCTCATTATCTCCCTTAGCGCATTAGAGTTTTCTCCATACTTCTTGTCTTGATTTATTGACTTTACCATGCCCACATTTCCCTCTCATATGAAATTAGCCATGTTCGATGTCATACGTTGAGTGAATTTCAATGGCTAACAATATTGACAATGGTTAATGTCATCAAATTAAAAAATCATAACTGATGACACTGACTAGCATAAAATACTAATTCTATCATAAGGATATTTATATTTGGTAGATGAGTTCTCGTTCCACATCACATCCATCACTTATTCATTCTACTAGCACTTTCCAATCTTCCCTAAAAGATTAGAAGATCTTGAAGTTGGTGATATTAATCTTCATTGGATTTCACAATTAATGTGTCAGGTACTTAAAATATACAAGCATATATGTTACATTTTCCATAGTCTACAAAGAATTTTTTGTTCTATCATTAATGTTCATAGGTACATTCATCTTATTCATTTGTAGTCCCTAATAAAAAGTCTCTCTCATAAGGTATGGCTAACACTAGGGGAAGTTAATGCACCAATGGTGCTTTCATGCATGTAAATATATCTGATGTCTCTTTCCTTTATCTTATTTAAGATTCGGAATTTTTTGATATGGTCATGCATGGATTACGATAGGGCATAATATTATTTTATATTGTATTATTTATCTATAGGTCATTACCTAAATACAACCTTGCATAACCCTTAGTATCAATTTGCACACTCTTGAACCTCAATTGTAATCATTGTCACTCTTTCCTAACAAGCTATTGAAGCTTTCATCTTGTTATTACCTTAATTACAATCCTATTTACAACCTTACTATAGTTATATTATAATTTGAAGCTAGGTAGAAACCAATACCCTATTTTAGGTCTAGAGTTTAAAACCCTATACCTCAAGTAATGTGTGGAGTAACCCTTTCCTAGTTACATGTATACATCAAATTTAAATTTAAGGTGTGGATATTTAGTGTAGTACCATTTTTATCCTAGTCTAGAATACCCCCTATTATTGAGAGATGAAAGGATTTTTTACTGCCCCATTATTTATTTGCATACACTTTAGTGAATCTAATGTGGATTACACAGATCCATCATTCTCATAAGTGACCTAGGACAATCGACACCTATCAAGGATGCCCCGCTGTATGCAAGACACTCAAACAAAATAAACATGTGGAACATATTTCCCTCATATGTCATACTACAAATAATCTTCCACTAACAAGGTTCAGATATAGCTCAACTTTATTTTTTCCAGCTATTTCTCAACATTTAGGACGTAATTCTCTACATTGAGGATTGGGAAACACGTTTGAATCACATAAATGAATAGATGTATGAACAATAAATTGTTGCATTCCATTATGCTCCACATTTGTTCACTAAAAATGAGCTTGTAAATGGCCATTACCTCAACATGTTAGAATCTTTGAACATTTTGGGTGTCCTTGCATAAATCAATGAGCATCACAACTTGACGGATCCCAAGGATGAATAGTTGGAACATAAATTTTCTATGCAAACGTCAGAAAGTAATGCTTATCTCTAATTTTGGGTCGAGGCAAGGCTTGTGAATGATTCAATAGGCACAATAGTGGACATGATGCACGTTGTTTCCACTTCATCGCTGGACATTCCACTTTTTGTTGTCATTAAATTTGACAAATATATAAGCCCTCCTTGGGATGCAACTAACACTTTACATGTTCCCCATCTGCTTGTCTCTAGAGGCAACCATAAGAAACTACTTCTTAAAATGGCATGAGCCTTGGTAATCCAAAAATCCCGTCATGTCAAAAAAGTAGCACCCTGGGATTTTCCTGATTATGGATCCCTACTTTTTGTCTAATATGGGATGATCTCACAAGTATTGGACTTGCATAAATGAGATCAATCTCCAGAGAAGGTTGGTTCCTCTACCTAATTTAATGCTAAACTAATCTTAAGGAAGGAAATGCAACTATCTATTCCTACTCTAGTAATCCAAGGGACCAGGGAGAGAGAGAGAGAGTGCATGAAAATGGAAATCCTACACTAACAAAGGTGATAGCACCAAGAGAAGGGTGGAGAGACACTCTCAAATGAGGGAAAATGACAACCAAATGATGAAAGAGAGGGAAGCCACATGTGCCAAAGTCTAACACAACCTTGGAACCACCATATCCATGAAACTCAATAGTTCTGAACCTATAAGGAGAGTAAAGAATGTAAAAAACCTGCAATATGCAATGAAAGGCAAGGAAAAATGCAATAGAACACAACTAGGGTAAAGAACAACCATAAAACAAGTATTTTATTGCTTTTGAAAGGATGCACAATACATTAGAATGAAAATCATAGGAAATATTCACCATGTAGAAGCTTAAATCTAAGGCTTACAACTCATACACACCTGGAAAGAGTGCACACACATTACAAGAATTTCCAACATTACAAATGAGCCTCCTATTACAATTTATGGAGAAAAAGAAAGAGAGACTAAGGAAACTCGGATTTCTTCTTCCGCCAACCAACAACCCACATTAAAATGTATGAAAAGGAGTATGGGCAGCTTTCAAATCCACCCCCCATGATTTTTTGTGTGTGGAAGAAGAAACAGGGACCAAATCATATCAAATCTGATTATTTATCTACCTGAGACTGTATTCATTAATGTTGGGAGTGTTTTCTTCTTTTTTCCCACCTACCCTCACCAAAATTAGATTTTCAGGTTTCCATAACGTAGTACTCAAAGAGATGCTTCCATTGATATATAAGTTATTGAATTTGGAGCATATGAGCAAAAGATATGGTGAATTGAATTCAGGGGTAATGTGAGGAACACGAGTTCTAGATCCTTCATCATAGTCAGCAATTAAAATGTCCTTTTCTCCCTTTACATTTCCTTTGGTGCAGAGAAATCGGGTCTCCGGGGTACAAGTGGTACTTGGGAACTTGTTCCATAATCTCCATGTTCTCCCACAGGCCACCTTTTCTGCGCTGAACACTTCGGCACTTTCGCTTTATCTCTCCCTCAATTTGCGGGTATTTTGGCTCCACATAGAACTTGGGGCACATGGGGATTGGGTCACTTGGGCCTTATAACTCCAAATCTCCTGCATAACACACTGCCCGAATTCACTTGAATCCTTGGCCGCCTCCCTTTGATCTGCAGGCCAGACACCAATGTAGGGAACTAGTTCCTCGAGGGAACTAGTTCCGTCGTTTCCAAGTCCTTCCGAATTGCTCAACACCTGCACAACTCTCTGCTTCACCTCGAACCTCGCAGCCTTTGTGCTTTGACTAAGTCACTTCCACGGGGAACTCACGTTCCCGTGGCACCCTTTCCTCCCTGGCCTCGGTTCTCCACATTGCCTCATGGCCCGATTCATATCACCAATCCGCATAAAACTAACTCTTGCCCATCCTTTGCATCGCGACTGATAGACTAGTGCGAGGAACACTTGAACTCGTGGAACTTATTCCATCTGACACCCTTGTGCCCCCAATTCAGCCTGAACCCAAAATCCATTGGCCCCTTTACGCTTTTATGTTGTGCGACCAAATTGGCAAACCGGGAAACTCGTGACCCAAAGGAACTTGTTCCCCAGTTCCTCCCAAGACCTGCATTTCCACAATACACTATATTTGAGCCCTTTTGACATTTTTCCTAAAAAAATTCTAAGTGTTGGGCCAAGTATGGATCTAGGGAGTTAGGAAAAATATAGTAAAGTGCCTCCAAAGTCGAATTTCTCCATTTTACCATTTTTTCTCAATTTTCGGCTAAGTGTGGAACTCTAAAACCTGGAAGAAGATGAGAAATGCATCCAAATAATTCTAAGTCCCCAAGACATGGAAAATACCTGAAATCCCAGATTCTTCATTGAAATCCATGAAAGTTCTCAAGCCCAATTTTCCAAGTTGTCCTTTTTGCAAGGGAGGAAAATGGATAGCAAGTTCCAAGGCTTTACATTGCCAAAGGACACTATTGATATCGGTAGCACTGAAAGGTATGGGTTGCCATTCACCGCATTGTCCAAAGTCCCCTCAATTAAAGACCTTTGCATAACAAAGGAAAGAAGAGAAGACACACCTTCAACTCTTTAACATTTCCCAATTTAATATATATTTGTCTCTTCCATCTTTACCCTTCTACACATATCTTATATTAATTTTTCTCTTCTCTTTTCCATTCATCTCTCATAATTTGTTAGCTTCCATCCATACAATAAAACAAATTTTGCACATTTAGGTTTTCCAATTTCGATGCATAACCCTTTCTCTTTCTTTATATGTTAACTATTTTTTTTACTTCTAATTAAATACTTTAACAATATTTTAATTTGACCTATTGATGCCCTCACTATATACATCACCAGATTTGAAGCCGTCTATCCTAACGACGAGATCACATGACGTATACATGGACATGCATGTATGGTCATCACGTATGGTTTACACACTTTCCATGCTTTAATTTTTTTTTTGGATTTTTAGTGCGATATACACACTTAGTACTATGCCCTACCAAACTACTTTATTGTAGCACATAAACATCATGCAAAAAATCATATATATTTATTACTATGCCCTACCAAACTATGCTTTATTGTAGAACATAAACATCATTGCAAAAAAATCATATATATTTACTTAACTTTCCAATCTCGACACCTCATCAAAAGTGGGTGGGTCCCACAATATGCATGTATGTATGGTTTTAAACACAAAATTCTTTTCTAGGCATTATGGGGGCATCTTATTTTTGAAAGAAGAAATAGTCCATGTACGATATGTTTAAGCGGTCAAATTAAACATAAAAGTATGGTTAAAATCTGGGCTTGGAGTCCGCAAGAATTGTGACAAAAATCACCATTATAAATAATGGAGCAGACCCTCTTTTCTAACTCTCATCTACAGTCTGGAGTCCTGTGAAAGAAGGAATTTGTGTAGCAAAAGAAAGCTCTGAACCATATTTCCATATTAGTTGTAAGCATTGTAAATAGTTTTGTAAAACTGGTAAGAAATCATTACATTCCATTCTGTGTAATTATCAAGGCAGGAAATCCTTTCTTGTTTTAATAAATGTTATGTTTTGTCAAAATTTTCTATTCGTGTGTTAGCCATTAAATCAAGTGTGTGAGACTGCAAAGGGCTACACCTATGGCTCTTTTAATATCTTTTTTTTAATTTTTTCTAGAAATAATTTTATAGTTTTGACATAGAAATTGAGATGCTTCTTGTTTTAAGAAGAATTGGGCATGCATTGGAGACTATTCTCCCCACATAATGCACCACCTTTATACCACACATAACAAGTCCCATTTGTAAGAGTGGTGCATTTTGTGGGAAGAATATGAGTTGCATAGAAAGTGAGATGCTTCCTGTTTTAAGAAGAATTTGGCATGCACCGGAGGCTATTCTCCCCACATAATGCACCACCTTTATACCACACATAAAAAGTCCCATTTGTAATAGTGGTGCATTTTGTGGGAAGAATAGCCTCCGCACTGGTGTGCCAAGTCATCCACAACGAGAATAATGAGATGCTCTTTCCCACTTGTTCACCATGAAGTACGCCCTACTTTTGTATTGGTTTTTGTAATTGAGAGGGAGCGGCAAGGTGAGCGCCACTGATTTTGGACCACCTAAACCAGTGCTTAATGTTGAATGAACCACCCGAGCAATGATTAAGGTTGAATGAATTCATTATATCAATTAAAGTTATGTCTAAGAATATAAAAATATATTAAACTAGCCACATATTATATTATCTATATCATATACAATTTTATGGTAATAAAAATGATGTAACTAAATATGAAGATTTAAATTCACAATGAATTTGTTCATTTTCTTAAATTTGTTATGGGGAATTTATTGCACTCTTGAAGGTGCAACAACTAGTATATATATGGGTGGCTTGTTGGGGTTAACATTAATTGATATGATGGAAGAGATACACAAGGGTCACTAAATTATATGATGAAAAAATATTTTAATTGGAATGCGTGTTAAAGGAGGTATTAGAATTTAATATTTGTTATTAATAATGAAAATTAAAAGTACATTCAAAAATTAGAATAGTGCATTGGTTCCTTTCTTGTGAAATATTATAATAATTGTTTCTTGTTTTAAATGAAAAGTGAAATCAAAAATTTAAATTCTAGCATATTAATGTTTTAACTAGGTGAAGGATTAATATTTTTTTAAAAATATATATTACTAAAAAAGATCTCAATTTTGTCTCTATAATTAATAGAGAAATGTTGCAAAGTACTTGTAATTTATTAATTTTCATGTTTCATTCCTTGAAGGTATTGGTTGACTATAATTATTTGAATTAACCTTTGCTTCCTTGTCCAATACATTCTCAAGTTTGCTAATATATTAAATTTTACAATTTTTACACTTTATTTTTCTCATATTTTTTAAATTTGATTTGTTTATCTATTTCCTAAAAATTTATTTGATCCTCTTATATTGTCGACTCAATCTTTCTTTCTCATCTAAATGTATTGGATAAAAGTATAAAAATATCGAGAATGTTTTCTATATCTCTATTTCAATTATTATTTGCATAATTTTTTTTGTTGCAAGTAATTTCATTGATCAATAAATTTATATTATAGTGATGGAATGACATTTTTCCATTTGAATCTTACCAAATCTTATTTATTACCTTCTTTTATACCAAAGTTTACATGGTTACTAGTTTATTACATAACTACTTTATTCTATCAATGATAGCACTCTCTTAATTTCAAGTATTATTTTGTAGGATAACATATGAGCCTTATAATGCTAAATAAATAACTAGAGGACGAAACAAATTAGCACAATACAAAGTTCTTTCTTATAATGCTAAAGAAATTAGTAATGTTTGTTTATGCGAACCCTATAGGGTAAATGAATTAATAAGTGGGAGTGGTTTTTGGTGTATTAGATAATGGCGAGTGGAAATGAGATCCAAGAGTTGGTTAACAATCCAAAATCCTTCTTAGAAGTTAACCGTCTTGGTTATCCCATCGAAATACAGTTTAAGGGGGAAGCGCGTGTAAAATTGGATCGGCCCTCGCCCACAGAGAATTTGTTCAATCTTGTAAGGACGACCGAGTCAAATAAGTCTGTATTGGCGTACTTGCTCGGGTACAAAGCGAATGAAAAGAACGACGCCTTCTTTCTGGACATTCCGAGCAAAGGCGTCAAGGAGGAAGGCAAATTTTTGTTCACACCTAAACTGACAGGATGCTCCCTGGTGGTCACACGTGGGAAGGCTGCAGATACATACCGTGTGTTCCACGACTATCGTTCCAATAGCGCGGTTCTCTATGATAATGTTGTAATGTATGTAGATTTTGATGACTATAAGTTCGGTGGAGATTTGTCTGCGGGAACTGCTGTGGCTTGCATGCAGTTCAGAGATGGAGCGTGGAAATTGTTTGTTCAACAACAATTTCCTTCAATCCATAACACTATTTCCGAAAGTGTAATGGAAGTGCGTTTGGATATAAAGGAAACTATAAACGAATCCCTGCAAAAATCTTTCGACGAAAAGCGCGGATGGATGCAGCAGAGGATTAAAGATCTTGCAAAGACATTGGGCGTAAGTTCTGCTATAATCAGCAATGCCAAGGATGGTGTTTATAAGGGTACAGGTGAGTTCAACGAAAATGATCCTGCTATTAATGAATGGAACAAATTACGTGATGCCATCGAGATAAAACTCCGGGAAAAGCAAAACAAGGATGAGGCTGAGGCTGCCAAATTGAAGAAAACAGATCCTTCGCGTTGGAAAACCACATTGATGAAGATTGCTTCTGAAATTGCCAATTACAGAGGAATGGTGCACGCTTCCAAGGGATTAGACAAGATTTGGCTGTGGTTACAGATAAAAAAGGTTACCGGTTCAAGTCCAAATCAGTGAACTTTATGCAGAAATGGACTAGAGAGATCTAAGTAGCCGTTGTGACAACATTATAGAGAAAACAGATCTGGCAATTTAAGTCTAACTTATCACTATATTCTAACCATACTTATATAAGTATGTTCTAGTATGTTGGTGATATATTTTCTTGTTATTTTTCTTAGTAGGGTACCATGGGTATTTTGTAACGAACTCGTCCATATATTATTAGTATTTCAATAAACTTATCAATATGCCATGATACTCAATTTTCTGCATATATTCTATTTGATGTTATTGTAATCTTTGTTGCTAATAAATGAAATGGTGCTGATACATAAATCAAATGAGGGATTCTTGGGGCAGGGTGCCTACCAAAAACCTCATTTCTTATCGATTTGGGAAAAAGCAGAAACATTGTGACGAAAAAAAATCATTGCAAGAGACAATACAAAACTTAATATAAGCTACGTTGTAGATGGGAAAGACCTTCAAATGTATTAAAATTTAAGTCACTCTTAGACTTGGAGTGTTCTTTATTCATGTGTGCTATATTTAACAAACAATATTATTTCGTTTTTTTTTTTAAAAAAATTATATTGTGCTCGTGTTAGCACAAATGATCACCAAGGCGAACTACTTTCAAGAAAGTTTCATATTATTTAATGTAGATTGTTAGTTTTTGCATGTTGCGTATCTCTTTCTCAAACTTGGTAGCAATTTGTAAAATATTATTTGTAAACTTGGTGCCAATTTGTAAAATATCATTTTTTTTAATGTTATCCAGATTTTTAATTTATACATGTTACATATCTTTTGCTATTTTAAAATATTAAATGCATATAAGTCTAACATATAATTCCAACATCCTTTATTTAAACTTGACTTCTTTACTGGTGATGCCTGAATTACCTCTTAGATTCTCAAAACTCTCCTTAACTAAATTTGTGAAAATATATTTAACTTGAGATTTTCAAATCTACAAAACTCTAGTGTATTTCACCATTGTTGACATATTATCTTATCAAATGATATCTTGTATTAACATGCTTTTTCTCTTTTTGTGAAAAAAAAATGATCTTTGATAATGCTATTGCTGAATTAATATTATCATAAAGGATCATTATTTTGTTCTCTCTTTCTTGTTTCAAGTCTAACGATGACATACCTACTACATGTTCTATGTTAGTTATTAAAAGATTTATAATGGGTTGCTTTTTGGAATCTCATGACATTTCCCTTGAACAAAAAATGAAAAGCATATCCTAAAGTGTGTTTTTTTGTCATACATGTTCCCTACAAAATAATTGTCTGTGCATTTAATTACCTTGAACTCATCTAATAATGTATATCGAATATTATAATCCCTTGTTTTACTTATGTATCTTATAATTATTTTTTGTGTTTGTCAATGGAAGACTTTTGAAGAATCCATGAACCTCGAGATGAGACTCACTACATATATTGTGTTAGGTCTTGTGGATGTCAAATACATGAAACTGCTAACTAGTGTTTTTTATAATGATGGATACATATATTATTTCTAATTTCCCTTGTTCTATTTCAAACCTAATACCATGGGTGTAGGTGCTAGTGTAAAGTTCAACATCCTAAACCTATTAAAAATGTTATTTGTATACTTGGCTCAATGATTGAAAATTCAATCATTTTCTTGACTTACTTCAATGTCAAAATATTATTTCATCAGCCTAAATCTATCATCTCAAACTCTTTTCTTCAATATTGATTTAAACAACTCAAACAAAAAATTTCTTGTAAATATCAAATCATCAACACTCATACATATAAGCAAAATTTCAATTTGATCATTCATGTAGGTATTACTATATGGTTCATTTATGCTTTGTCGATTCAATCACTCCATAAGTATGAGTCAATGTGAATGTTACCAAGTTCTTAGCGTTTTCTTAAGATTGCACATAATTTTCTGCAATATATATATATATATATATATATATATATATATATATATATATATATATATATATATATATACACTTTTTTCTCAATGTCAAAAAAACTTATAACTTGGTTGTTGCTTGATTCAAAATCGGATCTCAGATATGCCCAATTCATGGAATTTACATTGTACACACTTGAAAAAGTCCATTTATTGTAAACTTAAACTATAACCTCTACATTTTGATGACATATCTGGGTACTTCCCACTAAGATAGACACTTTAAAAAAATCGCACCCAATTTCAAGATTGTATACAAAAGTTATGACCTCGTAAAGTTAAAGGACATTTTGCTTGACATAGAAATGCCTCTGCAGTTGAAAATTTATTAATGATGAATGCACAATAATAAATTAAGAATGTTTGTTTAATTGTGACAAACACATCTTTGAAAGTCGCAGTTATGAGTTTGTCATTGGAAGTTGCACATTCGTTAATGAAGAGCATATGTTCGAAAATGGTGGTTATGTAACTTCTTCTTGTAGAAGGAGGATCCATTTTGAGTCTAAAAAAGCTAAATTTAAAATGGTTGGAGACATTTCAAATTTCCAAAGTCATTTTTGGAATTTTTGGGTGTTTTTCTAAGAAAGAAACAATCAATACAAGTTTGAGGGATATCAATTATCATCAAGAATGAGCAAAGGAGTCGCAAAACGAGAATCTTCTTTCCACCAATAGAAGGTTGGAAAGTATTATTGAAAAACGTTGTTCCTAGCAAAATGTGATGTGTTCTAAGTGTTGCAAGAAGAGAAAAAAGGTCTATAAACTGTTAATCAAGTCTTGTATAAGATTTAGAGAGAGATTTCATTCCATGAAGGCCATGAATATAGAAGTACAATGTACATACTATGAATTACATAGTGAAGGGGAGTGTTATTGCCTCATCCGTTGGAGGTTTTTTCGTTTTTGGGTCTCTACAAGGTGAATCTTTTATTGTTGTGTGCTTTCAGTTGTTTTCAACACTTTTTTATGTTTTTTTGTGTGTTGAACTTCATTTATTGGACTTTTAAACTCTAATTTTTTATGCAAATTGAAATTTTTATTCATCACGTATTAAGTTTAAACACAAAGTATCTATGTTTGTGAAGCCTAATGTGGAATATCCACCAGGATTATGGATCAAATTGGTATCAAAGTTGGTTATCCTTTTTTCCCATAAATGTTTTTCTAACACTTTTCATAGTTTTTTTCTAATTTTTTATTTATTTTGTGTTGGTTTGGTGAATTTTGTTGAAGTTTTATGCCAAAGAAGCAAGCTATCACAGGAAGGGTGACTCGACTTCCTTACAAGAATATACCTACACCAAGAAGTGGAAGATATAAGTGAGAAGCTTGACATGCTTTGATGATTATGAAACCTATACAAATGAATAATGGTTCCACAATTTGGAGAAATATGTTACAAGTATTCCTCTTTCATTGAAGAAGTTAGATAGGATGGGGTCAACCATGAAGAAACTTGTTGTTGTGACAGAGTCACTAGAAGAAAATGAGGAGGAAACTCCCAAATGTGAGGGTATTAAATAACCACCTCATGCCAACCAAGCTTCACCTCCATTCAAGGCTAAGAAAAACATTGAAATTCAGTTGTATGATGGAGAGGTGAATGTAGATAGGTTAGACTATTGGCTAGCTCAGGTTGAGGCATACTTTGGTTCTTACTAAATTAATAAATGTCACAAAATCTCATTTGCAAGGTTAAAGTTATGTAAACATGCATTATATTTGCTTAAGAGTTGTTGGGCCCCTAAAATATTGGCCAAGTAAAAAAAGGCGCGTGGGCGCACAAGGCCTAGTTAAGAAAGGGCGCGCAAGGAGAAAGCGCGTAGGACAGGGTTCTAGGAGGGTTTAACAGAACAAGTGGCACGCACGCAAGACAAAACAAAGGTTTCAAGACTTAGCCATATTTGACACATCAGATAGAACACGAGAAAAGCATGACCCGACTATGCATGCAGAATGGATAAGGTGTTAGCCTGGCGACAAGTTGGCCTAAGGAATATACCCTGCGATGGAAGTTTCTAGAAGGCCATCATTGCAAAGAGTGGACATCTTAGACCTGAAGAAGCATGCTCCCATGAAGGATTGCCTTGGACACTTGGCAACGGATCTACAACTCTCGTGAAGGCTTGATAATGTTGAGAAGGGCTATAAATTCAAGCACCTGCCAGAGGAAAAAGGGAGGAGCAGGAAAAAAAGGCGAAGACATGCAAGAATACTGTAAGAGCTCCATAAGTTGGGTAGGGATCTATAGGAAAAGGATGTAATAAGGGGTTGGGATTGTAAATTTTCTCTTAAGAACCGATGGATATAAATCCAGCTATGATGTATGACTTCAGTTTGCACAGCTGTGATAATCTATAATGAATCCAATGAATATAATGAGGTTACCAAACTTGATGAATATGGTTATTAATGTTTCTGATCCATGTTTATAGCTTACAGTTCTGATTCATGAATGTTTATGGAATGAATATAAATCCTTATGCATTTCCTTTCTATTTTGGTTCCTCTCTATAATCTGTTAAGTACCATTCGGTTTGGGATGACTACATTTGTCTAGAAGTTGTTCTGAGTTCTATGATCAATGCATGTCTTGTTCCCACTCACTCTTTCTAAGCTCCTGTCATAGATGATGTTTCCCACTTAACTCACATAAAAGAGAAACTAAGCACCCACACGTGCCTCGAGTGAGTGCCCAGTGCCCGCTGGGTGATACGATGATGTGCATGAGATTCCCTTGTTCTTTGGTGGATATAAAAATGACTACATCTTGGTTCCAGTGCTGGGATCTCTTTTCGAAGTTGTAGTAGGAAATAATATACATCATGATTTGTGCAATGAGTGATGACAAAACGCCTAACTCTGGAATGTATTGAATCATGGTTCAAGAGCACCGAGGAAGAATTTCCTCAGAGATTCAACATTGGGCCTGAGTTTGATGCACGCAGATGGGTAGAAGAGAACCTCTACCATGAGTTGTATGAAACTTTCTTCTATTGCTTTCCAGTAGAGCTGTATGAATGGCTCTCAGCATATGCGTCCAGATCAAGCTGGTATTATAGATCGTGCGCGTGGACCCAAGAAGAGTACCAGAGGCTGCAAGATGCAGATCTGATGTGGACTTGTGTTGTGGATCATTAGCGGAAAGGAGTACTGGACACCTATGTCCCCACATATGGACTTCCAAGGTTAAAGAAGCAATGAACAAAGTGTAACGCTGTAAGGAAGAAGTGGACACCTACGTCCCCACATATGGACTTCCAAGGTTAAAGAAGCAACAAACAAAGCGTAAGGCTGTAAGGAAGAAGTGGACACCTATGTCCCCACATATGGACTTCGTGGCCATTCAGAGGAACTTGAATTTGAGGTTAGAGATCACATGATCGATACCACTCATCTGAAGAAAAACGAAGGATAGATATACAAGGTGGTGGATCCAAGCCACCTCATTGATGAGCAGGCATGCAATGTGCTACAAAAGATGTCCTCAAAACTAATACGACGTAACTTAGATGCAAGGGACATTGTTTGAACCTTAGTCACGGTAAATAATTAAAAATAAAGGGAGGTTAAAAACTACACTGCAGACTTAAGGGTGAGTAGGTGCGGATGAATAAGGCATGTGATCGAGTTGGTGCCCTAGTCAAAAGTATCTTGGGATAATGTTTGACATTGGTGAGCCAAGCCAGGACATACTATGGTGATGAAATGGAGTATCTAGAGGACCTAATGGGGATGTTGCCGGTGAACATCAAGGATGGCATGGGGCCGACAGCTGCAGAGCTCGCCAAGGAAAAAGAGAACAACAAGATTGTTGTTGAATCTCAGATCACTGAGTTGGAGGATTTTCTCACCCGACTCAAAGAAGTAGATATACTAAAAGATAGGGATTTCAATCGCTGCCAAAAGTGTGAGCCCATCATTGACATGTGGGTGATAGATGAGGAGGCCACTCTTAAAGCCTTGCAGGAGAAGGTCCCAACAAACAAGTCTGAGCGCACACAGTTAATTGTTGACACTATTGCGTAGAAAGACAAAATAAAGACCAAAGGCAAGAAATTAGAGTTCTGGATTGGCAAACTCTAGGACTCCACCGAATGTATGGATGAGTTCGAAGGTATTTGTGCGGAGCTAGTGGTGGTGATTAAGGAGTTGAAGGAGAAGGTGGAAGAGATCACACTAGACCAAGTACCCGGTATAACAGGGGAGGTGCCAGGGAAATTATTGACAGAGCTGGAGGCTTGGAAAAATTTGGAGGGGGAAATCGATGCAGAATTCCTCGAGTCAATCCAGTTGGTCCTCTAGTCGTTGGTGGCAGATAAGTTCTTTTTTTATGTTAGCTGATTTTTGGTCGATGAAGTTTTGTTCGAGGAATGCGAAGGATTGCCGTGGGCGGAAATTGAGCTAGTGTGGGGTGATGTTGAGCCCTTGAAATGACCAAGTACTTGAGGCGTAGAGGATTGTGTCGCATGGAAATAGGGTGCGAAGGCATGTATGGAGGTAACTTTTCGGAATGTGCGAAGGCTCGCGCCCAGGTAGATCGGGTTTAGGACTTAGTCACTTTTTGGACTATAGATAAAGTCGCGTTAAAGGAACACATGGAAATGTGACCAGATTCAGTTATGGATAAAATTAAACTATGAAGACTTGCAGCTCAAGGAAAGCCATATTGATGAGATCTTTTCCTCTTCATGGAGATAACATCTTTTGATCGCACGTAGTCACATTTGGCTCAACAAAAGGATTACCTACAATCAAAATGCCCATAAAATCATCAAGGGATGGCTTATTATTTCATGTTTAATTGGATGCATTAGTTAGCTTTTCCTTTCCATGGCTTTATCATGATGTTTTGTTAGATTAGCTTAGTTATTGAGACTATTTGGTGTTATTTTCTATTAATTAACCTATCTTGGTTTAATCACACACATACATTATTGAGTAACATTTTAGTTAAATGGATAACTATATCGGTCAGTGGGAGTTGGGTCATATGCATATTCATTATGCTTTTGGTAATAAAAGTGATTTAGAGGGGTGTATTGATATCCCGAAGATGTATTTAAGTGATATTATTGTTGAAACTGAGGATTCTAATGAGGAAATTAAGTCATGATTGCACAACTTCATGGAAAAAGGACTGAAATGATGGAAATTCAACCTATTGAGTGATAAAATGGGTCTGTTGGACTAGTGGAGTCGTCAAATGTGTTTAGAACTTCCTCCAAAGGTTGGATATCATCAAGAACACATCAAACTTGATGATATGAAGTTGTAAAGCTCTTCAATCTTGTACCATCGGGTGTGCCAGAATTGTTATCACCAAAAAGTAGCACCTTGGGATTTAATCATGGAAGACCAATATTTTTGGATAACACGGGATTGTCTCCAAGTGTGGGACATTGCAATCTTGATACAAACCTCCAGAGAATGTTGGTTCCTTTGCCTATCTTAATGTTATTACTACTCCTACAGTTGAAAACACGACTATCTAAGCCTAAACTAGTCATTCATATGGACCAGGGATAGAGATGCATGGAAATGAAATCCTAAGCTACGAAAGATGTGATAGCACTGAGAAAAGGGGGATAAACACTCTTCGTGAGGGAAAAATGGGATTAAATGGAGAAGGAGAGGTCAAACAAGTGTGACACAGACCCAAAGTGCGCATTATCCTCCATTTTTCATGCAAAACACAATAAACATGGGACATGTAAGTGAGAAATACATGTACAACACACCACAACAATGATGGAAAGGAAAGAATGCAATAAAACACAACCAGGGTAGAGAAATAACCATAAAATTTTATTCTATTGCCATGAAAGTATGCACATACCATTACAATTAAGGTGAAAGGAATAAAAACACATCACATTAGCCAAATCTAAGGACTGCAACTCCATGGAAGCTTTAACAACATCTTGGCATGCTTCCCTTACATTCTGAAGTGTCTAACCTCTACAAATGAGAACATTTTCCCAATATATAGAGAAAGGGGGAGAAAAGAAGGGGGAAAGAGAGGGAAATTTGAAAACACATGGGCACCTTGACAAAACCATCCCCACATGTCATCTTACCTACAAGAGGAGTATGGGCACCATGAAACATTAAATTCAGGCGGTTGAAGTACCTGGAGCCGCATTTTTCCCCTTCTGAACCCATGTTTTCCCTTTTGACCCCCAAAATAAAATAATTCCCTTTGTTTCTTGATGCCAAAATGTATTCCTTGATGAAATAATTCCAACAAGACCAATTTTGTGCAATTTAGAGCTCTGGATGAGAAGTTATGGAAAAAAAACCAACCAAGATTGGCTCATGTGGTGTTCCAGGGAACAAGTGGAACTAGGGAAACTTCCTCGTGGGCCTAAAAATGACCACTTTAATCATCTTTGATTTGTGTGTGGATAAATTAGGGATGCAGGGTACTAGTGGAAGTAGGGAGCTTCTCATTTGGTGCTTACAGGGGACATTTTTCTCGATTGTGTGTGTTATGCAGGGTATGCGGGCTACTGGGCACAAATTGAACGAGGGAACTGTTCCATGTGGGTTGTTTGTGCCCGCCTTTGCCAACTTACCTTACATCTCCCAATACTGACCCTACCCTCGTAGACCTTGTTTCTTCCTCGGTGGTTGCATCAGTTATGCGGAAAATGGTTGAAATGATGGAATGTTCCAAGTGTTCTTGAGTTCCCTGCCTTAAACAATGCCCCGCCCCACAGTACCCTATGAACCTTGTCAACTGTTTTGGAGGTTCGAAGAACTTATAGAGTAAAATAATTATTCCCAAAGTACCCTATGAACCTGACTTTCGCGATTCAATTCCCATTCCTCCATTTAGTCGGCAAGTGCGGGGTTTTGGGGAAATCTTGGAACAAAAGAATTGTTTCGGTTGTTCCTCCACTACCCGATCCACCCAATAGAACTATCCTTGTGGCTAAGGAGGGTATGCAATGGACAAGGGGAACATGAGAACTATTCCCCTAGTGCCTTAGATGCCTGATTTTGTTGACCAAAGGGCAATTTTGACTTGTTTTTACCCAAATTTGTAATTTTGACTAAGCCCTTGGATTGTTAAGCTTACTAAGAGGGAGAGTAGTGCCTGAAAGACGAAGGTTTTTCCCAAAAACAAAATTTTCCCACAATTGCAAAATATGAGATTCCCTGATCCATTACAACATTGCCCAAGAACATGATTTTTCCCAAAAATGTCAAGTTTTGACCTGTTTTGCCCAATCCAAGTCCAAAATATATGTAAGTTGTCGTAATAGCACCCTAGGGGGGTTGGTAGGGTATATTGTGCAACAAAATCCTAAAGTCAAAAGGTGAAAACATGTGAGATGGAAGCCATAAGATAAATCAAGGTAAATGACAAAGGCACGCAGTGACTGGAAGCAAGGATGGTAGTGTGTAACAAGCATGAATAAGTAGACACAATGAGATAAGTGGACATAATGGGTGTGATGTGTGAATAAAGGGGATAACCGAGGCAAGGGTAGGATAAATATGGCATAATAACAACATCTCTCAATTGTTATGGTTTAGCCCACATGACCCAAGTTTGATCACACCCCAATCCCGATAGGCCCCTTGAGGAACTGTTTAGGAGGAAGATGCATTAGTAGCCCATGCACAAAATAAATGGTTAGCAAGCGTAAAAAATGACATGTATACAATATGTGTAATAACACTAAAGGCATTTCTAAATTATGGTGATGGTGGTTGATTCTAACACCCATTGGACATGTAAGCGATTGTGATTGAGTGTGGGCAGTTGATAGTGCCCGACGTGGTCTCAGCTATTTGTGATACAAATATGGATGACACATCCATAGACCTATTTTAACCTACAACATCCACATTGGCCCACTAGCCATTGACCTCCCCTTGATGTAACTTGACCATAGTCTTCACCATCGCAAATTTTTTACCATAGTGTTCAAAGCTTTACGATAACATTCCTAACAGTGGTGAAGTCGACAAAAGAGTGGCAATCATGAAAACCTTGCATGGTATTAATACACACGACAATCTTAAAAAATAAATAGTGTTATAAAGCTAGAATGTTTAAGAGGAAGCATCAACTACAAACCCACAAGAAAAATTCTCAAGTCTAAAATATGTTGTTTCATTAGCAAGCATCGAGAATGTCCTTAGATAATGATCTATACAAATGAAGCAAACTTGTCTGACCAACGATGCTTCAAGTGGTTCTCAAATTTAACTACTACATCAACTCGACTTGGTATGTTGAGACCCCTACATATGTCCCTATCTTGAAAGTGTCTTGGGACAAGGATAAGCGAAATCCCCTAAAATTGATGTGTGTTCTAGCTACCCACAAATCACAAACGCTGATGTTTGAAACAACTTACACCGAACCTCCTTTTTATTTTTAACGGTTGACAAAAATGACACGTGATCTATATGTTCCTAGTCATAATGAAGAAGATTTTTACATAGATCCCCCAACATTTCCCCCGCCCATGGACTTCTCCTCCCTTTATTACCAATGACACGTGATCTATGTGTTAAGTACTTTATGGGGCTGTCAGATATTGAGAGGCTTGGCCGTGCCCGCGTTGGAGATATGTTTGGAAATTTATTCGCGCATGGACAACGTGTTTCTCCTCATCTTTTAATTTCTTTCTGTCTCGCATATTTGTGAGATAAGGTGTTAAAAGATAAGGTCGGTCGTGAATATGATATATTTATTATATGGGACAAAAAAACCTCCAAATAAAAGACACAATGTCACTAAATAAAAACGGATAATTACAGCAGTAATCAAAAGCAAAGAAGATGATGCGAATGTTTATCAAGGCTTTGATTATTCTTTCTTGACTTCATTCTAATACCATGACTTCAATACTTTAGCGCGTGAACTCAACATTTTTCTAATCCAAGTACCTCAAATATGGTCAATCCATCTTTTATTTCTTCTATTCCAATCTCTTCACGACTACTATTTCTATGCAAATTTGTGAAATGACCAAGTGTGTGGTTTGAAAATACAAGTGGTGTGGTCACTTTTAATAATATAATTTTTAACTCTTCATGATGAAGTTGATTAGTATTCACCAATTTATTTAATATTTCTCAAAATAAAGACCACTTATAACACATTATATTATTTTATACCTTTTTCTTATAAATTTTTTATGATGATATATTGTTAATTAATTTGTTTCCAAAAAGATCAAGGCATTTCTCCTTTCCGTATGCATCCATTAATTTATTTTCACTTATATTTGATTACTTCTTAGCTCATTTTCAAAACTATGTTGCTTTTAATATCACACTTGTCGAATCATCTCAACTTGAGAAAATATATAATGGATACATTAGTGAGAATTGTTTAGGCTTAAGATTACAATTACTAAGATGCTTTTTCACACAAGAAAGACTTTAGAAGACAATATTATGTAGGTAAATATTTTCTTAAATATAATAAGACAAATACTCCAACTAATGTCAAGTTTTAATGAAATCCAAGTTTTAAAGCTAAAAGTAATCATGATGCAGAAACATTTGGGTTCATAGATCAACATGAAATATTTCAAACTATTAGTGTCAGTTGTATTGCATTTTGTATTATTGGTGGGACATGGAGCACTACTATTGCATTATGTAATGTTGGAGTTGTGTGCAAGTTTATTGCACAATATCGATGTTCTATGCAATCTTATTGCACATTGTTAGTGTTGTGTATAAGTCTGTTTTCCAAGGTTCAATCTATCGCATAAGTTTTTACATAATCCGCAAATACCTATGAAGACCGCACAAGTTTTTGAAGATTTGACTAACATAAAAAAATGTCACATAACACTACGGAAGTCATTAAATACTATTTGAAGTTACATAATACTAGAACGCAAGTTTTGAAGCCACATAATCTCATATGGAGTTGTGGGATATTACAAGTTTGTTTGGAAGTTGTGACGTACTAAGGGATGATCATTTGAAGTTGTGAAGTAAGTATTATGATTATCATCATGACATGCCTCATGCGTGTTTTCAAGACTAGATATAGTTCCTTCATCACAAGTAAGAGAAGTCTCAATAGGAGAAGAGGTTCTAGTTAACTCTAACTAATGATAGTCAATACTAGTAGGTAGGCAAGTAGGTTTTGAGATTGCCTCATATCTATAGTTATGGGTCGTAACATGGGTAGGAGGTGGTAGATTCTGTATATTTCATGAGATAACTATCATTATAGAAACTATTAATACCATCATTAAATTCCTCACACATAAAGAAATCAACTAGAGATGCAAATTTTTTTCTCATTATTATAAGCATGAGAGAATGGCATGGGATGGGTAGAGTAAGCCATAACAGAACAAAAGAGAAGAAACCTCAATATTAGAGTAGGGAATAAAATCATGCATCGAGTAATGGATAACAGTGATAAATGGAAACCCTACATAAAACTACAATTTTCCCATTACAAGGCTTGATTTAGATATGGAAACCAAAGCCAAATAGGTGAAGGATTACAACAATAAGTGTGTTCATCATATAATTCACCCAAATAAGAATTTGGAAATCCTAATTAGGATAGAGATTTTTAAAACTAATGTATAATCATATAAATATATAAATTCTCCAACATTTCATATCTGACAACACATGTAAATGAATATAGAGAAATTGTATTCATTTAGGGTACTTACTAAATATAATAAAACATAAGAATATGGATGAACATGGATTTTTCATTAGTCTGGAAGCTAAAATATGTGTTAATGGGGGATGAAATGGTTGGAAATATTCTACATATGCTTCATATTTTATTATGGAATTGTGTTATGCTCAAGGTCAAAACTATTTTTCATAGGATAATCGTTTTATGATTTGGTCATGTTATATTCTTCTCAAGTAAATGAGTTATGTGATCGATTTGTTTTCTCATGCGCTGATGCTCTTCATGGCCATCCTTCTTGTAATATGAACACTTACACTTTACCTTCTTCTCTTTGGGCTCAGAAGTAGAAGCATTCATGTTAGGTTTGGTTTGGGTTTGGTTGGCCTTGGTTTCTTTCTTTGGTCGGTCATAGCTTTCTCTTTCTTATTTTCAATTTTCTTTTCCTTACCAGTACTTGCTACAAGGGCATGTGACTTGGATTTTAAGGTCCCTGTTTGAATGAGTTTTCCTATTCTCGAATGAGTTGGGACAAAAAAGTGTCAAATGAGAGAATTTTCCAAGTACTTCCTAGAGCAGTTTTCATGATGTGGAAAGTTAAAATGAAGATGAAGTATTCATAACCTGACGTAGAAATAACCGACAAGATCAACTGGGAATCTTTCTTCTCCACTTTACATTCCTTTAGAATAAATTTAGTGTGGAAAACATTTGAGAAGAGGGCCTATAGGTTTTCAAACTCACTAGGATTTAATCCTAGTAGTTCATTTTCCAACTCATGCACTCTCATGCCATCTTATTGTCCAAACATAGTTTCTAACGTTTCCACAGTTCAGCAGGTGTTTTAGACGACTCAATGTGGAAGATCAAGTAAGGAGAAACATACATACAGAGAATACCTAAGGCTTCATCATATCGGTTTAGCCACTTATATTTTTTAGGCTCATCATCACGTTTAGTCTCATCTCTCATGGTGTAGACACAAATATTGCACATTAGACAAATATTTAACCCGGTATTATATAACTGTTTAGAAGGTTCTCAAGTGTACAAAGTACTAATAAATCCCACCTTTTGGCCATCTTCTTCTTATATTGTATTTCTTCTTTCCCGCATCATTTCCAATACTTATCACCCCAATTTCTAACTTCCTCAAGTTTCTATCCCTAACTCAAGGTGCCCCAGGCTAAACTGGGGTGCCTCGAGGCACCCTGGTCCCATCCAAGGCACCACAATCTGTGCACAATCTCCTTCACTCGTTTTTGGGTCACTTCTAGTTATTGGTCATCCTTATTTTCTTCTCAGTTGGCCTTTTTGGGATTAATTACAAAATTAAACTTGAGAGCCCTATAAATATAAAGCTTATAAGACCATAATAAGGGTCATAGGTCATTGCATCTTATCATTACTATCACTCCATCTAGGGTTACATCCATTGCATCACTCACATCCACATTATTCCATGCATTTAAGCTAGGATATTGGCATCACACACACACACACACACTTCATAGGGGCAAGATTCATTTTAATCCATGCACACATACTACTTACATTTCTATAGCTACTATTTCTCGGTCTTTCACAAAGTATGACTGACACGAGAGCACCTAGGGCACAACACTCACACATGCACCATAACTACATCAAGGTTCGTAATGTAGTGCAGTGCTCTGTTATAATTCCACTAGCTTGGCGACTGAGGTCAGTCTAACCCATTCATATGCATCTTTCATTTTTTCTAGGGTTTACTTCTTCTACTTGCATTACGGGTCGTTCTCCAGTTCATCCGATGAATCCAGCGTGACAGATGGGAAGTATTTAGAGGCATCTAGTGACCATACTAGATTGAGGTTCTAAGCATCTACAGTGTCTAGAGCGCCCAGATTACAGACCAGGGCATCCTAGTACCCTAACAAGGCACCTATGTCATCTCAGAAAGGCTAGATCTACCCTTCGCATGGTTTTTGAGTGTTCATCTGCACTACCGAATTCCACTTCCAAATCCGCAACACTGTGCGACATTTTTACGCAATCAGATAAGTCACTTCTCTCTCTCCTCTTGCATATTAGGGTTTTAATTTACTTAGAATAGTTTTTTTACATTCATTCCATACTGCTCTAGTTTTCTATTTACAACGTTTTAGTCCTCCTAAATAGATTAACATCAATACCCTAGATAGCTAGGTAAGCTCTTATTTTTGTTAATCATTTTAGTGAGCCTGACGTCTCTCTCTTCTTGCCCCTTTTACGGTTTTGAATCAGCACTTTCCAACATGGGTAAGCATCATAGGAAGTCCTCTTCTCCTAAGACTTCAGTTACTTTGCAATTTGATAGCCGCTGTCATGCTCTCACCAATACCCCCACTTATTCTTTTGGTTTTAACCCTTGTCCTTCGTTTATTGATCTTCCCTCTTATAGGATGGATCCTCAAGCTATTGCTGATGTTATTACCTCTTACTTATGCATTATTAATCCTTCTACCTTAGCGTAACTTGTTGTAGAAGTTCAAGCTCTTCCTCCTGATCCTATTGCTTTCTCCCTTTCCTTGGGTATAACTAACTCTAACCCTACACCTCCTTCTTATCCGCCCACCACCGAGTCTCCTCCCCTACCAAATCCACCTATCTTAGTCCCTATTGTTTGCATGGTTGAGCTAGTCCCTTCCACTTCTTTTATCACTTCGACATCACCCAATAAACCCACCTTGCACTACTCGTTTGCTTTTCCTATTCCTCCAATGTCCCCTTTTCTATATGACATGTCCTTCACAACAACTCTTCACATGCTCAATAATGTTTCTTCCCCACCACCTATAACTATTACTATTATTGTGACATACCAAGCTTTCTCACCACCTCTTGATAGCATTCCATTCTCGCCACCATCTCCCAACTCCTCAATATGCCCATCATTCACTCGCACTCTCTTAATCAACAATTCCTATTGGGAGCACATACCACTCAACACCTCTTGTCCTCACACCATTTTTTCATATGAAGGTCTTCGTCGACTTGGGTTCCACCTTGACGACTTTCATACTCTTTTGTGTGATCCACATTTGTATCATGGTTTTGTTATTCTCACAACCACTTATGGATTAAATGTTTTTCACCTTGTGGTTCATCTCACATGCCATCCTATTACCTATCCACTTACACTAGGCTAGTCTTGGTTAGTTTATATTGGGGACACCCTTGATTTTAATAATATTGATATCACCTTACCCATGCCATTTGGAACTACTAGCATTTGTAGTAGTTCTTTTGCTTTCTATACACCTAACCTTACTGCTTGGTATGTTAAGGGATTCCCACTACCCACCTTTACAGATGAACAATATGTCATGGTTGTGTACATTTTGCACATTCATGGTTATCTAGATGACCTCCCATATACAATTGCCTATCAAGTATCTCAAGTAGTATAGTATGAATTTGACACTTCTACTGATGATCCCTCTGACACTCTTGCCACACCATTACTTTCATGCGATCCACTTCCACCTACAGCCTCTTCTATATCCACCACCACAATGAATGAATCTCACCCTAATTATCCTCTATCTCCCACCCACTCCTTCGACATTATCCAATTACTTCAAACATAGTGTCAGTCCATGGTGGCAACAATTACGTCTCTTCGCATTGAGATTGCCTAGCGTAAAGATTTTAGTAATCCGCATAATCCCACTACTACTATAGACCCTGCACGATCTTTATCCCTTTTCTCCCCCCCTAATACCTCAAAAATTGTAACATTACCTTCACCCCTTATTATTCCTTCCACTACTACACCGTAATACATTCTTGGCCACCCGCTTCACTATAAATTCATTGATCTATCATCTAATCACCGCCCTTTGCCACCTCAACCAATCCACTCTAGTGACCCATTGTTCTTCTGCTACCATCACATTTGAGGGCATCATACTGATTCTTGCCATGCATTGAGCCATATTATTCGAGAACTCCAACAATTCAGTACCCTTTCATATGACACACATCCTTCTTCTACGTTATGCTCTGCTCACTCGGCTTTCCCACATTGTAAGGAGCGAACTTGCGCTACCCGCATCTCACCTCCACCACAACCTTTCCTACACTCTTCATCCTCATTTTCTAATCCAGCCACTTCTACATTTTCTACTCTTCCCCAAACAACTACTATGTATGTATCTCCATTACCTCCTACACCTCTTCCACCTTCTTTCTCCCTACTCCATCCCATTAGTTCTACGCATTGGTATAGGCCTCCTACTCGGCGTTTTATCCCACAATGATAATCTTCTTATTTACGCATGACATCTCCTCGATCTCCCTCACCTACGTATTTTACTATGCCCCACCACTCATCTTACATCCACCCCTCACATGCATATAAACTTCATTCTCCTACACAACATTTATCCCCTATACCGCCATTATTAGAGCACTCTTCCACTCCGCTCTCCTCTCATATAGAGGTCAATGGACATCCATGCCTCGACCTTATTGGTTGACTCCCCTTTCCTGTCTGGCTAAGGGGGGCTAGCCATTAGACAACCCCCCTCTCCTCTCACACTTTCACATTGATACCTCTCACACCCATACATTTTTCCTTTCCTCGCATATCAACATTTTCATCATCTACTATCACACCCTCATTACCCGATGCACACCCTAGTGCTTCAGTTCATACTAGACTATTGAGGGATTATCATTACATTGAAGCCCACACACTACACTATTGGACCTATACATATACATCCTACATCATCTTATACATACCTCATCTACTAGCCATTTCTACCTCATCTATCTCATACATGCTACACTAACCATCATCATATATGAGTCTAGTTTTCTATGTCATCCATACATCTTACACATTCTACATGCTACACTAGATTTCCTTATACTTGGGTCTAGTTTTTATCTATCATCATTACATATTCTACTTCTGCCTACACATTTATTACATTAGATTCACATTCTACCTACCTTTGTCATTTACACTATGTTGCCTTCTACGCATTGCACTCACCACCCTATGACGCACTCTAGTTCCTTGGTCCCTACTCGACTGCTGAGGGTTTACAAATCAAATGGACCTTGCCTATATGTGACATGTCATCATACATCATTCATCGAACTAGTGACTAACACTCTAGGCTATATGGCCACCCACATACATCATCACGTCCTATAGTGGTATATACCTTAGGTTAAATCACCAATTCCTCTATCATTACCATTTATTCTATCAACCTTGCATTTCACTCCATCCTATCATCACGTAGTGGTATATGCTTTAGGCTAAATCACCACTCCCTTTCTCACCGCTCCTATTCAATTATCATTCATCCCATCATCTCATAGTGGTATAAACCTTAGGTTAAATCATGACTCCTTTCCTCAAATTTCTATCATCCTATACCATTTCTATTTCTTCTATTCCAATCTCTTCACTACTACTATTTCTATGCAAATTTGTGAAATGACCACTATGATATGTAAAGTGTGTGATTTGCAATCTTTTTCTAGGGGTTTGAAAATACAAGTGGTGTGGTCACTTTTAATAATATAATTTTTAACTCTTCATGATGTAGTTGATTATTATTTACCAATTTATTTAATATCTCTCAATTCTATTTTGTATAGTAAAATAAAGACCACTTATAACACATTATATTATTTTATACCTCTTTCTTATAAATTTTTCATGATGATATATTGTTAATTAATTTGTTTCCAAAAATTTTAAGGCATTTCTCCTTTCTGTATGCATCCATTAATTCATTTTCACTTATATTTGATTACTTCTTAGCTCATTTTCAAAACAACGTTGCTTTTAAGATCATAATTGTTGAATCATCTCAACTTGGGAAAATATTCAATGGGTACATTAGTGACTATTGTTTAGGTTTAAGATTACAATTAGTAAGATGATTTTTCATGTCGCATGGTGATCTTCAACATTTGTTTTTCAATAAAATATTATTATTTATCAGAGATATAGTATTTTTCAAGTGTACTTACCATTATTTTGATGCAAATTTTCACACAAGAAAGACTTTAGAAGACAGTATTATGTAGGTAAATATATTCTTAAATATAATGAGACAAATACTCCAACTATTGTCAAGTTTTAATGAAATCCAAGTTTTAAAGCTAACAATAATCATGATGCAGAAACATTTGGGTTAGTAGATCAACATGAAATATTCCAAATTGTTAGTGTTAGTTGTGTTGCATTTTGTATTATTGGTGGGACATGGAGCACTACTATTGCATTATGTAATGTTGGAGTTGTGTGCAAGTTTATTGCACAATATCGGTGTTCTACGCAATCTTATTGCACATTGTTAGTGTTGTGTACAAGTCCATTTTCCAAGGTTCAATCTATCGCATAAGTTTTTACATAATCCGCAAATACCTATGAAGACCGCACAAGTTTTTGGAGATTTGACAAGTAACACTACGGAAGTCATTAAATACTATTTGAAGTTACATAATACTAGAACACAAGTTTTGAAGCCACATAATCTCATATGGAGTTGTGGGATATTGCAAGTTTGAAAGTTGTGATGTACTAAGGGATGATCATTTGAAGTTGCTAAGTACTATGGTTATCATCATGACATGCATCATGTGTGTCTTCAAGACAAGATATAGTTCCTTTTTCACAAGTAAGAGAAGTCTCAATAGGAGAAGAGGTTCTAGTTAACTCTAACTAATGATAGTCAATACTACTAGGTAGGCATGTAGGTTTTGAGATTGCCTCATATCTATAGTTATGGGTCATAACATGGGTAGGAGGTGGTAGATTCTGTATATTTTGTGAGATAACTATCATTATAGAAACTATTAATACCATCATTAAATTCCTCACACATAAAGAAATCAACTAGAGATGCAATTTTTTTCTCATTATTATAAGCATGAGAGAATGGCATGGGATGGGTAGAGTAATCCATAACATAACAAAAGAGAAGAAACCTCAATATTAGAGTAGGGAATAAAATCATGCATCGAGTAATGGATAACAGTGATAAATGGAAACTCTAGATAAAACTACAATTTTCCCATTACAAGGCCTGATTTGGATATGGAAACCAAAGCCAAATAGGTAAAGGATTAGAACAATAAATGTGTTCATCATATGTTTCACCCAAATAAGAATTTGGAAATCCTAATTAGGATAGAGATTTTTAAAACTAATGTATAATCATATAAATATATAAATTCTCCAACATTTCATATCTGACAACACATGTAAATGAATATAGAGAAATTGTATTCAGTTAGGGCACATACTAAATATAATAAAACATAAGAATATGGATGAACGTGGATTTTTTATTAGTTTGGAATCTAAAATATGTGTTAATGGGGGACGAAATGGTTGGAAATATTCTACATATGCTTCATATTTGATTATGGGATTGTGTTATGTTCAAGGTCAAAACTATTTTTCATAGGATAATCGTTTTATGATTTGGTCATGTTATATTCTTCTCAAGTAAATGAGTTATGTGATCGATTTGTTTTCTCATACATTGATGCTCTTCATGGCCAGCCTTCTTGCAATATGAACACTTACGCTTTACCTTCTTCTCTTTGGGCTCAAAAGTAGAAGCATTCATGTTAAATTTGGTTTGGGTTTGGTTGGCCTTGGTTTCCTTCTTTGGTTGGTCCTAGCTTTCTCTTTCTTATTTTCAATTTTCTTTTCCTTACCAGTACTTGCTACAAGGGCATGTGACTTGGATTTTAAGGTCCCTGTTTGAATGATTTTTTCCTATTCTCAAATGAGTTGGGACAAAAAATTTGTCAAATGAGAGAATTTTCCAAGTACTTCCTAGAGCGGCTTTCGTGATGTGGAAAGTTAAAATGAAGATGAAGTATTCATGACCTACCTTAGAAAGAACCGACAAGATCAACTGGGAATCTTTCTTCTCCACTTTACATTCCTTTAGAAGAAATTTAGTGTGGAAAAACTTTGAGAAGAGGGCCTATAGGTTTTCAAACTCACTAGGATTTAATCCTAGTAGTTCATTTTCCAACTCATGCACTCTCATGCCATATTATTGTCCAAACATAGTTTCTAACGTTTCCACGATTCAACATGTGTTTCAAATGACTCAATGTGGAAGATCAAGTAAGGAGAAACATACATACAGAGAATACCTAAGGTTTCATCATATCGGTTTAGCCACTTATATTTTTCAGGCTCATCATCAGGTTCAGTCTTAGCTCTCATGGTGTAGACACAAATATTACACATTAGACAAATATTTAGCCCAGTCTTATACTACTATTTAGAAGGTTCTCAAGTGTACAAAGTACTAATTAATCCCACCTTTTGGACCTCTTCTTCTTATATTTTATTTCGTCTTTCCCACGTCATTTCCAATACTTATCACCCCATTTTCTAACATCCCCAAGTTTCTATCCCTAAATCAGGGTGCCCCAGACAATACTGGGGTGCCCCGAGGTTCCCTGGTCCCACCCAGGGCACCTCGGTCTATGCACAATCTCTTTCACTCCTTTTTGGGTCACTTCTAGTTGTTGGTCATCCTTATCTTCTTCTTAGTCATCCTTGTTAGGATTAATTACAAAATTAAACTTGAGATCCTTATAAATATAAAGCTTATAAGACCATAATAAGGGAGTTAGGTAATTGCATCCTATCACTACTATCACTCCATCTAGGGTTGCATCCATTGCATGACTTGCATCCACATAGTGTCCATGCATTCAAGCTAGGAAAGTCTGCATCACACACACACTTCATAGGGGCTTGATTCATTTTATTCCATATCTACACATACTACTTACATTTCTATAGCTACTATTGCTCGTTATTTCACAAAGTACGATTGACATGAGATCACCTAGGGCACAACATGTACACATGCACCAGAACTACATCAGGGTCTATAATGTATTGTAGTGCTCAGTTATAAGTCCACTAGCTTGGCGGCTAGAGGTTGGTTCGACCCATTCATATGAATCTTTCCTTTTTCTAGGGTTTACTACTTCTACTTGCATTACGGGACATTCTCCAGTTCGTTCGAAAAATCCAGCGTGACATACAGAAAGTATTTAAAGGAATCTAAAGACCATACCAAATTGAGGTTCTGAACATCTACAGTTTCCAAAGCACCCAGATTGTAGACCAGGGTGCCTCGGGGTGCCCCAGTACCTTCCCAGATGCCTCTGTCACCTCAAACAGACAAGATCCACCCTTCACAGGGTCCCTAAGTGTTCGTCTACACTGTCGAGTTCCAATTCTAGATCTACGACAACCTGCGACAATCTATACGTAATCAGATTAAGTCATTTCCTCTACTCTCCTCTTGCATATTAGGGTTTTAATTTACTTAGAATAATTTGTTTACATTCATTTCAATACCACTCTAGTTTTCTATTTACAACGTTTTAGTCCTCCTATTTAGATTAACATTAATACCCTAGATTCCCCCCTTTAGGTACAGCTCTTATTTTTGTTAATCATTTTGGTGAACCCGATCTCTCTCTCTCTCTCTCTCTCTCTCTTCTTGCCCCTTTTACAAATTTGAATCCGTAATTTCCACCATGGGTAAGCATCATATGAAGTCCTCTTCTCCTAAGTCATTAGTTACTTTACAATTTGATAGCCGTGGCTATGCTTTCACCAATACCCGCACTTCTTCTTCTGGTTTTAACCCTTGTTCATCATTTATTGATCTTCCCTCTTCTGGAATGGATCCTCGGGCTATTGCGGATGTTGTTACCTCTTACTTATGCACTATTAATCATGATACCTTAGGCCAACTTGTTTTCAGAAGTTAAAGCTCTCCCTCCTGATCCTATCACTTTTTCCCCCGCCTTGGGCATAACTAACTCTAACCCTACACCTCCTTCTTCTCTGCCCACCATCGAGTCTCCTCCCCTACCAATTCCACCTACCTTAGTTCTTGCTTTTTGCATGGTTGAGTTAGTCCCTTCCACTTCTGTTGTCACTTCGATGTCACCCACTAAACCCACCCCGTATTACTCAGTTGCTTTTCCTAATCCTCCCATGTCCCCTTTTCTATATGACATGCTCTTCACAACCACTCTTCACATGATCAATATTGTTTCTTCCCCACCCCCTGTCACTACTACTACTATTGTACCATACTAGGCTTTCTGACCACCTCTTGATCTCATTCCATTCTCACCACCATCCCCCACCTCCTCACTATGCCCATCATTCACTTGCACTCTCTTAATTAACAATTCCTATTGGGATCACATACCGGTTGACACATCATGTCTTTCCACTGTTTGTTCATATGAAGGTTTCAATCGACTTAGGTTCCACCTTCATGACCTTCATACTCCTTTGCAGGATCCACATTTGTATCATGGTTCTATTATTCTCATTTCCGCTTTTGGATTGTGTGTTTTTCACCTTGTGGTTCATCTCGCACACCATCTTATTGCCTATCCACTTACACTAGGCAAGTCTTGGTTAGATTATATTAGGTACACCCTTGATTATGATAATTTTGATATCACCTTCCCCATGCCATTTGGCACTGCTAGTGTTTGTAGTAGTCATTTTTCTTGCTATAAACCTAACCTTACTACTTGGTATGCTCAGGGATGCCCACTACCCGCCTTTACAAATGAACAATATGCCATGGTCATGTAAATTTTTCACATTCATGGTTATCTCGATGACCTCCCACATACACTTTCCTATCAAGTATCTCAAGCGGTCTAGTATGAATTTGACACTTCTACTAATGATCCCTCTCACGCTTTTACCTCACCATTACTTTCATGTGATCCACTTCCACCTACACCCTCTTCTATCTCCACCACCATAATTGATGAATCTTACCATAATCATCCTCCATCTCCCACCCACTCCTTCGACATTATCAAATTACTTCAAACACGGTGTCAGTCCGTGGAGGCAATAATTGTGTCTCTCTGCACTGAGATCACCCAACTTAAAGATGTCATTAATCCACATACTCCCATTACTCCTACAGACCTTACATGATCTTCGTCCCTTTCCTCCTCCCATACTACCTTGAAAACTGTACCATTACCTTCACCCCTTATTCTTCCTTTCACTGCTACACCATAGGACATTCTTGTCCACCTTCTTCATTATAAACTCATTGATCTCCCATCTAATCGCCGCTCTTTGCCACCTCAACCAATCCACTCTCATGACCCATTGTTCTACCACTACCATCGCATTTGAGGACATCATACTGACTCTTGCCACACATTGAGCCATATTATTCGAGAACTCCAACAATTTGGTACCCTTTCATTTGAAACATGCCCTTCTTCTACATTATGCTCTGCTCACCCAACTTGCCCACATCGTAAGGGGCGAATTCGCATTATTCGCATCTCACCTCCACCATAACCTTTCTTATGCTCTTCATCCTCAATTTCAAAACTTGTCGCTTCTACATTCTCTACTCTTCCCCACACAACTACTACATGGCTATCTCCATTACCTACTGTGCCTCTTCCACCTTCTTTCCCCCTACTCCATCCTATTAGTCGTACACATTGGCATAGGCCTCCTGCTAGGACCACTACAACACCTCACCACCCACCATCGCCTCATTTTGTCCCATGATCATCATCTTCTTCTTTACGCATGACATATCCTCGATCTCCCTCACCTACACATTTTACTATGCCCCGCCGCTCATCCTACATCCACCCCTCACATGCAAATTGGATTTATTCCCCTGCACAACGCTTATCTCTTATACCGCCATTATTAGATCATCCTTCTAAGCATTCCTCCTCTCATGTACGGTTCTATGGACATTTGTCCCTCACCCTTATTGGATGATTTCTCTTTCCTAACCAGTTAAGGGGGTCTAGCCATTCGATACTGAAACCCTCTCCTCTTACACTATCGCATCACTTCCTCTCACATTCATACATTTTCATTTCTTCACCTATCAACCCTTTTCATCATCAACTATCATACCCTCGCTACCCGATGACGCACCCTAGTGCTTTTGTTCACACTAGACTATTGAGGGATTACCATTACATTGAAACCCACACACCACACTACCAGACCTATACATATACATCCTACATCATATTATGCATACCTCATCTACTAGTCATTTCTACCTCATTTATCTCATACACGCTACACTAGCCATCATCATATATGAGTCTAGTTTTCTATGTCATCCATACATCCTTAGATTCTACATGCTACATTAGATTTTCTTATACTTGGGTCTAGTTTTATCTATCATCATTAGACCTTCTACTTCTACCTATGCATTTATTACATTACAATCACATTCTACCTACCTTTGTTGTTTACACTCCGTTTCCTTCTACATGTTGCACTCACCACCCTATAACGCACTCTAGTTGCTTGGTCCATACTCAACTACCGAGGGTTTACCAATCAAATGGACCTTACATGCGACATGTCATCATACCACATTCATCGAACTAGTGACCAATGCTCTAGGCTATATCGTCACCCACACCCATCATCACATAGTGGTATACACCTTAGGTTAAATCACAACTCCTTCAATCAATCCTACATCATTCTATTACATTCTATCATCTCCTATCATATCATCTTATACTTTTCTTAATTCCACAAATACTTCGTTACACAACCATGCCTTCAATAATCATGTAGTGTCATACACCTTAGGTTAAATCACCACTCCTTTCATCCATTGTACATTATCCTCTTACACCCTATCATCACATACACTATTATCCTATTCTACGTCATTTTATTACCTCATCATTTATCCTAATCCTTACTTAGTGTTATACGCTTTTAGGCTAAATCACCACCCTCACCTTAATCATCATGTAGTAGTATATGCTTTAGGCTCAATCACCACCCTCACCTTATTCCTCACGTAATGGTATACGCTTAGTGATAAATCACCACCATCCGTTATCCATTACATGCTCATCTACGCTCCATACACCCTCATCGCCCATCTCGTAGTGACATACATTATAGGCTAGATCGTCACCTTCTTATTCCATCATGTAGTGATATAAACTTAGGTCTAAATCATCACTCATCTAATCAACAAGTCATGGTATACGCTTAGGCTATAGGTTCCACGCAAATATTTCCATACATCTCATCCTCCTCCACTCATTCCATAGTGATATACACTTAGAGATAAATCATCACTCACACATCCTATGAGTATTGGTATACGCTTAGGTTCTAGGGTTCATGCACATCGTCTCCCCATATCACATTTCCTCACTACCTCATACATACACTCATCACAACGCACTAGGCACACCCCACCCTACTCGGCCATTTACTGATGATGCACTCTCGTTTATGAATCATTCTTGACTGTTGAAGGGGAAAAACAAAATGAACCTCACACCATACACATTCCATCCACTCGGGGGGCACGTTGCTCATATCATTCTATTTTACATTCCATCCCATCCATCCACAACATACTACATTGTCTTGGTAGCATTTACTTTTGCTTACTAGTTTTTTGCATGCTCATTCTGTTACACATGTTAGCTTGATTTCAAATACGCCATTATCATACACAAATGTATGTTCATGCCTTTGATTAGTGTGATTGCAGATACAAGAAATTTACATATGGCATGGATGCTCACCTTCTACCCTTACTATACTGGTTGCTGGGGTCATCCACATTCGTCTCATACAAGTGCTATTGTTTCATTTTATACTTAGTATCTTTTACTACTTGTTCATACACATTTTTGACATATTGGTTATCACCCTAACATGTTAACGGGTATCTCATGTGCAACTATTGTTTTTTAGGACTACATGTTTCCATGACTACTTGTATTATTACTTGTCTTCTATTGTTCTTTATTGTTTGCAGGCCTTTCCCTTTGCATGTGTGCACACTTGACTGTTCATTACAACCATGATGGCTTTACATGTCTTGCGAAATTGTGAGTGATGTCCCTTGTTTGTAACCCGCTTTGTGTGGTCTTCTTGTTGTTTCTTACGTTTTTACACTACTGTGCTTGGTAGTTTTTCTACATTGTTTATGTTTTTTACAATGATTACATGCATGTGCTTGTAGACTAACACTTATTTTGGCTAGCCATCCTCTTTTGTGTGTGCCTTGGTTTCTACCAAGCACTTTCCCTTTCCCCCCTGCAGGGCTGAGTTGGTTATAAGGTCAGAGTGTGGTTGGTCCTCTTTTGGGGCTGCATTCTCCTTCCAAGGTTGTCGCATGCACCCCCAAAGAAGGGGGGGGGGGCATCATTGAAGGTTTCTACTAACACAACATATCTACACTGGTTCACACACAACGAGTGAGTTTAGACCAATCTACAAACTCCAAACACAACGGCCATAATAGGACATGGTGGCCTTCGGTAATTCTGTGGAGCGGTTATAGGATTAGGGGTTACAGTGGGTGGCCTCTCTACACTTCTCCGTCCAGTGGCATAGGATCACCTGAAAAACCAACGCAATACAAAGATATTTTCAACAAATTTCAACAGAAGCGGTTAGAGTTGGAGGACACAAAGCATTTCCTCCCTACACTTCTTCAGCCAGGGTGGCGTGAGATCACCTGAAAAACTCATGATGCTACAAGACATCCTTCTACATCCTTTTTCTCAACATGGATTAGGTGTACATGTTCCATTTTTCCATTTACATTTTCTATTCTAGCGTAATTTACATTTGCCTATTTTACATAATGTTTTTACATACATACATATTTGAGTACTTGATCGTTTTCTCCTTGCAGGTCCGTCGTATGAGAAACAACTAGTCAAATTGGGGGCAAAAACAAAAAATAGTGACAACGACAACACACTACGGCATGTACTTTCCATACTAACCATGTAGGTGCATTACACACATACAGCAGCTATGCATGCGTTCTATCCTAGGTTCACTCTCATCACTTTTTGATGTTTTTCATCTTTAGAATCCACGCTCCTCCACATTTTTCTTTTATTCATTCCACGCTTGAGTCTAGTCCATCAACACACTTTCTTCTACACTCTACATGGATACCAGGTACGCATCTATATCTACTTTATGTTACCAAGCTTTCCACTCATCAACATAAAGTGGGGGAAAATGTAGACACAAATATTGCACATTAGACAAATATTTAGCCCGATCGTATACTACTATTTAGAAGGTTCTCAAGTGTACAATGTACTGAGTAATCCCACCTTTTGGCCATCTTCTTCTTATATTTTATTTCATCTTTCCCACGTCATTTCCAATACTTATCACCCCATTTTCTAACATCCCCGAGTTTCTAGGCCTAAATCATGGTGCCCCAGGCTATAGTGGGGCGCCCCGAGGTGCCCTGGTCCCACCTAGGGTGCCTCGGTCTGTGCACAATCTCCTTCACTCCTTTTTGGGTCACTTCTATCTATTGGTCATCCTTATCTTCTTCTTAGTCGGCCTTGTTGGGATTAATTACGAAATTAAACTTGAGAGCCCTATAAATATAAAGCTTATAAGACCATAATAAGGGTCCTAAGTCATTGCATCCTATCACTACTATCACTCCATCTAGGGTTGCATCCATTGCATCACTTGCATCCACATAGCATCATGCATTCAAGCTAGGAAGTTTGCATCACACACACTTCATAGGGGGCATGATTCATTCTATTCCGTACACAAATGCTACTTACATTTCTATAGCTACTATTGCTCGTTATTTCACAAAGTGCAACTGGAACAAGAGCACCTAGGGCACAACATGCATACACGCACCAGAACTACATTAGGGTCCGTAATGTAGTACAACACTCAGTTATAAGTGCACTAGCTTGGCGGCTGAGGTCAATCCGAAACATTCATATGCATCTTTCATTTTTCTAGGGTTTACTACTTCTACTTGCATTACAGGACACTCTCCAGTTCATCCAACAAATCCAACACGACAGACATGAAGTATTCAAAGGCATCTAGTGATCATACCAGATTGAGGTTATGAGCATCTACAATGTCCAGAGCACCCAAATTGCAGACCAGGGCATCCTAGTACCTTCCCAGGTGCCTCTGTCATCTCAGGCAGACTAGATCCACCCTTTCTAGGGTCCCTGAGTGTTCATCTGCATTGTTGAGTTCCACTTCAATATCTGTGACAACATGCAATAGTTTGTCGTAATCAACTGAGTCTATTCCTTACGTTTCTCTTGCATATTAGGTTTGACTTTACCTAGAATAATTTGTTTGCATTCATTCCATATTGCTCTAGTTTTCTATTTACAACGTTTTAGTCCTCCTAGTTAGATTAACATTAATACCCTAGATAGCTAGGTAAGCCCATATTATTTTTAATCACATGGTGATGTGAAATAACCTTTTACTCCTTTATTTCATTACCATTTTTGATCTCCATTCGAAAAAAAATGAACGATGTGAGAAAAGGAATTGAAAAATCATCCATTGCAAAGAGAGAGATATAAATAAGGAATGTAGAAAAAAAAAGACATAACCACCCCAGATCAATATTATCACCCCCTGATTTCAGCACTTTATAATTTAGTGTGTTGAATACAATCAAGTGCAAATGTGTGTTGTGAAATAATTGGTCACTCATATTGCAATCAACATAATAACATGCAAGTGTGGAGACCACAATCAAGTTCCCGTGATCGCAACATTTCTGCACCGTAAACAAGCATAAACAAGCTAAAAAATAAGAGAATGGGTGAAAACACAGTCCTGTGTGAGAAATAACGTCTCACATTACAACAAAAACCCCCTTGGTGTAAGACTATGGTGGATGCGCTCACTAGTCTGCAAGCAATAATAAGGGTGATACAATGCAAAAAAGGGCTCAAAACGAGTCTAAGGGACCTCCAAGACGTAAAAAAGGCTCCTGGGAAGCGGGAAAACACTAGGAGAGACGCTACACACTCCAACAAAAAATGAGAAACTAAAAACATCCAATAACGCTAAAAAACACACTTCAAATTTCCCAAATAATATACTTTTAAAAATCAATGGGATAAAAAAGAGATAATAACGTTAAAAAATGACTAAAAACACAATTTTATTAAATTAAAGGTCCTAAATTAAATTAGATCCCCTAATTAAATAATAATAGCCTAGTTAAAAATTAACCCCCTTAGTTACAATTAAGCCCCTAGTTAAGATTAATTAAGTGACCACTTTTTAAATTATTAATCACCTTATCTTATTACGTTAAAATTAAAAAAACACTCCTTTAACAAAAAAAACCTTACTTTTAAATAAAAAAGCCACCTCATTAGTAAAAAAAGAACTATGTCTAAAAATTAAAAGGGCTTCGGAAGGTAAGGTTCATGAAGGGCTCGGCAATTGACATGGGGAGGCCATGCAGAGCTCGGAGCTTGAGGATGACTTGATCATCAAGACCTGAGGTGGAAGAAGATAAGGCTTGAGTGGGAGTGAGTCAGTCGTAGCAGAGTAGAGCGAGTCATGGGTTCATCAGTTGGGCAAGCATGATGAAGGGAATGAGTCTGCATGGTAGATCCATTGAATGGATAAAAATTCATATCAAGCTAAATGACAACTACAGGGCAGGAACGACATGAGCGACCAAGGATGCAAGTTGAAACAACAAGTAGGGGTTAGAATGGTGAGCTATGCAGAAAAATGAGGATGAGCGAACGTCAATGAAAAATTCAAAGCCAGGGGAGAGTCAAGGGCTGAGATATCTGGGCATATGGGGGGAGCAGGTTTGGTGAGCTCGAGCTCATAGAACACAGACCAACTCAAACACAGAGTAAAGAAACATAAAGCTTCAACTTGCTAATGCAAAAAACTTAGGGGCAGTTCTGGAAAACCCAACTTAACGCAAAACGAAATGCCCCAACACACATATGGTAAAAACCAACTCACAACAATGTAAAAAATTGACTCGATGCAAACACTAAACAACCATCCAACTAGTAGGAAAACCAACTCGATAGGATAGACAAATCGTTGAGCAGCTTGTCGAGCTAGGAAGAGAAATTAGGAAGGAATGCATAAAATCCAGGGAGGTGTAGACACTAAAATTAGGTCACACTCCCCTTTTGTCCCTTGACATATAATCACCCTTTATTACATTTACCTAGCCATGACCCCCCTTCACCCCACTAATATTAATTTAATTAATTTAATTTAATTAATGCATTATCCTCACTATATTTATTATTTAAATATCTTATTTAAATAATATCCACACATACAGTTCACTTAGACACCTCACCAAGCCAACTCAACCTAAGACCTATTCTTAGTAAGTTGCCATAACTAACTAAGACTTACCCAAACCCTAAAAATCAATGCCTACATTCCCTATAACCACATTCCTGCATGCTCACAAGAGACTCTCAGTCTAATCAGTGGGATAATGACATGAGATCTAAGGAAATCAGGAGGATCTCCCTAGTTTAGTAAACCTAGGAAATCTCGCCTTGACCGACGTCGGTTACCCCTAACCATCGCCGGTTAAGCTGGACCGCCGTCGGTTACCCCTTTTAACCCCTAAACTACCTTATTCTCAAGGTTGGAAAACATTGGGAGAAAGTTGACGAGCAAGAACACATCTCAGAGAGATAACGCATCTTCAGGGAGCAAATTCCAGTGAAAATTTCCATCCAAGGAAGGAGATTGAGCATCTTCTCCTACACAGCCATCCCAACCATGATCTGATCTATCCAAGCAAAGAGGAGTGTACATACAGCCCATGCAGAAGATTTTCTTTAGTTGGTGATCACTTGCAACCTTCAAACCCATCATCAGCACCTCCATCCCTCACACATAGGCATTCAGGAACGGAATCCAAGTAAGTATAACATCATACTTTCCTAGTCTATTTCATTTCATCATCATTTTATCATCCATTGTTTACTTTGCCCCCTATTGACCTTCTCTAATGTTTTCACCTCCATATACCCATTAAAACCTCGCCAAATCCTACTCCAGTAACCCAATATTTCACCCCGACTCACCAAAGCCCTTTGTGCAATCACAAAGGAGACCACAGCTTGTTATGTGATATTTCCAGATCTCATAGTAACCGGCACTGGTTACACCTAACCGTCGTCGATCACCCCTGACCGACACCGGTCTCTGTATTTTCCCACACAGCCTAGAACAGAGACCTACCCACCAAATTTCATCTCACCCCCATTCACCTGTGATCTACCCGAGACCTCTATCAAACCTACAGAGACCCAGAACCAATCCTTTGACCTTTGGATTCTATTCTAGCTTAGCCTGTTAGATTAGATCTATTTTTCTTATTGTGTTTTAAGTGAGATACCTAAATCATTTTAAAATAACAATAGGATTTACTTTGTTTACAACATTAAATTGTTTAAAATAGTGGACTGACAGCCATCTAGGAAGTATCATACTTCCCGGATCTAGCATACGCTAGGCAATTCACTGCCCATATTGTTTAATTCCTTCTGGTGGTCTTGTTTTCATTACAGGTAGTTCCTCCTAGCCAAAAGGAAGCTCTCACGATTAGCTGTGGATCCGGAAGTCATACGCGCACAACAACCCATCAACCAACATTTGAATAGGTATTCCTCCTACACCCATTACCCTATCTTGTTTTGTCAACACTTCAAAGAAATGATCTAAGAATCAGGTGAAACATTTTAGCACGCCTGGTGGGACCCATCCGGGGTTCCTTGCATTTCATTCATTCCTAGGAAAAAAATTGTGTGTTTGTTTCCCTTCTGAAAAGCATACACACTAATTTTCTTCCTTGGTAACCCACCTCTTCTTTCTATTTGCTCTAAAGGAAACTTTTCTTTTGGTGTAATTAAAAAGAACCATTTCTTCATGTTTTCTGCATCGTAGTGAAAGAGCATCCCTCTTCCTCTTCATCTTATTGTGTCATCCAATTTCACATTTTCGATTTGGGTTTAAAAATAAGTGCATTCCATTCTGATTTATTGCATTAGCTCACATTAATTGAGGGCAACCTATACACTGGAAGTCATGACCAGCTGATGGTTGACAAACAAATCATAGAAAAGCACTTCTATCCTTTTCTCTTTCTCTGAGTCTTACCAAACCACACAAAAATTCAAAATACATACATTCTTAAACAACATCCTACCTGGAAGAAGTTGTAGGTGATCACATGATCATGACACAGTGGGCACCCAGCTTGCTGCTCTGTCGAGTCATACTTCAGAGTGAAAGCCCGCCCCCACCATAACATACCTGAAACCTCACCTTTTAGATCTCCTTCTTTGTAGGAAGCCATCCTCACCAAAAACTCTATTTCACAATTCATGTGTTAGTCCCTAAATAGCATAAGCTAAACAAACATAATAGAAAAGGCACTCCTAGGATCACATTTTCTTAGTGTTTCTGCTTGGCTTGCATTTTGAGGTGAGAGATCATGTTCATCACTTTTTTTTTGTTCATCCTTGCATGCTCCTCATCACAACTGGTGTATTCTAGCTTCACCTGAGTGTGCCTGGGCCATATCATCATCATTCTCAGAATTTTGGGTCTGATTCTACATCAGATTTTAATTCACAACCACTTTCTTTCATCACTATTTCAATTTCACAGTAACCGTCGTCGGTTACCTCTAACCGCCATCAGTTATACCCAACTGACATCGGTTCCAGGTCCTTTTGCTAACCTACTCAAAAGGACATTTTACTTCACTTTCTTCCACTTTTCACAGTCTCTGTCACTGTCATTATTCCCATTGATGTTTTAAACATCCTCATATTTGGCATACCTGTCAAATTTTACCTTCTGCCTCATTGTTTCACTCACTGTCCATTTTTCTATAGTGACTGATAGTGGTTACCCCTTACCGACGTCAGTTTGGCCTAACTGGCATCAGTTATCCTGTTTTACATTCCAGCCACCATTTGGTACTTAATCCACTTTTTGTCTCCAGATTCACCCTTCCTTATTGTTCTCTATGTCATTTACAGAGAAGCAACCCTACCTGATCAGTATTGGTTCACATGGTGCTGACCCGAAGACAAGCAAGCACACTCGTATTCCACGCCAGTTGTCAACCACTCCCACCTAGTCCTTCACCACCTTCCATTTTATCACCAGCCATGGATCCCATCCAACCTATTACTATCACTACCAGAGATGAGGAGTTCACACGACTCCTTGACTAGAACCCTGCCGCCTTGTAGTTTTACCTTTCCCACTCATCCACTTGAGACGCCTCAGGTCAGTTGATATACGGCATGCCCGTATCTATCCCTCTGACTCTCGCACCCACTCCCGCATTGGCCCCATCTGGCTCTGTGCTGCCGCATCCACCTTACCCCCAATCATTTCGCAGTTAGGTCCTATACCCACTATGACTGCCATGTTTGTTACCTCCGTGGCCCTCATTACATCCACCGTACCCTCGACGACTACCCCAAACACAACCTCATCCACCCCTAATGTCTCACACATACCTGTAGCTACATTACCACCTCCAGTTTCAGTGACCCCTACCCCATTTCCAAATGTGGTTCTTTCCATTCCACAATCATTAGCCCCTATTGCCACTAGGGTTACCACGACCCTTCCACCCCCATATACATACTACCAACAACCTCATGTTTCATCCATTATTCATTCCGAGTACGTACCCCCTATTTCACTGCCTTCTTCTCCACCACCCTACATGGCAGCCCCATACACTGGAGTGTCACCCCTGTTATATGCCCAAAACCAACCTTCTCACACTACGGGAGGCATCCAATCATCACAACCCACCAACAACCTAATTAAATTGATGTTGGACAAGATGCAGACATTGGAGGCATCGGTTTCTGACTCCCGCAACACTCTCACCTACGATGAGATTTGCAATGAGCCTATTCACCCATCCATTCCTATCTGTTCATACCCTGTGCATTGGGAAATGCCTAAATTCAATCGTTTCAATAGTAAAGAAGACCCACAACAGCATTTATGGTCATTCAAACATGGGTGTTATCTAATCACTCATGATGATGCCTTGCTTTTGAGAACCTTTCCCATGTCCCTCACTGGACTTGCATTAGATTGGTATAGTGGGTTACCTAAACACTCTATATTCTCATTCAATCAGGTAGCCCAAGCCTTCTTGGATCATTTCTCTATCAATATCGTCAAGAAGGTTACCATGACTGATCTATATTCCACACGTCAGTATGAGGATGAATCTATCATAGATTTTGTTGCTCGCTGGTGCAGCCTGATCAATCAACTTACCTTCCAACTGCCACAAACTGAACTCATCAAGCTCTTCACATGGGCTTGCACTAGACATATCTCCCTGACCTTGTAGGTCCAAACCTTCCAAACATTCGATGAGGCATTCACTATGGCACAAAAGTTAGAGATTTGGGCCATCAAAGAGAAGAAAATTCAATTACACAATAAGAATTCGGCATTCAAGTCGAATGATACCTCTTCTTCTTCCAAACCACAAACCAATTATTCAAAAGCTAAGGGCACCACTAATGTAGTGGTACTCAAGGCCAGCCCAGCTCATCAGTCAAATCAGGCTACACCCTCATCTAATCTCTCACCTGTCTAGACTTTTCAATTCAGACGAGAGCAGCGAAAATATACCCCAATTGGGGAACCTTACTCTTTTGTCTTAGAAAAGCTTATCAAAGCTGGAGCCATCACCCTTCCACCTATAAAACCACACACTGGTTTTGACCCTGCTCACCCCATGCCCGCATGGTATAAAGAACATGATTTCTGTAACTATCATCGAGTAAAGGGGTCATAGTGATGGCAACTGCATCACTTTCAAAAATATTGTCGAAGAAATTCTTGAGAAAGGTGAGTTAACTATGGATAATCCCAACGCCACCCCCAACCAAAATCTACAAATCTTCAAAAAATTGTTTCCCAACCATGCCCCTTCATCCAATCAAACCGGTGAGACATCAACTCACGATACCCATACCCGCAAGGTTCACGCTATCTTTAACGAGGTACCTGTCACCTCCCAATTACCCCATATTCCTTCCATAGAGGAGATCCTAGCCCGAAATCCTCCTTCCGCATTGGAACCAACCTCTCTTGTTCCTTCACCAACAGAGGAACACCTTTCATCTCCTTCATCACCTACAAAGGGGTCTTCTGCTAACATTGAGCCCATCTCACCCCTAGCTTCATCACTTAGAGAACCTTTACCTACAGTACCTCCTCCACCCATAGAGGAGCTCCCATTATCTCCTCCACCCATAGAGGAGCACCCATTGCCTCCTCCACCCACAAAGGAGCACCCATTTGTTCCTCCACTTATAGAGGAGCTCCCATCATCTCCTCCACCTATCATAAACCCAGTTGAGATATCTTTGCCTCTTGCCGAGCATTCTCCATCAGCTACCCAGAATCTCGCCGACCTACTTTTGGCTCTCTTACCCATGAAAGTTGAAGCTAGCCAATTCCCCGTCTCTAAGACACATTTTACGGGAATTTCCATTAGGTCCTCACCAACTCCACCCACAGACATGTCGTTCTCACATTTGGCCGATCACTTAGATTATGTGGATAGGGCTTTACTATGGGGGCACCTCTTACTCCCCGTCTCAACACAGATGCAGAGATCCCTCGCTGATACCTCCACTATCTACCCAAACACATTTCGACCAATCAAACCAAATACAACCACCTCTGTCACAACCCCTTCCATGATACCTGTTAGCGCTCAAACCACACCCTTACCCATAACCCAACCTACATCTAAACCCAAACCCACACCTACAACATTTTCCTCAACTAAACCTATTACCACTTTAGGGGTCACCCCGACCACCAACCTTACTCATCCACCTATTAAACTAGATTTATTTGCATCCTCCAACGTCAATACCACACCCACTCCAACACCCAAACCAAAGAAACAAACTCATCGACCTCATACCCCAACTGCACCAATCACACCTGCACTTGTCCCATCTATCTTAAGACCTCAGTTGCCCAACATGGTCAAGCAACCTTCACCCATCCATAAACCAATAACACAACAACCCATTCCTTCCTCACAAACCTCTAACCTACCTAGGCACACAACACGACTTACACCCGCACCTGCAGTCTTTTTACCACCAATACCTGTAATATCCTCAGCTATTGCTTCACTACCCACTACACTTCAGTCATTTTCCCTCACACCCCAAGCACGACCCGCGTCATCTACCTTCATAACACCCCCATTATCCCTGTGGGTAACTTGCCCTCTTCCTCCATCTACTTTTCCTTCTAGACCTCGTACACCCACATCACCTTTACCCAAGAAGGTGCAACCCAAAAACAAAACCCCACTACCCCACAACAAGGTAGTCAAAACAACCACACACCCTCCTACCCATTCATCTATTGTACCCCTACCCAGACAAACATGACTGATACCTAAAACCACACCGGCACCTAAACCCCGTAGCTCGACCCATTCCTACTCTTCCAAAAATAGTTCCTCGACAATCAACCACACCTACACCCAAACCCACATTCACTTCCCATTGTGATCCACTAGCAGGGTCCTATGCCAAAATTTTAACCAACCTCCTTGAGACTTCTGTTATCACATTACCACCACTCCGACCTTACGACCCCCTCAAACCCAAGCCAAAAGGGTTTGATGATATTAAAATTTTTGCATACCATCATGTGCCAGGGCATGATGTGGAGAACTGCAAGGCCTTGAAAACTATCCTTATCCAATTGTGTCCACCAGAAACCAACTTTGATGACAACGACCTTCTTGATGAGGATCCTTCTTCACCGACAACCTTTCTCACACTTCCCACTCAACAACCACAACCTCCACCCTCACCACTCCTAGAGCCACCCTCAAGATTTGAAATTAACATGGTTCGCATCAGATAACTTGCCACGCCACCATCCCAATGTCATTGCGTCCAACTCACCTCACAAGGCTTTTCTCCTCTGGTAGGTTTTTTCCCTTCATGTCGTTATACCACTCATCCTACACCTTCTCCATTTGCCAACTCCCCTCAAATCAACATGATACACGTCACTACACATGCACAAAAGGGAAAAGAAAAGGAAACTGACCCACCAACCAATCCTATACCCAACATACCATCTGCACCCATACCTAAAATCACTATCTGCGGCCCCCACATACCCCATTTCTAATGGCGTCACACATCGCATCATGCTCAAACAATTACACCAATCTCCACTCAAAATTTCCTTATACGACCTCATCCAAACCTCAGAATCCCATCGTCAAGCCCTCATGGAGGTTCTTCAATCTATTGAGGTTTTACCCAATGACCCTACACCCGTAGCCTCCATTATCACACCCCATCATGTGGCCTCTCTCACCAAATTACCACCTTCATCTTCACCCCATCTTGTTCACCAAGTGGCCTCCCTTAGCTTCTCAGAGGAAGAGATCCTGCCACACCAAAACGATGACCCAGACCCATCCCTCTTCATCTCTATCCACATTGATGACATATACGTATGCCGTGTGATGATTGATGGAGGCGCTAGCATTAACATCATTTCATCCCATGCATTTACTCAAATGTCACATACCTGACAATTGCATGCATAAACATCTAGTCATGTTGCGTTCATTCAACGATGCTATCACCTCCACACTAGGCACTGTCATCCTTCACGTTTATGTCGGCCCCCAGACTATTCCAGAATAGTTTTATGTTTTAGAGGGGGAATTCCAATATAACTTGTTGCTTCGTAGACCCTGGATCCATGTCATGATGTTGCGTTCCTTCCACTTTGCATATCGTTGTGTAAAGTTTGAACATGAAGGACACACTTATACCATTCTGGCTGACCCATCACCTTTCAAAACATGTAACATGCTTTACCGACCTAATGATGTGCTCATACCTATCAAGTCGTCTACCTCCGCAACCAATACTACTTCACCTACGCCTCCACCTACTAGTACAGCTGTTACTTTCACCACACATACCTCCTCCATTCCTACCACTTACTATAACCTCCATGGCTGACCCATTAGCTTCCCAATCCATTAACTCCACCTCTGCATCAACCTCTGGACACACCATCCATTCCATCTACCTACATACCAACCACTGACCCATTGGAAGGTGTTTTTCAATGCCTCACTCTAGGGGAGTAACGCCTATATAGTGTCAACACATTCCTTACTCCTCAAGAGTATGGAAGCCTTCACCAACACCCTCACTATGATCACCATATAGGAGAACACCTCCTTTATGGTCCTCCTCATCTTCGTACTAGTCTCACCTATAGGGGACTTGATACTACCACTTACACACCTGAACCACCATCACAAACCCACCCATTTTCTGCTGACTTCCAATCACTTACCAATCACCATTTCACCCACACCTTCCTGCACCACTGTGCGTGGAAGGGTTTTGGTTTTGGATTTTATGAGCAAGGCTACCATATTGTTATTCCATGTACCACCCGCAAACATAACGACCGTAGTGGTATCAACTTCCCCAAACCTCCTACCAAACAGGCCTGCATTGAACTCATTGAGGACACTAGCCCTTCTCCACCTTCATCTTCATCACCACCTTAACCCACTCCACCTTCATCACCACCCTCACCGACGGAGTCGATGGATCCTGAATTTATCCCCCCCTAACTTTTTTTTTTCATAAACACCATTTCCTTGGGGCCTTTGACTTATCAACGCGAAGGTGAGGCCTCTTCCACTCTTCCATTCCTGTATCCTAAAATGATCGATGACGACACACCTATAATTAATGTCGTTTAATGTCAAGATGATGAATCCATACTCACCTACCTTGGTGCAGAAGACTCATATATTCATCGGTCGTTATCCTCTGAGATGCAAACCATGTTGAATGAATCAACTATTGAGATCAAAATTCATACTCAGGATGACCCGCAAATCCTAAAGATCGGACAATATTTAGACACTACTGAACAGGAAGCCATAACTTCTTTTCTCTGAGATCATAACCATGCTTTCACTTGGTCTTACCCAGACATGCCCTGTATTGACCCCACCATAGTGGTCCACAATATCGTAACCGTTCCTGATGCCAAACCTATCAAAAAAAAGCTGAGGAAAATGCACCCTTGCATTGCTCTTCTCGTCAAAGAAGAACTTCAGCACCTTCTTTTTGTTTCCTTCATCTTACCCATTGATTATCCTTGTTGGATTTCTAATATTGTCCCTGTTACTAAAGCAATAGGGGGACTCCACGTTTGCACGGACTTCTGTGACATCAACCTAGTCTGCCCGAAAGACGAATTTCCCTTGCCCGGTATTGATCAACTAGTTGACCTCACCGCTGGTCATGAGATGCTCCCACTCATGGATGGCTTCTCCGGTTATAACCAAATTTTTCTTGCCCCAGAAGATCAACACAAGACCACATTCATCACCCCTTGGGGAACCTTTTATTATCGAGTAATGCTTTTTGGTCTTAAAAATGTTGGTGCTACATATCAGCGTGCTATGACTTACATCTTCCATGATATCATGCATCACATATTGGAAGATTACGTGGATGATCTCTTGGCCAAATCTAAATGTCGCTCCAAGCACCTCACCGTCCTTGAAACCATCTTTGACTGCCTCATTAAATATTACATCCGCCTTCAGCCTAAAAAGTGCATCTTTGCGGTTCTTGTTATCTAAAATTCACCCCCCAGAGTTAATTTGATAACATGCATCAGAGTTTTCAGTTCCAAGCAAGTAGATTGATTCAGGAAAAAATTGTGAAAATCGGCTAAGTCCTTGTCCTAGGAACAGTTGGGACATTCGGGACACCAAGGCGCGGTTCGGCCGAAACGCCTCCAGGCGGCCCGCGAAGCACTGGGACAAGTGGAACAAATGTACGCGAAGGGCGCGAACCGGCCGGTTCGGCCGAAAAGGAAAATTGGGACACAGGGACAATCGGGCCGTCGGGACGCGAGGGATGCAGAAAGCTGGCTCGGCCGAAGGAGAAGAAAAATGACTAACTGCTCGGGACATTTGGGCCTTGAGGACGCGAACCACCTAGATCAACCGAAATGGAGAACTTTCGTACTAAACAGTTGGGACATCTGGGCCGCGAGGATGTGAAGGACGCAAAAAGGTGAAGTGGCCGAGAGCAAAGGAAGCCATTTCGGGCGGTTCGGAAGTTTTTGTCCTGCGAAGCACTAGGACATTTGGGACAAATGGACGTGAAGGACGCGAACCGGTCGGTTCGGCCGAAACAGGAAACTTCAGCACAAGGACAATTGGGACAAAGGGACGCATGGGACGCGGGAAGCCGGAGGAGCCGAAATCCAATCAGATCACGCCACGTGTCACCGACAGAAAAGGGACGAGGAAGCCCATTTCGGGCGGATCGGAGGATTCTGTCCCGCGAAGCACTGGGACATCCGGGATAAAAAGACGCGGTGGACGCAAAAGAGCCGGCAGACCCGCAGACCAACCAGATCATGACACGTGTCACAAGGAGAAAGGTCCAAAGGTCAAAGGGTGAGTTTTCGAGCACTGATCCGAACCAATGAAATAGTGCCACGTGTCCAAGTTTAAGGGCCCACAAGGAAATTTCAAAGGAAAGCCCACGAAAAGGTGGAGAGAGGGAATTGCTCAGTGAATCAGAGCCTGCCACGTGTCGTCCAGATGGCAGAACGCGGGAAAAGATTGTAAAACCTGTTCTTGCCTGTTTTGTGCCCTAAATCTTCAGACCTTCATATCTTTCGATCCAGAGCTCAGGTTTGCACGTTCTTTATATCAACAGAAAGCTGTTGAAATTCTCTACATGATTTTGGGATCAATCTTGCATTTTGGTGCAGTTTGGAGGGAGAAAATTAAGAAAAAGTCTCTGATGTGTGGTGATAGATAGAAGTAATGCTTCAACAACCAACTTTAATGCAGCAGATAGCTCGCCGCTCCTGTTAGACAGCCCGCCGTTTTGCCAGGATCCGCCGCTTCTACCATAATGAGATGATTTTAAATGCTACCAAGAAGTGGTTGGGGCAGATTCTAGATTTCCTCTCTCTTCCCCCTCATTTCTTCATATATATTGTAAAGAGGAGCCTTTTTAACGATCGGACATTTTTTATTTTGCATCCCCCCTTCTTCCCTTGCTTGCAAGAGAATTCATGGAGCTTTCAAACCTCCCATATGGATTGTAATGCCAGTTTTTCTTCTGCCTCTTGGCCATTGCAATGTACTGTATCGACTCTTGAGAAATAATATATATGTTTGTGATTGATTCTCAACCCTCTCATGTATTCATTGTTGTCAGTTTTGATCTCTTATTGCAGTTTGGTTACCTGTGCATGGTGTTTGTATTGCATCTATGTGGTCTATGTTAAATTTGCAAAACGAGTGCCTAACATTCCTCGGTGCATCACCTTTGTAGTTTAGGTTTTATTCTATGCATTTTCTTACCCTGTCTCCTTGGCAAGTTAGATTAGGTTTTAGTAAACCCTCTGCATTTTTTGTATGCATCTGAACAGAGGAATAGGAACCAGCCTTCTCTAGAGAATATTTTTTATCTTTACAAGTCCCACACTTGGAGAAAGGATTCCATGTTGTGCAATCACACTGGATGCTAGAGTGATCAACCTAGGAGCCTGATCTACATCCAGGGTTGCTGTGAGTCTGCAACAACAGTTTTGGCACGCCTGGTGGGACACTAGAGGTATCATTTTTATTACAGAAAAGTTGATATGCATCTGTTGTAGTTTTCTTGCTTATAAGAGCTATTATTTGCATATCTGGCAACTCCACTGGGGAAGAATCAACTGGTTTCGGCAGTGCAGGCCTGAAAACTCATGAGAAGAATCACCACAAGGTCAAGAGTTGGAGAAGAAGAAGTGTTGTTTTAATACCTACAGTTATATCCAAGAAAAAGGCAAAGAGGAAGAAGGATTCAAAGGTCTCCATCTCCACCAAACAGAACTCTCTCAACTCCTCCACCTGATAGGCCTTTCATTCAATATACAAGGGTTTTAAGATCAATTAGAATGGCTCAGAACAACCCCTACATCAACTTCACAGGTAGCAGCCCACTTGCTCTCAATGCACAACATCCAGTCCCTATTGCAGCCTTGAAGAACATTCCCTACTTCACCGGAGAAAATCAGACTACTCCAGGTGATCATGTTAAAGATATTGCTAACCTTTGTGTAATCCATGAAATTAATGAAATGCAAGTGGCTGTCAAGTTACTGGCATCTTCCTTCAAGGGTAAAGCATTACAATGGTTTAGGAGCCTTGGAGCTGGTTCTATCACAAACTGGAATCAGCTGTGTATTGCACTTCACGAGCAATTTGGAGAGAAGGGAGACAACTTGTCTCTTTTGGAGCAGCTGACGACTATCAAGAGAGCTCCCAATGAGCAGCTGGCCGATTTCAACTTCAGATTTCAAAGGTCTTGGGATAGGATTCCAGTGGTAGTCAGGAAAACAGAAGAAGGTGCTTTTCTATATTACCTTAAAGCTTTAAATTCTGATATTTCTATGTTAATTCAATCCATGGGAGGCACAAAAATCCCTATGGCTTATAGCATTTCCATTAGAGCCGAAAACTGTCTTATTCAAGCTGGTAAACTGGCTCCTAGGCCTCCCATGCCCTTGTATCCAAACTTAGAAAATCCAAGCACTAGTCAAGCACCCACTTTGGCTCCTGTTCCCACCCCTAGAAATCAGAGTTCAAATGAAGCTTCCACTTCATCTCCAAGTGCCCCAAATGAGCTCCAAGAGGTCATGAAACAGTTGCAAAACCTAGGCAATGAGCTGGTTACTCTCAAGAGGCAGCAAACCCAAGGTTTCAGACCTTCCTATCAACCCCAAGCCTAATAGGCAGCCATACCAACCACAAAGACCACCTAATCCAGCTGCAAATGTGAATCAAACAAGGTCTCCTGCCAATAGACCATTCCATCCCTATAATCCAAATGCCATATCTGCCTCTAAGGCATTAGTGCCAACACAAAACAACATTGCTTAGGAATATGACTGGTGCTTTCCATGCAACGAGCCTCATAACCAATCCATGTGTTTCAATGGTGCTCTCAATCAAGCACTAATGGTGACAACTACTAGTGTGGAGGGAAAGGGCAGTCAAGGAAACAGTCAACAACAAGAAACATTCCAACAACAATCAGCCCCAAATGACACCACATTGGTGAACTGGCAAGCAGAAGATTTCTGTGTCATGAATCAAGCAGTTTCTCAAGGTGTCGCAACCAACACAAGGTCAAAGAGGAGAAATTTGGGTGAAGAACAGCCGTTAACCCCAGCTAATCCACAACCTTCCACGGCTCCACAAATGATTGGCAAGCAGAGTCCAGTTTCAAATACACAAGGGCAGCCAAGAACAACCCCTAGGCCAACTCAAATGCTAGCTGTTGTTGCCCACGTGCAAGGAGTAAACATGCAAACCAAAGGACAGCAGAGAGATTCTTCATCACCATTCAGTATCATTGATCAGATGAAGAAGACAAATGTCAACATATCAATGTGGGAATCCCTATCTATCCCAGGCCTAAGAGATCTGCTACAAGCTGCCATGAAGGATTGGCCAACTTCGAATCAGTGGGTTCAGATGTAAGACAAGGTGCTTACAAATGCTGCCCAGCCTGAAGGATGTCATGGAGCACAACAAGGTAAGATGTTGAAGCCCCCTCCTTTCTACATTTCGTTGATCATTGGAAATCAGCTAGTACATAATTGCATGATAGACTCTGGAGCAAGTAGCTCAATAATACCTAAATAGATAGCTAATCAGCTAGGAATCCAGTATGAAATAACATCTAAAGGGGTAGTGCAGCTAGATGGGACAGCAATAGCAACAGTTGGAGTGATTAAAAACTTGAGTCTTACCTTGCATGCATGTCCAAATGTTGTTGTCGTACAAGATGTATCAATCATAGACCTTCCACCACTCTTTGCCCTTTGTTTGTCAAGGGACTTCACAGCCAAGATTGGGGGGTATTTGTCTACTGATTGGTCACACATGCTGTTCAGAACAAGATATGGAACTAAGGCTACAATTAGGTCTGAACCTATTGCAAACTTCCATATTGAGCCTTACACTCCAAGTTAGGGTTAATGCCAATTGCTCAGCATTTGATCAAGAAGATCACCCTAGTACTGATGAGGCTAACACCAAGGTTGGAAGTATCCCAGACCTAACTCTTGATGAATTGGGAAAACAAGATACATGCTTTTGATCGCTATCAAGAAGTGGAAGAATCTGAGCTGGGAGTCTATTGTATACACGAAGAAAATCAACCTGTTCATAGCATCACCAAGCCAAGCCATAATGATGACAATGAGGTATGGCAGCTATTTTTTGACGGATCAAGGAGTAGGCAAGGTTCAGGAGGTGGAGCCATGCTTGTTTCACCTCAAGGAATAAAGTACTATTCAGCTTTTAGATTTCAATTTGCATGCTCCAATAACACTGCTGAATATGAAGCCTTGGTGCAAGGGATGCATTGGGCAATCAAGAGAAAAATAAAGAATCTGCAAGTCTTTAGGGACAGTGAATTGATTGTAAATCAGGTCAAGGGACGGCATGCTGCCAAGAATGATCTACTCAAGTGCTACAAGAACAGGGTGTGGGACCTCATGGAATATTTTGAAGGTTTTGGCATCGAATCCATTCCCAGGAAAGAGAATCAAGCTGCTGACAGGCTTGCAGCAGTAGGGGCAGCCTTTGACATTATGGAAAGCATTCAACAAGACAAGGTACAACCAAACATCCACGTGATTGTGAGGCCTTCAGTGCCGGATAACAATGTCAGTTGGCAAGTGTTTGAGAATGACCAGAAAATTATTAATTTCCTACAAGAAGAAGCTGAATTCTCAGCTAGGAATCAGGACAGACTAGAGCAGCAGTATGGGGATCAAGTAGTGCAGCTGCGGACAAACAAGCTTCCCAAGGGTTTAGTAACGTTGGAGTCTATCTTCAACCCTAACGACCAGTTCCGTAAAGAAAAGGCTAACATACAGGTCAAGAGGGAAGATTCAGAGCCAATTCCGGTTGGGGAAGGCAAAACACTTCAAATTGGTAAAGTGGCCACTGAGCAGGAGAAATCAGATTTCATACAGCTTTGCCAAGAATTTCCAGATGTCTTCGCTTGGAGCTATGAAGACTTGAGAGGATTCAATCCGAATTTGGCACAACATACCATAGAATTAGATCCTAATGCTAAGCCCATCAGGCAGAAGCAGAGACCTGTTAACCCTCACATTGAGCCTCTAATGAAGAAAGAGCTAAATAAGCTAATAGAGGCAAGCATTATATTCCCGATCAAGCACTCAAGCTGGGTTTCTAACTTGGTTCCGGTCAGGAAGAAGAGCGGAGAAATCAGGTTGTGTGTGGACTTCCGAGACCTCAATAGGGCATCTCTCAAAGATCATTACCCACTTCCTTCAATGGAACAAATATTGCAAGTAGTATCCGGTTCAGAGAGATTCTCTCTCCTAGACGGCTACTCAGGGTATAATCAGGTGATGGTGAAAGAAGATGACCAGTTCAAGACGGCTTTCACCACCAAATGGGGGACCTATGCCTACAAGAAGATTCCATTTGGGCTGTCCAACGCTGGTGCTACCTTTCAAAGGGCAATGGACATGGCATTCAAAGGCTTGATCAACAAGATAGTGCTGATATACCTAGATGATATCACTGTCTTCTCAAAGAATGCAGCAGACCATCTCTTTCACCTCAGGCAAGTGTTTCAGAGGTGTAGAAATTTTGGAGTGTCTTTGAACCCCAAGAAGTGCATCTTTCTTGCACATGAAGGAAATATTTTAGGCCATATTGTCTCCAAAGAGGGATTGGCAATTGATCCAGAGAGGGTTGAAGCCATAAGAGCACTACCACTGCCAAGTCACAAGAAGGCTCTTCAAAGTTTCTTGGGAAGGATCAATTTTGTCCGCAGGTTTATCCCAGATTTTGCAGCCCTTGTCAAGCCCATCACCAAAATGTTAAAGAAGAGCATGGCTTTTAAGTGGACTGCAGAAGGCAAGGAGAGTTTTGAAGCAATCAAAGAAGCTATCTCTCAAGCACCAACTCTCATCAACCCAGACTTCTCCAAGGATTTCATCCTCTATGCATTTGGAGGTGATGACACTATTTCTGCCATTCTGGTACAGCAGAACAAAGATAATGATGAGCAGCCGATTGCCTTTTTCAGCCAGAGCCTAGATGACTGCGAGGTGAGGTACTCTTTTATTGAAAAACATGTACTTGCAGTAATCAGAAGCTTGAAGAAATTCAAGCATTTAGTCTCAAACAACAAGGTCCAGTTGCTGGTCTCACATGCTGGAGTTAAGGACTTCCTCCTCAACAAGGATTTGAATGAGAAAAGGGCAGGTTGGATCACCCGTGTCATGGAGTATGACATTGATATCAAGATCACCAAGCTGGTAAGAGGGAAAGGAATGTGTGAGCAGCTGGTTTTGGGGAAGCAAAAGGAAGTATGCAACGAAGAAGAGACTATTTTGACAGTCCAGGACAGCCATGAGCCAAGTGGCAATCAAGAAGAAGACAATGCTTCCCCCACTCCTTGCTGGACCCAAGGTATTATGCACTTCCTAGACACAGGCCTATGCCCTCCAGAGATGAACAAAACCCAAAGGAGACATTTCAGATTGCAGGTTGTCCCGTATGCCATTGTTGATGGAGTTTTGTTCAAGAAAGATGTAAATGGAGTGCTGCTGAGATGCATTAGCACAGGTCAGATTCAAAGGGTGTTGGAAGAGTTTCATGGTGGACCAGCTGGTGGTCATTTTGCACCAAGAGTGACAGCTCTAAAAATCATGAAGGCTGGTTATTATTGGCCTAAAATCTTCAGTGATTGCTATGCATGGATCAAGAGGTGTAAGAATTGTGCATTCTTCACAGGAAAAGAGAAGTTTGCTGCCCTTCCATTGCATCCAATCTCAGTTGACCAGCCATTCATGCAATGGGGTTTGGACTTCATTGGAGTCATTAATCCCAATTCAAGCCAAGGGCACAAATGGATTTTGACAGCCACAGACTACTTCACCAAATGGACAGAAGCAAGTAGCACTCAAAGAGGCAAATGAGTCTAGCATCTTAGACTTTTATGAGGGAATAACAACCAGATTTGGTGTACCTGCCACAATAATCTCTGATAATGCATTGGCATTCATTGGATCTAAGGTGACTGAGTGGGCTGTCAAGAATGGTATTTACCTAAGCACTTCATCAAACTATTACCCTCAGGGTAATGGCCAGGCCGAGTCTACAAACAAGAACTTGTTGAGGATCATTAGGAGAACTCTTGATGAGAATCAGAGGTCTTGGCATACCAAGCTGAAATCAGCCTTATGGGCTGATAGGATCACTCCCAAAAGATCCACAGGTAACTCTCCATTCAGGCTTGTCTATGGAAGAGAGGCAATCTTGCCCATGTCACTTGAGTTGCCAACATTGGAACTCATGAAGCAGCTGGAGTTACTTGAATTTGAGCCCATGGAGGTGAGGTATGCAGAGTTGATGGAGCTGCAAGAGATCAGAAATCAGGCATCCCAAGCAATGGAAAAGGATCAAGCTTTGATCAAGAAAGACCTTTGATAGGAAGGCCAAAGGATAGATCTTTTCAAGTTGGAGATCTAGTGTTGAAATGGGATGTGGATAGAGAAAAACCGGGAAGGCATTCAAAATTTTATGCCATTTGGAGTGGCCCATACATGGTCACAAAGTGCAAGAGCAGCAATGCTTTCCAATTGGCCTCATTGGATGGTGAAGAACTGCAGATTCCAGTAAATGGAATCTATCTCAAACATTGCTACTGAAAATAAAAGGTTCACCCTTGTAAATATTAGCCTAGATTTCAATTCCTCTAAGTGCGTATGCACATTGTCTTGTTGTAGTTAGGTTTCAGTTTCCCTAAGTGCTTTGGCGCAGGTTTTGTCGCTCCTAGATTGAGTTTTTACAGTTCAGCGTGCTCTCGTGGAGGGAGTTGCAGTATCAGGCTCATTTCAGGACATTGCTTATGACTCCATGCCCAATGGATCGCTAAAAGGCCACTGATCTTCTACCTAGCAGGCAGGTGACCCCGAAAAGTCACCAAATTGTTATCTAAAATTCACCCCCAGAGTTAATTTGATAACATGCATCAGAGTTTTCAGTTCCAAGCAAGTAGATTGATTCAGGAAAAAATTGTGAAAATCGGCTAAGTCCTTGTCCTAGGAACAGTTGGGACATTCGGGACACCAAGGCACGGTTCGGCCGAAATGCCTCCAGGTGGCCCGCGAAGCACTGGGACAAGTGGAACAAATGTACGCGAAGGGCGTGAACCGGCCGGTTCGGCCGAAAAGGGAAAGTGGGACAAAGGGACAATCGGGCCATCGGGACGCGAGGGACGCGGAAAGCCGGTTCGGCCGAAGGAGAAGAAAAATGACTAACTGCTCGGGACATTTGGGCCTTGAGGACGTGAACCACCCGGATCGGCCGAAATGGAGAACTTTCGTACTAAGCAGTTGGGACATCTGGGCTGCGAGGACGCAAAGGACGTGAAAAGGCGAAGTGGCCGAGAGCAAAGGAAGCCATTTCGGGCGGTTCGAAAGTTTTTTTCCCGTGCAGCACTGGGACATTTGGGACAAATGGACGCAAAGGAATCGAACCGGCCGGTTCGGCCGAAATGGGAAACTTCAGCACAAGGACAGTTGGGACAAAGGGACGCATGGGACGCGGGAAGCCGGAGGAGCCGAAAGCCAATCAGATCACGCCACGTGTCACCGGCAAAAAAGGGACGAGGAAGCCCATTTCGGGTGGATCAGAGGATTCTGTCCCACGAAGCACTGGGACATCTAGGATAAAAAGATGCGGTGGATGCGAAAGAGCCGGCAGACCCGTGGACCAACCAGATCATGACACGTGTCACAAGGAGAAAGGTCCAAAGGTCAAAGGGTGAGTTTTCGAGCACTGATCCAAACCAATGAAATAGTGCCACGTGTCCAAGTTTAAGGGCCCACAAGGAAATTTCAAAGGAAAGCCCACGAAAAGGTGGAGAGAGGGAATTGCTCAGTGAATCAGAGCCTGCCACGTGTCGTCCAGATGGCAGAACGCGGGAAAAGATTTTTAAAACCTGTTCTTGCCTGTTTTGTGCCCTAAATCTTCAGACCTTCATATCTTTCGATCCAGAGCTCGGATTTGCACGTTCTTTATATCAACGGAAAGCTGTTGAAATTCTCTACATGATTCTGGGATCAATCTTGCATTTTGGTGTAGTTTGGAGGGAGAAAATTAAGAAAACGTCTCTGACGCGTGGTGATAGACAGAAGTAATGCTTCAACAACCAACTTTAATGCAGCAGACAGCTCGCCGCTCTTGTTAGACAACCTGCCGTTTTGCCAGGATCTTCCACTTCTACCATAATGAGATGATTTTAAATGCTACCAAGAAGTGGTTGGGGCAGATTCTAGATTTCCTCTCTCTTCCCCCTCATTTCTTCATATATATTGTAAAGAGGAGCCTTTTTAACGGTCAGACATCTTTGTTTTGCATCCTCCCTTCTTCCCTCGCTTGCAAGAGAATTTGTGGAGCTTTCAAACCTCCCATATGGGTTGTAATGTCAGTTTTTCTTCTGCCTCTTAGCCACTGCAATGTACTGTATCGACTCTTGAGAAATAATATATATGTTTGTGATTGATTCTCAACCCTCTTATGTATTCATTGCTGTCATTTTTGATCTCTTATTGCAGTTTGGTTACCTATGCATGGTGTTTGTATTACATCTATGTGGTCTGTGTTAAATTTTCAAAATGAGTGTCTAACATTCCTCGATGCATCACCTTTATAGTTTAGGTTTTATTCTATACATTTTCTTACCCTGTCTCCTTGGCAAGTTAGATTAGGTTTTAGCAAACCCTTTGCATTTTTTGTGTGCATCTAAACAGAGGAATAGGAACCAACCTTCTCTGGAGAATCTTTTATTATCTGTACAAGTCCCACACTTGGAGAAAGGGTTCCATGTTGTGCAATCACACTGGATGCTAGAGTGATCAACCTAGAAGCCTGATCTGCATCCAGGGGTGTTGTGAGTCTGCAACAACAGTTCTCTCAGGAAAGCTCCTGGGATTTATTATTTCCCTCCATGGTATAGAAGTTGACCCTGCTAAAGTCAAGGCCATCCTTGAAATGCCTCTGCCTACTAACCTTCACCAACTTCATAGCCTGCAAGGTAAATTATAGTCCATTCACCGTTTCCTTTCACAATTATCTGATCGGTGTCAACCATTTCATCATCTGCTTAGGAAGGATGTCTCCTTTAAATGGGATGATGACTGTCAGAAAGCTTTTGAGGCCCTAAAACAATACCTTCTCCAACCACCCGTACTCATTCCACCTAAAGATGATCAACATTTTTACCTATACATATCAGCTACCGATCATTCCTTGGGAGCCATGCTCGCTCATCACGACAAACAACACAGGGAGCAAGTGGTTTATTACATAAGTCGTACTATTTTATACCATGAAACCTGATACAACCATCCAGAAAACTTTGCTTAGCCTTAGTTTTCATTTCCACCAAACTCTGCCATTACCTACTCAATATGACCAACACCGATCCCTTACACTTCATGTACGCCAAACCTTATCAAAATCAGCGTGCCGCACGAATGGCTTATGCTTTTAGCTAATCTTGACCTCACATTCATTCATCAAAAGTCCATCAAGGGCCAAGCTATCGCCGACCAACTGGCTGACGCACCTATTTCCAGGGATCAACCCTCTAATTTTGACTTTCTTGATGAGTTAATTGTTAATCTTTCCTTGGATGAACCCCCTTACCAAATGACACTATTTTTTTACGGTTCCAAGTGTCAGCATGGGGGCGGGACTGGTGTTATCCTCATTCCTCTGGATGGAGAACCCATGCCTTTGTCTTTCGAACTAGTCTTTGAATGCACCAGCAATATTGCCGAGTACGAAGCGCTCGTACTAGGTCTCCAAACTACATATGCCCTATATGTCAAATCAATCCACATCTTTGGTGATTCACAATTGGTCGTCAACCAAGTCAATGGTATGTACCAATGTCGTAACGAGATACTTCAAAAGTATAAACATCATGTAGACATACTTTTGACCGCCTTTGATCATTACACCCTTCAAACCATCCCACGTTCAACCAACAAATTTGTCGATACCATGGCCTGCTTAGCTTCCCAAATACCCACTTCCCCTGTCAATTCCAAAATCTTTGTCATCATACAACACCTTCATTCAACTTCTTATTTACCTCATGATGTTTACTCAATCGGAACCGACACCCCTGACCCGAGTGACCTTTGGTATAAACAGTACTCCAACTACCTTTCTGTCTCCATCTTACCCCCTGATCTCACCCATAACAGACAACGCACCTTCCTTAAAAACGTCTCTCGTTTCATCATCTTGGGGGGACTCCTCTATAAGTGCGGATTTGATGGTAGTCTCTTATGATGCCTCACAAGTTTTGAAATTCCTTATACCATTAAGGAGGTTTATGATGGCATATGTGGAGGTCACTTTAGTGGCCTTGCTATTGCTAAGAGTATTCTTCGCCTAGGCTATTATTGGCTGACCCTTAACCATGATTGTTGCGACTATGTCAAACGTTGTGTAAAATGTCAACAACATTCCAACCTTCATCATACACCCAGTCAAGCCTTATAGGTTTCTTGTGACCTTTGGCCTTTCTCTCAATGGGGTTTGGATCTTGTTAGATAAATCAATCCTCATTCTTCCCAACGCCATCAATGGATCATAACTGCTACCGAATACTACAAAAAATGGGTGGAAGCCATAACACTCATCTCCATGAAAGCCGAGAAGATATGTGAGTTCATTAACCATCACATCATTTGTCGCTTTGGTGTTCCTCATCACCTCATCACTAACAATGGAAAACAATTCAAAAACAAAACATTACAAAAACTTTGCGATGCCTTCGGCATTCAGCTTAGTTTCTCATCACCTTATTACCCATAAACCAACAGCCAAGCTGAATCCACTAACAAAACCCTCAGCAAAATTCTCATAAAAGTGGTTGATGATACTGAGAAGGATTGGAAAACGCACATTCCTTTTGCCCTATGAGCATACCACACTAGTATTCACACTTCCACTGTGGCCACACCCTTTTCACTTCCCTACGGTACAGAGTTTGTTCTACCTCTCAAAGTCCAGATCCCCTCACTCTGCATTTCTCTCCATGACATGATTACTGATGATGAATTTCGTCAGGGCCGCTTAGCACAACTAGAGTTATTAGGCAAACGCCATCTTAACGCTCTAGATCACCTTCAAGTTTACCAACAATGTATCAAACATGCTTATGATAAACATGTTCATGAACGAACCTTCTAAGACGGTGACCTTGTCTTGAAAGAAAATCAACACGTAACCAAAACAGAAAAAGGTAAATGGGGAAAATTCACTCCTAATTGGCTTCGACCATACATCATAACTCATACCTATGGATCAGGTGCTTATCGTTTATGCTCACTTGATGGTAAGCCTGAACCTGAGCCCCTTAACGCATTGCATCTTCGACCATTTTATTATTGAATCGTTGTCCTACCTCACCCTTTGTCTGTTTAAAGGCTCATCCCTTGAGTGTTATCCACTCCATACACCTCCTTAACGATTAAACAAGAATCATGTGAGTACCCATCACTTGTTATCTTCTCTTGAATATGTGTACCACACCACTGCACATAGCATGATTCTCATGGATACTTTTTGTCTACCTTTAGATGAGATCCCACGGTCATTCCACCTTGACTTCTGAACAAGAGTCCTATCCTCCACCTTGGTCTTGTCCATGACTTCAATGACCTCACATGGGACCAAACTCCTTGAATCAAACTTCTAATAAAAGATGACTCCCTCAAAAGGAAATCTTCCTCTCGACAAAATTGTTGCTATAAATAGATTGATCCCTCAAAGGATAGCTATGTGAAGCTTTCAAAAAAAAAAGAGAGAAACCGAAACTTCCTGCATCAATCAACTTCACAAAGACCTTAAGGAGTACCATATTCATTATCCCATATAGACTTCCTGCATCGATCAGTCTATCAAAACAAAAAAACAAATTAGTCATAGACTTGCCCATTATGACCTAGGACCCCTTGCCCAAAAGCCCTTTCACTCAAAACATATAAAATTAACTACCTTTCACCCTCCTTACAACTTCCAATCTCATTTTCTCAATTTTCTCAAGGGACATCTTGGAATTTAGACATTTGGTGATCTTGTGACTACCGTCATCGTAGAACATGTCAATTGTGTAAGTTTTTAGGGTCTTATGTTCCTCACCTCCTCCAAGGTATGATCTACTCAGTATGATCCTACCCAATCAAGTGGCTTTATTGCCCCCTCTTATATTTTAACCATATTTGTTTACATTTTGATTACCTTATACAGGACTTGGTCCTTGACGCTTACCTTTGGGGTGATCCTCCCCTTTCGCCATAATCGCCTTCACCTGCATCTTTTTACCTATAATCTCCCACACCTATTAAACCTAAACCCACAACATGTCCAAAAACCTACCAACTCATTTTCATATTCTTCCCTAGCTCATGGGAGAACTACATCGGCCTGAGGTCCCTTTTTACCGGGACTATGTAGGCAATACTCCAAGGGCATGGGGCCCTTGGAGGTTAGCTCGGCCATTCTCTACCCTAAAATAATTCATTAACCATGCCTAACTCACCATTTACATCACCTTTCACTTAGTTCCCCTTTTATAACAAAATTGGAAATTACGCCACATACATAACAAGTTGCTTACCATAACATACATTTATTACACCTATCATTTCTCTATCATCGCTATGCATAGATTATAGAACATTTCACATATGACCCATAGTATCATTCATTGCCAAAATAATGAATCATAACCTAATTTGAACTCAACCATGCCTATAACCTAACTTAACCAAACCTGACTTGATCCATGCCTAACCAAACCTAATTCAACCATGCCCAAAACCTGACTCGATCCATGCCTATAACCTGACTCAATCCATGCCTATAACCTAACTCAATCCATGCCTAACCAAACCTGACTCGATCCATGCCTAACCAAACCTGACTCAATCCATGCCTATAGCTTGACTCAATCCATGCCTATAACCTAACTCGATCCATGCCTAAACCAACCTAACTCCATCATGCCTAACTCACCTAATTTCAAACCACATTAAAGTAACAAATCCATATCTCATCTAATACAAGCCATAAACCAATATCTCATGTACACCAAACCAATCACAAAATACCATGTATCTCATCATACAAATCAATAAATATGTATCTCAATATACATGTCTATCTCATCCTATCCATCATCTCAAAAATGTTGGCACGCAAGCCGATATATATATATATATATATATATATATATATATATATAGTAGTAAATGTCATCGGCATGCAGGCCGGTCTCATATATATAAAAAAATGAATCAATACAAAATATCTTAGGCACGCAGGCCGGTATATGCTCAAAATATACAAATCACTCATACATCCTCACTATCTTCAGCACGTAGGCCGGCATATATATCAAAAAATAACTAATATACCTCAAAAATCAAGTGACCACATATCAAGCACTCACTGGATGTCCTCCTTCTCTATGTCACATGTACCCTTGACCTCATGTGTCCCCGTTGGCACCTCACCTAACACTGGTCACCGTGCACTAGTGGCCTCTCCCTGATCAAGCCTCAGAGCTCGCTGACCTCCTGTGCTCTCCACACTACGAGTGTGGGATCTCGTCCTCTCACTGGATGCTTGCTGTGCCCTGTACTTGGCATAGGAGATGAAATCTATCCCGGCTGCCATAAGTTGGTCCTGATAGTATCTCGACTCACCTAGGGCATCCTGTAACTTGGATACATGTATGTTCTATGGTGGTCCCATAGGTCTTGGCCCCTATACCTACCCTGTAGCAACCTTCCCTACGCCAACCTGTAAACTGGGACCAGCTCCCTGTGCCTGTGGTGGTGCCCCCTGTTCCTGTGCCTATGGTGGTGCCCCCTACCCCTGTGCCTGTATTTGAGCTTGTAAGGCCCCAATCTGTGCCTGGGATATGGCCAACTATCCCTATAAACCTGCCACCTAAGCCAGTAAGGTTACCACCTGACCATCTCTATCTCCATCTCCTCCATCCCCTCCCTCCGCCATCTAGGCCTGCAGATTGGCCACCTATACTCATAGCTCTGCTACCTCTGCCTCTGACCCCTTGAGATGTGTCTGCAGTATACGTATCTGGGTAATCAACGTTGTTACCTGCCCCTGTAGGGTGTCTCTTTGCACTGTAATGGTAGCTAAGTCAGGCTACCTCGGTCTAGGTGGTATGGCTCGTAACTACGCCGCCCACCACTACATGTACCTGTCTGTACATCCGAAGTCATCTATCCGTCGATCCACTGGCTCCTCCTCCTCCCTTGTAGGCACTGTAGGCTATGGTAGAGGTAGAGGCCTCTCCACGTCATCTCTCCGATACTATGGGAAGGACGGAGGAATATCTTGTACCAGCCCAAACTTCTATCAGACCCTATTTACCAGGATCATCTCATCCTCCTTGGCATGGCGACCCTGTATCCACCTCTCTAGCTGGAGCTCAGCTAGTTCCTCATGCATGTGCCTATATGACGGGAATCCCACATATGGCCTCCAGATAATGTCCACTCTAGACAACCCGTCCAACAACTTCTAAAAATGGGCCACATCATATGTTGGCCTATCTGATCTCCGCTCTCCTATCATCAGCACCTATCTCTTGTATCCCACCCACACTGATCTCACTGGGAATGCATATGCTTGGGGCATCCCTATAGGTCAAACACAAACTACATGCTCATAGGACCAGTAGTGTAGTATAAATGTACAACACAGGCTAAACCTGTGCAACCGCCCATATGCCCATAGCTCTCGGTATAGCTACACCAAGAATGCTAGTGCCCAGGAAAAGCGTGTCTCATGCACCATCATATCGTGGAGCACCCCCATCAGTGATTAGGGAAATTTTCCACCCTCTACATCTAGCAATGCATAGCAGCACACTACCTCCATCAATAGAACAACTAGCCTCATCTCATCTAGACGGACTAGGTACATCTCACCATAGCTCAAATTGGCGCTATAGAATCTCAGATCCACTATTACCTCACCAAAAACTATCCCAATCAGCTCCTGGGCACCCAATATGGGTAGCCACAAAATCTGAAACATGTCCTCTAGGATAATAGTCATCTCACCCGTTAGAAGGTGGAACGTGTTGGTCACAGAGTCCCATCTATTGATGAGCACGACCATCAAGCTGGGCTACCAAACAACATGTCGGTAGCATAGAATCCCACTCAATCCCACTACCTCAATGTTATGTAGCTCCAAAGGGGTTACTACGTCACATAGCAATGCCACCAGTAGAGGTAGAACCTTGTTCCGCATGTGTAACTGTGCTCTCCCCTGCATTCAATCCAAGCACGGCATTAATCCCTATTTACCATGACCATATTCACCAATTATCCTTACCCTCCACCCTATTTTTACCCTACCCATCTCAACTACCAAACCTACATCACTTTTGCACCCTTGTGCCTCAAATCACTGATCAGGTGCCAGATTTATTCTAACTAACTTTGGTCGCCTTTAAACTGGCATCGGTCACCTATTTGGTGACTACTACCAGTTCATCTTTATCGACCATGGTTACAACTTAACCAACATAGGTCACTTGTTTGGTGACTGATACCTGGTTCTACCCAACCGATGCTTGCCAAGCTTGACCGACTGCCCGTCACTATCACGGAAAAACCCGTGATCTTCCCAAAACTCCCCTTTTTCTATAAACTCTCCCACCTACCCCTTTTACCCCACCTACACTGACCTACACTACCCCTTAGACCCCTACCTACCCCACCTATATAATTTACTACCCTCCTCCCCCTCTTTTTTTCCTGTTATTTCCCCCCTACCCACATTTTATTTTTAACCACCCATAAAAACCCAAAACCCACAAAACCCATACAGATAACAAATACCCACAACCTCTACTCTATCTAATCATCAATCTAAAGTTAGGCACTTACCTTGTTGCACTGCCTCTGTCTCAGTGGCACGTCTAGCCACTATGCCAATGGTCCGCTCAATCCCTCTCTATCCTTTTCCATCACCGAATAACCACTTGCAACCTCTGACCAATCCACTCTCTTGCCCTGATCCCGTGGACCCGATACTCACCAACCTAACCCTCATCAAATCCATACTACCAGCTCACCGTCCCATTTTTTGGACACTTTTCTCTCTTTTCTCTCTCTTTTTGTTGTTTCTTCACTTTTTAAATAATAAATGAATAACAAAACCGATATGGATTTCTTGTTTTTATAACCCACCCGCCCTAACTGACATCGGTTACCATTGACCGGCATCAGATCGCATGCCCTACCTAAACGTCAGTTAGTTTTCCTATACCAACGTCGGTTATCCATGACTGCCATTGGTCACCCTCACCTACACATTTCCCTTACTTTTCCATTTTACCCCACCCGTTACCTTGCTCCTTTACCCCATCCAACCTTTACCCACCCCATTACCTTACCTTTCCTGATCTTGTCACTTCCTACCTCCATTTTTCCTCCTTTGGGGACATCTTATTCTTTTACCCCTACCTTAGCCTTACCCATGTGCTGTGACCTAGATATTTGGATCTGGACCATCACTAGTGACCTTTGACCTCATGTGTTCGCTATACCTTGTGGCACTGTTACCTGTGTTGATTGACCTAATGACCTTACCTAGCCTATCGCCGTGACTATTTATCCTGACCCTACCTTTGGTGTACCGAGAACATACCTAAATGTTCCTACACCTCACATACATTTTGTTTCATGACCATATCCTATACCTTGCATACCAGATTCACTTCAACCTTGTTCAGATAAACCTATTGACCTTAGACGATGTAGAGTTTTCCTGCTCTTCAACCTCGTAGCATGTTGTAGTTTATATGCGTGTGTGTGTTTGATTGTTTCTACCTTTGACCTTGACCAATTACCTAGATTTCCTGCAAGTACACCTTTCACCCTTTTCACCATGTACCCACTTTCCTTTTCCTCACATTTACCTTTTATCAAACCACTTACTACTTCAGCCTGCTGCCTCATCAGTTCCTAGCTTTAAGGGGGATCACCTTCACCTAAACATGGGGCAATCACATCTTTTTTTTGTTAGCGTCACTTACCAATACAAGCTACGTAACAAAAAGGGGCAAAATGTAGACACTAAAATTAGGTCACACTCCCCTTTAATCCCTTGATGAATAGAAGCACCACTTCATCACATTCACCTAGCCATGAATCCTCCTTCACCCCACTAATATTAATTTAATTAACTTAATTAAACTAATGCATTATCCTCACTATATTTATTATTTCAATATTTTATTTAAATAATATCCACACATACAGTTCACTTAGACACCTCACCAAGCCAACTCAACCTAAGACCTATTCTTAGCAAGTTGCCATAACTAACTAAGACTTACCCAAACCCTAAAAATCAATGCCTACATTCCCTCTAACCACATTCATCGCATGCTCACAAGAGACTCTTAATATAATCCTTGGGATAATGGACACGAGATCCAAGGAAATCAAGAGGATCTCCCTAGTTTAGTAAACCTATGAAATCCCAGCTTGACCGATGTTGGTTACCCCTAACCGTCGTCGGTTAAGCCAAACCACCATTCAGTTACCCCTTTTAACCCCTAAACTACTTTATTCTCAAGGTTGGACAAACATTGGGAGAAGGTTGATCAGCAAGAAAACATCTCAAAGAGATAACACATCTTCAGAGAGAATATTCTAGCAAAAAACTTGCATGTAAGGAAGGAGATTGAGCATCTTCTCCTGCACAGCCATCCCAACCATGATCTGATCTATCCAAGCAAAGAGGAGTGTACATACATCCCATGCAGAAGCTTTTCTTCATTTTGTGATCACTTGCAACCTTCAAACCCATCATTAGCACCTCCATCCCTCACACACAGGCATTCAGGAATGGAATTCAAGTAAGTATAACATCATACTTTCCTATTTTATTTCATTTCATCATCATTTTATCATCCATTGCTTATCTTTGCCCGCTATTGACCTTATCTGACATTTTCACCTCCATATACCCATTAAAATCTCGTACCAAAGCCTACACTCAGTCACCCAATACCTCATCTCGACCCACCGAAGTCCTTTATACAATCACAAAGGATACCACATCTTGTTTTGTGACATTTTCAGATCTCATACTAACTGGCACATGATTACACCTAACCACCATCGGTCACCCCTTATTGACACCAATCTTTGTATTTTCCCACACATCCTAGAATAAAGACCTACCCACCTAAAATTTCATCTTACCCCCATTCAGCTTGTGATCTACCCGAGACCTTTATCAAACCTGCAGAGACCCAGAACCAATCCTTTGACCTTTGGACTCTATTCTAGCTTAGCCTATTGGATTAGAACTATTTCTTATTGTGTTTTTAAGTGAGATACCTAAATCATTTTAAAATAACAATAGGATTTATTTTGTTTACAACATTAAATTATTTAAAGCAGTGGACTGACAGCCATCTAGGAAGCTATCATACTTCATCGGATCTAGCATACGTTAGGCAAGTTCACTACCCATATTGTTTAATTCCTTCTGGTGATCTTGTTTTCATTACAATTAGTTCCTCCTAGCCAAAAGGAAGCTCTCACGATCAGCTGTGGATCTGGAAGTCATATGCGCGCAACAACCTATCAACCAACATTTGAACAGTTATCCCTCCTACGTCCATTACCCTATCTGTTTAGTCAACACTTCAAAGAAATGATCTAAGAATCATGTGAAACATGAGGAGGCAAAACTAGGCCTAAAACAAAAAAAATTAATAAAATTTGTAGTTTTAATTGAAAAATAAACTTATAAACCAAAAATGTACCAACCTCCAAATCTAGCTTTCCCTCTTAAGTTAGCTACAACTAGCTAAATTTGGAGGAGAAAGTACTAAAACATGCACATGTACAACCAAAAAACCAACACAAAATCTAAAAAACAAGGCTGTTAAAACTAGTTAGTAGGATTCTAAAAAATGATAAAAAACTTACACGAGAAGGACAAAAACTGAAATAGAAGTAATTAGCAACTAGAATAAATTAGTGCACGTTTGTCAAACAATCACGTTGATACCATGTGATAATGTTCTACAAGGATCAATACGAAACCTCATACACATCGAAGAGGTTGCACTCTAATGGTGACATGAATGCTCCAAGTAATCAGCAAGAAATCTAACACAAAGGAAAATCAAGCATGTAATCATATGTCTACTCATTCTCATAGCTCAAATAAAAAGGGTACATATAGGAATGTTGTGTAACTTCCGCTCATGACACATGGGACCCTAATTACACCTAATGACCCATGATCTTGCTAAGCGATAAGACTAACCATATGACGTGGACAAGACTCTGTGAGATGATTAGGCACGTCATATAAACCAACATAGTTATATCATATATGTCATATATTTTCACAAACTTTATAGTTTTCTTTTATATCCTTTGCAGTTGTCTTTTATATATCATTGTGATAGTACCTTGTCATCATCTTGTGATCACTATTACACCTAATTTCACCATGTTCACACCTTTCTCATTATCTCCCTTAGCACATTAGAGTTTTCTCCATACTTCTTGTCTTGATTTATTGACTTTACCATGCCCACATTTCCCTCTCATATGAAATTAGCCATGTTCGATGCTATACGTTGAGTGAATTTCAACGGCTAACAATATTGACAATGATTAATGTCATCAAATTAAAAAATCATAGCTGATGACACTGACTAGCATAAAATACTAATTCTATCATTAGGATATTTATATTTGGTAGATGAGTTCTCATTCCACATCACATCCATCACTTATTTAGTCTACTAGCACTTTCCAATCTTCCCTAAAAGATTAGAAGATCTTGAAGTTGGTGATATTTTTTTTTTTTTATTATTGGCAAATAGTTTTTTGAAAGGGACTATACCCTTGTACAAAAACGCTCAGAAGCCAGAATAGAAAAAATAAGCACAAAGAAAGGGATCCGAATCCAGATATAACAATAAGGACCAACTGCAGAACATCGTCTGCAAAAAAGAAGCAACAACCATCAACCTTAACAGCAACTAAACAATTGCTGAACAACGAAAACTCAGCAATAGTACACCGACACCAATGGAAAGCATGTTGTAATCCGGCCCCAAAAATGATAACCATGTATTCCGGTTGATCACCAACAAAGAGAATCATCCAGACGGAAAGCCCTCCTTCAGGGTGAATTTTTTTTTTCTTCTTGCTAACCGTAACCCAACCTGAAGGAGTCTCCACTGTTGAAGGATAAGTCAAAGGAGGGGTAATTTCCTTAGTTGCATTTGTCCCAACTGGGATAGCCACTACCTGAATCATATCCGTGTTGCCCTCAACAACTTGAGCATTATTCATGCTGCTAATAATTCGATTTTCGGATATAGGGGTTTCAAGGGTAGTTTTGGATTCAGTCATTGTTTATACTTTTGATTCAAGATCCTTTTTAGCATCAAAAATTAGGTGCTCTGGGAGTGCATCTTTCCACCAATTTCTCTTTTCATGTTGACGTTTTTCCATCTCACAAGTAGTAGAGGTGTGTCCTAAGCCAAAACACCTCCTACAGCGGAAAGGTAGACCTTCATAATCAAGAGTTTGTGACCAAGTTCTATTTTTCACCCTAAGATCTATAGTAGCAGGAAGATTTTTATCAGTGTCTAGTTCCACCAGGATCCGGGCATAGGTAGTATGGGTGCAATTAGTGGTTTGAGAATCTATAAAGAGTTTAATTCCCAAGGTGTTGCCAATGGCTGTCAGATAGTCATGACTCCAGAATTGAATAGGTAAGTGGGGTAGCCTGATCCAAACAGGTTTCCATGAGAAAGATTCCGTGTGCGGGTTAAAGGATGGGAACCAGGGTTTCATGACCAAATATTTAGATTGACAAGTCCAGAGTTTGGAAGCAATGTTTTCTTTATCAGCTATTAAAGAGAAAGTCACAATGAAAATTCCCTTAGCACACAGATGTAAGTCTATCTTACTAGTTAAAGTTGGAGTCCAATGCTGAGAGATCCATGCGTGAAGAACCGGAAGGCTGGGCCACAGTCCCCCGAATCTACAAATCAAAGCATGCTCTTTGTAGTAAATCTCAGATAAAATAACATCTTCCCCAAATGTAATACACGGAGTAATGTCTGCAGGTTTCATGGAGGACACCTTTCCCTTTAGAATGTATTTGAAGGAGGATCCACGTTTATTCTCGCTATCTAATGGTTGAATAACAGGAAAAGTACCCTACTCCAGCCCCCCACAAGGCAAGGGTTTGAGAGGGCCATTGTCCAGCATATTCACAAGATCATCCCTAGCTGGAGTTTGAAAATGGGTTGTGCCGCCGTCCTCGGGGCTCCCCGCATTTGTGAAGGCCAGATCAATCCACGAAATCGCACCTCCTCCATCCCTTTCAACATCCTTGCGTGGCGGGCTCACAGATTTGCGTGGATCAGTGGTAACCTTTCCCCATTTAGGGTTCGTGGGGGGCCTGCCAGAATGCATGGATTTTAGACCCGAGAGGGCACGCGTAGCAACCATCGCCGAGCGGAACAGGAACAGGAACAGGAGCCGAGCGGAACAGGAACAGGAGCCGCGGACAGGCCCAGGAGGAGCCGCGGGCAGGCAGAGGAGCCGCGGAAAGGACAGGAACAGGAACAGGAATATTATGGTTATGGAATATTATGGTTATGGTTATTGAAGTTGGTGATATTAATCTTCATTGAATTTCACAATTAATGTGTCGGGTACTTAAAATATACAAGCATATATGTTACATTTTTCATGGTCTACAAAGAATTTTTTGTTCTATCATTAATGTTCATAGGTATTCATCTTATTCATTTGTAGTCCCTAATAAAAAGTCTCTCTCATAAGGTACTGCTAACACTAGGGGAAGTTAATGCACCAATGGTGCTTCATGCATGTAAATATATCTGTTGTCTCTTTTCCTTTATCTTATTTAAGATTTGGAATTTTTTGATATGGTCATGCATGGATTACGATAGGGCATAATATTATTTTATATCGTATTATTTATCTATAGGTCATTACCTAAATACAACCTTGCATAACCCTTAGTACCAATTTACACACTCTTGAACCTCAATTGTAATCATTGTCACTCTTTCCTAACAAGCTATCGAAGCTTTCATCTTGTTATTACCTTAATTACAATCCTATTTACAACCTTACTATAATTATATTATAATTTGAAGCTAGGTAGAAACCAATACCCTATTTTAGGTCTAGAGTTTAAAACCATATACCTCCCATAATGTGTGGAGTAACTCTTTCCTAGTTACATGTATACATCAAATTTAAATTTAAGGTGTGGATATTTAGTGTAGTACCATTTTTATCCTAGTCTAGAATACCCCTATTATTGAGAGATGAAAGGATTTTTTACTGCCCCATTATTTATTTGCATACACTTTAGTGAATCTAATGTGGATTACACAGATCCATCATTCTCGTAAGTGACCTAGGACAATCGACACCTATCAAGGATGCCCCGTTGTATGCAAGACACTCAAATGGAACAAACATGTGGAATATATTTCCCACATATGTCATACTACAAATAATCTTCCACCAACAAGGTTCAGATCTAGCTCAACTTTATTTTTTCCAGCTATTTCTCAACATTTGGGATGTAATTCTCTACATTGAGGATTGGGAAACATGTTTGAATCCCATAAATGAATAGATGTATGAACAAGAAATTGTTGCATTCCATTCTGCTCCACATTTTTTCACTAAAAAAAAGCTTGTAAACGGCCATTACCTCAACATGTTCAAATCTTTGAACATTTTGGGTGTCCTTGCATAAATCAACAAGCATTACAACTTGACGGATCCTAAGGATGAACAGTTGGAATATAAATTTTCTATGCAAATGTCAAAAAGTAATGCTTATCTCTAATTTTTGGTCGAGCCAAGGCTTGTGAATGGTTCACTAGGCACAATAGTGGACATGGTGCACATTGTTTCCACTTCATCGCTGGACCTTTCACTTTTTGTTGTCATTAAATTTGACAAATATATAAGCCCTCCTTGGGATGCAACTAACACTTTACATGTTCCCCATCCGTCTGTCTCTAGAGGCAACCATAAGAAACTACTTCTTAAAATGGCCTGAGCCTTGGTAATCCAAAAATCTCGTTATGTCAAAAAAATAGCACCCTAGGATTTTCCTGATTATGGATCCCTACTTTTTGGCTAATATGGGATGATCTCACAGGTATTGGACTTGCATAAATGAGATCAATCTCCAGAGAAGGTTGGTTCCTCTACCTAATTTAATGCTAAACTAATCTTAAGGAAGTAAATGCAACTATCTATTCCTACTCTAGTAATCCAAGGGCCCAGGGAGAGAGAGTGTGTATGAAAATGAAAATCCTACACTAACAAAGGTGATAACACCAAGAGAAGGGTGGAGAGACACTCTTAAATGAGGGAAAATGACAACCAAACGATGAAAGAGAGGGAAGCCACAGGTGCCAAAGTCTAACACAACATTGGAACAACCATATCCATGAAACTCAATAGTTCTGAACCTACAAGGAGAATAAAGAATGTAAAAAACCTGCAATATGGAATGAAAGGCAAGGAAAAATGTAATAGAACACAACTAGGGTAAAGAACAACAAAAAAAGTATTTTATTGCATTTGAAAGGATGCACAATACATTAGAATGAAAATCATAGGAAAGATTCACCATGTAGAAGCTTAAATCTAAGGCTTACAACTCATACACACCTGTACATCACTCGAAAGAGTGCACACACATTACAAGAATTTATAACATTACAAATGAGCCTCCTATGACAATTTATGGAGAAAAAGAAATTTAGACTAAGGAAACTCAGATTTCTTCTTCCGCCAACCAACAACCCGCATTAAAATGTATGAAAAGGAGTATTGACAACTTTTAAATCCACCCTCTATGATTTTTTGTGTGTGGAAGAAGAAATAGGGACCAAATTATATCAAATCTGATTGTTTATCTACCTGAGATTGTATTCATTAATGTTGGGAGTGTTTTCTTATTTTTTCACACTTACCCTCACCAAAATTAGATTCTCATGTTTCCATGATGTAGTACTCAAAGAGACGCTTCCATTGATATATAAGTTATTGAATTTGGAGCATCTGAGCAGAAGATATGGCGAATTGAATCCAGGGGTATCGTGAGGAACACAGGTTCTAGATCCTTCATCACAGTCTGCAATTAAAATGTCTTTTTCTCCCTTTACATTTCCTTTGGTGTGGAGAAATCGGGTCTTTGGGGTACAAGTGGTACTTGGGACTTGTTCCATAATCTCCTTGTTCTCCCATAGCCCACCTTTTCCACGCTGAACACTTTGGCACTTTCACTTTGTCTCTCCCTCAATTTGCGAGTATTTTGGCTCCGCAGAGAACTTGGGGCACATGGGGACTGGGTCACTTGGGCCTTACAACTCCAAATCTCCTACATAACACACTGCCCGAATTCACTTGAATCCTTGACCGCCTCCCTTTGATTTGCAGGCCAGACACCAATGCAGGGAACTAGTTCCGTCGTTTCCAAGTCCTTTCGAATTGCCCAACACCTGCACAACTCTCCGCTTCACCTTGAACCTCGCGGCCTTTATGCTTCGGCTAAGTCACTTCCATGGGGAACTCATGTCCCCGTGGCACCCTTTCCTCCATGGCCTGAGTTCTCCACATTGCCTCATGGCCTGATTCATATTAACAATCTGCATAAAACTAACTCTTGCCCATCCTTTACATCGCGACTGATAGACTAGTGCGAGGAACACTTGAACTCGTGGAACTTATTCCATCTGACACCCTTGTGCCCACAATTCAGCCCAAACCCGAAATACATTGGCCCCTTTACGCTTTTTTGTTGTGCGACCAAATTGGCAAACCGGGAAACTCGTGACACGAAGGAACTTGTTCCCCAATTCCTCCCAGGACCCGCATTTCTGCAATACACTATATTTGAGCCCTTTTTGCATTTTTCCTCAATTTTTTCTAAGTGTTGGGCCAAGTATGGATCTGGGGAGTTAGGAAAAATAGAGTAAAGTGCCTCCAAAGCCGAATTTCTCCATTTTACCATTTTTTTCTCAATTTTTGGCTAAGTGTGGAACTCTAGAACCTAGAAGAAGATGAGAAATGCATCCAAATAATCCTAAGTCCCCAAGACATGGAAAATACCTGAAATCCCAGATTCTTCATTGAAATTCATGAAAGTGCTCAAGCCCAATTTTCCAAGTTGTCCTTTTTGCAAGGGAGGAAAATGGATAACAAGTTCCAAGGCTTTACATTGCCAAAGGACACTATTGATATCGGTAGCACTGAAAGGTATGGGTTGCCATTCACCGCATTGTCCAAAGTCCCCTTAATTAAAGACCTTTGCATAACACAGGAAAGAAGAGAAGACACACCTTCAACTCTTTAACGTTTCCCAATTTAATATATATTTGTCTCTTCCATCTTTCCCCTTCTACATATATCTTATATTAATTTTCCCCTTCTCTTTTCCATCTCTCATAATTTGTTAGCTTCCATCTACACAATAAAGCAAAGTTTGCACATTTAGGTTTTCCAATTTCCATACATAACCCTTTCTCTTTCTTTATATGTTAAATATTTTTTTACTTCTAATTAAATACTTTAATAATATTTTAATTTGACCTATTGATGCCCTCACCATGTACGTCACCAAATTTGGAGCCGTCTATCTTAACGACAAAATCACATGACATATACATGAACATGCATGTATAGTCATCACGCATGGTTTACACACTTTCCATGCCTTAATTTTTTTTTGGATTTTTAGTGTGGTATACACACTTAGTACGACCTCACATATATTATTACTATGCCCTACCAAACTATGCTTTATTGTAGCACATAAACATCACTGTAAAAAATCATATACATTAACTTAACTTTCCAAATTCGACACCTCATCAAAAGTGGGTCCCACACTATGCATGTATGTATGGGCATTATGGGGGCATCGTGGATAGCCACGGGCATCAGATTTTTGAAAGAAGAAATAGTCCATGTACAATATGTTTAAGCGGTCAAATCAAACATAAAAGTATGGTTAAAATCCGGGCTTGGAGTCCGCAAGAATTGCTATAAATAAAGGAGCAGACCCTCTTTTCTAACTCACATCTACAGTCTGGAGTCCTGTGAAAGAAGGAATTTGTGTAGCAGAAGAAAGCTCTGAACCAGATTTCCATATTACTTGTAAGCACTGCATTCCATTCCATTCTGTGTAATTATCAAGGCAGGAAATCCTTTCTTGTTTTAATAAATGTTATGCTGCGACTCTGAAATATGAGATAAATTAGGAAACTCCAAATGTATGGGCATATTCATTCATGTTTGTTTTAGATCCGTGGGCTTAAACAGGCAATTCTTTTCAAGTCGTCTGTTACTTATTAGGTAAATCAAGTCTGTGACAATGCCATATTTTCTAGAAATTATGTCATATTTAAATATTTAATATGAGTTGCAAATCTAGATTATCAAGGCTGCCGTGACCTTTAATTTCTTAAAAAGATAAGGTGGGCCGTAATTTCTTAAAAAGATAAGGTGGGCCATAGGCATACCCCGTATGTCACATATTTATTATGTGTGGGTGAGACACGTGCCCATTTAATACACAGCACTGTTTTTATAATATTCTTTATTTAAAAAATAATCCGCACGTTCCTTAGAAAGTTAGATGCTTTCTGTTTTACGAGGAATCTGGCGTGCCATGTCGCCGACAGCTGGATGCTCTTTAATGATTCTGTGTTTAAGTGGATTTGATTTACAGACTTAAAATTTGCCAGTTGTCATATTTACCAATACATCACCAACCCGTAGCTATACTTAGGTTTTTTTTAGGTAAAAAGAACTTTTTATGTAATAATAATCGCTAGTATTTTTTTTATGTAGTAATAATAAGGGGTTTAGGTGAGCTGGTAGTCTAACAGGTAGTAGAACATTCAAAGCTTTCCACCCTCTTCAAACCTCACAAATTCACATTAGATTGTGGTGCCGCGCTGCTTGGCAGATTGAAGCTCCACACCACAAATCAAAGCACCAATGATGACTAGCATTGACTAGTTCAGAAATGAGATCTGCCTAAAGTAAATCTGTAAATGAGAACTGCTGTTATTATTTAAGAGTGTTTGGTAAGTTTGTAGACTTGTAGGAAATCCGTGGTAGCTTTTATGCTGGTTAAGTCATGTCCAACAATATATTGCATATATTTTAGAACAATGCAGATACTCTATTTTAACCTTAGAAAAGGAAAAATTTGATGAGTTTTTAATTTATTATTCTCATTCGCATTTATAATTGTTTCATTTCTTTCATAAATATTTATAATATTTGTTTTCCTTTTAGATGAAATGGTGATTCAAAAATTAACATATTAATATTTGGAAAAAAATTCATTCATATTTTTAAAATAGAAAAATTGTTATTAAAGAAATCTCAAGTGTAATTCTTTTCCTCTATAATTAATTTGGATTAATAGAGAAAAGTTACAGCTCATTTTGTAATTTATTTATTATCATATTTCATTCCTCAAGGTATTGGTTGACTCTAATTATTGGTTTTCTAGCTCAAATATCTTATGAAGTCTTCATATATTTGATTGTGATAATATTTAGTTTTATAACAAGTCTTCAACTATTAAATTGTGCTGATATTCTATTAGTTTTGTTTTCTCTATTATAATATATATATATATATAAAGTTATTTGTTGGATATTGCATGTTTTTTACATTTTATTTTTCTTAATTTTTTCTAAATTGATTTGAGTGATCTTTCTCTTAAGAACTTATTTGATCCTTTTGCAGTATGCCTAAATTAATCTATTTTTCTCATCTAAATCTTATGGGACGAAGTAAATATTGTTATAACAAAATTACCTAAAAGTTTTGTAGTGTGAATGTAATGTAACTTACCTAGAAGTTGTTACAACATGTCAAATATATCATATCAAAACTTGTTCATGGTATTTGAATATATTTTTAATGTAATTTAATTCAACCAATTATGAAGACTTAAAATATTCATGTTTTAATGAATGTTTTTATCTTAATTGTTGAACATAAAACAATGTAGTATCTTATCTCCATTTATCTAAGTTCCTTGTAAAGCACACATATCTCTTGATAATTTATGTTTTTCTATATCCTTGTTTTAAATGTTATGTGTGTGTAGATTTTTTTCTTGAAAGTAACTTAATTGATCAATGGATCTAACTCATATAAATACAATGTTAGTTTCTCTTAGAATTTGTCAAATCTTCTATATTACATTCTTTTGTATTGGGTTTTTCATAAATATTGATTATCATACAAATCCCCTATTTGCTTAACTATTTCATTGCATCAATTTGATACTATTTTTTTATTTAAGTCTCAAGTATTGCTTTGTGTGGCAACATGCTCATTTTTATATTAGCCTTATTCTAATTAAAAAAGAAACAAATGGGCACAAAGCTTCCTTCTTATTATGCTAGAAAAATTAGTACTGTTGTTTGTGCCAACTTCAAGTTCTTTAAACAAATCGTCCACATAAAATATTTATAATTTTTTAAGAGCATTTATTGATTTTTAATGTTCTTCTTAAATATTTTTTATTGACTTATTAGAAATTTTGGTTAAATAAATTAATAGGTGGAAATTGTGTTTGGTGTAATAGATCATGGCCAGTGGAAATGAGATCAAAGCGTTGGCAGACAATCCAAAATCTTTTTTAGATGTTAATCGTCTTGGGTATTCCATTGGCCGAGATTTTAAGGGGGAGGCCCTTGTAAAACTGGTTCGAGTCTCACCCACAGAGAAATTTTTCAATCTTGAAAAGGCTTCTGAGTCAGAGAAGTCCATATCAAGGAAGGCATACTTGCTTGGGTACAAGTCAAATGAAAAGAACGATGCTCTCTTTCTGGACATTCCGAGCAAAGGTGTGGAGGATGGAAAACTTTTTTTCACCTATAAATTGACGGGTGCTCCCTAGTTGTCACATATGGGAAGAATCCAGACACATACCAAGTCTACCATGACAATCGTCGCGACAGTGCGGTTCTGTATAAGAATGTTGTAATGTATCTAGATTCTGAAGACTATAAAGTCTTTGGGCTCTTTCCTGCTGGAACTGCCGTGGCCTGCATGCAGTTCAAAAATGGAGCTTGGAAATTGTATGTTCAACAACAATATCTTGTAAAGGACCCTGCAAATGCTCCGCCACAAGATTCCAAATATGTGATGCAATTGCGTGTGACTGTAAAGGACATTGTAAAGGACAAATATATAGACTCATCCTTGCAAAAAGCTTTTGATGAAAAGCGTGGATGGATGCAACAAAGGATAAAGGATCTCGCAAAGACATTGGGCGTAAGTTCTGCTATAATAGACAATGCCAAGGATGGTGTTTATAAGGGCAAGGGTGAGTTTAATGAAAAAGATCCTGCTATTAATGAATGGAACAAATTACGTGATGCCATCGAGAAAAAGCTCGTGGAAAAAAACAAGAATGAGGCTGAGGCTGCCAAATTGAAGAAAGATGATATTGCGTGGTGGCAAACCAAATGGACAGCTCTATTTGGAAATAACACAGAAATATTGCCCGATAAAAGTCTTTTGGAATTTGGGAATTATGCAGGAATGTTACATGTTGCAGAAAACTTGGACATTATCTGGCTGTGGTTACAAATAAACAAGGCTACCGGTTCACATGCAAATCAGTGAACAAGGTTATGGAGAGGGACCTGAGTAGCTATAGTGATAACGGTTTTAATATCATGCATCTCATGAAAATAATGGCAGTTTCAAGTCTCAGTTATTACTACTTTATTAGTATGTTCTGGTCAACACTAAATTTTCTAGTTATCTTTCTTAGTAGGATCATATATATAGTAACCAACTATTGTCAATATCTTGTTATTTCAATAAAATTATCATGGCATGCCATGATATTAAATATGATATACATTTTTATAAAAGTTTCTGGATATATTCTATTTTGTGCTATTACAATCCTTGCTAACAAATGAAATGATACTCTTCTATAAATCATGTGTAGGTGCATACCAAAGACTCAAATTCCTATGGATTTGGGAAAAAAATTAGAAACATTTAAAAATGTTTTTTTTTGCAAATGACTATTGAAACTTGTTATATAAGGCGTATGGTTGTTGTAGATGAGAAAGAACTAAAAATGTAAGCTTCTTCTTCATCAAGTGGAGAGTATTATGTTTTATTTTTATTTTTTGGTTGGTTGTGTTATATGTAACAAATATTAATCTTTTACTTCTTCTTCTATTTACTTTTGGCCTCTTGTAGTCTCATCTACATTCATTTAGAGACCACCAATGAATTTGTTCAAAATAAAGAAATTAGATTGGTATTTAATTTATTTGTTCAAGTAGAGTTAGTTTGAAAATTGAATGTTGTCCACATTGTCTACGGACCAATATTAAAACCCCTCTAACTTGTTCATATATATATTAGATTTGGTTGGGTGTGCTATATGTAACAAATATTAATCTTTTACTTCTTCTTCTATTTACTTTTGGCCTCTTGTAGTCTCATCTACATTCATTTAGAGACATCAATGAATTTGTTCAAAATAAATAAATTAGATTGGTATTTAATTTATTTGTTCAAGTAGAGTTAGTTTGAAAATTGAATGTTGTCCACATTGTCTACGGACCAATATTAAAACCCCTCTAACTTGTTAATATATTAACAAGTTAGAGGGGTTTTAATATTGGTCCGTAGACAATGTAGACAACATTCAATTTTCAAACAAATAAATTAAATATACTCCTCACCATTGGATATCATCAAACACACATTTTTCAATTCTTCCCATTACACAATTTATTTTTAAAAAATGGCAACTGTTTTACAAGAATAAATTACAGGAGAACAAAATTATTTTAAGGAACAACTAATTAAATTGGGATTAAACAAAAGTTGAAAAGAAGCAGGTTGCAGGCCTACAAAAACACCAACAAATTGTAGCAAACAAACATCACAGATACAATAAGAAAAAGGTCAAAAGTAGAGAGAATAGTTAAAAGGAAAAGGATAAAGTAAAGATGGAAATTATGGTATGTAAATCATTTCAAGGCTTCCGCAGCCGCTGCCCCCTCCTGCCTCTGGATATATAAACAATAAATAGGTTCATCTTGACTCTGCACGCATAAAAGATAAAATGGGAAAAATACTATCCTAAGTGACTATGTGTAAACTCTGTGATTCTTCTACAGGACATTATAACCAGCAATTTAAGGTGTGACTTTTACTTGTTATTTATTTTTACCATCCATCTAATGTTATGTATCCAGATTAAAATAATTTGTTTGTTTTCAATCAATACGAGGTCTTCTAGTGCTAGGTACCTTCGCTGTTTTTGGGATTATTAGAATATATATTTAGCATTATAGATCTAGTTTATTTTTTCGAATAGAAGTTTAGATATTATTCTTCCTGTGCAGATCTATCAATTTCCTTTATCTTAGACTTGCTTGTGTTAGAGAACATATTTTTGCACGTAGAAATCTCATATAGAAATTCCCTTGCCATTTGGTTACAAGAATGAGATATGTTAGATAGAAAATATATGTAGCTGATCCGCTTCCTTTTAAGTCTACCCATACCATTTTTGAAAGCTCTTTCACACTTTAGGGTTTCTTTTATTTGAATGATTTGCAAATATATTCTAATTAACTAGCATCCACAATCTCTGCTAGGATCCTCTTTTCCTCTTTCCAAATGGGATATCGGCACAAGGCATTTTCCCTCGAAATACAGCATGGCAATTCCTAAATATTTTGAAAGAGTGTTTTTTACTCCCACTTTGGGTTTTAGTGTCATCTCAGGTTGTCTTCTAAAAATCCACAAAAAAATGTCACAGGAAAGATACCATGTTTGCAAAATGTGGAAGCATGTGAATGACAAAATGCAATCTCAAACTGTTCTAAAAATCCATCAAAAAAGAAAAAGAAAAATGCCACAGGAAAGATATCATGTCTGACAAATGTGGAAACATGTGAACTATTTGACAAAATGCCATCTCAAACTATTTTTTAAAAACCCATCAATAAATAAAAATAAAAACACCACAGGAAAAATATATTTACAAAATGTGGAAACATGTGAACTGTTTGACAATATGCCTTAAAAATAAATATGTAGTCTTTGTAGTTCTAAAAGGAAAATGTTGCAAAACAAGATTATACACACTCTCTCGAGAATCTAATGTATCATATGATCAATGTTCCAATTGAAAGGCTTTGTAAAAACTCCCTGATGACACTTGTGTTGAAGCCTCACGATCATCTTAATAAGAAATTAAGATTCCCTTCAATGATGAGACATTTAGTTTTTAGAATATTACGGACATGCCCCTTAAAAATTATTGGAGTAGCATATTATTAGAGCACTCCAATCATTGCGGATTATTCCTCCAATCCCTGCTCGTCTTAGAAACTTCCTTGAAGCTCCATTGTAACTTAATGTACTTAAAGCTAGTAGTTCCCAAACTTCCAATGGTTGAATTTGCACGTGTATTTACTAGATTGTTTCAGTATGGGTATGGTAACGATGCATTGAAATGATAAATTTGTAAAAATGTCAGGTACTATAGGTTGTGGGTACGTTCGTATAATATATTTTTAAAAAGTAAAAAATATAAAACAAGAAGCTTATAGTTTTAGCAACCTAAAAAAATATTAGAAGCCAACAACAAGCTTCTTATGAATTAGAAGACATCTAAAGAAAGATTTTTTTGACTGAATACAAGAAGACCACAAAACATTATATCTATCACAAACATTCCACTTATTGAACTAAGGCCCAAGGAAAGGTTTGGGGACAAGGTAATCTATTCATAGAGTTGTTTGGAGGTAGTGTCTTGGAGAGGGGGCCCTTTGTGCGACCTTATAGTATCCCAAAAGTCCTTCTCATCCTTCATAATTAGTCCATCAGAGGGAGTTGTGAAAGCATTTATGAGCATTGTATGCATTATGAACTGAGATTGAGGAAGCTTATAGAAATATTTAATGTCTGTCCATTCCTTCCACTTCCCAAATCTGTACAAGTCATGCAATATTTTAATTCCTTTCTCAAACCAAAGTAGGGCAAAACACCCTCTTGTCAGGGCAAGGATCTTGTCATTATATTTCAGGTTCGACAAAATTGATTTGTAGGCTTGGCACCTAATGTCAAAGGAAGAGAAGATAGCCTGCCCAACCACCAAGTGCTTCATTTGTTGCCAAACCTTCCACATTGACTGAAGAATTGTTTCCTTGTAGATTTACCATGTGTATATCATTCAAGGTGTTTTGCTTGCAAAAATGCAATTTCGAAGTAGATTTTCCTACCACGGATCCTTAAAAGGTCCCATAGAAAAAAAACATGGTTGTTTCCAGATATATATACCAATCTTAGATGTTACTCAATCTTGTTTAAAAAACATATTGTTTCCTAATAGATTTTAAAAACATAGATACTTCAGGGCGTCTTTTTTTTATTAAAACAAATTTGTTGCTATATAATTTAAAAAAAATATTTATTGGTGGTTGTCTCAATATAATTCCTTATTTCATTTCTTAAATTGGGATGGATGAATTTTTTATTCTTTCTTTTACAAAGGCATGATTTCAAAAATCTTAGTAAATGTATTGTTGCATGTAAACCAATGTTCAGTTCAATTGTCTGGTTATGTAAATATTAGAACATACTTGTTTGGAGATGGGTTTATGCACATATCTCCCTCTAAATCTCAAATCTAATAATATGAATTTATAATCTTCTGGCTTTATTTGTATGAAATTACATTATTTGATTTGTCAATAATTAATTTGATAGAGATGAATCTATTCAATTGTGATAGCAATTGTGATACCTAGTCAATTGTGATAGCAATTTAACTCTGTGAATACTATCAAGATGATTCGTTCTCATACTATGACTTCTCAAAATACTTTAGCGCGTCGCCTCTTTTCAGATTTTCCTCTCTCTCCTCATGCTTCTAATATTATTATATCAAATATTGTTAATCCATATTTTATTTCTTCTAGTCCAATCTTTCCACTACTATTTCTATGTAAATTTGTGAAATGACCATAATGATGCGTACATTGTGTGACTTGCAATAAGTTAGAATTCGTTGACCAATCTTTCCACTACTTCTATTTCTATATAAAATTGTGAAATGACCATTATGATGTGTGCAGTGTGACTTGCAATAAATTAGAATTTTTTCTCAATGGTTTGAAAATACAATTGGTATGGTAATTTTTATAACAAATTAATAATATAATTTTTAACTCTTTAGTTCATGATGTTCTTGATTATTATTTGTCAATTTATTTTATTTTTCTCAATTTTATTTTGTATGACAAAAAGGAGACCACTCATAACACACATTATATCATTTTACCTCTTTCTTATAAATCTTTCATGTTAATATATTTTTAACTGATTTGATTCCAAAGAAATTAATGCACTATTCCTTTCCATGTGTCTCCTTTAATTTATTTTCATCTATATTTCATTACTTCTTAGCTTATTTTCAAAACAATGTTGTTTTTAAGATCAAACTTGTTTAATCATCTCAACTTAGGAAAATATCCAATGGGTACATTATTGAGTATTTCTTAAGTTTAAGATTACACTTACTAAGATAATTTATCAAATGTCACACGCTGATCTTTGTAATATATATTTTAATAATTATTATCAATTGTCAAAGATAAAGTTTTTTTTAGCACTTATCAATATTTTGATGAAATTTGTCACACAAGAAAGGCCTTAGTAGCTAATCTTATGTAGGAAAATTATTTTTAAACATAATGAGGCAAATGTTCCAACTAATGCCAAGTTTAAAGACAACCAAGTTTCAGATCTAAAAGTAACAATGATGTAAAAAAATTGGGTTCGCAGCTCAACATGAAACAAATTGAATTATTAGTGTCAGTTGTATTACATCTTTTATTATTGGTGGGCCACAGAGTACTACTACTACATTGTGTGTGTGTGTGTGTGTGTGTGTTCTTTGCAATCTTATTGCACAATGTTAGTGTGTGTGTGTGTGTGTGTTCTTTTCAATCTATCACATAAGATTTTGATAATTTGCACAAACCTATGAAAAATACACAAGTCTTCAGAGATTTCATTACATCGAAAGATGCCACAAAGCACGAAGGAAGTTTTGAAATACTATTTGATGTCACATAATACTACAAAGAAAGTTTTGAAGTCCAACAATACCTGCATTGCGTGTGCATGTGCGTGTGTGTGCGTGCGCGCGTGTTGTTGCACAATGTTGGTGTTACGTGCAAGTCTATTTTCCAAGGTTCAATCTATTGCATAATATGTTGATAATCTACACAAGCCTAAGAAAAATACACAAGTCTTCAGAGATTTTATAAACATCAAAAGATGCCACAAAGCACTAAGGAAGTTTTGAAATACTATTTGATGACACATAATACTACAAAGAAAGCTTTGAAGCCGAACAATAGTATATGGAGTTGTGGGATACTGTAAGTTTGTTTGGAAGCCATGAAGCACTAAGGGATGATCATTTGAGGTTGTGAAGTACTATGATTATCATCATAACATGTCTCATGTGTGTCTTAAGGACTAGATATAGATGTTTGGTCACAAGTAAGGGAGCTATAGCTATGGGTCATAACATGGGTTTGAGGTGGTAGCTTCTGCATACATTGTGAGATAATTGTCATGATATAAAATATTAATACCATCACTAAATTCCTCACACGGAGAGAAATCAACTAGAGACCTAAATGTTTTCTCATTGTTATAAGCATGAGAGAATGACATGGCATGAGTAGACTAATCCATGAAAGTAATTGATAGCAATTGTGACACCTAGTCAATTGTGATAGCAATTTATCTTTGTGAATACTATCAAGATGCTTCATTCTCATACTATGACTTCTCAAAATACTTTAGTGCGCGACCTCTTAAGATTCTCCTCTCTCCTCATGCTTCTAATATTATTATATCAAATATTGTTAATCCATATTTTATTTCATCTAGTCCAATATTTTCACTTCTTCTATTTCTATGTAAATTTGTGAAATGACCATAATGATGCGTACATTGTGTGACTTGCAATAAGTTAGAATTCGTTGACCAATCTTTCCACCACTTCTATTTCTATATAAAATTGTGAAATGACCATTATGATGTGTGTAGTGTGACTTGCAATAAATTAGCATTCTCTCTCAATGGTTTGAAAATACAAGTGGTATGGTAATTTTTTATAACAAATTAATAATATAATTTTTAACTCTTTAGTTCATGATGTTCTTGATTATTATTTGTCAATTTATTTTATTTTTCTCAATTTTATTTTGTATGACAAAAAGGAGACCACTCATAACACACATTATATCATTTTACCTCTTTCTTATAAATCTTTCATGTTAATATATTGTTCACTGATTTGATTCCAAAGAAATTAATGCACTATTCCTTTCCATGTGTATCCTTTAATTCATTTTCATCTATATTTCATTACTTTTTAGCTTATTTTCAAAACAATGTTGTTTTTTAGATCAAACTTGTTTAATCATCTCAACTTAGGAAAATATCCAATGGGTACATTAGTGAGTATTTCTGTTTAAGATTACATTTACTAAGATAATTTATCAAATGTCACATGACGATCTTTGTAATATATATTTTAATAATTATTATCAATTGTCAAAGATAAAGTATTTTTCCTAGCACTTACCAATATTTTGATGAAATTTGTCACACAAGAAAGGCCTTAGTAGATAATCTTATGCAGTCAAATTATGTTTAAATATAATGAGGCAAATGTTCCAACTAATGCCAAGTTTAAATACAATCGAGTTTCAAATCTAAAAGTAACAATGATGCAAAAAAAATTGGGTTCGTAGCTCAACATGAAATAAATTGAACTATTAGTGTCAGTTGTATTACATTTTTTTATTATTGGTGGGTCACAGAGTACTACTACAACATTATGTGTTGTTGGAGTTGTGTACAATTCTATTGTGCGTGCGCGTGCGCGCGTGCGTTCTTTGCAATCTTATTGCACAATGTTAGTGTTACGTGCAAGTCTATTTTCCAAGGTTCAATCTATCGCATAAGATTTCAATAATGTGCACAAGCCTATGAAAAATACACAAGTCTTCGGAGATTTCATAAACATTGAAAGATGCCACAAAGCACTGAGGAAGTTTTGAAATACGATTTGATGTCACATAATACTACAAAGAAAGCTTTGGAGCCGAATAATACTATATGGAGTTGTGGGATACTGTAAGTTTGTTTGGAAGCCATGAATCGCTAAGGGATGATCATTTGAGGTTGTGAAGTACTATGATTATCATCATAACATGACTCATGTGTGTCTTAAGGAGTAGATATAGATGTTTGGTCACAAGTAAGAGAAGTCTTAAGACAAGAACAAGTTCTACTTACCTCTAACTAGTGATAGTCAATACTACTAGGAAGACATGTAGGTATTGGGATTTCTTCACATCTATAGCTATGGGTCATAACATGGGTTTGAGGTGGTAGCTTCTGCATACGCCGTGAGATAATTGTCATGATATAAAATATTAATACCATCACTAAATTCCTCATGCAAAGAGAAATCAACTAGAGACCTAAAGGTTTTCTCATTGTTATAAGCATGAGAGAATGACATGGCATGAGTATACTAATCCATGAAAGAACAAAAGATGAAAAACCCCAAGATTAGAGTAGAACATAAAATCATGCATCAAGTAATGGATAACAATGATAAATAGAAACCCTAGAAGAAACTATGATTTTCCCAGTAGAAGCCCTGATTTGGATATAATAACCTAAGCATATAAGTGAAGGCTTAGAATAATAAGTGTTCTCATCATATGATTTACCCAAATTAGAATTAGGAAACTCTAATTAGGATAGAGATTAGAAACTAATGCACAATAACATTGATACAAAGCACCATGGGAGATATGAGTACAATCAGTTATGCTCATTGAGGATGGTGAGACGGTCTAATATCTGTCAGCATGAACGATGAGAAACCACACATACACAACTAGACCATGATATGCATTTGGAGAGTTAATGTGACTTGAGTGCACATGAAACATGTCACATGTTGCAAAAATTTCTTCTTAGTATTTCCAATTGTTCTTTTATTTCCTTCAATTTTGAGAAAAAGGTCGTACAGTGTGTTGTAGAAATAGATGCTCAAAGTAATGATACATCTAACCTCTTTGATGTGTACATGCAATGGCCATCAAATATGGAGTCTATACCACTTATCAAGACTTCTTGATCTTGCTCTTACAAAAAACATTAAGTTATCGATAAATGTAAACAATGCCCCATGCCTACAATTGTACATGTATCCCCCAAATTTTATTATATTCCCACTACAAAATCCACTTCGTTTGAATTTTTTTGTTAGAGTGAAATCCTTATATACAAGCCATTTTTGTAAAAAAAATCAGACATAGGGAGAAAAGGAGAGAAAATCATTTCTAATTGGGAAGTTTTGCGGAACAATTATCAACGTTGGCATGCCATTTAGGTGTTTGTAGCACACGCCTTGTCTTCTTGCGAGGAATCTGTGGATGAAGATGGAATGGTGGGAAATTCTACTCTATTAAACGAATGAGAGATTCTAGGCTGACTCCATTATGCAAATCACATGACCCTTGATACTCTTGACATGTTGGGTCACCAAGAATTTGACATGTTGGTGCTTAATTTGATCTCGCCCCGTTTGTCCTTGAAATTATTCAGTTTGCGGGCTCTGTCGTCTTTTCTATCTCCCCGTATTGATGCATGAAAACTCTGTCCTCCATTTGGTTGCCATGATTAGTCCCTTCCTTTGGTCGAGGATCACTTTAAGTCCAGAATTTGTTTTCCATTCCTTTGTCCATGTGTAAGAATTTGTAACTTGGGCGTAAACTCAGGTTTTTTCCCTTCCTTTCATTTTTCCATAGTCATGTTTTGTTTTCTTTGTCAATTTTTGTCCCAATACTTGTGGAAAAGTGGTCCTTTCTGATTGGATGCGACTCGACGGATCACATTTGGGCCTTATATCATTTCAAAAAAAATTGTCCTTAAAGAAAGATTCATTTCCAGGAGTAAATGGTGATTTTCCTACATTTTATAGTTTGACGGGTGTGTTTTCCCCATAAAATTTATATCTCAGCATCTGTGGAAATGAGGCCCTTTCTGGTTGGATGCGGCTCGGAGGGGCACTTTGAAATTGTAAGGTTCGCTTCAACTCAAAACTTGTCCATGTGGAGGGCCGACACTATCTGAAAATTTGCGTTTTGGTTTGACCTTGGAGTTGCGCCAGGGAGGCACGTGGAGGTATCCGCTACCTTGCCCAGACTTCGACATTTTTTTTCATGCGGCTGGTGTAGCTCTTTCGGACCATGGACATGTGGAGGGTCGGCGCTCATTTGAGGATCTACCTCAGGGTCTCACCTTAACAGTTGCACCAAGGGGACATGTGGTGAGCCCGTGCTTGTTCAGGGTCTTCACTTTTGGGGACCATCTCAAAGTTGCGCTGGGGAGATATGTGGAGTCTTCCGTCGGCTCCTCTTTATACTTAAAATTTTCAAGCAACTTTCTAAAGGCCTGGGACACGTGGATGGACCGCACCTGTTTGGGGACCATCCCCTAAATTTTATTTTGAAGAAGCGCCATGAGGACACTTGGAGGCTTCCGCTCACTCTGCCCTTGCTTGGACTTTTCAACAGCCAAGGAAAACTATCTCGGACCCTAGAAACATGGCGTCTTTCGTTGATCCTTCAACATTTTCAACAACTCTGCCGGACTGAGACACGTGGTGAGCCCGTGCTTGTTTGGGGTCTCAGCTTTTGAGGACCATACCATAGGTGCGCCAAGGCGACACGTGGAGGCTTCTGCTAGCTCCTTTTTTACTGAGATTTTTTCAAAGGCCAATAGGCGTTTTTCTTGGGCCCAGGGCATGTGGAAGGCCCACGCTTGTTTGGAAACTTGACTCTGTACCTCACCTTTGTAGTTGCGCCAAGAAAAAACGTGGATGACTCTAATATAAAGTTGAGAAGGGGCAGAATCAACGGTTGTGCATTGCATCTGTTTTTCCTCCATTTTTTCTCCAAGACTCTTGGAGATGCGAATACACTGTTTTTCATCATTTTTTGATGAAATTCCTTGTCATTTTTGTCTGCAACTTAATTTGTGAGTCCAAGGATTGTTAAGGTTGATATTTTGAATTTGGAAATGCTCGGGAACTTGCAAAAACATGAATTACGAAAGAAGTTGGATGCGGGATAGAGTTGCAGAGGAAAGAGAGGGAAAATGATGAAATGATGCAGGTTGCAGGTGCAAAGGATGAAAAAGGTGTTGCCTTGAGGGTGAAAATGATTACATGTCAGATTCAGCTGTATAGAGCCTCCAGAAAATGATTGAAACATGGATCTCTTGCATGACAGAATAAAGAGAATGATTAGAAGGACTGTCAAAAAGTTGTGGCATGACATCCTAGTCATTAGTCGAGGGTCTGGGAAACGTGATCAGTTCATGATTTGTCCAACTAGCAACGTTTTGTTGCAAATTTGTTAAACGTCACTTTTTGAGACAAATTGGTAACAAGAAAAGGTCCCTCGAATATTCTTCTTTTTGGGGGGAAAATTTGGGATGAGTGAGCAAGTAAAATGTATAAATGCAATGAGAATACTCTTGCAAATGGTCGGGGGTTGAATTCTTAAGAGAAAATTTGAGAGAGCCCATCTTCCTGAGAGACCAATCTGAGAAACTTGTTAATTTCTTGTGTTTTAGATTTCAATCACATCAATTTGGTTGCGACTATACAACCATTGACAAGCTCTGAGACTGTTCAAAGAAACTTTCGCCTGCTGATGAATCTAATCAATTTTGAGTTAATCTGTGTCAATCTTGGAGCAATTTTTGTCTGCTTTATTTCAGAATGTCAGTAAGTAGTTTTTCTTATTCCTATTACAATCTTGTGTTAAAGTCCCTCCAAATCACACAGGATCTTGTCCTTGTGATAGTTTAGTGTCATTTGTAATTTCATTTCAAGAAGAGCCTTCATCCTACAATGAGATAAACAATTTAAAATCACTTCAATGTCATTTGTTGATAAAGATTGTCTGTAAGCCTTTGAGTGTATCTTAGGCATGAGGAACCAAGGGTCTTTGATGTTTAATTGAGTCTTTAGCTCGAGCTTTCGTGTTAGATTCTTGGAGATTGTATGAAACCGTGTAAATCTGGGCCTCCATTGATGCACACCTTCTGGTTGAAGGAATATTTTAGCTATTTCGAAGATTTCTGTCATTTAGCTTTCCAATTGTTGTGAAGTCTCTCAAAGATCTGGTATAATCAACTTTATCCTGCTTAATCTCCCACCAAAATTATTCAAAAAAAATGAATCCATCCTGAACTACCCCTGTTTTCCCTGTGTGTCCACAAATATATAAATTCTACTGGCAAAATAGGTAGAAGCAATCAGGATTCCATAATGTCTTTAGTAAACTTTAACCCTGTTTAGGAAATATCACCATTCTTTAGAAGTGACAACTTGTGAGAGTTAAATTATGGTGCATTGATCATATTTTCTCAGGGTCCCCTTTCAAATTCATGCAAAGAAGGATGATATCTTCATTCTCCTTAACCGAAAAAGGTTACAAAATGGGTCCTCTCACCTTGGTCGAAAGGTAGAGCCTAAAGCAATGAGGATAGATAAAATCCTTAATGAAGGTGCTATCCATTTCTTTGATGCCCAAGTGATAAAGAGTTAGACAAATCCCCTCCCCGGCTACAAAACAAGTCATAATAAGATCTATCTGTCTCTCAGTGTCCTGCTAAATCTGTGATGCTGATCTGTTTCTAAGGGAGAATCAATTTGGATACCAACATGACATACGTAACGATTGGTGAGAAAATCACGTTTCTCTTTCTTTATAGAATACCAGTCCATCTTTTATTGAAGTTTGCAAGGCTACTGCGTAAGTCCATTTCAATCAGTCAAACTCCAAATCAGGCCCCCTTCCTTTGTTTCCTAAACAAAAACAAACTTTTAATATTGTTCTTCACCACTTCATGCATAGAGATTGATTTTTGCCTCTAAAAATGATAATTGAAGGTATTATAGGAATTGGTAAATCATATCGAGCATAAACATTACTAGGTCAACACTCTCAACTATAAAGCCTTTAAATAAGGCATCTCTCTCTTATTGTTTGCACCTACTAGAGTCGTTACCTTCAACATTTCCACATCTACTATCCATACTTCTCTATTTATAATAATCAAGGAAACCAAATAGCTTGAAGGCCAGGTGCTATCATATTTTGAAGACTCGGGCTCAAACATGTTTGATATATTATCATCAATGAGATGAGCTTCATTAGGCCCAAAGTGTTTTCCAAGGTTGATTATCACCTTCGGGAATCTTTCCGCCACTTCAAGACATCCATTTTTGTAATAGATCCATCATTCTTGTTAGGGGCCTTAGCCAATTACCACCTATCAAGGATGTTTCATTGTATGTAGGACACTCATATGGAACAAACCTATGGAATAACTTTCCCACATATGTAACATTGCAAATATTTTTCCACCAACAAGGTTAATATCTATCTCAATTTTCTTTTCGCCAATTTTTTCTCAACATTCGGGTTGCAATTCCCCACATTGAGGATTTGGATTCAACACTTTTCACTTGCACAAATGCAGATATGTATGAACAATAAATTTATTTCTTTCTATTTTGCTTCATATTTGTTTTCTAAATATGAGCTCGTCAACCGCCATAACCTCAACATGTTAAAATATTTAAACATTCTAGCCATCCATTGTATTACACAAATCACCAACCATTGCAACTCGATGGATCATAATGAAGAAAAATTGCAACACAATTTTTTGCTATGCAAACATCAGAAAGTAATGATTATGGATAATTTGTGGGTTGACACAAGCCTTGTGAATGGTTCAATATGCACAATCTTAGACATGGTGCATAATGTTTCCACTTCATCGCCGGACCTTCCACTTTTTTTTGTCGTCGAATTTGACAAATATACATGTCCTCCTTGGGATGCAACTAACCCTTTGCATGTTCCCCTTTTACCTATCTCTAGAGGAAACCACAAAAAACTACTTCTTAAAATGGTTTGGGCCTTGACAATTCATAAGTCTTAGGGCCTTACATTGCCAAATGCCACTGTTAATATCAGTAGCACTGAAAGGTAGGGGATGACATTCATTGCATTTTCTAAAGTCCCCTCATTTAAATATTGTTAGTGTAGAATCACAGCACCCCTGAATGTCTGCAGCCAGATGAGTTGATAATTTTAGTGTGATTACACAACATGGATCATCTCTCAGGGTGTGGGACCTTGCGAGTTGAGAGAGATCTCTAGATTGAGGCCGATTTCTAGCCCTCTATTCAGGGGTATACAAACAAATTACAAAGGATTTATCCTAAGTCTATTCTATATACCAAGGAGACAGGGTTAGAAAGATGCAAGAAAATAAACCTAAGCTAACGAGGTGATACACCAAAGGAATGTTAGACGCTTGTTTTGTAGTTTGACACAGACCATTGAATGCAATACAAACACTATGCACAAATGTCCAAATCATAATAAAAGATCAAAGAGACAATAATGAATACATGAGAGGGTCGAGAAACATCCACAGACATATATATATTATTGCTCAGGAGTCGATACAGTATATTGCAGTGGCCAAAAAGCAAAAATTGCATTACAACCCGAAGGAGAGGTTAGAAAAGCTCTACAAATCATTCTGTGAAAAAAAAAGAAGGGAGGGTACAAAACAAAAATGTCCAACCTTATATAATGAGCATCGACCCTGCTTTTATAGATTCAACACATAGGGAAGAAGGAGAAAGAAGTGGGAAAACCAATTCGAAGCTCAACCACTGCCATTAATGCCTCCTGCAGAATCCGCCCCAAATCTATCGTGCCTACGTCAATTACTTGTTCGACGCCTCGAAGGAGGAGGAAACGACGGATCAGATCAAATCCGATCTGGTTGTTGGGGCAAATAGATCCTGTATTAATGGCTCAAAGATGCTTCTTCATTTTTTCCCTACCTAACCTCTCCAAAATTAAAGTTTCAGATCTCCATGGCGTAAACGAGGCTGAAATATTTCCAACGGTGCCAAATTTTCTAGATTTCGAGCCCTGAGTCAAAAGATATGCCCATTTGAAATTTAAATCGGGTCCATACAAAATAGCCTTTGTAACCAGACACGTGGAGGGATGGTGCATGTCTAAGGGTAGCCTTTGTATTCTGCTTTTGGAGTTGCGTGGGGCTGACACATGGTTTCCTCCGCGACTTGCTCAATTTTTAATGTTTTTTGGCTATATCTTTTGCTCGGGGGGGTCATATATCTGACCGGGGACATGTGGAGCCCTGATGCTTATTTGGATACCTTCCCCCAATTTTTCTCTTGAATTAGCACCGTGCTGACACTTGGCACCATCCGCTGGCCTGTCTCAAAGCTTTGACTATTCAACTCCGACCCTGTCCCTTTATGAAACCGGATGTGTGGAGGCTCCGCGCTTACTTAGAAACCTGCACAGGATTTTTCTTTTGAAGGAGTGTCGGGTTGACACGTGGAAGCCTCCGCAGGATCTTGGAATTTTCAACGACTGCTCTTACATCTTCAGACCTTGAACACGTGGCGAGATGGCACTCGTTCTCCATACTTAGTTGCTTTTTTGGGCCCACTCTATCCCATTTTTCAACTTGGACTACATGGTGAGCCCGCACTGATTTGGGCCTCCGCTTTTGGATCCACCTTTGGAGATGCACCGAGCTGACGCGTGGCAGCTTCCGCTAGCACTTCTATACTTAGTCCTTTTTGAGGCCCGCCCTGTCCACCTTTTGACTTTTAGCTGTTGACTTTGCCTCCTCTTTGGGTCTGAGACACATGGGGGCCTCGCGCTTGTTTGAGCCTCCCCTTTTGGATTCAATCTTTGGAGGTGCTCCATTCGGACACTTGGCAACGTCCACTGTCTCCTCCATACTTAGTCATTTTTGGGCTCGTTCTAAACTATTTCAGAGCCTGGAGACTTTGAACTTTCACCATTTCTTCTCTTTGAGCCTCTGGCTTCTTTTGACACTGTTTTCTCCTTCCATGACCCTGTTATTCCATTTTCGAGCCCGCATGTAATTTGTTTGTTGTATTTGAAGCACAAATTTTCTCGACAAAGCCATTTCTTGAATTTCTTCTTGCACGAGGTTGTTTGATCTTTTGTAGGCCCTGCTACTTCATTGTAGAGTCCCTCTGCAACCTATTTGCAGGATTTGAATGTGATTTCTCTGGTTCCTTTTGTGTGGGGTCGTGGCTGATCAATTTTGTTAGGTGACAAAAATAGTGATAACAAATACTTTTGTATAACACATCCTTTTTCTTATAAGCATTAGTCTAAGATGTCTCTTAGGATTCTCTTCAAAAAAGGAAAGAAGAGGAGATATGCCTTTCAATTCCTTAGTGTTTCCCACTTTAATATAAAGTTGTGTCTTCCATCTTTCCCCTTCTACCTATAAATTATATTATTTTCCCCTTCTCTTTTCCATCCACATCTCATAAATTTTAGCTTCCATCCATACATAAAAGCAAAGTTTGCATCTTTGGTTTTCCAATTTTCATACATAGCCTTTTATCTTTATTTATATGTTAAATATTTGTTGTTTCTAATAATTTTACAAAAATAATAAATGCTTCAATATTATTTTGATATTCATTTTTTAAATTTGACATATTGATCAAGCATGCCCCCATAGTGTAGGTTGTGTTCTTCCTCACTCCCATAGCTACCTCTAAAAATATTACTCCTAGTTTACTCTATGGTCAATATTTATTAACATTACCCCCCCTTCCTAGACCTAACACATTGGTCCCCCCTCCACCTTTGCTTCTATACAATCACTAGGGGAGATGGGCCAATACTTGAACATGGTCCAAGAGTTGACGTTAGGGGTTAAATTTGATGGCCACCTATGCCTGTCAAACAATTTTTCCGTGATGGTAATTTTCAAATACTGCCCTTCAAAAATTCAAAAAATTGTTACTTATACCATACTAATAAAATAGATAAAAGATTATTTTATATTTATTTAACTATATATATTATATATTATTATAATATATATAAATATATATTAAGAAATACAGTCGCATTTTAAATATACAAGTCTTGTATAGTTATTTACAAAATTTGCAAGTATTTTATGGATAAAATCACAAAAAACATCTAAACGACTGTCAAATTTAACCCCCGATTGACATGAGTCTTGATCACACAATACCCAATATTTTTTATAGTACCACTTCATAGTTATTACGCTGAAAGGTGTTTTCCAAATGGGCTTTGTGCCTCATGCCACTGACATGTGTTGGTAAATCAACGATTGTGAATTTAACGTGCATTGTCGTCGCATAGACGTATCCTCACCATCAATTTTGTAGAAGTGGTTTTGCAGGGTTATTCACCAGTGTTTTTATAGAAGCGGTTTAATAGATTTCTGTACTCTTATAAATTAATAAATAGATTTATTTTGGAACTGTGCTAAACAACGCTGTCACTAATAGTCGTCTTAAAAATTAGTGTCAGTATGGGTAAAATAAAGTTGACACATAGATAAATTTGTAACCATCATATATCCTCATTTTACTATATACAATTTAATTGATATGAATTTGTATCTGTATCTGAAGTGGGTTCGATGGTATCTGAGAGAAAACCACTACCTTCCGTTGTTTTGATTTTTGTATGCATAAGAAGATTGAGGATTAGGAGACGCTTCATTTAGGCACAATGTCTAGCTGTATTGATTTTGCTTCTTCTGCTTCTGAGCACTTGTCATACGAGCATTGTAACCTTTGCACCACATGAATGCGGGGTAAAATTCCCCTAACAAATAAAATAAAACATTTCCCGCGGCCAGGTGGAGGGAGGCCGGTGAGGGGACGGTTAGGCCACGTGGGGGCCTGTCGGCTAGGGAGGAGAGAAGGCACCACATCGCAAAAATTATTGGATTCATATTCCCGTTCTTACCGGTAGTAGAGTCTGATGTTTTAAAGTATTAAAGACAATAAAATCATATAACATGCATAAGTGCGTTCATCAGGATGTCATATTTATAGGGTTTCTTCGGTGACAAAAACCACATGTCATATTATTTCCACAAAAACTATGCCTATTCGCATTCCCATTGACAAATAATAACATTAATCAAGCACAAGAAGTTTGTTCTTTAATTATTTGATTCTAAACTGTATGTTTTTGAAAAATGGAATATTCAACCTTGGAAATTTATTGTTTTAATATTATATAGCTGGCTATATAATAATTATATTATTCCAAAATAGATTTAAGTACTTAACAAAAAAAGAATGTTGTAATGATGTTTTCATCGTTATATAATTTATGTCATTGGCAAGCATTTCCGTAGTGGAGGTGAGGTGCTTCCCACCAGGGATCAAATTTGAAGGGCTGGTCTGAATTTTATTGTGAAGAGGAACTAGGCAAAGATTTCTGTAGTGGAGTTAAGGGGCTTCCTAGTATATGTTCTTTGCTATTATCCATATAAACGCTATATACATACAAGTACATATTTATTGAATTTTGTATGTGTACATTTAAATATCTATTAAATTTCGATGTTTTGTAGATAAATTGTGATGTTTTGTTAAATTATTTTTTATTTTTACAAGGGTTATAGTTTAGTTGTTAGGATGATGACTTGTTAAGCTATTTACGAAAGTACACATCCCTATAGATAGTTAAGACAGAGAGTCAAAATGGATAGGGTTGAGATCGTTAGAATGATAGTCAGAGATAAACACAACTCTTAATTTTGCATAAATCACTACCTTTGTGTTCTAAGTTAAATCCGCGTCTTCCTGTTGGTGACGTGTCCAGTGAAACATCATTCAAATTTATTTTACATTTATATATTTTTTCAACTACCCATTAAAGTCAAGATCTGCATATTCAAACAAGTATTGGCTACTTGCATTTTCAAATATCTCTCGTTACAGTGTCATCTCTACCTTCCACAACACGAGTTTGTTCCTTCATTCGATTGACATACATAATTTTGCATGAAATCACTACCTTCATGTTCTAAGTTAAATCCGCGTCTTCCTGTTGGTGACGTGTCCAATGAAACATGCATTCAAATTTCTCTTACATTTACATTTTTTTTTCTAACTACCCATTAAAGTCAAGATCTACAAATTCAAACAACTATTGGCTACTTGCATTTTCAGATATCTCCCTCTGCGGTGTCATCGTCACCTTCCACAACAAGAATTTTTTCCTTCATTCGATTGACATACAAGTCATTCAATTCGTAGACGATATATTTTTACATTGGATCCATGTTTCCTCATTTATTTCCCTTTCACTTCTCCCCCCTCGAATGTCATTTTCTACAATCCTCTTCCTCTCTCTTCGTTTCTTTTGATCTAGTTTTTCTTCTCCGTTGTATCCCTTTCGGCGTTCACATCGTACAATTGACGTACAATTGCTAGTCATAGTACTATCTAGTAGTTATTTATTTTTGACATAATATTTATGTAGAGTAGCCAATCACATCACGACATGTAAGACCTCTCATCCGTGTACAAGTATTAAAAATTCAATGTTCAAGCATTATCACCCATGTTGGAGTATTGGTTTTCACATTTATTATTATACTGCCGAAGGCAAGTATATTGCTTTCACCATAGCTATTAATTGTTTTCTCATAAATCAACAACAATATGCCACTTGTAATATTTCTTATGTTTTGTAAAGTTTATATGAAATATTTGTGGGAATATTCTGTTTCCCTTTATTAAAGAATATTCTTTTTTCTTTGCTTTCTATAATTTTGTTCAAAAAATTAAATTGAAAAAGACAATAACCTGACATGGATTTGATGGATGGATGGGGCAGTCCATCCAAAAGTCTAAGGAAACTAATATTGGCTTCACACAAACGAATACTTATTTTCATCAAATCCAATCAATCAATGCCACGTATTTTTAAAACACATATAGGGGAGAGGACCCTATAACCGTGCACCTAACTTTAGGGGCACACAAATATATGTAGGTATGTCGGTAGCATAAAAAAATTATATCATTATGTAGCGTATGGTCATGCCATATTGACATTTTCGTTTCGCGTGTGAATTTGGAGGGAAAAATAGTTTTTGAATTGATTTAATATAAAGAAAATTAATATAAAGCATTTGAAAGAGGGACCAATGACCAAGTGCCCTATGTGTCACATTCTCATTAACTCTTAAAAAGTGTAATTAACCAAAAAGTGAACAACTATTGGTGCTTTTGTCAACAACCTATGGTGAAAAGAGATGTACATGTTTTGGTACCCGCTCGGTTATAGGGTCCTCTCCTCTAGTTAAAGTTTCAGCATACATAAAAATGATGTGCTTCATTTATATTGGTTATCTCCTTTATTCTGCATTGTGCATAAGCATTAATTTCTTGGTAGGAAATTGGTGTATGACAATTGCAGGAGAATTATATGATTGACAGATGTCAGGGGACAACCGTATGTGATGGCGGCTCACTGTATTTCACAAAGTTAATTAATTCACAACCCTGTTGCGCTCCATGCTTCTTAATTGTTTTTTGGAATTGATCTCTCGGATGGATCTTCAGCCCAGGTTTGCAATGTATTTCTTGTTTCTCCTGTCTGTTTTTCTTCTGTAGCTGGCTGATAAGAAAATTTCCCGTATATCCGGCATGCGGAGATTTTTTTGTCCAAGCCATTGTGGACGAATGATATTGCTCTGAGATGGCCACCACATTGACAGTGTGAAACAAGTCTCTGGTTTTCAGCGGCGAGGGCTTCACTATCTTTGATTCCAATGGAAACCTTCTTTGTAGGGTGGACACCTACGACAATCTCGTCATCATGGACGCCCATGGAAATCCGCTTCTCACACTCTGTCGCAAGGTATACACTCACTATTTCCATAGTCTCAAACATATAAACATTTAATATATTGTCCTTCTTGTGCAGCTTCCCAGTGTTCACCAGAGATGGAAAGGATTCCTTGGGGACAAGGCGAATAGAAAAAACCTCTCTTTATAATAAAGAATTCGTCGACGCTACCGACGAAGAACTGCGTCCAAGGGTTCATGAATTGCGGCTTCTTTTGGAAACCATGCACGGACTATGAGGGGAACTTCTCTCAATGTTGTTGTACCATTTATAGTAATGCTCACCGAATTCCTACTGCACATGTAGTGTTTTTCTATATTTCTTTTGTATTTCAGGCATTTGATTTTGCTGATAAACATAGAGGGCCATACAATGACTCCCTGAAGTCTCTGTAGTTTTTCCATTCTATTGATCTTATTTTGTGTACCTGGTAAAGAAACTAAATATTATATTAGACATATAAAACTTCCACAATGCGTATTATTAGAATAAATCTTATTACTGAAAATTATATATGATTTTTGATAACCAAAAATATGATATGTTTTCAGATTATATTGCAATGAAATGTCACAACGGATTTAGAATATTTGGGTGCTCTGATCAAGGTGAATTGTTGTGGAGAGCTGCGTGGTTGCACAAGGAAACAAGAAATCCCAAATATTTGAGCTACATTCAAACAAACGGCTTGAGTTGGGAGTCGAAAAATCAGGAAACACATTTGTGTGGGAAAATAAACATGTTTGAGCTTGGGTTCTTTTATCAAAGGTATAACATTGTTAACTTGATGTACACAGTTTTTCCTTGCTCCTTGTTCTTGATTCCCTTCACTATATATTTATTTATAGTGCATTCACTACAAGTGGGTTTGCATTTGATGTGCACGAGTTTTTGATAGGGAAAGTGAAGTATCTTCAAGACTACAAAGGGCATGCTGACAACTATATCTGCTCCATTTTTCCAGGAACATTATCTTCCACGTCTAGATATACACCGGGTGGGTGAAATACCACCCTTACTCATTTATTGAATGCGCAACTTTGTTTGTGACATGAATTTGGAACTAATGTCATGTCTGTGCAGTAGGAATTCTGTATACGTTGCCTGATGTGAATCCACAATATGTTACATCTACATCCTTTGTAGTTTTGGCCCATGCTAAATACCTCAACTCCTCCAAACATATGGTATTCTAAGGCCAAATGGTAGTGACTCATCACTGGTTGAGGGCAATTGCCAAATACCGGGTATAGATTACAGTTTTCCATTATGGTTGGGAGTTTTACATAATGACTTAAAAGTGGTTTTTTAAAGACTACTTTGTAAATAGGTAGACTACATACTGGGCTCCAATCCTCTGAAGATATCTTACATGATTGGATATGGTTCAAAATACCCTCGGCGAATTCACTACAGAGGTTCATCTCTGCCTTCTAAGGCTCAACACACAGGATGTTGGATATAGTGGAGGGTTCCAGTCCTCATACAACAATGCACCCAATCCAAACTTGTTGGCATGAGTAGTTGTGTGAGGGCTAGATGTCAATGCTCACTTTCCGGATGACAGAAATTATTATGAGCAATCTAAACTTTCAACCTACATCGATGCACCCTTATTCAGCTCTCTTGCTTATTTGGCCAACTCTGCTCTAACTTTTTCTTCTTCTTACCCCTCAATACACCCCCCTTCGGCAGTATTTGCCATATCATGGCCTTGTTATTTTAAATCAATTCAAAATATGGTTTTCCCTCCAATTAAACATTCGAAAGAACAACTATAAGGTAAGACAAATCTGAACTACATATTAGTGAAAAAATACAATTGATTTTGTGGACCACTTAACTTAAGATGTACCACTAATATAGCCTCCCTCAGCATGTATGTCACCATACAACAAATTCAGCTATCAGATTTTTGATAGAATGAATTAGTCCCTGTGCAAATGTATGATATGTTTAAGCGGTAAAATCAAACATAAAAGTGTGGTTAAAATTCGGGCTTGGAGTCCGCAAGAATAACTTTAAATAGAGGAGGAGACCTCCTTTCTAACTCACCTCTGGCTTGTCTAGGAATTTGTGTAGCAGAAAGATCTAAAATAGACTTCCATATTACATGTGAGCACTGTATTCCATTCTGTGTAATTATCAAGACATGAAATACTTTTTTGTTAAAATAACTATTATACTGCGACTCTGAAATATCTTACGCCGGATAAATTAGAAAACTCTGTTCTCTGAAACTCCAAATATATGGGCATTTATGTTTTTTTAAGATCGGTGTGCTTAAACACAAAATTCTTTTCTAGTCTTCTGTTAGCCATTAAAGAGTACCTAAAATTGATTTTTTTTTTTCTATATTTTTAAATTTTTACTATCATATTTATGTGATGTTTATATCAAAACTATTATTACATATTAAGAAAGTTTATATGTAATATTTTAATATATATTTAACATAAATAGAGTCAAAATGTCCACATTAAATCATCACAAAAAAAAACATTGAATATGAAAAAGGATAAATATATGGACATTTTAAAAGACCCTAAAGTATTCATAACATAAAGAATTTCTTAACTTGCGAAATTAGCATAAATATCATAACTATTTACTCTGCTTTCTGCCAATTTGTTTCATCCTTTTAATTAGAATGAGGCTCATATTTTACCATACAAAACAATAATTGCCAATTTGTTTCATCTTTTAAAAGAGAATGGGATGTTATCAAATTAATGGGACGTAGTAGTTAAGCAAATGGGAGATTTATACGAAGAATAGCCATATTTAATATAAAAGTAGGTAATATAAGTGTTCATTATAATAAAAGTAATATACATTTGGTTTTCACTTTGTTTAATACTAAATTTATAGGTGGAAATGGTTTTTGGTGTAATAGATCATGGCTAGTGGAAATGAGATCAATGCGTTGGCTAGCAATCTAAAATCCTTTTTAGAAGTTAATTGTCTTGGGTATTTACCTTCCATTAACATATAGTTTAAGGGGGAAGCGCTTGTAAAATTGGTTCAAGCCTCACCTGCAGAGAAATTTTTCAATCTAGATAACGCCTTCGAGCTAGAGAAGTCCATATCAAATAAGGCCTACTTGCTTGGGTACAAGGAGAATAAAAACAATGATGCTTTATTTTTGGAGATTCCGAGCAAATGCATCAAGGAGGAAAAAATTTCTTTCACCTATAAACTGACAGGGTGCTCATTGGTGGTCACACACAAGAAGACTACAGATTCATACCAAGTCTACCATGACAATCGTTGCGACATCGTGATTCTATATGAGAATGTTGTAATGTCTCTAGATTATGAAGACTTTAAAGTCATCGGGTTTGGTGCTCCGGGAACTACTATGGCCTACATGCAGTTCAAAACGGAACTTGGAAACTGTATGTTCAACAACAATATCTTGTAAAGGACCTTGTAAGTGCTTCGCCAAAAGATTCCAAAACTATAATGCAATTGCGTGTGTTTGTAAAGGACATTATGAAGGACAAATATATAGATGCATCCCTACAAAAATCTTTTGATGAAAAACACAAATTAATGCAACAAAGGATTAAGGATCTTGCAAAGACACTGGGCATAAGTTCTGCTATAATTGACCATGCCAATGACAATGTTTATAAGGTCAAGGGTGAGTTCAATGAAAATGATCCTTGTATGAATGAATGGAGCGAATTACGCAATGCCACCGAGATAAGTATCGAATAAAAATGAAAGAAGGATGAGGCTGAGGCTAAAAAATTGAAGAAAACTTACCCTGTAGGTTGGAAACCCAAATTGATGGAGATTGCTTCTAAAATTGGCAATTACACAACAACGGTGCACACTTCAAAGGAATTAGACAAGATTTGGCTGTGGTTACAAATAAACAAGGTTACCAGTTCGCATGCGAATCAATGAACAAGGTTATGGAGAGTGATTTGAGTAGCTCCAGTGACAATAGTTAAAGGTCATCCATTTCATGCAAGTAATGGCAGATCCAAGTCTCAATTATTACTATTTTCCAACCATCCTTATTAGTATGTTTTGGCCAGGTTAGCACTATATATATATATATATATATATATATATAGTCCATATTTTATTATTTCAATAAACTTATCGATATACCATGATACTAAATATGATATACATTTCTATAAAGTTTTTGCATATATTCTATTTTGTGATATTACAATCATTGCTAACCAATGAAATGATGCTCTTCTATAAATCATGTGTAGTTGCTTACCAAAGATTCCAATTCCTATGGATTTGGGAAAAAAATAGAAACATTTTAAAAAGAAAAAATTATTGCAAATGATTAATAAAACTTGCTATATTAAGCAAATGGTTGTTGTAGATGAAAAAGAGAAAGACCTAGAAATGTAAGCTTTTTCCTCATTGACTTGAGAGTATTTTGTTATTTTTATTTTTGGTTGGGTGTGTTATATGTAACAAATAGTAATCTTTTGTTTATATATTTGTTGGATTATTTGTCATGTTTTTGTGTTGACACAAATGGATGTAAATTACCATAATCAAAGGTTTATAATCTTCATGTCACCTACTATATTGATAATTCTTTCATGATATGCATCTCTTTTGTAGACTCCAATTTGAAAGCAAATCGTTTAAATTTGTTAAAGAAAAAAAGAATTGAGGACTCTAAAAGTGGTAGTTTGGAAAGATATTCAATGATAGATCAAATGATTTCTGTAAGTTGAATAAAAGGGTTATTGACTATTGCTTTAGAGTGTGTGCAAAGAGTAGTATATGATTGAAGTTGGTCAAATATATGTGGAAATAGAATATATATTAAAATATGTATAAAAATGTCATTTCTAAGTGTGAGAAAAACTTATGATACTCCACAAAAAATTTATTGACTTTATTTCATTTTTACACAAAACAATCACAACCCCTTTCTTGATCAATTTCCTACACATAGACAACAATAAACATATAACTTTTAGACAAGTGTAGCAAAATTGTGGATTCTCACAACATTTTTCATCACTTCACTTATCCATACATCTTCTCATGGAATGTGATATTTGTAGGTTACATAAGGAAAGAGTTTCCTTAGGAAACATTGACATTGTTTCATCAAATACAACTAACAAATGCCAATTCATCTTGCCACTATTATTTGATCTAACATTATCAGAGTGAATGCCTTGACTGAAATGTGTGTCAAATGTGGAAATGTACATAAAGGAAAGTGAGTTGTTTGAGAAAACGACTCAAGAAAGTGTGTTTTCATGGAATACAAATAAATCAAACTGCTCCCTCTTGAGCTGAGTAACAAACCATGAAAATGAATAAACACGTTCATTGGCAATCCATTTTGAAATTGGATTATGTTATGCATGAAACGTTTGCATATGGTGAGCAGACATCTTTAGTAACTCAGTTTAGGAATATTCATAAAAGGTTCTCCAATTAAATACTTTTCAGTCCTTACTCCTTTTTTCCGCCAATTTCAAAAATTTATAAGTAAAGTCTGTTATTTATATGATTTCGGAACATTGACATTGAAAATTGCCTCATTTAGTTTCTCTCTCATATCATTTCTGTACATATTGCTTTTAAATGACCGAGCAGATTTTTCCTACATTAAAATTGATAGTAAGGGTGATAATGTCATTTTGGTGGTGGTGGTGTTATTTTTGTTGTTCTTTCAATGCCATTGACTATGGAGGAATAAAAACAAGTGACATTCTTACAAGTAATTTGGGAAAATTCAGTCTGCAACATTCCATTGTTATACATCCTTATCTTAGATACGCTACAATGTTTGATATAGTACATTGGGCCGCATTAGATGAGGATTGTTATTTGTTCTATTTTTAAGAATTTAAGTATAATAAGAAATTATTAAGTCTTTTGAAGACAAATTTAGAAGGATTGGGGTATGCAACCATCTTATGCTCTTGTACATAGAGAATATTCATGTAAAGTTAACTCTTTGTTAAATGTGTAAGAATTTTATTTTTCCTCTATCTAAATTAAGTCACGTGCTTTGTCCATGTAAGTATAGATACTCAAATTTTGCAATTTACCATTTGACACTGCTAATTTAACAATGCACTCTTGTTTAAACAATCACACTCTTTTTATCCTTGATTAGTACACCGCGAGTCTCTTTTCTAACTTGTTTATTCATACACACCGATATGTCAAAAAATATTGAGAATTAAATGCATAAAATCTATAGGAAAACTCTACTTGACATGATGCAACCTCTACTTTTCATGCATTTCATGCATGTCTAGAAACATCCACTTTGGTTGGCTTGAGGAATCTGGTCCTAACCAACTTGAATGGCTTTGGATCAATATATCATCTATATGATATTCCAATTTAATATTCTTTAGTGGGTCATTTAACATCTCTGGGTTGACCTTTCCATGATAACTTGCCTTCGGAGCCCTATATAAGAAAGTTAAACTCACTTCATTTGTTAACCTTCCATTCTCATGAAATCCTGTTGTAAATACTAGCACTAAAGGCACCAAAGGATCCTTAAATCTCATAAAATATTATGTATAATCATTAGGGAAGAAATCACTATAGGTATGAAGCACTCTACTCGGTCATGGACTCCATCTCCCCTATTTGCAAGCATTAAAACACCCTCATTTTAGGTATTAACAAGAGCCAAACTCATTTCCAAACATTGTGAAAGAGGTTCAAGTTTCCAAACTAGTTGCATTCATTCATATATCACATGCTAGGTCAAGAATAACATGTGGTTTAATGCCTCTTTGGAGTAGTGTTGATATCAGCGATGCAAGGATTGCACTTCAACCCAACTAATGTTTGTTTTGTAGGATCTCTTACCCATGGCTAGGATTTGAGATCTTACTCAGAATATTGAGAGGGCTTCACAACATGACTGACAACTAGGATTTTAAAACAATAGACATTTCCAAATAGGTGGCAGTATTATAAAGTTACAAAGTAGGATCAAAACTATATAATTTAGGTGCAAAAATCCTAATGAATGCTCTAGTAGATCTATACGATCTTATACTAGGCCACTTTCCATCCAAATTTCCAGAGACAAAGCACTTACAATTTTAGATCTCCAAGCTCCAACAATCTGCACACCTAAACATTTCCATACATATTTTTAATCAGTTAAGTGCACTCATTCTCTTGTGTTTTTGAGTTCATAACATATTATATGCACTAGTTTCAAGAATTAATGTGTTGTTATGATATTGCATAATTAATGGTAGAGTTAATTCATCAAAATAACCTCTTATAGCCCTTATTACATCCTTTTAATGTATGTAACTCATTGATCTATTATTTTTAATAAGGGTGTAAACATTTGAGGAACCCGACTCTTGAATTGAACATCGTTCACAAAACCTTAACTATGTTAGGGTTCCTTTTTCTATCGTATGATTCTTATTATATGATTGCTTATTCTACTTCTAGTTGTAATAATGGCTTACTCTCATGATTAAACCAAATCATGCCTTGAATATATAAAGTGAAACCCCACATGCAAGGATGTTCTCCTTAAAAAAAATCATAACATTTTAGATTCATCCTAATACACCTATTGAGCATGTTCAATTCATACTGATTGTTGTACTAAAATTCATCATGTTATACAAGATATTCTTGATGCACATGCTTTTGAATGGGACATCCCTTCCAATTCCACTATGAAACCTACTCTTGCCACACATTTTATTACTTGACACTCAAATCAATCACCCAATATTACCCCTCTAGTTATTTCTCATACTCTACCTACCATGGCTACATCTAATGTACCCATGGTGTTAGGAGCATCTCGTATTCCACTTCAAAATGATATACAATGACTATGGATTTTAAATTGGTTACTTGGAATGATTCGTAAACTGGTAGGAATCCCTTACTATTTTAAATGTTTACAAGGATATTTTTAAAACTCAATCAGTTTCTAACTATTTTATCATCGGAGAAGTGTCACAGATCTACTGGTTCCAAGAATGCACAACTGAATAATGAGAGATGTAAATTTTTCCAATAGAAAACAAAACAAATATACAAGACTACAATTTAAAAAATACAAAAGAGATAATTACAATAACATATAAATAACTCCAATTCAATATGAGAAAATAGAATAATGCAAGATATGCACATATAAGAGGTGAATGTGCAACCTCCTCCTAGAATCATATAAATCTCCACCTAGAATAGTGTAGTCAAGTGGTAACCAACACCTAGAAAAGGGTAGTCAAGTGTACACCTAAGAAAGCATATCCCATATGTGTAGGGAAACTCCAAGTGAGGTGGAATATCTCGAGTAGGATGATAAAAATAAAGTGAGAAAAATAAATGTTACACTAACACCCCCCATAAGTATGACTTAGGTAGGTAGTGAAAAATGAAAGTGGTTCCTAACAACAAGGCTTGATGAGGTACCCATGTACAATGCAATCTTGCTTTTATGGAAATATATGTTGTGTATAAATGTTCATAAAGTTATATCTTTACATTTAGAAGGTAAGCATTCCAATAATAATTGATGTTTCTTTTTTACGTCCCCTACTTTCTCTCTTTTTATTTGAACCTAAGCAAACATTATTTAGGGAAACATATCAAGATTTTTAATGATATTTTAGTTATTTGCAAAATAAAATCAGTAAAGTATGTAAACGTGAGGATAATTTCAAGGTGCATTTTTCCCTTTCTCCCTTTCTAGAAGTGGATTTTTGACAATTGGGCATTCTCCATAGGAATATTCTTGCTTTTCCTTTATGGATTATTATAAAATAGTTCTATATATATTATTGTGATTAATGGTCTTAAATATTATTAAATCTTGCAAATGGTTTGAAGGCTTCATAGGATTTCTCAAAAATAGTAGGAAGTCATAATGTATCTCATAGTATCAATATTTTATATATAACATTATTATTCATTTGGATGAGAATGATGTAGAGTTTGTACCTTGTGGACTAGCTTGTTTTCAATATAAAGTCTTTTATTCACGAGTTCAAAACTTTTAAACATGAACAATTTTTTTTACAATTTTTATCTAAGAAAGATACAAATGAGTGAGCATATTTTCCCTACATTAAAATTGATACTAAGATGAAATGGTGGGTGATAATGTTAGTTTGATGGCGGTGGTGTTGTTTTTGTTGTTGTTTCAATGCCATTGAGTATGGAGGAAGAAAAACATGTGACAATCTTACATGTAATTTGGAAAAATTGATTATACATCCTTATTTTGGATACACCACAATGTTTGATATATTATATCGGGCCACATTAGATGAGGATTATTATTTGTTCTATTTTTAAGAATTCAAGTATAATAAGAAATTGTTGAGTCATTTGAGGACAAATTTAGAAGGACTGGGGTATGCAACCATCTTATGCTCTTGTACATAGAGAAGATTCATATAAAATAAACTCTTTGTTAAATGTGTAAGCTACAAATTTTTCCTCTATCCAAATTAATTAATGTACTTTGTCTATGTAAGTGTAGAGACACACATTTGGTAATTTACCATTTGACATTGCTGATTTTGACAATGCATTCTTTCCACTGCTACATGGGGGGAAGGGGTTTTGAGACAAAATTTAAAGACATAAATGTAATTTCGTATCTATCTTATCCTTTATAAAAATATAATATTAATATATAGAATTTTCCGCACAATGATTCTTCTTTTAGGTTTTCCCCTCTTCTTCCCCTAAAAAATAGAGCACACTCATAGTTTCTTTTGAGATTTTTTGCATTCTTCTTTGGCACCTATAGTAGAGATTGGAAATATCTGACACCCAAAAGTGTTCATCGAGACTGCATTTTATTCAAATTTTACACAGTACTGCTAAGATCCTGACGAAATCACCCTCTCCAAGGTAAAAAATAACATTTCCTTCATTTACAACACAGTTATTATGTATTTTTTCAAAAAAAAAGATCATTGGTAACGAATACATCCACGAACGTGGTTTCTTTAACTTCTAATAATATTTTTGGAAATTCTAGGCACTAAGAGGGGGGTGAATCAGTGCTTTTAAATTTTTTTGAAGTAATTCACAGTTATTCAATCATCCAAACTTAACTATACTAACCATGATAAGCATGAATATTCAATCATGAGAGAGAGACATGAGAATAAACACATAAAATGAGAAGACAAGATTTAATGTGGGAAACCCATCAAGGGACAAAAACTCACTGAAACAAGAGTACTAGCTTGAACAATTATCCTATAAAATTACAATGATTTCACCATATGTTGAGCACTCACTCAACCTGAAGCACCCACTCCAATTTGTAACCACCCACTCCAATCCAAAGCCTAGTACCCACTTGATAGGTTTGTAAGTACCTACTTGCAAGGAAGCACCCATTTCTAAATTGTTGAGCAACAACTCAGACTTTTGTCTTAAAATTTTTGATCACCTTCTTCACTTGGTTGCTTACACCAACATTTTTTGATCACTGTCTCAGCTCACTTATCTTTTATTCTCTTCTCCTAATTTTTCATGGTTTTAACACATTAACACTCTTCTTACTTTGTCAAGACTAATATCTCATCCCTATCAGCAACAAAAATTACATGCTAAAAAACAAGCTTTTATAAACAAGCATAACCTCTTGAGATGACCCTTGACATTTCACATATAAGGAATCTTCAAATAACCCACCTATCCATACATATAAGGAAAATGAAAAGGTATTTGTTGATAGGATTTCATCAACATTTTCTACAAACCACGACGTTAAGGAGATAGCTACGAAAAGATAAAAGTAACTGCGAAGGAGAAAGGGAAGCTGAGGGATGAAGAAAGAAGTCACGTATAAAGGATGAAGCTGTGAAACATAAACTAAGAATGCTGCGAAAAACTGAGAAAATACGTGAGATAAGGAGAAAGTTGCATAACAACGAAAGAAGTCGCAGAAGTTGACTAAGAGCCACATAATGAAGATGAATCAATCCAAATCGAGACTGAAGCCGATAGAGGCCCGAGTCAAAGCAAGTGACTGTTAGAATGTATTGGATTTTTTATATTTATTGTAATAACCTTTTTGTAAAGGGGGCATCGTGAGAACTATAGATGTGAATACCACTTTGAAAGATTTTGTATGAGAGTGGAGATAGGAGAATGAAGAGAATATGCATGTACTCGAAACTGATGTAATTCTTATTGATGAATAAATAAAGAATGGAGTTTTGGAGTAAATTTTTTTATATGATTTCATTTACATTCCTATTCTTAGAGTAGAGGTGGTGTATTTCCCATGTACTTCCTTAACTAAGATCGATATTTCCTAAGCTCTAAAATCTTGTTGGGGTTTTTAGGTCAACATTTGATGTTTGAGCCCAAGTTTTTTATTAAGAAGATGTCAGGAAAAATTTCACCACCAAGGAATTGGAATCCCACGTTACTAGAAATTGAAAATTGGTAGGAAAATCAAATTGATATATTTTTGAAGGGAGAATCAAAGAGGCAGAAAATCACTTATAAGGCATCAGAAGCAGAAGTATTTAGACAGTTTGGAGAAGCATTTTGGTCTTATTTTCTTAATTTGTTGTGGCCCTATTTGTTAGCACATGTAAAGAGGACATAATGGATGCAAAGGTACTTAAGACAACCCTTTGAGGGGATTGCAACAAAATTAACAATAGTAAAATATCTCGACAAGCTGTGGAAAAGAGTGATTGATTATTGGTACGAGACTACCTTAGATTATTTCATAATTACGTGGGTAATTCAAGGTTGGACTAGCTTAGATAATAAGAAACATGAAGTTCTAAGTGTAGCCTACAATCGATTTCTTCAGTCAGTACCATTCCTAATTAAAGTGTTAATGATAGAGAAGTGATTAATTAGAGAAGCAAAAAAGTTCCTTTAGGAAGAAAGGCACCATGGGATGAATTTCATGAAGGGGGTGATATAGGATTCATGACTTATCAGAATTAATGGGGTGTTGATTGGGGTGGTAGAAATAGGATGACATGGGGAAACATAAAAAGATAAGAATTAGATAGTTGGCTAAGAGGACATTAGGAAAAATTAAGGGAATTTAAGTTAAAAAGAGTGACTAAAATGAGGAGGATGAAATAAATATCCAAGTTAGACGTAGAAAAGAAGGAATTAGAGAAGAATATAGAGAAACAAAGATGGGAGGGAGAGGAGAGAATAAAGAAGTGGAAACATAGGAAGGAGAAATTAAATAAAGCTATGAAAGTATAAAAGAAAGTAGAGAAGACAAAAGATTCACCCACATCAAGTGGAGGCCATAAATTGGCTCACCTGAAAATGCAGGTGGGCACATCAAATATTTCTATTATACACATGCCTTGCGAAGACTAAGAAGGGGTTGTTACTCCAAGAAATCCCATATATACTATAGAAATTCCAGTCCAACAAGCATTAACAGGAAAAACAACCCTAATGAGAGATCTATGACATTTAGTAGGAGGATTGGAACCAACATTTAGAAGAGTACTACATGCCAAAGGATGGAGTGAAGAAGAGTTGAGAAACCATTAATGGTTAAGGAAAAAGGTGAAGAAGAAGTTATTGGAATGATAAGGAATTCAGAGGAAAAAATAAAAAATAGGGGATGAGGAAAAGGAAGAGGATAAGAGTATAGACAGACGAGAGGAAGAAATAATAGGAATAATAGAAGAGAAAATTGAGGAAAGAGATAGAGAGGAGGACCAAGGTAGAGAGGAAGAAAAAAAAATAAGAAAAGAAGGAGTGATGAAGGATTAGAAGATAGTTATAGATTAAGGAATAAGAAAGATAGAAAGGTAGTTATGGAAAATACTAGTTACGAAAGGTCACCAAATAAAGATGCACCCCCTAAACAATGTACGAGCCCAAAGGAGATGACCCCTAGAGAAAATGTCATTCCATGTGCCACTTGAAATTTCATTTTAGAATCTAGATAAAGGAATAAGTTTGGAGGAGAGATATCAAATATTGAAAGAAGAGAGTCCGAGAAGACCAGAGATAGTAAGGGAATTTCAAGAGTTATTAGGGGAAATTTAATTTAATCTTGAATTGAGCAGAGATAAAGGAAGAAATAAAAATTCAAACTCATTTTATAACCAGACAAAGAATGTAAAGCAAGTTTGTTAGAAACTAGAACACTGAGAGGGGGGAAAATCAATGTTTAATTAAATTTTTGCTAACCAAAAACTCAACCACTTAATCAAGAAGATAATTCAAAAGATAGAAAATACACACATGAGACAAGAAATTTAAGTGGGAAACCCAAATAGGGAGAAAACCCACTGAACCAGTGCACTATGTGGCAAAAGGTTACAAACAGTTTGTTGAGCTACAAATCAACCTATGAGGCTACAACCTCAATATCACACAAGCTACAACTTGGTGAAGCAAGCGTCAACTTCCTAAATAATTTAGCTAGCTATGAATCCCTAGTATACAACAATTCAACTATGATCACACTTCAAAATGATGCTCTGTACATCAAATAATGATCCTAAATTGGCAATCTATCTCTGCTGATTTGACTATCTCTGAATTCTTCTTCTTGACTTGATTACAATCTTGAAACTAGAGCCTTCATTCAATGATCAACATCTTAGACATGAATAACATCAATGTACATGTAATCCACTTTTCAAACTCAAACTACTGACCTCAATTTATCAGTCAAGAACATACTTTGCTCCTGGTCAATCTTCTATTCATCTCAATTTTAGTTTCAAGCTTCTAACTTGACGGACATAGCATCAACTCTCTATACTTCACTCTCCATTTTCAATTCACTAACATACTCAGCTCCTACTTTTTACTTTACAAGATTGTTCACATATATCTTCTACATTCAATCATACCTCTTCTATATTCTTCATATCTTACAATATCCCCCCCTTTTTTTGTATCACCCATATAACTAACACTCGATTCCGTTTTTCATCCTTTTTCCTTTTTCTTCGATTACACTTCATCTACCTTTTCAAATTATTAGGTCAGTTATCTTTCTTACATATATCCTCTAAACACTAAAGGTCAAAAAAATGTCATAAAGGACAAACATGAGGCTCTTCAAATTCTTCAGTGAACTAGAGGAAATCTTTGTCAATTTTTAAACCTAGGGCATACTGTTAGAGTTCTTCAAATAAAATCAACAGGTTTCTAATACATGACAAAATTAATTCTTTCACATTCCATGTTTTTACACATCTATAAGAATACAACCTGAACAATCATGAAGAAACATTCCAGTCCATATTATGAATAAGCACTTGATCATCAAGAAACTATTATGAATGCCACTATACAAAACATTCTCTCTTGTCTTAGACAAATGTTGAAATTCAACTAGGAATGAAATTTGTTTTGATAGCTTCAAGGCTTTGAAATTTTTCAATAAAAAATAGTGGACAAAACTCTGTTTTTCACATCACTGTCACTGTGACAGAACTTGGTGAATTCGAGCTTCTAACAAGATATCTTTTAACCCATATAATATGGAGGATGTAGTCTCTTCTTATCACCACACATTCCAGCAACTAATCCCAAGTGTGTCGGCCTATAATCCAATATTAAACTGGAATCTCACCCAAGGCGCGTGTAGGCGTCGAGCCCCTCCTTTATGTGAGCCTCATGAGAAGGTTCTGTATCCACATGATGATGTAACACAAGTTGAGAATGAATGTAATTAACCATAAGATTTTAGATGTATCTCGTGCTTCTAGTTGATATATTCTAAATACAAATTTAACATGATCAACTAGAAGGTAAAATCATTCATGTGATAACATTGAGAAAACCAAAAACATACACACATGAAAAATAAAGAAAGGCACATATATCAAGATCCATTGTAAGAGTGTTATAGAATTGCTTCATTATATTCATCGGACAAATACAGTAGTTGAGATTACATCAAGAAGCTCCATCCATGACAATGTTTATGGTAGTAGATTCTTCTTCTTTTACAGAGCTCTCTATTACACACATCATACAATACCCTCATTTTATATTTTTATCGCCCTCCCTCCTCCTCTAGGAATGACCTTCTATATCAAGAAACAGAAGGAATCTTCTTGAATCATCCATCATCACTGGCCAAAGCTTGTTGTAATCACCTCATGATAGCTTTACTACTACTTAGGAATCTGCCAGATGTTGCCATGTGTTTTCCTCACTCAAGTTCCTTTAGCATGCATGTGCCAACTAATCCTTAACAACCTTGACTCCTTATTCTCTCATGATAACCATAATGATTCCCTAGAATATCCCTTTATTGAACTACAAGTCTCCATAGATTATCCACATCTGTATCTGGTCACCTTTCCATTCGCTTCTTATACACATATTTTCCTGTTCAAAAATTACCAAGTCCCGAATCCATCCTACACTAGTGCGAGCCTTCACACCTCTCCAAGGATTACCTTTATGCGTGCCTTCGTACCTTACTTCCGTGTGCCACAAGGCTTTGTGCCTTAAGTAGTTAGTTACTTTTTAGGGCCCAACATCACCCCATACTAAATTGGTTTCCTCCCTGACAACCCTTTGTGCTTCCTGAATAAAAGCACTTGTCAACCAAAACTTGTTATGGAAAGAATGCTATCCCAAAGAATAAAGAATAGTGGTAGAGAAAGAATCTAAATAAAGAATTAAAAATGAAGAATGGGGTGCTATATAACCAATTGAAGGAGCTCAGGGAATTCCGCATCTATTTCACCTTTCAATTTCTCCCAGGCCTTCAGTTCTGTTAAGGCTCTCCCTGGCGCGTCACCTACAATGTTGGGCACCTAGTCTGGGATGATCTCTTCCACTTTATTTTTTAATGTGCCGATGGCTACCACTAAATCTACACAGATACCCTCAAACTTATCCATCCATATAGTGATGGAGTCTCTGAGCTCACCAATTCAGAAGTCCAACTTTTCACGCCTATTTTTGATCGTATCCTTCTATGTTGTGGTGTTGACAATTAGATGCACATGCTCCGCCTTATTGGTTGGGACAATATCTTACAAAAATTCAAGGGTTGTCTCCTCTTCTATCACCCATGCATCTATTATCAGCTTTCATCTCCTACAGTTGTTTAAACCCCTATCAACTAGTATATTTGCCTCCTTGAGTTAGGAGAGAAAATCCTCCAATTTAGTGATTTGGGCTTCAACAATGACCTTGTTCTCCTCCTTTTCCTTTTCGATCTCTACAACTTTCGGGCCCACATCATTCTTGATGTCAACAAGTAACATCCCTACGGGGTCCTCAAGATACTCTATTTCATCCCTGTAATCTATCCTGGCCTGGTTCACCAATGTCAGACATTGCCCTAGGATAGTTTTGACGAGTGCATCACCCCAGTCATGTACCTCCTTTATTTTTGCACGTTCCCCACTCAATCCTTGGTTTAACTTATCCATCTCTTTTCCCATGTTATTTTTTTCTATGACTAGGGTCCAAACAGTGGCCCCTGCATCTAGACTACGTCATATCACTTCTAAGGATTTTTTTTTAAGGAATTACATGCCTACTCATATGTGAGATGGTTAGGATCCACCACCTTGTAAGTGTCTCCCCCCTTATTCTTTAGGTGAATGGTCTCGATCACATGATTGGATACCTCGAACTCAGGTTCCTTGGCATGATAATGCATATTCGAGCTGAGCACTTTTCTGGTCCTGAACATACCCCCATCCTGAGTCATAAAATCCTAACCATGTAACCTTTCTGACGGGACGGTGGTATAAAATCTTGCGTGCATAACCTTTTTGGGGTCATCCATGAAGTCCATATGGGGAGATACGGGTGTCCACTTCTTTCTTATGGCCTTGTGCTTTTTCCTCTGCTTCCTTGCCCCAGGGGTGAATCCCTTATCCTCCTTTATAGTAAAGGATTCCCCTTTTTATTATTGTGGGCTTGTGGTTTTCTACGTACCAGCCTTTCATGCTTGTCTCTTCTTGGCCCCTCCAGAGTGCTCTTCTTCATTCCCCCCACCTCACATGTATATGGGGTTTTTGACTCTTCTCCGTGTCCCTCTAAATCCGCTTCTAAGTATTCCTCAAATGCAGTTGGGTCCTCTTCTTCTCCTTTCTCTGAACTTTCCATGGGGCTTAATGTACTATCTATCTTCCTTTTATTATCCTTAGGCCCTTCCTTGCACCTTGGCAATGATGTACTGGCACCATCCTATTCTGAAGTGTTGACACCCTTGCTACTCTTCTGACATGTGTAGTACTTCCTATTCCTCGTAGTATCTAGTCCTCCTTCTTGTTCTTGTTCTTGTTCTTATTCTTCCTCTTCTAATGCCTTCATGCGCAGGATAGGTGTCCCTTGCAGCCTAGGAAAGGGAGAATTTGTTACTTCCACCTCAATTCCTCCCTGTGTTTTGGGGCACACTTATATGCACACCTGATGGATATATCCCTTGATAGTAATGCTGATCTATGGGTGTAAGTTCAGGGAGTCTGGCTCCAAAACTCAACATAGGCAAGTCAAGTGTCATACTTGTAGGTAACGCGTAATGTGTGGACAACAACATCCACTTTTTCCACATCAAAAATCAATTTATGCATTTCCTTAATTCTGTTAAAGGTGCATTTCATGTACTTGGAAGTGAATGCAAAGGGGAGTTTGCACCATGGCCCCATTTTCCCTTAGTCATCATGAACCTTGCTAGACCAAAGTGTTGGGTGATGGAAAACTTTACCTTATCTCCCATAATGTTGGCTAGATTTTCTGCACAATTGAAAACCTAGGCAGTGATGAGATAAATCTCCCTCATTTACCGGTGAGATTTCCATGTAAGATTTTGTCAATTATATATCCTAATATCTATTTGTGGGTATTAATTTAACTATTTAGCTCATGAACCATAGCTAGACAGTTCTGCAGTAAGTAAGTTGCTGTAAAAGAAAGGAAAAATCTGAAAAAGGGGGAAATAATAGGAAATGGGAGAAAGTAGGGAGGGTGTGCAACCCAATCAATATTTTACAGAGTTGATCGCATGCTCATAGATTTAAAAAATAAAATTATTAAACACAAAATTCAAAGCAAAAGAAACTTTCAGATCTAGATCTATAATAACACAAAGTTTATGAATAGATCTAGAAAGAAAAAGAAACAAAATGCACCATTGACACAAAGTTATCCGTAAATCTCTTCTTTATTCCTCTGCTTGTAGAAATAAGGGGTTTTAGCTCAAAGTCTGGAACACAAGAATGCTGATTACAAAATTCTGATTCTTTAACCCATAGGTTCTTCCTCTATTTATAGTGTATAAAGGGCAATTACAAATAGGAAGCTTTAAATGAATTCCCGCATGCAGAAGCTATGAAAAGGGAAACAACTGGCTGTATTCCTCCTGGAATTCCTCTTTGCATGACATGCATGATTTATACCTAAAAAATAGAACCTTCTATTTTGCATGTCTACCACCTATTTCCAAGTAATTGAATTCTTCAAGTAACGACTTTTAAACCAATCACTTAAGTTTTATAATTTAATTGATTTCTCAATTACTTTGTCAGAGAAAATAAAAGAAAGAGGAAAAGAAATAAGAAGAAAGATGCAACCCTATCAGTATTTTTCTTCTTTCATATTCTGCACGCGGTTGACTCTTTTGCCTTTGTTTAGATCACCAAACTGGATCTGGAAGCTATGAATGGCTGTGATTTACTTACAGGTATTGCTTTGACATGTCTTCCCTTCTATCCTTGAAGCTTTTGCAATTCTTCTTCAATACATGCAAAGTAAATTCAATGAAGGATTCAACTGGAAGATTGGGAGCACATGCACAAGATCCTGAAAGGATTTTTTCATACACTAACTTCTACACTGACTGCATTAGAAACAAGAGGATGAATTTTTGCTGGAAGCATTTGTAATTATGAGATCTGGATCTGTCAATTCAATCGGCCTATGTTAGTATCATTGACTTCAGTAAATCTAGAAGCTATGCATGATTTTGATGATCTTTCTCTTTCATCATGCTTCAACATGGCTGGAAAAATATTTGTCTAAGCTATATTTCTTTAATTCTGTCGGAATCCTTTGCAATTGGATCCATTTGTGCAGACCTGGCGAATTCTTCATATTCAGAAGATATATTCAATGTATCTAACATTGATTTGAACTTATTTTCACTAATATGAGCACCTGTGATGAATACCTGCAATTAATTCAGACAAAGATGAAGTCAGAGCATGAATACTTGATTTTTGTGACCAAAAATTTGCATAGGTAGTTTGTTGCCCTAAAATTTGAGGTTTTGCTTGCATGTAAAGCAAGCATAAATATTATTTCTATCGCCAGAGAACTTATACCAACATGCAGATAATTAACAAGGCTTAAATCAATCTCCTCCAACTCTAGGCGCCAAACTTTTAAGCTTTCTGATAATCAAAAACACTTTTTGATGAGAAAATCCTCCTTCCTTGGGTGGCAAAACTGTCGTGGCTGCAATATTTTGCAAAAAGAATTAATTACATCTTCACTATGGCAGCCCATGCTTATATAACCCTCAACATTCTATTTCTAATAATTTTCCATCCTATTTCTGGCAATTAATTAATAAACAATGATGTTTATTCACTCAAATTGGGCGCCTATATTTGCATGCTGCTGGCTGCCATTAAATAAATTTTATTTATTTATTTTTAACATGCTACCTTCAGTTCTCTTTGATTAGCCTTCATGCATTGACTTTCTATTCATCCATGGTGCCAAAATTAGGCAAAAAATATATTAATAAATACCATTAATATCATTGTTTAATCACCAAATGGGTCACACTTTTTGGCATAGGTGAATTCTAAATTTAAGAAGTCAACTTCTGATGGGAATTTTCACCTTACACCACAGCTCTTAAAATACCTTCTTCCACTTAAGTGATTTGACTTTCATCATGGGAATTTTTACCATGCAAGACAGGTAATAAATTCCCTCCTGCCTGTCACTTCTATTTTTCCCATTGCAGCTTAAGTGACTTTCCAAAAAATGTGACTTGCCTGGGAGAGGCTTTTTGTGCATGACTTCATCTTTTTTGGTCAGAAGCTTGCTTTTTGGGGCTGATTCCTTCTGGTGATGTGTTGGTAGATGATCTCTAGATGCTTCTGGCAATTAAAAAAACTATAATAGTGAAAGAATTGACCTAGGGGAATTGCACAGAGAAACCTAGGAGAAAACTGAAGAAAAATGCAAAAGAAATAAATAAAACTGAAAAACGTTACCAGAAGTTGCAGACAATGCCCATAATTCATTCCTAGTGAAAATCCTAATGAGATGAGTGCATACTAGCATGTAAAACTTCAACAGGATTCAACCAGAGCACAATTTACTTCAAACGGGGCATTATTTATTTAATAAATAATTAAATAAAAATTTCCCGCATACAAAACTTGGCAAAGGGATAAAATGAGTTTCGACATCTGAGTATTTGTCGGAATTGGCTCATATGATTCACTAGGAATATCTTAACGTAATACATACATCTTCTGGCAATAAAAACGTGAAAAGACCCGTTATTTTAAAAAGAATAAAAAACTTTTCAAATGGGTAGTCACATATTTCAGGGTAAAATTTGGAGACACCAGTTGGCTCCGTCTGTGGACATATTTACCTCTTTCAAAATGAAAGGATTGAAGATGAGATCCCAACATCTCTGGTTTCATATCTTGTCCATTGGTTTTGGGGTCAGGAAAACAAAAACAAAACAAAGAAAAGGAAAGAAAACAACAAAGTTTTATTTATATACATATAGGTTTTACCCTGTATCTCAGTTCTTGAACAACTTCAGATGCTTCCCATTGAAAGGTAGTGGTAACTCAATTCCATCCCAGTAGGTAAGGAAGAAAGTGTCCATTCTGATAGCTCTTTTGATTATGAAGGGCCCTTTCTAGAGTGAATCATATTCATCGTACATGCCCTTTGGTTCATGTCTATTGTCCCACTGAAGTACCCAGTCTCCAATCTCGAACTTCCTTTCTCCGATCTTCTTGTCAAATACCTTGGGCAAGTCCTTATCAAATTCATCTAGTGATGGCTCATCTTTTCTTCCCTCCATGGTGGATAAGTCTGCATCAACTTCCTCCATTCCTAGATTTACCTGTTGCATTTATGAGGAAGAACTATCACCATATTCTTTGTTCTTCTCTAAGTACTAATCACACTTGTTGAAAGTCTCTATTAAGGAAACTAAACCCTTGGGGATTTTGTTACCTTTTTGTTGCATTACTCCACTATCGTCATCATAACCTGGATTAGTTTTGCCTGTGATTGTTTGTTGTGGTGGTGATTTATTACATTCAACACACAACCTGTCAAAGTTGTCTTGTTCTAGACATGCATATATTTGTTTATTGTCATTGAAAGTCTACCAATATTAAACATTATCAAGGACTTTGGGCCAATAGACCATCTCCACTTTATAGTTTCCTTGTCTGAATATGGATGGTGGTCTATCTGGATTCAATAGTGCAGCTGTGACCACCAAAGAGTCTGCCTTGGAATTTTGATTTGTTGGTATGAAGTCGATAGAGAATTCTATAAAATCAAACGTGGCATAAAGCACTCTATCTCTGTAATGCTTCATCTTATCTCCTTTGACTTGATTTTTCCCTCGAACTTGCCTTACTAGAAGTTCAACATCTCCTTGGGATTTGAGGATTTTTACTCCTTTTTTAGCCTTCTCCATTCCTAGTAGCAATGCTTCATACTCCGCCGTATTGTTGGTGTTCTCGAACATCAGCTAATGGGAGTATGGGAATATCTCATGATCTGGAGATATTAGTAGAACACCCTCTCCTGATCTAAAAGAACAATAGGTGCCTTTAAACTCCAGTGTTCAAACTTTTTCCTGTTCTTCTAGTTTTGGCTCTGGCTCTGGAACGCCTTTGTCCATTTCCAAGAAATAGACCCCACAGTCAAATCTCTGAAAAAGAATATGATATCTAGGATTTTCAGATTTTTTCATAGTGTACATAGAATTATTTTTTGGCTTCAGCTTATAGTTAATCCCGTTGATAGGAATATGAGCACATGACCAATCCATCTTTACTTCTCCTCCTAGCTCTTTGTAGAATTTGTTGCTTAGCAACATCCCGTAAGAGACATGAATATTTGCAACTAAGATTGTCATCTTTAATATTTTTTTAGGAAAATATGCCAGAACAACTTGTGCATATTTGATTTTTTTGATTAAAGGGACTTGTCTCTCCATGGAATAACACCTTTTTATGGTATTTGTCAAGGTAAGCCCACGAGCATCTGCAACTTTAGCTGGCATGACATTGTTAGATGCACCGGAATCTAGAATGCAATTGCTTAATTTGAAACCATTAAGCAATAAAGAGACAAAGAAAGGTTCTACTCTTTCAGAAGATGATGGGGTTTTAACAATTGTAACATTGTTCTGGGGAGGAGTATCTTTGGGCTTAGGCAAAATTCCCTTTGATGTATTAGATTGTCCTGGCAATTGCACATATTTGACTAGCCTATTTTACTACTCAGGAAAGGATCTAGAGAATTCAACTTCTGACATTTGAACTCTAGTTTTCTTGGCATGGTCAATAATGTCAAAAGAAGGTATAGATTTAGATACCTGAGCTGATTTTTGTGGTTGAGATGAAGAACTCACATTCTTATCTCTAGGAGCTAAAGAAGAAGGTAAAGGGCTGCCCCTTCTTTGTTCATCCGCTAATGCCTCAACTTGGCAAGTTTGTGATCTTGTAAATACTGCATATGTATGACCATGATCATCTTCATGAAGCTTCTGATCGTCATGTTCAGATTTTTAGTTTAGGTAATTAATGTTGGAGCCGCCAGTAGGACCTACAAAATCATCATCCTCGAGCTGATCAATGTCAGCTTCCTAGTCTTCTTCATTCATCTCCACGTTGTTTCTGGGAGAAACTTCAATTGCTAATCTTTAGGAACCAACAATGTGGTTTTGATTGTTGTTGTTGTTGAAATTCCAAGTAGGGACAGTATGGTTGCCTTGAGCCATTTGAGCCATTTGTTTCTTTACTTGCGACATCTCATTTGCTAACTTTTATAATAGTCAATCTAATGTAGTAGCAGAAGATGAACTTTTAGCTCTAGAAGTGCTGCATTTTATTTTTCCAGCAATGATGAGGTCATCTTCAATTTTAATTGCCATGTTTTGAGCTACTAATAAGTCAATAGGATGTGATCTTCGCAGTTGATAGCTTACTTCAGGAAGTAAAGCATTGAAATTTAGCAATAAAATCCCACATGTGCTCTTGTGGCTCCTTCTTAAGCTGAGTCAGTTAGGTTATCAATGTACTAGAATCTTCAGCTGGCTTGAATCATTTCAGGAATACATCTCTAATAGTGGCCCAGTTGGTTATGGTGCCAGGAGCTAGCCGGTAGAACCATTCTCTAGCCAAGTCATGTAGAGTCTCTATGAAAAGGCAGACAGACACATCTTCATGTTCTAGTGCAAGCACTCCACAAGATATAAAGAACACAGACAAGTGGTCATCTGGATTCTGTTTTCCATCTCTAAATAATTTTAGAAAATTCTTTCACGTCCCTTTAGTTAGATCATGTATAGGAGGAGTCAAATTCAGAAGTCGAAAGGCTGCACCCCATGGAACAAGTCCTGGAGGGGCAAGTGGCTGATTCTGCATCATGATGAATGGAGTGCGTCTTCTTTGAGAGTAGACTTGGTGAATAATTTGAGCTACAGGATTATGTTAAAGATGATCCAGATATGGATGATTTTATACTATTCTTCCTGGTAAAAGACTAGATTTGTGGCTTGTAACTTGAGAAAGCTCTGGTCTGCTAATTTGTGTTTTTCCCCAACGGAGTCACCAAAAACTGTTGGTTAGATTTTCTGCACAACTGAAAACTTAGGGAGTCATGAGATAAATCTCCCTCATTTACCGGTGAAGCTCTCGTGTAAGATTTTATCAATTATATATCCTAATATCTATTTTTGGGTATTAATTTAACTATTTAGCTCATGAACCGTAGCAAGATAATTATGTAGCAAGTAAGCAGTTGTAAAAGAAAGGAAAAATCTACAGAAGGGGAAAATAATAGGTAATAAGAGAAAGTAGGGAGGATGTGCAACCCAATCAATAGTTTACAGAGTTGATCGCATGCACATAGATTAAAAAAATAGATTATTAAACACAAAATTCCAAGCAAAGGAAACTTTTAGATATCGATCTATAATAACACAAAGTTTATGAATAGATCTAGAAAGAAAAAGAAGTAAAATGCACCGTTGACAAAAAGTTCTCCAGAAATCTCTTCTTTATTCCTCTGCTTGTAGAAATTAGGGGTTTAAGCTCAAAGTCTAGAACACAAGAATGCCGATCTTCCTCTATTTATAGTGTATAAAGGGCAATTACAAATAAGAAGCTTTAAATGAATTCCTGCATGTAGAAGCTATGAAAAGGGAAACAATTGGCAATCTTCCTCCTGAAATTCCTCTTTGCATGACATGCATGATTTATAACTGAAAAATAGAACCTTCTATTTTACATGTCTACCACCTCTTTCTAAGTAATTGACTTCTTCAAGTAATGACTTTTAAACCAATCACTTAAGTTTTATAATTTAATTGATTGCTCAATTAATTTGTCAGAGAAAAATAAAAGAAAGAGGAAAAGAAATAATAAGAAAGTTGTAACCCTCTTAGTCTTGTTATTCTTCCATATTTTGCATGCAGTTGACTCTTTTGCCTTTGTTTCTCACCAAACTGGATCTGGAAGCTATGCATGGCTGTGATTTGCTTGCGAGTATTGTCTTTGACATGTATTCCCTTCTATCCCTAAAGATTTTGAAATTCTTATTCAGTACATGTAAAGTAAATTCAATGAAGCCTTCAACTGGAAGATTGGGAGCACATGCACAAGATCATGGAAGGAATTTTTTCATGCACTAACTTCTACATTGGCTACATCAGAAACAAGAGGATGAATTTTTTCCGGAAGCCTTTGCAATTATGAGATTTGGATTTTTCAATTTAATCAGCCTATGTCTGTATCATTGAATTCAGTAAATCTAGAAGCTATGCATGATTCTGTCGATCTTTCTCTTTCATCATTCTTCAACATGGATGGAACAATATTTATCTAAGCTCTTTTTATTTAATTCTGCTGGAATCCTTTGCAATTGGATCCGTTTGTGCAGATCTAGAAAATTCATCAGATTCAAAAGATATATTCAATGTATCAAACATTGATTTGAATTTCTTTTCACTAATATGAGCACCTGTGATGAATACCTGTAATTAATTCAGACAAAAATGAAGTCCAGAGCATGAATACTTGATTTATGTCACCAAAAATCTGCATATATAGTCTGCTGCCCTAAAATTCGAGGTTTTGATTGCATGCAAAGCAATCATAAATATTTTTAACTTCACTTGGGCACTTAGACCAACATGCAGATAATTAACAAGGCTTAAATCAAGCTCCTCTAACCCTAGGCACCAAACTTTGAAGCTTTATGGCAATGAAAAATACTTTTTGATGCAAAAATCCTCCTTCCTTGGGTGCCAAAACTATCTAGGCTGCAATCCTTTACAAAAATAATTAATTACATCTTCATTATGGCAGCCCATGCTTATATAACCCTCAACATTGTATTTCTAATAATTTTCCACCCTATTCCTGGTAATTAATTAATAAACAATGATGTTTATTCACCCAAATTGGGCGCCTATTTTTACATTCTAATGGCTGCCATTAAATAAATTTTATTTATTTCTTTTTAGCATGCTACCTCTCAGTTCATCTTTGACTTATCCTTCATGCATTGACTTTCTATTCATCCTGGGCGCCAAAATTAGGAAAATCAACTATTAATAAATACCATTAATATCGTTGTTTAATCACCAAATAGGTTACACTTTTTGGCATGGGTGAATTCTAAATTTAAGAAGTCAACTTCCGATGGGAATTTTCACCCTGCACCGCAACTCTGAAAATCTCTTCTTCCACTTAAGTGATTTGACTTTCATCATGGGAATTTTTACCCTGCAAGGCAGGTAATAAATTCCCGCCTGCAGCTTAAGTGACTTTCCAAAAAGTGTGACTTGCCTGGGAGAGGCTTTTTGTGCATGACTTCATCTTTTTTGGTCAGAAGCTTGCATTTTGAGGCTGATTCCTTCTGGTGATGTGTTGGTAGATGATCTCCAGATGCTTCTAGCAATTAAATAGACTATACTGCCAAAATAATTGACCTAGGGGAATTTCACAGAGAAATCAATGAGAAAACCGAATAAAAACGCAAAAGAAATGAATAAAAGTGAAAAATGTTACCAAAAGTTGCAGACAATGCCCTGAATTCATTCCTGGTGAAATACCTAATGATATGAGTGAATACTGGCATGCAAAACTTTAACAAGATTCAACCAGAGAACAATTTACTTCAAACGGGGCATTATTTATTCAATAAACAATTAAATAAAAATTTCTCGCAGACAAAACTTGGTGAAGGGATAAAATGAGTTTCGACATCTAGGTATTTGTTGAAATTGGCTCATATGATTCACTAGGAATATATTAACATAATACAAACATCTTTTGGCAATAAAAATATGAAAAGACCTGTTATTTTAAAAAGAACAAAAAAATTTCAAATGGGTAGTCCCAAATTTCAGGGTAAAATTTTAAGACACCACATAACTTTTGGCAACTCATGGGGGATGTGCCACTCATTCTCAAAGGTTCCACACAATTTTTCAAACCACATATTCATTTGTGCCTTATATGCATTTGTAATGGTCCCATTGTAGGTGAATTGTGTGAATTAGGATGCAGGAGACGTGTGTGAGGGTGGGTGAACCTAGATGTGGCCCTTTGGTCCATTCGGAATGCCAATCTCCTATAACACAATCAAGAGGAGAATAGAGCCCCAATTAATATTTGATCCTACTTTGTTTTGTGCCCGCGCCTACTCGATAATGCCATCTGTGATGAATTGGGAAAAGTTATAGTGTGCTCTCTTGGACACCTTGTAAGCCACGTAGAAGAATCTTCGGTTTATGTCTTTCCACCTCTCTGATGCCCCCAATTTACATCTAATGAGTAGGGAGGTGAATCTCAGTGTTGGGTCTAGGAGATCTGCAGTTAATTTTTCCCTTCCCCCCTTCTTATAACTTAGTTTCTTTGTCATCTCCTCAATCTTGGCAGTGGCACACAAATCGAGTGCCATGTCTTCTTTGGTGTTCCATAGGCCTATCACCATTTGAATTAAATGGCTCGTGAGCCTCATCCTCCTACCTGTGAGGTAGAAGAATTCTTCGTGCACCCGTGAAATTAACCACCTTAAAAGCGGGGTGGGTTTGGCAAAAAAGGGTAGCTCCCAGAGCTACAAAACTCCAGTCTTTTACAAGGTCTGTTGCACTGAGTCGTCCACCTTAGGGTTTCCAACTTCATCTACTATTGGAGTGTCCGACACAATGTCTTCCCTCATAATTTTTTCATTTTTGGTTATTCTATGGTTCTACTTGCTGATCTTGCATTGGTACAACTTCAAGCTCTACTTCTCGCTCCTGATGACTCCAGAAGGGTATTGCATCTCTGAGTAGATCTCTACGGGATCCTCCTTCTCCACCACTGGTTTCTTTGTGTGTGATTTATTTGGTGCCATATGGATTTCCTATCCTTTGTGCCCTAAGTGTTATGTTCCTTCCCTTTGATCGTCTGAACTCGACAACTTCCCTGCTTCTCCCTCACAAAAACCTCCTTTCTGCTCTATTGTTTTCTTCCTTCTCCGCTTTGTCCTTTCAGCTTTACATAAATCCACTAGTTCGTGATAGTACCTTGCATCGTCCTTTATAACACGTTCATCATACTTCAATCTTGGGAGCAAAAACAAAATTTTCTAAAGAAAGGTAGTCAAAATAACTAACCGTACCTCCTATTTATACTTTATTGATGCGTTAGGGTTATTTTTACCACATGTTCTAATGTTTCTTTTCGATAATACACTTTTGTTTTACTTAAAGAAACTTTTGTGAATTCCTCTTGTGCTTTGCAACTATAATATTCTGGCGCTCCAATACTACCAACCTACCACATACCTCCTTCATGCATTAAACCATGCCGAAGTACACAACCTTTACATCGTCTATTAAGTATTTCCCCATGGTGCCGCTACCTCATGTTATATTGGGAAAACCTTTCCTCGTGATTGTCAGATTCTCTACCCACCTTTTTAATTTCATGAACTTATGTATCTCTTCCCTCCACGCACCTTTTTCCATCCCATCGGTTGTTTTTCTACCTTCATTCTCACAATATTTAATTCTTCACCCCACATAAAATTGAATGCACAGTCCTCTGTACATAGAACATCTTACAATGTAATCATCTACTGGCACACCAACGCGTAACACAAATCCAAAAAATGTGATAAGAACACAAGCAAAAGCACTAAAGGAAATCTAACAAATTGACAAGACTGCCTTATTGTAGACTATACAAAAGCTTTATTTATAGTAGGGATTTAGCCTACTCCTGTTGAAGTAACCTGGTAACCTTGTCCCATTTACTACTTGCAACTGGTATGCACTTGAATCAAGGATGCACAAGGTGATATATGGTCCTAACCAATGAATTTTCATTTTCCTAGGATGGCATAATAATTTGGAGTCATAAAGTAAGACCATCTGCCCAACCTCAAATTTTTTGTTCTTGATGTTTCTATCATGTCATGCCTTCTGCCTAGCCTTTTCCGTTATCTAACTCCAACATGCAATAACTTTCCTTTCATCTAACTGTATCAACTTATTGATCCTCTCCTCAAGTGTTTTCTCATTTGTTAACCCTCCTACACGTACTATATGTAGCGATGGTAATATGAATTCAACAGGTAGTACTGCTTCCACGTCAAACACCAACTGAAACGATGTGGCCTTGTTCATTCTTTCATAGGTAGTCCAATATGACCATAATACAACAAAAAATTTATAATCCCAATCCTTTCTTCTCCCATCAAAAATATTATTTAGTGTGTGACTCATAATTTTATCAAACTCTTTAGTAGTTCCATTAGCCTGTGAATGATATGGGGTAGTCTTGTGATGGGCTACCATAAATTATGCCAACTAGATCCTAACCATCTCATTCAAGAAATGGGTACCCCTATCACTTTTTAAACTCAACAGACATCCATACCTGTTGATTATATTCTCCCATAAGAACCTAGTTGCGGTCACTTTTGTACAATCCCTTGTAGGCGATGCCTCCGCCCACCTTGTTAAGTAATCAGTACATGTAACGATATAACGAAAACTAGTCTTTCATGCGGCAGGTGAAATTGGTCCTAAAAAATCAATTGCCCATTTCTAAAATGGTTCAACACTAGCTATAGGTCTTAAGGGTATCTCATCTCTTTGTCCTGGTTTTTCAAGGTGCTAAGAATGGTTAGAGGCCTTGCAAAACTCAATACAATCTTTGTAAACTGTCTCCCATAAAAATCTTGCTAAAAGGATCTTGTACATGGTCGCATTCCCTACATAGTTTCCTTTTGCAATCCCACCATTTGCTTCTTCCATGATTGCAATGCTCTTATGTTCTAATAGGCATCGGCGCAAAACCTCATCGTGTCCTAGCTTGTATAAGTCTCCACTAATTAGCATGTAGGGCATGACACGTATGACTAACTGATTTCATTCCAAAGCCTTCATTTCCTTCGGCGCCACACCTTTTTTGAGAAAGACAAGAATATCTTCCAAGTTAGAGGGTGGGCGTCATAATCTAAAGATTTTTGTGTCTGGTATAGTTTCCTAGATTATCTGCACGTCCTCGCCTAAGTCAATCCTTGATAAATGATCAGGTCTGAAATTACTCTTTCCTAGTTTAACAATAACTATAAACTAAAATTCTTAAAACAACAGGACCCACCGACATATGCGCCCTTGTAAAACGGACTTGTTTACCAAGTAACTCAATGCTATGTGGTCCATGTAGAATATGAAGGGAGTTGCCAATAAATACTGTCTGAACTTATGTAATGCGTAGATCATAGATAGTGCTTCGTTCTCAATAATATGTTATCCTGCAAAATTGACAAGGGCAATTTGTAGGTAACCATACCAAAAATTTTGTTTTAGTCCCCTGAAGAAGTCTGTTAATGCTCAAAATGGCCTAAAACTCCCTTTTGGAAATCAAGTTTTTTATAACTTAGCCATTTTTAGACTTTTTGGAAAAGGCGCGCTTTTTCTCGTGTCAACATACCTAAAATGTGCCACCTTAAAAATCCTTTGGCGCACTCATTGTTGTGTCGACATCAATGCAGTTGTGCCCCTTTGGTGCTGAAAATATCATGTCAACATCATAAAACATGTGCCAAATATGTGTGCCAAGGCGTAGGAAGTGGTATGTCAATATACCAAAATGTGCACTAAGTAAATTTCCTAAGGCACTAGAGATATCATGTTGACATCATGAAAATTGTGCCCCTTTATACCCTTTAGCGCTGAAATTCTCATGTTAACATCATGAAATGCATGCTAAGGCACTGAAAGTATTATGTTGACGCCAATGAAATTACACCAAGGTGCATTTTTACCCATGTCGACACTCCTAGAGGTGCGCCACAAAAAGTTGGTGAAACAATAAATGCCAGGTTTTCTATAAATAGGTGCCCGACACCTATCATTTTCACGATTTGAAAATTGAAAAAAGTATTTCCTCTATGCCTGTCAGCTATCCTTATCACCCCCGTGTGCCATTTTTCAAGTTTGTTGACCCCAACTTTATCCTTCATCTTTTATAAAACCGGGTAAGTGGCTTTTACCTTCCTTGTTATTGTTATGATTTTTTTTTGGTTGTGTTAGGTTTTTAGCGTTGTTAAATAGGATTAAATCTAAAATGAACACATTTACAATCTGTAACTTAGCCAAAGTTGCTTTTCCTCTCCTTCCAGATCTGTAAATCTAAGAAGGCTCTACCTTCGAAGAAGCCATCTTTTATATATCTATTTGCTGCCTTGCAAAAAGTCCCTCTCCTCCCTGCCATTTTATAAAACCTAAAAAAGAGAGAAAAATTCATGTGAAAAGAGAGGAATCTACCAAAATCACTCAACTATTGAAACCCTTGGCGCACCTTTTTCTTGTTACACCTCCCACAGTTGCGTTTTGGCGCATTGCATCCTCATGTAACACATGCTCTACCTGCGCCAAGTTTAATAACCCTTAACAGCTTTTGTAGGGCGCAGGCACATCCTACACAACATCAACATAGGATATTGTGTGCTTCAAATCCGTTCCAAGCATTTTTCCTTTGGCGCATTGATTTGCTTCGCAACATATTCCAAAATTGTGCCTTGGGCACACTTAAAATCCATGTAACACAGACTTTTCCTGTGCCCACCTAAAGTAAATTTCCTAAGGCGCATGTGCATATTCCTCAACATCAACATCTGCATGTTGTGTGTTATAAAACTGTGCCCCGTGCCTTACCCTTTGGCGTTGCTTTCTGTCATGCAACTCCTTTCAAAAGTGTGCCCTTTCTAAACTTGGCACAGCTTTTCTCCTGTCAAGGCTGACGCATTTTTACTCATGTCAACATCCTCAAAAGTGTGCCCAACATTTTTAAGCCTCTGCAACATGCTATGAACTTGCGCCTTGCGACCTAAGCCTTATAATTGCTCATTCTTCTTTTTGTAAGCTTTTATTATGGATAACATGATGGTTGACATGGCTCTTCTGTGTTGGACCTCCTTGATCCTTCTTGCAGAGCATCAACGACCATCCTTGAGCTCACACATGTCTTCATCAAGCAAGAAACCAACAAAGTCTAAAGGTAAAGCTAAGTTGACATAACAAGAGATGAAGTACAAATATCAGAAAGTCAGGATGCCTGACTCATATGCAGACAACGACCTCGACATCAAAGATGCTGAGCTAGGGCATATTGATATGGATGACTTTTGGGCCAAGACCAACCAGGCAAGCAGTGGTCCGTGGATGAACAAAGTACTGGGCAGCATATTGCACTTTGCAGTTGGGCTGCCAGTAAGTGTTGTAAATAATGAGTTCATCATGTTGGTGGCTCAATTCTATAACAAGGACACTAGATGTGTCAAAGATAAGGAAGGAAAGATGATCATCGACCTCATGGCTCGTCACTTTGAAATAACCCAGGGCATTCCTCATCATAGGTAATAAGTTGCCATAAGTTTAGAAGACTGTAAGAAGGCCTGAGACGACGATGAAGACAAATGCATGTAAATGATGAACGAGCTTTACCTTAAGAACAAGAAGCCGGTGAGCAGATGGCCACAGACCATCCACTGCAGTGACTTCAATGAGGAATTGAGTGATACAATCACCTTTTTGAACAGAGTATTTGAGCTTCCTGATGCCCATTATTTCCATAAATGGATGTTAAGGTACTTAGATACCATGAGCAAGAATACACCTGATCAGCGTTTTGGTTGGGGTGAAATCATCAGCGACACCATCTCCCAGCAACATTCAGCAGGTCCTCACAACTGGGAAGTTCTATATGAATTCCTATGTTGTCTATACAATGCAACATCAGCAAGATATTTTGTAGGCCTAGCTCGAAATGGGGTATGGCCCCAGGTCAAAATATATGAATACTACCCAGAGCTAAAGCTCAAAAACAACATCCCCCGGTTCTCTAAGATTCAATGACGCCTTCTTCTATGAGGTGATCTGTTTGATTAAGACCAAACATGAGACATGGTCAAACTAGCCCGAGTGTGATCACTGTCACATGAATAAGTGGGGAGCATTGTTCACGTAGTTTCCCACATTCACATATCTCAGGGCAGTGAATTTCAAACATGAACCGATAAACCTACCAAGGTATGCAGGGCCCAAGATAATCCTCTTGGATTTTTCATGACAGCTAATCACTTACCATGAGAGGTGCATGAAGAGAAAGAAAGGCGGAACCCCATTCCCCCTTATAGTTGGCTGGTACACCTGCACCACACTTGGCCAAAGCACAGGAGATGTCTGCTGGGATGGAATTGCTAAATTTGAAGCACAACTTCCCAGCAAGGCCCACCTTCGACTGAGTTTCCTCCCAAAGGAAAAAATTGATCCCATCCATGTTCCTGAGATCAAGGACATCTGGATTGACTTGACACATGAAATAGATATTAGGCGAAAGGATCACTCCCGGCTAGCTCTAGAGGAGATCGTCCACTATGGCATAGCCATCATTCCAAAGGGATTCCAAGAGCCTGATCAAGAAATTGATCAGGTCTACCTTGACACGGATGGAGATAATTGGCCGCTCGCAAAGGTCGACAGAGCCAAAGTGCCGAAGACCATTCAAGAAAGGGTCAAGCCTACATTGCAGCGCACCAAACATTGGTGCAAATAGAATGGTCTCACCTACCTTGGGGTAGATTTCACTACTTCTCCTTTAGGCGGAGCACCTCCAAGACCCACCCAAGTGCCGAAAGGAAAATGGAAAGACAAGGAGGGAGAATCAAGCAAACAAGAAGACACTCCTCAAAGCCCTCCTACTACTTCTGAGAAATAAGTGGTCGACCTGGTGTCTCCAGGTAAAGAAGAAGAGACCACCGAAGTTTCAATGAATACATCCACCCAAGATGTCATCACAGCTACAATTACTGAGGTACCCACCATTCCTTCTTCCGCTCCTTCTCCTCCCCCTGTCATTGAAGCATCTATTCCTATGGATGTGTCTTCTTCTCTCCCTTCCTCCCTTCCATCTCCCACCTATTCCATCTTCTCCTCTCTCACGGATTTGTCGTCTAGTGTTCTTGTTATCCAAAATTCACCCCCCAGGGTAATTTTGATAACATGCATTAGAATATTCAAATCCCAAGCAAATTGATTGATTCAGAGCAAAAATCAGGTTTCTAGGGTCCCTTCAGGAAATTTTCTAACTCTCTTGTCTAGGCTGAAAAGAGCAAGCTCTGAGAAAATGTGGACAAAAGTTGCAGAAGGCAAGTAGGTTGATCCAGAAAAAATTGTGAAAATCGGCTAAGTCCTAGTCCTAGGAGCAATTGGGACATTTGGGACGTCAAGGCGCAGATCAGCCGAAAAGCCTCTAGGCGGCCCAAATAGCAATAGGGACATTTGGGACAGAAATACGCGGCGGACGCGGAGAAGCCGATCCGGCCGAAAGAGGAAGAAAAATTGACTAACTGCTGAGCGGGACAGTTCGGGACCAGGAGTACGCGAAGGACCCGAACCGGACGGTTCGGCCGAAATGGGAACAAACAGTCCGGAAGCAAATGGGACATCTGGGACCGCGAGGATGCGAACCGGCCGAATCGGGTGAACCGGAAGAATTGGTACCGCGAAGCAAAGAAACAAGTGGGACAAGAGTGTGCGAAGGACATGAACCGGCCGGTTCGGCCGAAATAAGGAAACTTCACTGTTTCACAAGGAAAAATGGGACAAAGGGACGCGAACGGGACGCGGATAGCCGAAGGAGCCGAAAGCCAATCAATGCATGCCACGTGTCATTGGCCGAATGAGGGACAGGGAAGCCCATTTCGGGCGGATCGGAGGTTTATGTCCCAAACGGTTTGGGACATCCGGGACATAAAGACGCGAAGGGCGCGAAGGAGCCGAAAGGGCCGAGAACCAACCAGATCACGACACGTGTCACAAGGAGAAAAGGTCAAAAAGTCAAAGGGCGAAGTCTCGAGCACTGACCCGAACCAATGGGATAGTGCCACGTGTCCCAGCTAGGGCCCACAAAGAAATTTCAAAAGGAGAACCCGCCGAGAGGTGGAGGAGAGAGAGTTGCTCAGCGAATCAGCAGCCTGCCACGTGTCGTCTAGGTGGTAGAGCGCGGGAAGAAATTTCAAAATCACGTCTTGGTCTGTTCCGTGCCCTAAATCTTCAGATCATCATATCTTTTGATCGAGAGCTCGGATTTGCATGTTCTTTATATCAACGGAAAGCTTGTGAGATTCTCTGCACGATTCTAGGGTCAATCTTGCATTTTGGTTCAGTTTGGAGAGATAAAATCAAGAAACACCTCTGGTGTGAAATAACATGGCCAGAAGTAATGACATTCCAACAAACAACTTTAATGCAGCAGACAGTTCGCCGCTTCTGTTAGTACAGCCCGTCGTTTTGCCAGGGTATCCGCTGCTTCTAAGGCCATGATGAGATAAATTGAATGCAACCTGGAGGTCAAGAAAGAATGGGGTCCCATTTGGCTTTGTCCCTTCTCTCTTTCCTCTGGGCTCGATTCTTTCTACTATATTGTAAAGAGGAGCTTATTTTCAAAGGGTCGAACATTTTTGGGCAGTTTTACAGACTCTCCCTTCTTTCTCCTCCAGGCGAAGGGATTGATGGAGGTTCGAGACCTCTCCATTTGAACTGTAATAGTTATTCTTTTGCCTCATCTGCATTCTGTAATGCGTATTGTATCAATCTTTGGAGAAATGATAATGCATGCTCTGTAGAATGGATTCTCAGCCCCCTGTTGTGTATCATTTGCTTGCATCCTCCTGATACTTTCACTGTAGGTACATTGTCAGTCTGTGCATGATCTTATGTTATCACACTTCAAATGGTCTGTGTTTATTTGCATGAAAAATAGGTGTTCTTCATTCCTTTTCGGTGCATCACCATCTATTAGTTTAGATTTCAATTTTATGCATCTTCTTACCCTTGTCTCCTTGGCAGAGTTAGATTAGGTTTTGAGATCTAAACCCTCTGCAGTATTTGCAAAATGTAGCATCTGAATCAGAGGAGTTTGAGGAACCAGCCTCTAATCTCGAGAATCCTTTCTCAGTTTTTCAAGTCCCCACACTTGGAGAAAAGATTCAATGTTATGCAATCACACTGGATGCCTGAGTGATCAACCTAGAAACTTGATCTGCATCCAGGGGTGCTGTGATTTTGCAACTAACAGTTTTGGCACGCCCAATGGGACCTAGAGGTCTCATTTTTATTGCAGCAAAGTTGATATGCATCTGCTACAATTCTCTTGCTTGAAAAGAGATATTATACACATATCTGGTGACTCCAAGAGGAAGATCAACTTGTTTCAGTAGTACAGGCCTAAAAGCTTATGAGAAGAATCACAAGGTCAAGAGTTGGAGAAGAAGAGGTGATGTTTGAATACCTGCAATTATCTCCAAGAAGAAGGAAAAGAGGAAGAAGGATTCAAAGGTCTCCATCTCCACCAAATAGAACTCTCTCAACTCCTCCACCTGATCGGCCTTTCATTCAGTATTCAAGAGTTCTTCGACCAATCAGAATGGCGCAACCACTGAACCCCTATGTCAACTTCACAGGAAGCAGCCCACTTGCTCTCAATGCACGAAAATCCAATCCCAGTTGTAGCATTGAAGAAAATTCCGTACTTCACTGGATAAAATCAGACCACTCTTGGTGATCATGTCAAGGACATTGCTAACATTTGTGCAATCCATGAAATTGATGAGATGCAAGTAGCTGTCAAATTTTTGGCATCTTCATTCAAGGGGAAAGCTTTGCAATGGTTTAGGAGCCTTGGAGCTGGCTCTATCACAAACTGGAATCAGCTATGTATTGCACTTCATGATCAATTTGGAGAGAAGGGAGACAACTTGTCTCTTTTAGAGCAGCTGACAACCATCAAGAGAGCTTCCAATGAGCAACTAACTGACTTCAACTTCAGATTTCAAAGGTCTTTGGATAGAATTCCAGTAACAGTCAGGCCAACAGCAGAAGGTGCTTTTCTATATTACCTTAAAGCTTTAAATTCTGATATTTCTATGTTGGTTCAATCTATGGGAGGCACAACTATCCCTGCTGCTTATAGTATTGCCATTAGAGCTGAAAATTGTCTGATTCAAGCTGGCAAGCTAGCTCCTAGGCCTCCAATGCCATTATATCCAAGTTTAGAGAACCCAAGTACTAGTCAAGCACCTGTCTTAGCTCCTTCTCCCACTCCTAGAAATCAGAGTTCAAATGAAGCTTCCACTTCATCTCCAAGTGCCCCAAATGAGCTTCAAGAAGTCATGAAGCAACTGCAAAATTTAGGTAATGAGCTGGTCACACTCAAGAGACAGCAAGCTCAAGGTTTTAGACCTTCGTATCAGCCTCAAGCTCAACCTAATAGGCAGCCATATCAGCCTCAAAGGCCACCTAATCCAGCTGCAAATATGAATCAAACAAGGCCTCCTGCCAATAGACTCATTCCAGCCCTATAATCCAAATGCCATATCTGCCTCTAAGGCATTAGTACCAGCACAAAACAACATTACCCAGGAGTATGATTGGTGTTTTCCATGTAATGAACCTCATAATCAATCCATGTGCTACAATGGTGCTTTGACTCAAGCTTTAATGGTAACAACTACTGGTGTGGAGGGTGAGAGTACAGTCAAGAAAACAGCCAACAACAAGAAACATTCCAACAGCAATCAGCCCCAAATGACACCACATTGGTAAATTGGCAAGCAGAGGATTTCTGTGGCATGAATCAGGCAGTTTCTCAAGGTGTTGCAGCCAACACAAGGTCAAAAAGGAGAAATTTGGGTGAAGAACAGCCATTAGCCCCAGCCAATCCACAACCTTCCACAGCTCCACAAATGATTGGAAAGCAAAGTTCCAGTTTCAAATGCACAAGGGCAGCCAAGAACAGCCCCTAGGCCAACTCAAATGCCAGCTGTTGCTGCCCACATACAAGGAGATAAATGTGCAAACCAAAGGACAGCAGAGAGATCCTTCATCACCATTCAGTATCATTGATCAGATGAAGAAGACAAACGTCAATATATCTATGTGGGAATCCCTATCCATCCCAGGCCAAAGAAATCTGCTGCAAGCTGCCATGAAGGATTGGCCAACTTTGAATCAGCAGGTCCAAATGCAAGACAAAGGTGCTTACAAATGCTGCCCAGCCTGAAGGAAATCATGGAGCACAACAAGGTAGAATGTTGAAGCCTCCCCCTTTTTATGTTTCGTTAATCATTGGAAATCAGCTAGTGCATAATTGCATGATAGATTCCGGGGCAAGTAGCTCAGTAATGCCTAAACAGATAGCTGATCAGTTAGGGCTCCAGTATGAAATAACATCTAAGGGAGTAGTGCAGCTGGATGGGACAGCAATAGCAATAGTTGGAGTGATTAGAAATTTGAGTCTTACCTTGCATGCATGTCCAAATGTTGTTGTCTTACAAGATGTATCAGTCATAGACCTTCCACCACTCTTTGCCCTCTGTTTGTCAAGGGACTTCACTACCAAGATTGGGGGATATTTGTCCGCTGATTGGTCACACATGCTATTCAGAACAAGGTATGGAACTAAGGCTACAATTAGGTCAGAACCTATTGCAAACTTCCACATTGAGCCCTATACTCCAAGTCAGATTAATGCCAATTGCTCAGCATTTGATCAAGAAGATCACCCAAGCACTGATGAAACTGACACTAAAGTTGGAAGTATCCCAGATTTGACTCTTGATGAATGGGCAAGCAAGGTGCATGCTTTTGATCCTTATCAAGGAATAGAAGAATCTGAGCTAGGAGTCTATTGTATACACGAAGAAAGTCAACCTATTCCTAGCATCACCAAGCCAAACCACAAGGATGACAATGAGGTATGGCAGCTGTTTTTTGATGGATCAAGGAGTAGACAAGGCGTAGGAGGTGGAGCCGTGCTTATTTCACCTCAAGGAGTAAAGTATTATTCAGCTTTTAGATTTCAATTTGCATGCTCCAATAACACTGCTGAATATGAAGCCTTGGTGCAAGGGATGCATTGGGCAATCAAGAGAAAAATAAAGAACTTGCAAGTCTTTGGGGACAGTGAGCTGATTGTAAATCAGGTCAAGGGACAGCATGCTGCCAAAAATGATCTACTCAGGTGCTACAAGAACAGGGTGTGGGACCTCATGGAAGATTTTGAGGGTTTCGGCATCAAGGCCATTCCTAGGAAAGAGAATCAAGCTGCTGACAGGCTTGCAACAGTAGGGGCAGCCTTTGACATTGTAGAAAACATTCAACAAGACAAGGTACAACCAAACATCCACGTGATTGTGAGGCCTTTAGTGCCGGATAAAAATGTCAGTTGGCAGGTATTTGAGAATGACCAGCAAATCATCCACTTCTTGCAAGAAGAAGCTGAGTTCTCAGCTAAGAATCAAGAAAAGTTGGAACAGCAATATGGTGACCAAGTGATACAGCTGAGAACTGACAAGCTGCCCAAGGGACTTATCACTTTGGAGTCCATTTTTAACCCCAATGATCAGTTTAGAAAGGAGAAAGCAAACATTCAGGTCAAGAGAGAAGATTCGGTATCCATCTTGGTAGAAGAGAACAAGCCATTGCAAATTGGAAAGATGACAACTGAGCAAGAAAGGTGTGAGTTCATACAGTTATGTCAAGAATTCCCTGACGTGTTTCCTTGGAGCTATGAAGACTTGAAAGGTTTCAATCCCAACTTAGCTCAGCATACCATCGAATTGGATCCAAATACTAAGCCTGTCAGGCAGAAACAGAGACCAGTCAATCCACACATGGAGCCTCTCATGAGGAAAGAATTGGACAAGCTGATTGAGTCAGCAATTATATTCCCAATCAAGCATTCTAGTTGGGTTGCCAACTTAGTTCCAGTCAGAAAGAAGAGTGGAGAGATCAGGCTATGTGTTGACTTCAGAGATTTGAATAGAGCCTCTCTCAAGGACCATTATCCACTCCCTTCCATGGAGCAAATATTGCAGGTCGTAGCTGGTTCAGAAAGGTTTTCACTACTTGATGGTTACTCAGGCTTCAATTAGATTATGGTAAAGGAGGAAGACCAGTTCAAGACAGCCTTCACAACCAAATGGGGCACATATGCTTACAAGAAGATGCCATTTGGACTGTCGAACGCCGGAGCAACATTCCAGCGAGCTATGGATATGGCATTCAAAGGCTTGATCAACAAGATAGTGCTGGTATACCTAGATGATATCACTGTCTTCTCAAAGAATGCAGCAGACCATTTCTTTCACCTCAGGCAAGTGTTTCAGAGGTGTAGAAAGTTTGGAGTGTCTTTAAATCCTAAGAAGTGCATCTTTCTTGCACATGAAGGGAAGCTCCTTGGCCATATTGTCTCCAAGGAAGGATTAGCAATTGATCCAGAGAGGGTTGAAGCCATAAGAGCTCTACCATTGCCAAGCCACAAGAAAGCCCTTCAGAGTTTCCTGGGAAGGATAAAATTTCGTTCGTAGGTTTATTCCAGATTTTGCAGCCCTTGTCAAGCCCATCACCAAAATGTTAAGAAAAAGCATGGCTTTCAAATGGATGGTAGAAGGCAAAGAGAGTTTTGAAGCAATCAAAGAAGCCATCTTTCAGGCACCCACTCTCATCAACCCAGACTTTTCCAAGGATTTCATCCTCTATGCATTTGGAGGTGATGACACTATTTCTGCCATTCTGGTACAGCAGAACAAAGATAATGATGAACAACCGATTGCCTTCTTCAGCCAGAGCCTAGATGACTGCGAAGTGAGGTACTCTTTTATTGAAAAACATGTGCTTGCAGTAATCAGAAGCTTGAAGAAATTCAAGCATTTAGTCTCAAAAAACAAGGTCCAGTTGCTGGTCTCACATGCTGGGGTTAAGGACTTCCTCCTCAACAAGGATTTGAATGAGAAAAGGGCAGGTTGGATCACCCGTGTCATGGAGTATGACATTGAGATCAAGATCACCAAGCTGGTAAGAGGAAAAGGATTGTGTGAGCAGCTGGTTTTGGGGAAGCAAAAAGAAGTATGCAACGAAGAAGAGGTTGTTTTGACAGTTCAAGACAGCCATGAGCCGAGTGACAGGCAAGAAGAAGACAATGCTGCCCCGACTCCTTGCTGGACCCAAGGCATTATGCACTTCCTACAAACAGGCCTATGCCCTCCAGAGATGAGCAAGACCCAAAGGAGACATTTCAGATTGCAGGCTGTCCCGTACGCCATTGTTGATGGAGTTTTGTTCAAGAAAGATGTGAATGGAGTGCTGCTGAGATGCATTAGCACAGGTCAGATCCAAAGGGTGTTGGAAGAATTTCATAATGGACCAGCTGGTGGCCATTTTGCACCAAGAGTGACAGCTCTAAAAATCATGAAGGCTGGTTATTATTGGCCTAAAATCTTTAGTGATTGTTATGCATGGATCAAGAGGTGTAAGAATTGTGCATTCTTCATAGGAAAAGAGAGACTCACTGCCCTTCCATTACATCCAATCTCCAGTTGACCAGCCATTCATGCAATGGGGTTTGGACTTCATTGGAGTCATCAATCCCAATTCAAGCCAAGGGCACAAATGGATTTTGACAGCCACAGACTACTTCACCAAATGGACAGAAGCAGTAGCACTCAAAGAGGCAAATGAGTCTAACATCTTAGACTTTTATGAGCAGATAACAACCAGATTTGGTGTACCTGCCACGATAATTTCTGATAATGCATTGGCATTCATTGGATCCAGGGTGACTGAGTGGGCTGTCAAGAACGGTATTTACCTAAGCACTTCATCAAACTATTACCCTCAAGGTAATGGCCAGGCCGAGTCCACAAACAAGAACTTGTTGAAGATCATTAGAAGGACTCTTGATGAGAATCAAAGGTCTTGGCATACCAAGCTGAAATCAGCCTTATGGGCTGATAGGATAACTCCCAAAAGATCCACGGGTAACTCTCCATTTAGGCTTGTCTACGGAAGAGAGGCAATCTTGCCCATGTCACTTGAGTTTCCAACGTTGGAACTCATGAAACAGCTGGAGTTGCTAGAGTTTGAGCCCATGGAGGTGAGGTATGCAGAATTGATGGAGCTGCAAGAGATCAGAGATCAGGCATCCCAAGTAATGGAAAAGGATCAAGCTTTGATCAAGAAGACCTTTGATAGGAAGGCCAAAGATAGATCTTTTCAAGTAGGAGATCTAGTGTTGAAATGTGATGTGGACAGAGCAAAATCGGGAAGGCATTCAAAATTTGATGCCATTTGGAGTGGCCCATACATGGTCACAAAGTGCAAGAACAACAATGCTTTCCAATTGGCCTCATTGGATGGTGAAGAACTGCAGATTCCAGTAAATGGAATCTATCTCAAGCATTGCTTCTAGAGGGAGGTTCACTACATCTATAAATATTAGATTAGATTTTATTTCCTCCAAGTGCTTGTGCACATTGTTTTGCTGTAGGTTAGTTTTGTTTTCCCTAAGTGCCTTGGCACAGCTTGCTGTCCATGGAGATGTTTAGCATGTCTTTGCTTTCATCAGGTAACATTCCATCTTCCTCCTTGCACATTCTAAGTCAGTTTGGATTCTAAACAGAATATTTGATGACTCCATGCCCAATGGACTGCTTAAGGTAACTGGTATCTTCTACCTAGCAGGCAGGTACCCCCGCTGAGTCGCCAAATTGTTATCTAAATTCACCCGCGAGGGTAAATTTGATAACCTGCATCAGAATATTCAAGTAGCAGGCAAATTGATTGATTCAGAGCAAAAATCAGGTTTCTAGGGTTCCTTCAGGAATTTTTCTAACTCTCCTGTCCAGGTTGAAAAGAGCAAGCTCTGAGAAAATGCGGAAAAAAGTTGCAGAAGGCAAGTAGGTTGATCCAGAAAAAATTGTGAAAATCGGCTAAGTCCTAGTCCTAGAAGCATTTGGGACATTTGGGACGTCAAGGCACGTATCAGCCGAAAAGCCTCCAGGCAGTCCAAATAGCATCAGGGACATCTGGGACAGAAGTACGCGGCGGGCGCGAGAAGCCGATCCGGCCGAAAGAGGAAGAAAAATTGGCTAACTGCTGAGCGGAACAGTTTGGGACATGAGTACGCAAGGACCAGAACCGGCCGGATCGGCCGAAATGAGAACAGATGGTCCTAAGGCATTTGGGACATCTGGGACAAAAAGGCGCGAACCGGCCGAACCGGGCGAAAAAGGTCAAGACATTCCTAAAGCATTTGGGACATGGGGACGGGTGGGATGCGGAAAGGCGGTTCGGCCGAAGGAAAGGAAAATCGAACTGTTTCTGGGACAGTTGGAACAAATGGACGTGAACCGGCCAGTTCGGCCGAAATCAGCACAAGGAGCACTATGCCAAATGGGACACAGGGATGTGCGGGATGCGGATCGCTGGCAGGGCCGAGGACCAATCAACGCATGACACGTGTCGCAAGGGAGGTAGTCCAAAAGTCAAAGGGCGAGGTTCGAGCGCTGACCCGAACCAATGAAATAGCGCCACGTGTCCAAGTTTAAGGGGCCCATAAGAAATTTCAAATGGAAAGCCCATGAAAGGTAGAGGAGAGATAATTTCTCGTCCAATCAGCACGTGCCACGTGTCATCCAGGTGGCAGAGCGCGGGAAAGTTTTCAAAACATGTTTTCGCCTGTTTTGTGCCCTAAATTTTCTGATCGCCATAACTTTCGATCCAGAGCTCGAATTTGCAAGTTCTTTATATCAACAGAAAGCTGGTGAAATTATCTACATGATTCTGGGGTCAATCTTGCATTTTGGAGTAGTATGTAGGGAGAAAATCAAGAAACGGATCTGACGCGTGTTCATGGCCAGAAATGACATTCCAGCGACCAGATTTAATGCAGAATGGGTCGCATTCTCCTGTAATCCGGTCAAGGTAACAGGGTATGGGTTTGTAAGGTCCCCCATGCCATTTTAATGCACCTGCAGTCAAGAAAGAATGGGCTCCCATGCCTTTGTATGTTTCCTGTCCCCTGGGCTCGACCCTTGCACTATAAAAAGCCAGATTTAGCTCATTCCAAAGGGGGAACATTTTTGGGCATAGCAGACTTCTTCTTTCACCTCCAGCAAGGGATTGATGAAGGATCAGACCTCTCCAAGGATTATAACAGTTTTCTTTTACCTCTCTGAGGGTGTAATGCATGTTTTGACATTAAAATGATAATACAAGCTCTGTGAATGGGTTTCAATCCTCTGTTTGTATTATTTTCTTGATTTCAGATACTAAATTATACATTATCAGTCTATGTATGTCTTATGTTATGAACTTTAGTCTGTTTCTATTTACATGACAAATATGTTTCACCACTCCTTTTGGTGCATCACCATCTTTATTTAGTTTCAATTTTTGCACTTCTACCCCTGTCTCCTTGCAAGTTAGAATAGGATTAGGATCTAAACCTCTGTAGTTTTGCAAAATATAGATATAAATCAGAGGAGTTTGAGGAACCAGCCTCTAATCTGGAGATTCCTCTCTCCGTTTTACAAGTCCCCACGCTTGGAGAGAGGTTTCCATGTTGTGCAATCACACTGGATGTAAGAGTGATCAACCTAGAAGCCTGATCTGCATCCAGGGGTGCTGTGAGTCTATAACAACAGTACCCACCATTCCTCCTTCCACTCCTTCTCCTCCTATCATTGAAGCATATATTCCTATGGATGTGTCTTCTTCTCTCCCTTCCTCCCTTCCATCTCCCAGCTCTTCCACTTCTACTCTCTCACGGATCTATCACCTAGTGTTCCTTCCATCTAATTGTAGATCCCTTCCATCTCCATGTCCTTTTCCTCTCCTGTAGTAACTCCAGGCCCCACAAGCAACAACACATTGGACTCCTTGTCGATGCCGCCACCAAGTATTTCAATGTTCTTCCTTGAGGCCTCTTCAGTTGCTTCCCCTTTCACTCCCATTTCTTCTTCTATTCCCTCTACTACCACTCCCATAATTCCTAGCTAGATTTCTGACCATCTGGGTCAGCACAAGAGAAAGGTTCCCATCACACGTATGGACATCTCCATCATTCCGAAGAAGGGACCCAAGAAGCAGAAAGTGATAACTCACTTCTCTAAGAGCACTTCGGGGGAGAGAGTCATGGAGATTGCATACCCGGACCCCACCAAGGAAAAGAGGGATCTGTGTCCCACAGATTTCATAGTGACTCAAGTCACAATGGGAACCTCATCCGAAAGCCTACAAGGAGAAGCCTTGTCTGCAGTAGATACTCTTTGCAAGAAGCTTCTAGAAGCAAAAGAGGAGAAGAGAATACTCAAGGAATAGAACAAACATCTTCTCAAAGCATTACAGAGAATGGGCAACGCTCCTCCTGTGACCACCGCCGAACCCACTGAAGTTCTTAGTCAAGATAAGATAAATGAATATGCTAAGATTTTCGAACAAGGTGCGACAGTATCCTCCTGGATTGAGTGAATCCTTAGAGATAGTGAGGAAATGATTAATAAATTCACAGTACTCTACCAGGATATAGATCAAGCAAATAAGGAGCTATAAGCAGTAGCAAGATCCCTCTCCAAGGAGTAAGACAATGCTAGGTTGCAACATGAAACATTCCAAGCAATGGCTAACTGCTCAGCTGACGACCTATTGAAGGTTGGTGTCATCGATCACCCACGAGCACATAATAAATCTCTCATTACATTAGATTACCGGGTGGATCAAATGGAATATATCCTGGAGAGGATAGATAAAATCAAGGATGAAGCCTTGGATGCATGATATAATATGGAGCAGACAGTTAGAAAAATGTCTCCAGGGATGCTCAGTGAATCATTCACCTTGAGAGAAGTAGACGACACATTCCAACACTTCAAGGCTATAGTCACTCAAGGTTTGGCACCAAAGGTCACTTTCAACCGAGAGTTAATCAATAACCTCTTGGCTTGCCAAGATTTCATTGGATTTTTGTTCGATGCATGTGAGGAGTACACTAGGCTACCTGACAAGCTAAAGAATGGAAAATATACTTACGAAGTCATTGGTGACCATTTCAAAGGTCTAGATCATAATCAACTTCAGTCAATGATCAACAAATTTATGGAATACTGAGCTCAGTGTCACATCACCTCTCCTGATCAGAAGCAAGACACTCCTTTTAAGCAAAGAGATGATGAGGAGTAGTTTCTCCTCTTGTGTACGCTTTGATCATTTTTGTAAAAATATTTAAAATGTATGTTGGCATTTATGATGACATCATCCATGTTGCATCATGGGATGTTACCATCCAAAACTTGCCCAAGTCAACTTTTGAATTTTTAGATATTTTGTAAATAGTGGTTGGTTTGTTTTTGTCTTCTTTCCTCTTCTCCTTCTATAAATATTGGAATACTTGTTGTATTCCAGGTGGACATTTTTGTATGAAAAGAGAAGTGAGGAGAGGAAGACTTTGTGCTTTATTGTAATAGAAGAAATATTAATACATATGCTCAGACTTTGTGCTCAATATATGTGTTATTTGCATCAGATCTTTTTAAAGTTAGATCTATGTTTTTTATTCTGTTGGATTCATTCCTATTATCTTCATATGTTCATCAATATTGCTTTATTTTTTTATGCAAGTAAGTTTGGCTCTGTTTACTACCAGCCCAAAGCATAAAATTTCTGACCTTTCCATCTTAGAATTCATTTATTTTCTTTCTTCAGATCTATCTTCCTCCGTCCCTTCCTGAATTTCTATTCATTGTTAGAACTACCTCTACTGGGATGAGATCCCAAACCCCCTGAAGTTAGAATAGTGTAGATTTGCACAAATTCCTGCTTGATAGAATATCAATAAACCAGGTTAGCTCTGCTTTCTCAAAGAGGGGCTATACCTTGCACACTATTGGCATGTTTCCCCATGACTTGCCTAACCGAAAAATGTTCATAACAACAATTTTTGGCGACTCCACTGGGGATCAAACTAAGGGAATAGTTAAAAACCTATAAAAATCACTACCAGTTTGCAAATTTTAACTCTTTGTTAAAAATTAAATATTTTGCAAAAGTGATCGAAATTGAAAATTTCCTTATACAAATCCATAGATCTGGACCATATAGGAGCTTTTAGTTCGCTGAGTTTTTACAAAAACTTTTATATTTCAGTAGATCTGAGATTATGACATTTTATGTTATTTTCAAAACCTTGTTGGATTTCCTTTGACGCACTAATGCTTTTTTTTCTCAAACTTAGGGATATGAAACTCTTTTAATAAAGTATTTCGTAGCATGTTGTAGTCTACCACCATCTGGTGGAGATCATTCTTTTGATACCAACTATGTGTGTGTCCCTGTAACATTATTGTAAAATGACTTGCCTTCCATTCTAGGGTTGTGATCCTCCTCACATGCCATAGTGGTTCACATTTGTGTATATGTCTTGCAACATCCTCAACACCTTTGTAGTCTGGTAGATGCAAGAACATTTCAAAAAACAGTTGTTGAGGTGGTTGGGACCCTTTTGCACTTGACACAGAACCTTGATTCCCTCCAGTGTTGCCTTTGCCACAAGACCCACCAGATCCACCAAGGCCTGTCCCGCCCTATCCACCAGATCCTCCAAATCCTCCAGATTCACTAGGTCCACTAGTCCCTATTCCACCTGATCCACTTCTCGTAGCTGGTAAAGGTCCTCAAGTGCACGTTCCTTGCGCCCCCACTATCATAATAAACTACATGCCAATGCTTTGTGATATAACACCGCTACCAGATGCTTTTCCCACACCACTTCTAGATGCGATACTCAAGCCTTGTGTACCCATATCTTTCCCAAATGTCGTCACAGACATTAGAGGAAAAAATTGTGCAGCCATAGATGTACCAAATGAGAAGTTATACCTCCTAGGTGTTTGATCGATCACTTCCACCAATACTAACTAGGTTAGTAATACTTATCTCTAGATTTGGAACACTAAGCGCCAAGGGTTGGTTACCAGGTCGATTTAGATGTGTTATCCTGTAAAATTGACAAGGGAAATTTTGCAGGTAACCTTACCAAAATTTTGTTCTGGTTCCCTTTCAAGGTTCCTCAGTGTTCGGAATGGTGTAAAATCCCTTTTCAAAAAATCTGGTTTCTCAAACTTAGTCATTTTGGTCCTTTTTGGCTAGGCGCAACTTTTGTCTATACAACACAGGATAAATTTACACCCCCTTTATTCCTTTGGCGCACCCTTTGGAGTGTTAACACAACAATTGTTGTGCCTCCCCATGATGAATCTTTCTTTCCTATGCCGAAGCACATGCGCCATCCTGTCAACAACAAAAATGTTGCGCCCTTAATTGGTGCGCCAAGGCGCTCAAAATCCCATGTTGACAGTCCTAAATTTTCGCTAAAGGCACAGATATTTCCTTGCTCACAGATGTATATCCGTGCCAAAGGGCACAAATTTTTTCATGTTGAAACGTATTTTGGTGTGCCCTTTAAAAAGTGGGTGGCGCATTTATTACACTTTTGGATATATGTAGGTGCATCTGCCCTGTCATTTTCATGATTGAAAAACACGTGAAAAATTTATTCCTCTGCACCTATCAGCGCTCCCATCATCCTCGTGTCATGTTCATGGACCCCACTTCGTTTCTCTCATCCTATATATTTCGGGTAAGTGGTCCTTGCTCTTCTTGTGTTTTTTTTTTGGTTTGGTTGTTTGTGTGATGTAATAAAATGAATTTGAAGAAACCATAACCCATCAATCCTATTTTGTAATTTTTCCCTCAGCCAATTTCACCCTCTTTCCAGATTTGCTGGCCTGGAGGGCTTTGTTTCAAAAATAAACCCATAATCTTCTTCGCTCTGACACCCCCTTCACCGTCTAAATCCATGTTGAAGGAGGCCTAAAACTGCAAACCCATCAGGAAGAAAGAAAACCTAAAAATTTATCATTTCTACCCACGGTTTTTCTTTGGCGTAAATGCCATTCCTGTTACATAAAACACAATCGTGCTAAGAAGGCACACTGTCCCTGATTGCAGCATGCATCTTTCATGTGCCATACAAAACCAAGTAAATCCTAACCCTGGCACAGGCGCAATCCTACTTACACCAACAAAGTTTGTTATGTAATCCTTTCCTGTGCCGCGCCAAAGGCCCCTTTGATGCACATAAATTTAGTGATACACACATTGATACCACACCCTTGGCGCACCAAAATTTCATGCAACATGTTCCATATCTGCGCCATTGGTGCATCATGCCCTCATGTAACACCAAATTTATTTACGCCTAGTATAAAAACCTCATATAATGGTGCAGGGGCACATTTGTCTACAACAACAATGATGTTATATACAAATTTCGTGTGCCATGCGCCCTTTGGTGATGATTTCTTCCTTCCAACGTTCCGCTTCAGTGCGCCATACTTTTGACCTTGCAGCCTGTAACTTTCCTGCACTCTGTGCCCAGAGGTTTTTAAATTGCTAACTCCTCATTCTGTAAAGCCTTGATGGATAATCTAACAGCTAACATGGCTCTTCTACGTTGGAATTCGCTCCTTCTTGTAGATCAGCAACTGAACTCAGATTTGCATATGTCTACATCAAGCAAAAGGCCAACCAAGTCAAAGGGTAAGGCAAAACTCATAGAGGAAGAGATGAACTACAAATATAAAAGGGTAAGAATGCCCGAGTCCCAGGTAGAATGTGACCTAGACATCAGAGATTCCAAGCTTGGCCACATTGACATGGAAGATTTTTGGGCTAGAACAAGGAGGGTCACAGTCAGTCCTTGGATGGACAAACAAGTGGGCAGTGGTCTACATTTCGCTGGGGGAATCCCCGTTAGTGCAGTGAATAACGAATTTATGATGGTGGTGGCCCGCTGTTATAACCAAGACACAAGGTGTGTTGAGAATGAAAAGGGTGAGGTCATAATCAACCTCACTGCCCGACACTTCGAGATCATGCTAGGTATTCCCCACCACTGACATTTTGTGGCTATAATCCAAGAGGAATGCATCAAGGTGTGGGAGGAAAATGAAGACAAGTGCATGCAGTTATTGAAGAATAAGAAGGTGATAACCAAGTGGCCGCTGGTTATTCACCGCAGTGAATTCTCTGAGGAATTGAGCGATACCATCACCTTCCTAAGTAGAGTATTGGGCTTTCAGATGCCAATTACTTCCACAAATGGATGCTCAGGTATCTTGAAACGATGAATAAGAATGTACCTGATCAGCGTTTTGAGTGGGCAGAAATCATAAGTAGTACCATCTCTGAGTAGCTCCAACAACTCACCACAACGGAGAGGTACTACATGGACTCCTATGTAGTCTACGTTGCAGCCTCAGAGAGAGACTATCTAGTGCTGAGCCGATGTGGGGTTTGGCCTTAGGTGAAAATATATGAATACTACCCAGAGTTAAAGCTGGAGAACAACATCCCATAGTTCACCAAGATCAACGATGCCTTTTTCTACGGCATCATCTGTCTTTTCAGGCCTAATATGACTCACGGTTAGATGACTAAGAGCATAGTCACTGCAACTGAGAAGTGGGAGGCATTATTTACGCAATTCCCCACCTTCACCTATCTCAGAGCAACCAACTTCTTGGGGGAGCCCACCAAATTGCCAAGGTATGCAGGCCCTAAGTTGATCCTGTTGAAGCTCATAACATATCAGGAGAAGTGCCTAAAAAGGAAGAAGGGTGGAACTCCTTTCCCCCTTATAGTGGGTAGGTACACCTGCACTTCTCACACCAAATCCTGAGAAATGTTTACAGAACTGGAGTTGCTTACCCTAAAGCAAAATTTCCCAGCAAATACCACCTTTGATCCAAGAAATTACCTCCCAAAGGCAAAAATTGATCCGATCCACGTTCCACAGATCGAGGACATCTACATCAAACTGTATCACGAGGTCGAACTAGGGAGAAAGGATCAATCCCACCTGGCCCTGACAGAAATTATTCAATATGGCATGGCCATCATCCCAAAAGGTTTCCAAACAACTGATCAAGAAGTTGATCAGGTATATCTAGATACGGATGGGGACAACTGGCTGTTTGCTGCGATTGATAGGATAAAGGAACCTCCGACCATCGAGGAGAGGGTTAAGGGCACATTACAGTGCATGGAGCATTGGTGCAGATATAACGGCCTCATCTACCTCAGGGTAGATTTCACCACGTCCCCTTTGGGCAATGCACCCACCAGACCGAAACATTTGCCAAAGGGCAAAGGTAAAGATAAGGAGGGAGAGTCAAGCACCACCCAAGAAGAAGCTTCTCCCAGCCCTCCCTTCGCTGCACAAGAACAGGTTGTAACTCTGGTATCTCCAGAGAAAGAAGCGGCAGAGAGTGTTCCCACAGGTACATCCTCTCAGGATGTTGCCACTACTACAACGATGGAGGTTCCCACCATCCCTTCCCCCGATCCTCCTTCTCCTCCTCCCGTTGCCCAAGCAACCATTCCTTTGGTTGTGTCTTCTCCCCCATCTTCTACTATTCCCCTTTCCTCTTCTTCTATCTTCTCTTCCCTTGTGGAGCTGCCCCCTAGTATTTCTTCCCCCATCTCTCAGCTCCCTTTTTCCCCCATAGTTTCCTCTCCTACAGTAGCTCCTACCCCTGTGAGCGTTGGAGGTTCAGCTTCTTTATCAATGCCGCCACCAAGCGTCTCAACTCATTTCCCTGAGTACGCTGTAGCTTCTCCTTCTTCTTCCTCCGTTCCTTCTTCTCCCTTAAGTCCAGCATGGATCTCCTAGCACCTGAGTCAGCATAAGAGGAAATTCCCCATAACACCTATGGACTTCTCTGTCATCCCAACGAAGGGGGCTAAGAAACAAAAATTGATAACCCACTTCTCTTAGAGTGCATCGAGAGAAAGAGTAATGGAGTTCGCGTATCCCAATCCCTCAAAGGATAAAAAAGATCTGTCCCCTACAAATTATATGGTGACACAGGTCACAATGAGAACATCATTCGAGAGCCTTCAAGGAGACACCCTATCTGCGGTGGATGCCCTTTACAAGAAGCTTCAAGAAGCGAAGGAAGAGAAGATGCTACTAAAGGAACAGAATAAGCATCTTCTCCACGCCTTGCAGAAAATGGGCAGTGTTATCACCGAATCACAACACCCTTAAGTTTCCATAAGTGCATATACTTGAACTTACAGTGTGATTGGATAACATGGGTACTATCTCCAAGTTGTGGGACTTGCTACTTGAGATAGGCCTCCAGAGAAACCTGGTTCTTGCTCCTGAACTACTTGACATAATCTACTCTAATGCAGGGGAAACTAACTATTCTAATCTAAATTTCCAAGGGACCAGGGAGAGAGAATGCATAGAATGAAAGCCTACACTAAAGCGGTGATACACCAGAAAAGGAGGGTGTGAGAGTAGTTTTCAAATGCGTGAAATACAGAAGCAAAGTGCACACTAGAAGAGGTGATGACAGTTCTCCATAATCTAGAAAAATGCATTCACAACGATATTCCAAACATACACAATGATAGTGGATCCATGCATGAACATAATAATAGACACAATATTCTTGTAATCAAGGTTGAAGGGGCAAGAAGAATGCAAGAAAACACAGCAGGGGAAGATACATCCACAAACTTATATTTTATTGCTTCATAATATGCACAGTTCAATCGGTTACAAGAAAAGGGCCTGGATCACCATGCAAGGAGTCCAAAACAAGGGCCTACAACACATTATCTTCACAAAGCAATTTTGGCAGAGCTTTCCTACAAAAACTACCTCTTCTTACAATGAGCCCAACACTCCAATTTATAGAAAAAATGAGAAGAGAGAGAGAGAGGGAAAAATGAAAATCTCAAAATCTGTCCTTCAACCACTTGTAAGAGGCATTAAATGGAGTAAAATGATTATATATTACTTGCAAAAGGCTCCCCATACTATCCCATGTGCTGCAGCAGAGAAAGAATGATGACCATGCCTCTTAATTGCACTCCCAACTACCAAATAAAACACTGTTATGAACTCGGCCACGTTTTATAAAAAATATCCATTGATCTCTCACCAAATCCATAATTTCTTGATTACTGTGTGTCAGGCTCAGAGCCACGATTCCAATAGTACCAATTTTGTGTGATTTCGTTGAGAAATGCAAAAGTTATGGCCTTCTGAGTGCGGGCAGCTATTTTGGGTCTGGCAGGCGTTTTCTGTCATTTGACGGGAATGAGCATTAACTGACTGGAGCCGAATATGTTTCTTTTAATTAAATATATCTACCCTCATTAAAAATAATAAATCCAATTTTTTTGGCATAGAGGACGTCATGCTCATTCCAGAAAGTCCTAAATTTTATGAAAATCGGAGTGTCGGAGTCAAAGTTATGGCCGTTTGAAGTTTCACGGGTCAAACGTTGACTTTTCTTCTCTGCCTTCGGCCAATTTCCAAACATTAGCGTCCCTCGCGTCCCGCCCGTACTTTTGGCCCAGATGTCCCAAATGAAAATCTCCTACTTCGGCCGATTTGGGATTCCTTGTTCCTGTTTGAGGTGAAGACACGTGGCGAGATTCCATTCGTTGGCGGCTCTTTCGGCTTTCCGCGTCCCATGCGTACTTTTGGCCCAACTGTCCCGGATGAAAGTCCCATGTTTCAGCCGAATCGGCCAGTTCGTGTCCTCCATGTAATTTTGGCCCAAATGTCCCAAACTGTCTGGGAAAAATATCTCCGAACTACCCGAAATGGACCGACTTGCGCCAAATCGGTCGATCCGCGTCCCGCGAGTACTTTTGGCCCAGCTGTCCCAAACTGTGCGAAACAAGAATTAGGCAATTTTTTCCCTCTTTCAGCCGATTCATATTTTCACGTCCCACGCGTCCCGACTGTCCCAACTGTCTGCAGCAGACCGCCTGGACTAGGACTTAGCCAATTTTCTTCATTTTTTCGGCCTCCAAGCTTGGTACAATGAACCTTAGTACGATCCGAACCCTTCAGACCTGAAATGCCTTAACACAGTCTGGAGTGCAACCTTATTTTTTGCATTTCTTCCATTTTCTCAACCTGTTGGGATTTCTTCTTGGGTGGGGGAGTTAGAAAAAGGCTGAGGGGACCCCGAAAAACATGATTTTGGGCCTCGAATCAATCTTACTCACTCGGGACTGAATAATCTGATGCGTGTTATCAAAATTACCTTGAGGGGTGAATTTTGGATAACAATTTTGGTGACTCAACGAGGTCATCTGCCTGCTGGATGAATGATCAGTAGCCTGAAGCAATCCATTGGGCATGGAGTCATGAGTAGAAGCCTAAAAACTGATCTGAACTTTGAAAACTTCTCCTCTGAACCGCTTGAATCTCACTGGACATGGAGTTGTTCCCACCAGAATGCCATCAAAACGAACTGTGCAAGAGCGAAACCAACAACACCAAAACTATGTACAAACTAAAAATCATACATTCTCTAAATGGAACATGCAAAGTGTGCACAAGCACTTCTTCTACTGAAAGCAAACCTACCTACTCTACTCTAACTGGAAGCAAAGGTGAGCTCACAAAGAACCCTGCAACTGGTTGTGCTAAAATAACTTCCTTTCTTCAAAATTGATCCCAGCCATGCCAATGATTTGGAGCTGAGTATGGCTGATTAGATGAGTGGAAAATCAACAAGAAGCTGGTCTTCTACCCAAATTAGCAAGGTGTCAACTAAAAACAAATCCAATACCTCTTTTAGTTGCTCTGCATTTGGATTGGAGAGGTATGACAACTGATCCTTAGAACTTTGCAGCTCATCCTCATGCTTAGAAGCAAGCATGACTGGTTGTGGCTTCTCCTTTGGCTCCAATGAAGCCAAATACCTGATTGGGCAAGGTCTGATCCATTGAGTATGCCCATAACTCTGATTTTCAATTCCAAGAATGAAGTTCTCTTATAGACCTTGAATGGATGGTGTGGAAGTCAATGGTAGAACCCTTCTGCCCTTTCTCTTCCTCCAATGAAGGACATGAAAGATTAAAATATTCTAATCTTGGTTCCAAAGAGCTTCTATAAAATGCAGAAATCCTGGCAAATGAATACTCTCCTCCATAACATCTTGCTCTTGTGTTTGGAAGATGGATGATGAAAGAGAGAATGGTGGAAACTCAACCGATTCTTCTTCATCAAAACAGTCCTCCAAATCAGACAGGTAAACTGCCTCATTGTTGTCCCACTGCAAATGTTCAATCTCTCCCATGGCGTTCTCTTGATCTGCAACTTGATAACCATGGTTTCTTTCATCCTCCAGCATTGAGTTTGAGGGATCAAACTCTTCTTCAGTACTAGAACTTGAGAGAGATGAAGTAGAGAGAAGAACTGAAGGTTCTTCTATAACCTGCTTTGTGCTCAAAGCCTTTGGATCTGCGCTTTTCTCCCCCACAAGCTGGAATGTGCTCCTCTTCTTTTGGATTTGGAGTAGCTTCTCCTTCCTCTTGCTGTCCCTCATGACTGATTTTTGTAATTTGAATTGGATCAGCATTTCCTTCAAATAGGGTGCCAACATAGACACTATATTCTGAACAAATTGATTGCTGATCTGCAACTCCTTTTTACTCTTCTTCTGCTGCAAAAAAATTAGTCCTGACCACCATTTGTTCTTTAACTCCAACCTCTTATGAAGGTTTCATCAGCAAAGGGATATTCTTCATCCCAAATTTAAGAGCCCAACTCTTCAAAATTTGAATTTCTTCATCCTTGTTTGGCTTCTCTTTTTGTTGTCCTTCATGACTGATTTTTGCAATTTTTTGAGGTGGTGGAGGAGGTAAAACCTCTTGTTTCTTTAGAGGATAGGGTGTTTCATTTAGCTCTTGTGGAGGGTATGACTGTTTGGAAGGGAAAAGGACAGAAGAATTGAGATGAGGTGGAAGACTAGGGGTGGAGAAATGGATTCAACACTTGGGATAGAAGATGGAGAGTTTAAAACTTGACACTGCTGAGATAAAACAGATTGGGAAAGAGGAAAAGAAAAGGCATGAGATGGTGTGCTTACCCATTGACAAGGTTGCTGAATACTCCTCTCATACACCTCTATTCCTTTAATCCACTTTGCAAGCAATGGCAGCGTTGCAATCATGAAGTCAAGCTTCTCTTGACAGCTGTAATGCCTTGGGAAAGGTCCCACCCATGGAAAGGGTGCTCCACAACCGATTCCAAATGCTTTCATTTGTGCTTGAGCCCTAGATTGCGCCATGTTTACCTCCATCTTTTGGATTTTCTCCAACAGACCAGCATCTTGCATCTGATTGTCTTCATTGTATGCACACCCTTGCTCTTGGAAAGCTCCATAGCCAAACTGATTTTGGCATTGCTGCTCATATGGGTATGTATGCTGATTTGGAGGATTTAAAAAACATGTTGGAGGTGGGAAACATTGTTGCTGTTGTAAATGGGAGTTCCATGATGGAAATGAAGTCATGATTGCACAACTTCATGGAATGGAAAAGAATGAAAGAGATGGAAAGAATAATAGATGGAAATGGATGAAAAACAGGCCTGCAACTTCAGAAATGGGTTGCTGATCAGATGGAGTCGCCAGATGTGTTTGCAAGTGCCTCCAAAGGATGAAATCTTCACAGGAACATACCAACCTGCAAAAGATGAAGTGGAAGACCTCTAAGGTCCCACCAGGCGTGTCAGAACTGTTATCACCGAATCACAGCACCCTTATGTTTCCATAAGTGCATATACTTGAAATTACGGTGTGATTGGATAACATGGGTACTATCTCCAAGTTGTGGGACTTGCTACTTGAGATAGACCTCCAGAGAAAGCTGGTTCTTGCTCCTAAACTACCTGCCATAATCTACTCTAATGCAGGGGAAACTAACTATTCTAATCTAAATTTCCAAGGGACCAGGGAGAGAGAATGCATAGAATGAAAGCCTACACTAAAGCGGTGATACACCAAAAAAGGAGGGTGTGAGAGTAGTTTTCAAATGTGTGAAATACAGAAGCAAAGTGCACACTAGAAGAGGTGATGACAGTTCTCCATAATATAGCAAAATGCATTCACAACGATATTCCAAACATACACAATGATAGTGGATCCCTGCATGAACATAATAATAGACACAATATTCTTGTAATAAAGGTTGAAGGGGCAAGAAGAATGCAAGAAAACACAGCAGGGGAAGATACATCCACAAACTTATATTTTATTGCTTCATAATATGCACAGTTCAATCGGTTACAAGAAAAGGGCCTGGATCACCATGCAAGGAGTCCACAACAAGGGCCTGCAACACATTATCTTCACAAAGAAATTTTGGCAGAGCTTTCCTACAAAAACTACCTCTTCTTACAATGAGCCCAACACTCCAATTTATAGAAAAAATGAGAAGAGAGAGAGAGAGGGAAAAATGAAAATCTCGAAATCTGTCCTTCAACCACTTGTAAGAGGCATTAAATGGAGTAAAATGATTATATATTACTTGTAAAAGGCTCCCCATACTGTCCCATGTGCTGCAGCAGAGAAAGAATGATGACCATGCCTCTTAATTGCACTCCCAACTACCAAATAAAACACTGTTATGAACTCAGCCACGTTTTATAAAAAATCTCCATTTATCTCTCACCAAATCCATAATTTCTTGATTGTTTTGTGTTGGGCTCGGAGCCACGATTCCAACGGTACCAATTTTGTGCGATTTCGTTGAGAAATGCAAAAGTTATGGCCTTCTGAGTGCGGGCAGTTATTTTGGGTCTGGCAGGTGTTTTCTGTCATTTGACGGGAATGAGCATTAACTGACTGGAGCCAAATATGTTTCTTTTAATTAAATATATCTACCCTCATTGAAAATAATAAATCCAATTTTTTTGGCGTAGAGGACGTCGTGCTCATTCCAGAAAGTCCAATTTTATGAAAATCGGAGCTCGGAGTCAAAAGTTATGGCCGTTTGAAGTTTCACGGGTCAAACGTTGACTTTTCTTCTCTGCCTTCGGCCGATTCGGCTTTTCACGTCTCTCATGTCCCGCACGTACTTTTGGCCCGGATGTCCCAAATGAAAATCTTCTGCTTCGGCCGATTCGGGCTTCCTTGTTCCTGTTTGAGGTGAAGACACGTGGCGAGATTCCATTCGTTGGTGGCTCTTTCGGCTTTCCGCATCCCATGCGTACTTTTGGCCCAACTGTCCCGGACGAAAGTCCCATGTTTCAGCCTAATCCGCCGGTTCTCATCCTCCGCGTACTTTTGGCCCAGATGTCCCAAACTGTCTGGGACAAATATCTCCGAACTGCCCAAAATGGACCGACTTGCGCCAAACCGGTTGATCCGCGTCCCGCGCGTACTTTTGGCCCAGCTGTCCCAAACCGCGCGAAACAAGACTTAGGCAATTTTTTCCCTCTTTCGGCCGATTCGGCTTTTCGCGTCCCACGCGTCCCGACGTCTGAATTGTCTCGCGGACCGCCTGGACTAGGACTTAGCTGATTTTCTTCATTTTTTCGGCCCCCAAGCTTGGTACAACAAACCTCAGTACGACTCGAACCCTTCAGACCCGAAATTCCTTAACACAGTCCTGCAACCTTATGTTTTGCATTTCTTCCATTTTCTCAACCTGTTGGGATTTCTTCTTGGGTGGGGGAGTTAAAAAAAGGCCAAGGGGACCCCGGAAAACATGATTTTGGGCCTCGAATCAATCTTACTCACTTGGGACTGAATAATCTGATGTGTGTTATCAAAATTACCTTGAGGGGTGAATTTTGGATAACAGGTAGTGCACCTCCTACAACTACCACTGAAACTCTTGAGGCCCTTATTCAGGATAAGATAAATGAATACACCAAGATTGTCAAACAAGGCATGACAGTATCTTCCTGGAGAGACCAGATCCTCAAAGATAGCGAGGAAGTAATCGTCAAGTTCACTGAGCTATATCAGAGCATTAATCAGGTGAACAAGGAACTCCAGGCTATCGTAGGACCTATCTCCGAAGAGTTGGACCATGCTAGGTTGCAACATGAGATGTTCCAGAAGATGCTCGAATGTTCAGTTGAAGATTTAGTTAAATTCGGCGTCTTCGATCACCCCAGGGCACCTAACAAGATCCTTGCTGCTTTGGACTACCGGGTCGATCAGATGGAATTTGTCATGGAGAAGATAGACAAGGTCAAGGAGGAAGCTCTGGATGTAATGCATCAAATGGAGAAAATTATCCTAAGGATTTCTCTGGGCTTACTCACTCCGTCTTTTTCCTTGAGGAAGGCAGATGAAACCGTCTGGATCTTCAAAGAGATCGTCTCGCAAGGATTAGGGCCAGAAGTTACTTTTGACACTGAATCTATCAATAACCTCCTGGCCTGTCACGATTTTTTAGGGTACCTCATGGAGGAAGGTAATGAGTACTTCAAGCTCCCCGAAAAACTTAGAGATGAATGAGTGACTTGTGAGGTCATCGACGATCATACCAAGGGTCCTGTCCAAGATCAACTTCAGCCGATGATCAGTAAATTCATGGAGTATCGGATCCAATTCCATATTGCCTCTCCTGAGCAGAAGCAAGGTACTCCTTTCTAGCCGCGAGACGATGACGAATAGCCTTCCTTCTCTTGGCTTTCCTTTTATAAATATCTAAAAGTATGTTGGCACAAATAATGACATCATCCATGTTACACCATGGGATGTTGTCATCCACCAAGTTGCCCAAAGTCAACAGTTGAATTTTAGATATTTTGTAATTAGTTGTTGGTTCCTTTTTGCCTTCTCTCTTCTCCTCCTTCTATAAATACTTGAATACTTGTTGTATTCAAGGGGTGGACATTTTTTAGATAAAAAATAGAAGTGAGAAGGAAAGACTTTGTAATTTTTGTAACAGAAGAAAACATTAATACAAATATTGAGAATTTGTGCTGAATACATGTGTTATGTACATCAGACCTTTCTTATGTCAAATCTATGTATTTATTCTGTTAGATCTATCTCTACTTTGTTGTCATTTGCTCATCAGTATTTCTTTGTTCGTTTATACAAATAGGTTTGGCTCTGTTTACTACCAATATCAAAACATAAACCCTATGACCTTTCTACTTTGGAATTCATTTCTTTTCTCCCTTCAGAACTATCTTATCTCCTCTCTTCCTCTTGTTCCTTTATGCTCACACTAAAAAATACCCCAACTGGGATGAGATCCCAAAACCTTGAAGGGAGAATACTGTAGGACTTGCGCAGATTCCTGTTGGTAGAATAGCAATAAACCAGTTTTGCTTTGCTATCTTAAAGAGGGGCTATGCCCCGCACACTGTTGGCTCGTCTATCCATAGATCTGCCCACCCGACATATTTTCAGACCTATAGTTTTTGGCGACTCTGCTGGGGAAAGAACTAGATCTATGTGAGTGTTGTGTCGGTTAAAAGACACTAACAGTTGTTAAAGTTTCTAAAGTAACTAAGAAAATAGATAAAACTGTAAAAAATCACTACCTGTTTGCAAATCTTAAATTTTTGCTTAAAATCTAAAATCTTTGTAAAAGTGATCCAAACTGAAAATTTTCTTCAGGGATCCATAGATCTGGGCTAGTTAGAGATCTTTAGTTCGCTGAGTTTTTAAAAAAACCCGTATATTTCCGTAGATCTGAGTTTCTGACTATTTTACAAAAATTTCAAACCCTTGCAAAAAGTCAACACTAAGACCCGAAAATGAGCTTACTAAGTCGACCATCATTTTATCCTTGCTAATATTTGCCATTAAACTGTAATCAATTTTCAAAAGAAGGATAAAATTAAATATCAGAAAAGTACATGCTACTAATTTTTGTCAGAAAAATCAGAAAATCAACAAGTACAACCAAAAAGAGTTTTTAAATCTGCTCTAAAATATTGCAGATCTGAGAGATACACTGGAAGGTGAACCATTCACTCATAGCAGGAGAGCTTGTGGAGAAGTTGATCCTACTTTCAATCTACTTCAAAGGCATAACTTCAATATTACACCAACACGCTTCTCGTCACTAAGTTCAGCCAGCCGGTTATCGAGAAGTGTCTCACCATCATGAAGGAATCATTTTTCACAGGGAGCATCTTCATCTCTTTGCAGTGCTTTGTTTCTTAGTGGAACCGTGTTTCCGGCTCACGTCCTTTTCTAGCTTTTCAAATGGCAGTACCATGGGGAAATGCTATGGGCCCTCTTGCTTTGCCACATCCTGTTCACGCGCTCCCTCATGGGAACTGAAAGAATTTCCCCAAATTTGATGGAAGTGGAAACCAAAGTATGGATTCACATATATCCGCTTTCATCATGTCATGTAGCATCCTGGAAGTGAATCATGAAGACGTGTCAGTTCACCTTTTTCTGGAGACCTTGTAAGGACCTGCAACAGAATGGTTTCAGCATTTACTGGCTGGATCTATCACTAGTTGGGCCACATTACGGACTGCATTTGAAGAAAGGTATAAGCCTTCAAAAGACGCGTTCACGTTACTGTCAAAGATCACTCACCTGAAGAAGGAAGTCAATGAAACCATGTGCGATTTCATCACCCGTTTCAATTCACTAATCAACCGTGTGCCGCTTACCATGCTGCCAATGCCAGAAAATCAGAAATGTTTCTTTGTGAATGCCATGAGCTCGAAAGTAAGTTTTTTACTCTTGCAGGAACAAGTCACTACTCTGGTCCTTGCCCAAGCTACTGCCATTCAGATTGAAGATAATGTTATCAACGAATCACATCACCCTATATTTATACAAGCGCATATACTTGAGCTCATAGTGTGATTGGATAACATGGGTACTATCTCCAAGTTGTGGGACTTGCTACTTGATATAGACCTCCAGAGAAAGTTGGTTCTTGCTCCTAAACTACCTGCCATAATCTACTCTAATGCAGGGGAAACTAACTTTTATAATCTAAATTTCCAAGAGACTAGGGAGAGAGAATGCATAGAATGAAAGCCTACACTAAAGCGGTGATACACCAGAAAAGGAGGGTGTGAGAGTAGTCTTCAAATGCGTGAAATACAGAAGCAAAGTGCACACTAGAAGAGGTTATGACAGTTTTCCATAATCTAGCAAAACGCATTCACAACAATATTTCAAACATACACAATGATAATGGATCCCTGCATGAACATAATAATAGACACAATATTCTTGTAATCAAGGTTGAAGGGGCAAGAAGAATGCAAGAAAACACAGCAGGGGAAGATATATCCACAAACTTATATTTTATTGCTTCATGATATGCACAGTTCAATCTATTACAAGATAAGGGCCTGGATCACCATGCAAGGAGTCCACAACAAGGTCCTGTAACACATCAGCTTCACAAAGCAATTTTGGTAGAGCTCTGCTACAAAAAACTACCTCCCCTTACAATGAGCCCAACACTCCAATTTATAGAAAAACTGAGAAGAGAAAGAGAAGGGAAAATGGAAATCCCAAAATCTATCCTTCAACCACTTGTAAGAGGAAATAAATGGATTAAAATGATTATATATTACTTGCAAAATTCTCCCCATACTATCCCAGGTGTTGCAACAAAGAAATAATGATGACCATGACTCTTAATTGCACTCCCAACCACCAAATAAAACACTGTTATCAACCCAGCCACGTTTTCTAAAAAATCTAGATCAATCCATCATCAAATCTAGAATTTATTAATTGCTATACATTGGGTTCGGAGCCACAATTCCAATGGTACCAATTTTGTGTGATTTCGTTGAGAAATGCAAAAGTTATGGCCTTCTGAGTGCGGACAGCTATTTTGGGTTTGGCAGGCGTTTTCTGCCATTTGACGGGAATGAGCATTAACTGAATGGAGCCGAATATTTTTATTTTATTTAAATATATCTACCCTTGTTAAAAATAAGAAATCTAGTTTTTGTGGTGTATAGGACGTCGTGCTTGTTCCAGAAAGTCCAATTTTGTGAAAATCGGAGCTCGGAGTCAAAAGTTATGGCCGTTTGAAGTTTCACGGGTCAAACGTTGACTTTTCTTCTTTGTTGCAGCTATTTCAGAAAATCGGCCGATTCGCGTCCCTCGCGTACTTCTGTCCCAGCTGTCCCAGATGAATTCTCCCGCATCGCCGATTCAGGCTTCCTTGTCCCTTTTGCGGCCTTTTCACCTTTTCGCGTCCTGCGTGTCCCTCGCGTACTTTTGTCCTGGCTGTCCTGTATGAAAATCTCCGAACTACCCGAAATGGACCGTCTTGCGGAAAATCAGCCAATTTATGTCCCGTGCGTACTTTTTTCCCGACTGTCCCAAAACTGTGCGAAACAAAAACTTGACGATTTTCCCTGCTCTCGGCCGTTTCGGATTTTCGCGTCCCGCGCATCCCTCGAGTACTTTTGTCTCGGCTGTCCCGGACGAAAATCTCCGAACTGCCCGAAATGGACCGTCTTGCGGCAAATCGGCCGATTCGCGTCCCGCGTGTACTTTTGTCCCGGCTGTTTCAAAACCGCGCGAAATAAAAACTTGACGATTTTCCCTGCTCTCGGCCGTTTCGGCTTTTCACGTCCCTCGCGTCCCGACGTCCCAACTGTCCCGCGGACCGCCTGGGACAAAAATGTCTGACTTAGCCGATTTTCTTTGTTTTCAGCCCCAAGCTTGGTACGACAAACCTCAGTACGAACCCGAACTGGTACGACCCGAACCCTTCAGACCCGAAATGCTTTAAAACAGTCCTGCAACCTTATTTTTTGCATTTTTTCATTTTTTTTCTAACTCGTTGGGACTTCTTCTTAGATGGGAGAGTTAGAGAGAAGCCGAGGGGCCCCCAAAAACATGATTTCAGGCCTTGAATCAATCTACTTGCTCAGGACTGAATAATTTGATGCATGTTATCAAAAATTATCTTGAGGGTGAATTTTGGATAACAGATAACTTGCTTATATCTGGTGAATTAAAACGAGAACCGTCCAAGCCTAAAGCTTCTACTCCTTCTCCCTCCACTTCATCAAATGTGGCATTCCCAAAGATGACGAATGACTTGCTCGCATTAAAGAAGTAGCTAGCTCAAGCTTCCCCCAGCTCTTCGTACTGGGATATCCCATGAAGGAATTTCACTCCCAAAAACTTCCCACAAAGGCTGCGCCTACTTGCAGCTACTCCACGGTTGGCACTTGAGGCCCCTCTGGTTAATGCTCTAGCCGAAATTAAAGAAGAGGAGCTAAATTATGAAGAACCTTCATCTCAAGTTAAAGATGACCAAGAATTCGGTGAACTGACTGACGACTCTACTATTGGGTATATGGAATTTGACGAGGAAGAATCTGATGAAGAAGAGGGTACCAAGGGATATGCAAGCGGGCAGTCATATGCTGTTTTCACCCGCTCGCAAGGAAAAGAAGTAGAAGTTTCTGCCAAGATACAACAAGAGAAGGATGTGTCAAACACGCCTCCAAACATCGCTAAAAGAGGTAATCCTCTTCCTGCTCAACCTCCTATTAATCCTTTTACGAAGAAATATTTTCCTCCCATCTCTCCTTCGAATAAGCCCCCTCTTTTTCCCACAAGGACCGGTAATCCTACCCTACCATCACGAAATGAGGGACTTATTCCTTCATCAATGCAACCCTTAGCTGCATTTGACATAATTGATCATGCTAAAAAGATAAAGATTCAAATGTCTAAAGCCGAATATCTTCAGTTTAACCCTGAGTAGCTTGTAAGATTGACCAAATATATCCAAAGCCAAGCTGTCATTACTTCTCAGACCTCCCTGAAAGGAATTCTTTCTACCCCTCCTGCATTTCACATAAATGTTGGCTCGACTTCTACGTCAGGAAAAATAGAACCTTTCTATCTCTCTCCCCTAATCAATGGTCATAAGTTAAGCAACTACATAATTGATTCTGGGGCTTACGATAATGTCATGCTGACAAAAGTAGCCCATGCTCTGGGCCTCACCCTTACTAAGCCTTTCGGAAGATGTTACTCCTTGGAAACCAAACAGGATCCATTGATCGGCCAAATCAAAGACGTGCAGTTTGCATTTGCAGCATTCCCAGAGAAAAGAGTAAAGATGACCGTCCTCGTTGCTGATATTCCGACAGCATATGGAATTATACTAGGGAGGATATTTTGCAGTGAAGTTGGTGGAGAGATTCATATGGACTGGTCTAAGGCTAGAATCCCCGTCAAAGGTGTAATGCAAACATTGGAGCCGGAATCACAAAATAAGTACTTGGTTACTGACTCTGCAGACCCCAAAGCCCAAATTCTCTTCGAATCATCGGGGATGGGAAATTATTTCTTATCTACTGAGTCTGATAAAATGAAAATTCTTGTCCAAAAAGAGGATCTTAACAAGATATGGACGTTACGGTTTGATGGTAGCTGCGCAACTAGCGAATGCGGTGCTGGAGCTATGTTAATTTCCTCAGAGGAAGAGATTATTCCTCTCTCTTTAAAGTTTTAGTTTTTCAACATGATTAATACTAATGAGTATGAATCTTTGCTACTTGGCATGTAAGCCACGAAAGAAAGGGGAATCAAGAACCTAAAAGTACAAGGTGATGCAGAGCTGGTCGTAAATCAAGTGAAAAGGATATACCAAGTAAAAAATGAAAGGCTCAGGCATTACCGTAACATGGTATGGGACAACATTGAGGAGTTTGACGCTTTTTCAATAAAAACCATTCCAAGAGTTTAGAATGACATGGCCGATTCATTAGCCATCTCAGCATCCCTCATACTCCCCCACCCAGGTTTGAAAATAGACACATATACCATTGAGGTAGTTTTCTGCCCAAGCATGCCAGACAACTCTCAACACTGGCAGGTATTCAATGATGACAATCAACTTATTGCCTTCCTGGAAAAAATAGAAAATTTCAGTGAGCTTCATTTTGAAGGATCCACTTCTACATGCTGTGAATCTGATACTGATCAAGAAAATGAATCAAAAGGAAGTGATGGCATATGTCAGCTCAAAGAAAATAAAATTCCAAAAGGTTTGGTTTCTCTGGAATGTTTGTTCGATAGACATGATCATTTTATCATGAAGAATATGCAAGATAATCCTAACTCCTCTCTAGAGACCGAGCCGGTCAATCTAGGTTCTACAGAACATCCGTAGTTTGTAAACATCAGGAAATGTCGCACACCCGAAGAAAAGTGAAAGTTTTTCAAATTGCTGAAGAAATATATGGATGTATTGGCATGGTCCTATGCCGATCTAAAGTATTTCAAGCCAAAGGACGTCCAACATAACATCCCATTGAAGGAAGGTGTCAAACCCTTTCGCCAGAAACATAGGCACTATAATTCCAAGATCTTAGGTACCATCCAGGATGAAATACAAAAGATGCTGGATGCAAGGATCATTTTTCCTATCCATCACAGTACCTAGGTCGTGAATATCATGCCAATACGTAATAAAAATGGCGAGATACGCATACGCGTAGATTTTTGAAACCTGAATTAGGTGTCCCTGAAAGACAACTACTCGCTTCCTGTAATGGATCAGGTTCTGCAGGTAGTAACTAGATCAAAATGTTGTCCATGCTTGATGGTTTTTCGGGCTATAACCAGGTTGAAGTCTCACCTAAAGACCAATTCAAAACAACATTCACTACCCCCTGGGGCACATTTCCCTATAGCAGAATGCCTTTTGGTTTGACCAACGCTGGTGCCACCTTTTAGCGAGCAATGGACTTCGCGTTCAAAGGTATGATGAGAAAGGTTATTATAGTCTATTTAGATGACTTAATTGTGTTCTCTAATAGTGAAGTGATCATTATGATCATTTGGAACAAGTATTGACTAGATGCTGAGAGCACGGGATCTCCCTGAATCCGAAAAAGTCTATTTTCAGGGTCACAAAAGGAAATTTGCTGGGACATGTTGTTAGCAAGGAGGGGACAAAGATAGATGCCGAAAGGGTTAGGGATATTCAGAGCCTTACTTTACCCACAAGCAAGACTGGTGTTCACTCTTTCTTCAGAAAAGTAAACTTTCTCAGGTGCTTCGTTCCCGACTTTGCTGAAAAGACTCGCCACATATCAAGCATGATGAGAGGGTCGTCAACTTTAGGGAGTGTGCGAGGAAATTGGATCGCAAGGGTCCAAGAGTATGATCTAGATATAAAACCAACCAAGCTGGTAAGAGGCAAGGGCCTATGCCATCTTATGGCTAAAAACAAAGATTCAGAAAACCTTGAAGAAAAGGATGATTGCATTAATGGGACACAAGGTCAGCTGGAGAAAGCTGATTCTCTACCCATGTTCCTATTTGTCGCGACTAGCGATGAGTGGTATTTTGATATCACTTTCTTTCTCACTTATGGTGAGTGCCCAGCTCATCTAACCCCAAAGTAGAGGCATACTACAAAGCTCAGAGTGGCCAAATATGTCATCTAGGATGACGGTTTGTACAAACGCGGAATGTATGGCATCTTCTTGTGATGTGTTGACAAGCCACAACAAATAAAGCTATTTTAGAGTTTTCATGATTCAACCTGTGGTGGTCATTTCTCCTCTTTTGTGACAGTACACAAGATCATCCGAGCCAGGTACTATTGGCCAATGCTATTTCAGGATAAAACCACCTGGGTAGAAAAACGTGAGCTTTGCCAACAGTTTGTTGGCAAACCAAAAATGACTGCTTTTGCCCTCAGGCCAATCGTTATTGACGAACCTTTCAGGAAGTGGGGAATTTACTTTATCAGTGCACTCCATCCCCAATCGAGTGCTCGACATAGTTATGTCCTGATAGCAACATATTACTTCACCAAATGGGTGGAGACCATACCTGTCAAGAATGCCACCTCTGAAGTTGTTTGTAATTTCATCAAAGAGAATATCATCGTAAGGTTTGGCGTCCCAAAAAAAAATTGTTGCTGATAATGCTTACAACTTCTCCTCGTGGGAAGTTATTGGTTTTTTCTATGAATACTAGATAACCTTGGCCCACGTCACAGATTATTACCCCCAGGGAAATGGTCAGGCCGAATCCAGTAATAAAAACTTAGTGACCAACATACGGAAACTAGTTGATGAGAATCAGCAGATGTGGCATAAGTCATTGTATGACGCTTTGTGGGTGGACCGAATTACTCCCAAGAGGTATCTCGGTATGTTGCCTTTTCAAGTGTTATATGGAATCGACGCTGAGCTCCCCATTTCCGTAGAACTTCCTACTCTGCACTTGGCACGAGCGATTGAAGATGAGACTTTCCAAAATTCTCTTGAAAAGAGAATGATGTATCTAGCAGAGCTCGATGAAAAAAGGGTAAGAGTGGTTGATAGGATGACCGAAAATCAGAATCAAGTCAAGAGATTGTTTGATAAAAGGGCTAAGTAGATGGATTTCCAGGTGGGGGATCTTGTCCTTCTATGGGACAAGCGAAGAGAGCCAAAAGGCATGCACGGAAAATTTGATTCTCTATGGAGGGGAACTTTCAAGATCAAGCGGCTGAACAGAGAGTATAGATTCTATCTCTCATATCCAGATGGAGCCGAGCTCTCACTTCCCTATAGCGGGCAACATCTCAAAATATTCAGGAAGTAGAGCCTTCTCTCTTCTTTGTATAGTTTTCTTTGGTTGTGTGTTTGTTTTGTTGTGTGTTTTCTTTCTGTTTGTTGTGTGTTCCCTATCTTCCCTTTTTGGTCGCCCTTGTTTTTGACTCTCTAACCCAATGGATAGGCACATGTTGACCTGGGGTTATCTACCCTTAAGCTTCACTTAAAGATAGTCCCCAGAAAGAGCTAGCTGTTATCCTGTAAAATTGACAAGGGCAATTTTGCAGGTAACCTTACCAAAATTTTGTTCTGGTTCCCTTTCAAGGTTCTTCAGTGTTTGGAATGGTGTAAAATCCCTTTCCAGAAAATCTGGTTTCTCGAACTTAGTCATTTTGGTCCTTTTTGGCTGGGCGCAGCTTTTATCTATGCAATATAGGATAAATTTGTGCCCCCTTTATTCCTTTGGCACAACCTTCGGAGTGTTAACACAACAATTTTTGCACCTCCCCGTGATGCGCCTTTCTTTCCTGCGCCGAGGCGCTTGCACTATCTTGTCAATAGCAAAAATGTTGCGCCCTTAATTGGTGCGCCAAGGCAGTCAAAATCCCGTGTTGACAGTCCTAAATTTGTGCTAAAGGCGCAGATATTTCCTTGCTGATAGACATATATCCGCGCCAAAGGGCGCAAAGGTTTTCATGTTGACCCATATTTTGGTACGCCCTTTAAAAAGTGGGTGGCACATTTATTACACTTTTGGCTATATATAGGCGCATCCGCCCTGTCATTTTCATGATTGAAAAACACGTGAAAACTTTATTCCTCTGCACCTGTCAGCGCTCCTGTCATCCTCGTGTCGCGTTCGTGGACCCCACTTTGTTTCTCTCATCCTATATATTCCAGGTAAGTGGTCCTTGCTCTTCTTGTGTTTTTGTTTTGGTTTGGTTGTTTGTGTGATGTAATAAAATGAATTTGAAGAAACCATAACCCCTCAAGCCTATTTTACAATTTTTCCCTCCTCAGCCAATTTCACCCTCCTTCCAGATCTGCTGGCCTGGAGGGCTTTGTTTAAAAAAAAAACCCATAATATTCTTCTCTTTGACTCCCCCTTCACCGTCTAAATCCATGTTAAAGGAGGCCTAAAACCGCAAACCCATAAGGAAGAAAGAAAACCTAAAAAGTTATCATTTCTACCCACAGTTTTTCTTTGGTGCAAACGCCATTCCTGTTACATAAAACACAGTCATGCCAAGAAGGTGCACTATCCCTGATTGCAACACGCATCTTTCCTGCGCCATACAAAACCAAGTAAATCCTAACCCTGGCGCAGGCGCAATCCTGCTTACACCAACAAAGTTTGTTATGCAATCCTTTCCTATGCCACGCCAAAGGCCCCTTTGACGCACATAAAGTTAGTGATACACACGTTGATGCCGCACCCTTGGCACACCAAAATTTCATGCAACATGTTCCATATCTACGCCATTGGCACATCATGCCCTCATGTAACACCAAATTTATTTACGCCCAGTATAAAAACCTCATATAATGGCGCAGGCGCACATCTGTCTACAACAACAATGATGTTATATGCAAATTTCCTGCGCCCTGCGCCCTTTGGCGCTGATTTCTTCCTTGCAACGTTCCGCTTCAGTGCACCATAATTTTGACCATACAGCCAGCAACTTTCTTGCGCCTTATGCCCAAAGGATTTTAAATTGCTAACTCCTCATTCTGTAAAGCCTTGATGGATAATCTAATAGCTAACATGGCTCTTCTGTGTTGGACTTCGCTCCTTTTTATTGCAGATCAACAACTGAACTCAAATTCACATATGTCTACATCAAGCAAAAGGCCAACCAAGTCAAAGGGTAAGGCCAAACTCACAGAGGAAGAGATGAAATACAAATATCAAAGGGTCAGAATGCCCGAGTCCCAGGCAGAATGTGACCTAGACATCAGGGATTCTGAGCTTGGCCACATCGACATGGAAGATTTTTGGGCTAGAACCAGGAGGGTCACAGGCAGTCCCTGGATGGACAAACTAGTGGATAGTGGTCTACATTTTTCCGGGGGAATCCTCGTTAGTGCAGTGAATAACGAATTTATGATGGTGGTGGCCTACTGTTATAACAAAGACACAAGGTGTGTCGAGAATGAAAAGGGCGAGGTCATAATAGACCTCACTGCCCGACACTTCGAGATCATGCTAGGTATTCCCCACCACCAAAATTTTGTGGCTATAATCCAAGAGGACTACATCAATGCGTGAGAGGAAAACGAAGAAAAGTGCATGCAGTTAATGAATGAAGTGTATTTGAAGAATAAGAAGGTGATAACCAGGTGGCTGTAGGTTATTCACCGCAGCGACTTCTCTGAGGAATTGAGCGATACCATCACCTTCTTAAGCAGAGTATTTGGGATTTTGGATGCCCATTACTTCCACAAATGGATGCTCAGGTATCTAGAAATGATGAATAAGAACATTCCTGATCAGCGTTTTGAGTGGGTAGAAATCATAAGTAGCACCATCTCTGAGCAGCTCCAACAACTCACCACAATAAGGAGGTTCTACATGAACTCCTACGTAGTCTACGCTGCAGACTCAGAGAGAGACTATCCAACACTGAGCCGATGTGAGGTTTGGCCTCAGGTGAAAATATACGAATACTACCCAGAGTTGAAGCTGGAGAACATCATCCCACAGTTCACCAAGATCAACGATGCCTTTTTCTACGGCATCATCTACCTTTTGAGGCCTAATATGACTCACGGTCAGACAACCAAGAGCATAGTCACTGTAACTGAGAAGTGGGGGGCGTTATTTACACAATTCCCCACCTTCACCTATCTTAGAGCAACCAAATTCTTAGGGGAGCCCAAAAAATTGCCAAGGTATGCAGGCCCTAAGTTGATCCTATTGGAGTTGTCCAGGCAGCTCATAACATATCACGAGAAGTGCCTGAAAAGGAAGAAGGGTGGAACTCCTTTCCCCCTTACAGTTGGCAGGTACACCTGCACTTCTCACACCAAATCCCAGGAAATGTTTGTAGAACTGGAGCCACTTAACCTAAAGCAAAATTTCCTGGTAAGGCCCACCTTTGATCCAAGAAATTTCCTCCCAAAGGAAAAACTCGATCCGATCCACGTTCCACAGATCGAGGACATCTACATCGACCTGTATCAAGAGGTAAAACTCAGGAGAAAGGATCACTCCCGCCTGGCCCTGGCATAAATTATTCAATATGGCATGGCCATCATCCCAAAAGGTTTCCAAACAACTGATAAAGAAGTTGATTAGGTATATCTAGACATGGATGGGGAAAACTAGCCTTTTATTGCGATTGACAGAACAAAGGCACCTCAAACCATCAAGGAGAGGGTTAAAGGCACATTACAGCGCAATGAGCATTGGTGCAGATATAACGGCCTCATCTACCTCGGGGTAGATTTCACCACGTCCCCTTTGGGCAATGCACCCGCCAGACCGAAAAATTTTCCAAAGGGCAAAGGTAAAGATAAGGAGGGAGAGTCAAGCACCACCCAAGAAGAAGCTCCTCCCAGCCCTCCCTCCGCCGCACAAGAACAGGTTGTAACTCTGGTATCTCCAGAGAAAGAAGTGGCAGAGAGTGTTCCTATAGGTACATCCACTCAGGATGTTTCCACTACTACAACCATGGAGGTTCCCACTGTCCCTTCCCCCGCTCCTCCTCCTCCTCCCGTCGCCCAAGCAACCATTCCTTTGGTTGTGTCTTCTCCCCCATCTTCTATTGTTCCCCTTTCCTCTTCTTCTATCTTCTCTTCCCTCGTGGAGCTGTCCCCTAGTATTTCTTCCCTCATCTCTCAGCTCCCTTCTACCCCCACAGTTTCCTCTCCTACAGTAGCTCCTACCCCTGTGAGCATTGGAGGTTTGGCTTCTTTATCAATGCCACCACCAAGCGTCTCAACTCATTTCCCCAAGTACGCTGTAGTTTCTCCTTCTTCTTCTACGTTCCTTCTTCTCCCTTAAGTCCAGCATGGATCTCCCAGCACCTGAGTCAGCATAAGAGGAAAGTCCCCATAACACCTATGGACTTCTCCGTCATCCCAACGAAGGGGGCTAAGAACTAAAAACCGATAACCCACTTCTCTCAGAGTGCATTGGGAAAAAGAGTAATGGAGATCAAGTATCCCGATCCCTCAAAGGATAAAAAGGATCTATCCCCTATAGATTATATAGATATGCAGGTCACAATGGGAACATCATCCGATATCCTTCAAGGAGAGGCCCTATCTGCAGTGGATGCCCTTTGTAAGAAGCTTCAAGAAGTGAAGGAAGAGAAGAGGCTGCTAAAAGAACAGAATAAGCATCTTCTCCACGCCCTGCAGAAAATGGGCAGTGCACCTCCTACAACTGCCACTGAAACTCCTGAGGCCCTTAGTCAGGATAAGATAAACGAATACGCTAAGATTGGTGAAAAAGGCATGGTGATATCTGCCTTGAGAGACCAGATCCTCAAAGATAGCGAGGAAGTAATCATCAAGTTCACCGAGCTATATCAGAACATTAATCAGGTGAACAAGGAACTCCAAGCTATCGCAGGACCTATCTCCAAAGAGTTGGACCATGCTAGGTTGCAACATGAGACGTTCCAGAAGATTCTCGAATGTTCAATTGAAGATTTAGTTAAATTCGGTGTCTTCGATCACCCCAGGGCACCCAACAAGATCCTTGCTGCTTTGGACTACCGGGTCGATCAGATGGAATTTGTCCTGGAGAAGATAGACAAGGTCAAGGAGGAATCCCTGGATGCAATGCATCAAATGGAGCAAATTATCCTAAGGATGTCTCCGGGCTTACTCACTCCATCTTTCACCTTGAGGAAGGTAGATGAAACCATCTGGATCTTCAAAGAGATCGTCTCGCAAGGATTAGGGCCAGAAGTTACTTTTGACACTGAATCCATCAATAACCTTCTGGCCTATCGTGATTTTGTAGGGTACATGATGAAGGCAGGTAATGAGTACTTCAAGCTCCCCAAAAAACTCAGAGATGAATGGGTGACTTGTGAGGTCATCGAAGATCATACCAAGGGTCCTGTCCAGGATCAACTTCAGTCGATGATCAGCAAATTCATGGAGTACCAGGCCCAATTCCATATTGCCTTTCCTGAGCAGAAGCAAGGCACTCCTTTCCAGCCATGATATGATGATGAATAGCCTTCCTCCTCTTGGCTTTCCTTTTGTAAATATATGAAAGTATGTTAGCACAAATGATGACATCATCCATGTTGCACCATGGAATGTTGTCATCCACCAAGTTGCCCAAAGTCAACAGTTGACTTTTAGATATTTTGTAATTAGTTGTTGGTTCCTTTTTGCCTTCTCTCTTCTCCTCCTTCTATAAATACTTGAATACTTGTTGTATTCAAGGGGTGGACATTTTTTAGATAAAAAATAGAAGTGAGAAGGAAAGGCTTTGTACTTTTTGTAACAGAAGAAAACATTAATACAAATATTGAGACTTTGTGCTGAATACGTGTGTTATGTGCATCAGACCTTTCTTATGTCAGATCTATGTATTTATTCTGTTAGATCTATCTCTACTTTTTTGTCATTTGCTCATCAGTATTGCTTTGTTCGTTTATGCAAATAGGTTTGGCTCTGTTTACTACCAATCCCAAAACATAAACCCTCTGACCTTTCTGCTTTGGAATTCATTTCTTTTCTCCCTTCAGAACTATCTTATCTCCTCTCTTCCTCTCATTCCTTTCTACTCAGTCAAAAATACCCCAACTGGGACGAGATCCTAAAACCCTGAAGGCAGAATACTGAAGGACTTGCGCAGATTCCTGCTGGTAGAATAGCAATAAACAAGTTTCACTTTGTTGTCTCAAAGAGGGGATATGCCCCGCACACTGTTGGCTCATCTATCCATAGATCTTCCCACCCGACAGATTTTCAGACCAACAAGATGCATGCCCACAACTCTCCTTTCTCCAAATGATGATCTCTCATCAGAAGCTGAAGGTTTTTCTCTCCCACGCTTGCCAAGATGGGGTAGTATAGACTTCTTAGGCTCCACGTCCTTTGTGTGAACCTCAACACCTTCCCATAACATCTATCTCAATAACTCCATCGCTCCTAAAACTTTGCATTATTTAACCAAATCCCTTTCACATGATTCATTATACTTGAGTTACCTCTCATCCCTCTCCTTTTTAGCCACAAGGTCTGCCATCATCCTCCACCCTAGCTTCCTCACGCAATGCTTAGGAGAAGTTTAGCTAGCCATAGGTAATTCTTCAAAACTCAGAGTAATGACCAACATTTATAGCTAAAGGGATAACACACAAAAATGATCCTCTTAGCTCCTTCAGAAACTCAAACTCAACAACCTCTAGAAAGGAATACATAGAAATTGCATATTCCAGGGTGTAACTCATCAATACTCTATTCCACTAATGATCAACATCATGTGTCTAGGCCAGATCAACATCATGCAGCCTCTGATACTTCTCTTGGGTCCATACATGAGGTCTATAGTACCAACTTGATCTAGATGCATACGCCGAAAGCCATTCAAACAATTCCACTGTAAAACAACAAAAGAATGTCTCATATAGCTCATGATACTAATGTTCTTCTACCCATTTACATGTATTAAGCTCAGATATGGTATTAAACCTCTGGGAAATCTCATCCTCCATACTCTTAAACCATTCTTCAAAATTTTCCAAGGTCAAGCATTCTATCATCATGCATCACTCTCACAACATCTTCAAAAAGAGGTCCCAACAACAGAACCAAAATGTAGTATCTTCTTATCACTTCTCATTCCAATAACTAATCCGAAGTGGGCTAGCCTATCATCTAGTCTTAAACTAAAAGCTCACCCAAGGATCATGCAGGCATCATGCCCCTCCTTTATGCGAGCCTCGTGAGAATGTTTTGTATCCACATGATGATGCAACATTAATAGATAATGAATGTAAATAACCATAGGATTTTAGATGTAGCTCATGCTCCTATTTGATATATTCTAAATACAGATTTAACATGATCAACTAGAAGGTATAATCATTCATGCGATAACATTGAGAAAACCAACAACATACACACATGAACAATAAATAAAGGAACATATATCAAGATCCATTGTAAGAGTGTTATAGAACTGCTTCATTATATTCATCACACAAATACAATAGTTGATATTACATAAAGAAGCTCCATCCATGACAATGTTTATGGTAGCAGAGTCTTCTTCTTTTATAGATCTCTCTATTACACACATCACACAATACCCTTGTTTTCTCTTTTTTCTTGCTCTCCCTCCTCCTCTAGAAATGACCTTCTATATCAAGCAATAGAAGGAATCTTCTTGAATCATCCATCATCACCTACCAAAGCGTACTAGAATCACCTCATGATCGCTTTGCCACTAATTAGGAATATTTCAAATGTCACCATGCATTTTCCTCACTCGAGTACCTTTAGCATGCATGTGCCAGCTAATCCTTAACAACCTTGACTCCTTATCCTCTCATGATAATCGTCATGATACCCTAGAATATCCCTTTCTTGAATTGCAAGTATATATGGCTTATCCACATCTGTATCTGGTCACCTTTCCGATCGCTCCTTATGTGCATCTTTTATTGTTCAAAACTTACCAAGTCTTGAATCCATCTTACACTGGTGCGAGCCTTCGTGCCTCTCCAAGGATTATTTTTGCATGCACCTTCGCACCTTTCTTCTGTGTGCCACAAGGCTTCATGCCTTAGGTACTTAGTTACTTTTTAGGGGCCCAATAGAGGATTAGTTTCAAAATCTCCAAATATGCTCTTTGTAGTCTATTCTTTGAAACTGCTTAAACTCTTTTTCCAAGACAACTGTGAAGCCAATCATTTACAGTCTAAGAGAAAACTAAGAATGGATTTTCTAGTCTCAGAGAATTAAAATGCAATCAACACCCCATCTTATGCTCCCAGGACTCTTGCTAAAGTTTGATGATGATCCTTCAAACCTACTATATGAGTTCTATTTAATTTTATTGATAAATACAATCACATTGATCCAAACCTCATTGAATTGAAACCTTAGTCCATTATATTGAGTAGATCCCTGATAAATATGAAAAAAAGACTAATTTATTCAACATAGTTGAATGAAGATGAAATTTGAGGACTTATGAAGGTTCTACAAACCTGTTTCCACCTCTCCAAAGTGATGAAGATCAAAGATATGATGGCATTTGTACAACTTGAGAAATTTTTACATGTAAATGGTTGAAAGGTAACTGTACAGTTTACTTAGAACAAGATAATCTTCATGAAGAAAAAACTCACATTTCTAAATATATGGATGAGATTAATATTATAGATGCATACCTTAATGAATTGCATGTTTTAGAGGTTACTTATCTCACAAAGACTAATTCATGTTTTATTTTGACATAGCCTTCAAATGGGATAGTGAAGTAGTCCATTTTACAACCCTAAACTAAGTAAATTGGCCTCTAACATCCATCATGTCAAATGAGAAATTCACACTGAAAACAAAACCACTTTCTTCTATTTGGCCCTATATCCATGTTGTCAGCTATATCAAGGCATTGCAACTGGAGAAAATTCTCTTAGGGTGGTGCGTTGACATGCATTGAGAAACATGCTCTTTAGGACAATCTTGACCATCAAAGTTTGAGTGAATTAAAATGCAACCCAAAATTGAAAATAATCACACACATTTCCATGTGTATGTAGAATATATCTAAGAACCTGTTTATAAATTTCTCTATTTGAACCAGTTGATACATTCATATGTCAAAGCAATCATACTAAGACATGGTTTCAGAAGTAAGTACTTGTATTTTTAAGAAATAAAGACTTCAAATGATTTCTAAGCATTAAAAACATCATAAATGAGCCAATAAAATACTCTAGAGGTGATAAAACTAGACTTGGAGTTCAAAAAAACATTTTTGCTCTTACCGTTTTGGTGCACACCTAGGAGAGAGAAAACATGCTCCACCAATATGCTCATAAAGGTTCAACCACACCTCCTTTTGAGATAATTATCTTTACACATGATTTTTATGAAAATTTACTCCAAAAATTCCTTCTATAATTTCTTCAAAGGAGACCGTATAATTTTTTTTCAGAGCTAAGAATCCAGGCAACTCAAAATGAGTTTTTCAAAAAGGTTCTTTTACAAAAACTCACATAACTTGAACAAATGACCTAACATTGACCTGAAATTTTGCATGAAGAATAAAGACACATTCCTTTATCATCATCCTTAATTTATAGAAAATGATATGTCTACATTTTTCAAGCTAATCTCATTTTCAAGCTAGAACACTGCTTGTTCTCAACACTATTTCTGACCAACATACAAAACTAACTCCTGGAGCTAAATTGAGTCTAAAATTTACTCATAAATGTTTTATAGGCTCTCTTAACACCTCTCCCATGATTTTTCTAACCTTTACCATTATGTTTCATTATTTTAGGTAGCTGAAACCACCCTACAAGGACACTACCACTCACCATCCAAGAACCTACCTTCTTGAAACCTTGTGAATTAAATTTAAGCCTCTAAAAAACATCTCATAAACATGCCCTTGCACTCTCCCTTTGCCATTAATTCCTTTGAGATCAATAATAACAACTAGAAAATTAACAAGATGCATCAACCTCCCCCTTTTTCATTGATGACAACCTTCTGAAACTTCATGGCAAACTAAAATATGAGAAACTTTCTAGAAATTTCTCTCCCCCTTTGAAATCTATGACAAAGATGCACAATCACACCAAACTGATTATATTTGAAAAATTTAATCAAAATAATAATGCACATACCTTACATGCACTCCCCCTGGAAGAGTGTTGTTTTCTTGTCTGAATAAGCCCAAGGATTACTGCTGATTTTCTTTCATGTAACACCCGCAATAATTCTTTTGATAATATTCCAAAATCATCCATCACACTTGTCTTTACATGACTAAAAATTTGTGCTTGGAATTGTAAAAACCAACTCACCTTGTTTGGACTCAAATTGATCCCTTTTGGAGCAAATGTGGCATCTTAGTTGCTCCCCCTATCTTTCTGAGACCTTTGATGATTTTTAAGGGCTGGAAATACCCCTAGTTTTTCTCTCAACTGCTCAAAACCAGCTCTAGGTAATGGTTTATTCATTATATCAGTCACCTTCTCTTTTGTAGAAACATGCACAAGCTTAATTTTCTTTTAATTTACTTGTTCTCTCAGAAAGTGATACTTTATTGGTATGTATTTTGTCTTTGAATGCAACACTGGATTATTTGATACACTAATGACACCGGTACTATCACAATATAAAGGGATTGGCTCTTCACATTCCACCTTGTAGTATTCAAGAGTATGTTTCATCCACATGACTTGGGTACAATAGATGGTAGCTGCTACATATTCTACTTCACAAGTGGAAAGAGCTACAAGAGACTGTTTCTTACTCAACCAAGAAACAAGACACGTACCAAAAACGAATGCTCCACCTATTGTGTTCTTCCTATTATCTACACTACCTTCCTAATCTACTTCTGTGAAGGACTTAATCTAAAATTCATAATTATGTATCTTCTTGATTTTGAATGTTTCTTAAAATTCTTCTTGTTTGAACTCCTGCTTCCTTATTTCCTATGATTTGACTTGAAGGATGGTCTCTTTTAACTTTCCTGGAAGGTGATTTTGTATCTGGTCTTTCTTCTTCTTCAATCTCTTCTTGATTCTGATTTTCAGCAGCTTATGGAGCTTCATTTGGCTGAATTTTCATTTTCCTTGGATGTGACTCATCCACTACCATGTTGAAAAACATGTTCACTTCTTTCAGCACATAAATATTGTTCTTTGTACTTTCAACTATTTTGTTTTGGATCTTATTATAACACATGTATGCTGAACTAATGGCTGAGTATCCCAAAAGTAAACCTTCATCACACTTGGAGTCAAATTTACCTAGATTCTCTTCATCTCTCTTGTTATAACATTTTCTCACAAACACTTTGAGATGCTTTACAGTTGTAGATTTTACCCTCCATGGCTCATATGGCGTCTTTTTGTTGTTTACTCTAATTTTTCCTTTATTTAATATGTACACTGTAATGCTTACTGCTTCTCTCCAATAGTCATCAGGTAATTTAGCCTCATTCAACATAGTCCTAACCATTTCTTCCACTATTCTATTCTTTCTTTCAGCCACTCCATTATGTTGTGGTGTTCTTGTAGCTGAAAAATGTCTTTTATGCCATGAGTTTCACATAGCTCATCAAACTTAGCTGACCAAAAATCTCCTCCTCTATCAGATCTTGCTTGATTGCTTACCATAATTAAAATACACTTGCTTGATTGCTTACCATAATTAAAATTACTGGATCTCCCTTGAGCTGTTAAAATCACTTTATAAGGGACTGCTCTGATACCAATCATTGGAAACTGGAACACTAAGAGGGGGGAAAATAAACACATGAAACAAGAAATTTAAGTGGGAAACCCAAATAGGGATAAACCCCACTGAACCAGTGCACTATGTGGTAAAAGGTTACAAATAGTTTGTTGAGCTACCACTCAACCTATGAGGCTACAACCTCAATATAACACAAGCTACAACTTGGTGAAGGAAGCATCAACTTCCTGAATGATTTAGCTAGCTACAACTAGCCTTCTGCAAGCTTCTACCTACAAGGAAGCTACAAATCCTTGGTATGCAACAATTCATCTTTAATCACACTTCAAAATGATTCTTTATACATCAGATACTGATCCTAAATTGGAAATCTATCTCTTTTTCTCTAAATGTCTCTGAATTCATCTTCTTAACTTGATTGCAATCTTGAAACTAGAGCCTTCATTCACTGATTAACATCTCAGACATGAATAACATCAATCTACCTGTACTCCACTTTTTAAACTCAAACTACTGACCTCAATTTAGTAGTCAAGAACATACTTTACTCCTGCTCAATCTTCTATTCATCTCAATTTCAGTTTCAAGCATCTAACTTACTGGACATGACATCAACTCTCTATACTTCACTCTCCATTTTTAATTCACTAACATACTCAATTCCTGATTTTTAATTTCCAAGAATGTTCACATATATATTCTGCATTTAATCATACCTCTATTATATTCTTCATATCTTGTAGTTTCCCATATATTTTTTTGTATCACCCATATCACTAACACTCAATTCAGTTTTTCATACCTTTTCTTTTTCCTATTTCTTTGAATACACTTCATCTACATTTTCGATTTCTTAGGTCAGTTATCTTTCTTACATAGCTCCTCTAAACACTATAGGTAAAAAAATCTCATAATGAAAAAAGATGAGGCTCTTCAAATTCTTCAATGAGCTAGAGGAAATATTGATCAATTTTCAAACCAAGGGCGGACTGTTAGACTTCTTCAAAGAAACTCAATAGGTTTCTGATACAAGAAAAAATGAATTCTTCCATATTCCATGTTTTGACACATATTTGAGAATACAACATGAATAGTCATGAAGAAACCTTCCCATCCATACTGTGAATAAGTAGTTGATCATCAGGAAACTATTATGAATTCCACTTTACAAAACATTCTCTGTTAGCTTAGACAAAATTTGAAATTCAACTAGGAAGGAATTTTTTTAATAGCTTCAAGGATTTGAATTTGTTCAATACAAAATAGTGGAAAAAACTCTATTTTTCACATCATTATCACTGTGACATACCTTGGTGAAGTCAATCTTCTAACAAGATAGCTTTTGACCCATACAAAATGGATGATCAATTTCAAAAGCTCCAAATATTATCCTTGTATTATGTTCTTCAAAACTTCTCAAACTCTTTCTCCAATAAAACTATGAAGCCAACCATTTACAGTCTAAGAGAAAACTGAGCATGGGGTTTCTAGTCTTAGAGAATGAAGATGCAATCAACAGCCCATATTATTCTCCAAGGGCTCTTGTTGCAGTTTGATGACGATCCTCCAAACATATTATATGAGTTCTATTTAATTTCATTGACAAATATAGTCACATTGATCCAAAACTCCTTTAATTAAAACCCTAGTCCAGGGTATTGAGTACTTTCCTGATAAATATGACAAAAAGACTAATTTATTCACCACAATTGAATAAAGTTTAAATTTGAGGGCTTCTGAAGGTTCTAAAAACCTGTTTCCACCTCTCCAAAGTGATGAGGATCTCAAATATGATGGCATTTGCACAACCTTGAGTACTTTTTACATATAAATGATTGAAAGCTAACTGTACAGTTTGCTCATAACAAGATAATCTTGATGAAGAGAAAAATCACATCTACAAATAGATGGATGAGCTTAATATTACATATGTATACCTTGATGAATTTCATGTTCGAGAGGTTACTTTTCTCACAAAGACTAATTCCGGTTTTCATTTGACATAGCCTTCAAATGGGAAAATGAAGTAGTCCATTTTACAACCCTGATCTAAGTAAACTGGCCTCTAATTTCCACCATGTAAAATTAGAAAATTCACACTAAAAAAACTATTTTATTCTATTTTGCTCTATATCCATGTTGTCATCTTGATCAAGGCATTGTAACTTGAGAAAAATCTCTTAGGGTGGTGTGTTAACATGCATTGAGAAACATGCTCTTCAAGACAGTCTTAACCATCAAATTTTGAGTGAATTACAATTCCAATTTTTTTTTAAAATGCTCACACAAATTTCCATGTGTATGTATAAAATATATAAGAACTCATTATCACTTTTTCTATTTGAACCAACTGATACATTCATATGTCAAAGCATTCATACTAAGACATGGTGTCAGAAGCAAGTACCTGTACCTTCAAGAAATAAAGCCTTAAAATTATTTATAAGCATGAGTAATATAATAAATGAGATGATAAAATACTCTAGACGTGATAAAACTTGACTTGGATTCCAAAAACACATTTTTTCTCTCACTGATTTGGTGCACACCTAGGAGAGCGAAAAACTGCTCCACCAAAATGTTCATAACTTTTCAACCACACCTTCTTTTGAGAAAATTATTTCTACACATGATTTTTATGGAAATTTAATCCAAAAATTCCTTCTATAATTTATTCTAAGGAGACCGTATAATTTTGTTTGATGGCTAAAAATCCAGGAAACTCAAAATGAGTTTTTCGAAAATGTTGTTTTATAAAAACTCACATAACTTGAACAAATGACCTAACTTTGACCTAAAATTTTGCATGAAGAATTAAGACACATTTCTCTATCGTCTCCCAAAATTTATAGAAAATAAAAAATTCTACATTTTTCAATCCCATCTCATTTTCATGCTAGAACATTGTTTGTTCTCAACACTATTTCTGACCAACATACAAAACTGACTCCTAAAGCTGAACTGAGTATAACCTTTGCTCATACATGATGTACATGATCTCTTAATACCTGTCGCATGATTTTTCTAACATGTACCATATTATTTCACTATTTTAGGTGCCTGAAACCACCCTAAAAGGACACTGCCACTCACCATCCAAGACCTTATCTTCTTGAAACTTGATGAATTCACTTTGAGCCTCTTTACAACATCTGATAAATATTACCTTGAAATATCCATTTTCCATAATTTTTTTTGAAATAAATGAGCCAATAAAATATTATAGAGGTGATAAAACTAGACTTGGAGTCCAAAAACACATTTTTGCTCTTACCGATTTGGTGCACACCTAGGAGAGAGAAAATTTACTCCACCAAAATGCTCATAACTTTTAAACCCCACCTCCTTTTGAGAAAATTATTTTTTCACATGATTTTTATTCCAATTAAATCCAAAAATTCCTTCTATTATTTATTCAAAGGATATGGTATAATTATTTTTAAGGGCTAAGAAGCCAAACAACTCAAAATGAGTTTTTTAAAAAGAATGTTTTACAAAAACTCACATAACTTGAACAAATGACGTAATTTTGACCTAAAATTTTGCATCAATCATCAAGAAAAATTCCTCTATCATATCCCATAATTTATAGAAAATCATAGGTCTACATTTTTCTATCCCATTGCGTTTTCATGCTAGAACTACTTGTTCTACACAGTATTTCTGACCAACATACAAAATTGACTCTTGGAGCTGAAATGAGTCTAATCTATACTCATAAATGTTGTAGATGATATATTAAAAAATATCCCATTATTTTCTAACTTGTACCATCCTATTTCACTATTTTAGGTACCAGAAACCACCCTAAAAGGAAAATGCCACTTACCATCCAAGACCCTATCTTCTTGAAACCTTATGAATTCACTTTGAGCCTAGGAAATTTTTTTGATAAACATTACCTTGAGCTATCTATTTTCCATTAATTCCTTTGACATCAATGAAAATAATTGGAAAATCAACAAGGTGCACCAAATTTAAGCAAAAACCTATTATTCAGCCAAGAAAAAATACTCAATCGATAATGGCTTAGAAGGTGAAAATGCCAATTTTTAAAAAGGACTCTGATAATGCATTGGAGCAATTATTCCTATTGGAAGCCTACTGAAAGAAAAAAAATACCAGAGATGAATTTGTGAAGATACAATATTTTTCATATTCACTAAGAGATGATGCATTACACTGGTAAATGAAGATAACCTCTTAAGGAACAAAACCCTGGGCTGACCTTGAAAGAGAGTTTAGAAAAAAATTTCACTTCCTAGAAGCGCCAGTAGAAGGAGTAAGAAATATGAGAGATCTTGTACAGAGAGAGGGAGAATTGGTGAAAGAATTTAGCCAAAGGTTGAAGAACACCATTAGAAAGTTGGAAGAGCCCCTAATAGATAAATGGAGAATTGACTCGTTTAGTTCAGGGATACTTCCCTACCTTAGAGTGGCATTAGATACACAAAATTTTAGATCCTTATCCGAAGAAATTGAGATGGAAATCAAACTAGAAGCCCAACCATGGAGAAAATAGGGAGAGACTTCATTGAAGCCTAAGCTAGAAAGGATACATCTAGAATTACTAAAACTAAAATTACAGTATGAGATCTAGAGGATTGAAGGATTAAGAAATAGTTCACCACAAAAGAGTAATATGAGGCCCAAAATATGGTGTAATTTCTATTACATAGAAGATCATAGCAAGACTGAATTTCCATATTTTGATAATGCAAAAAGAAAAATTGCAGTAAGAGTACATTCATCACATAAACCATCATATGGCAACATACAATCTTCAAAGAGGACATGTTGCAGTATTTTTAGACTTTAGGACTAGCACACACAGGACACTTGTCCTTTATTATAAGTACCACCTCCTACAAATCAGTTAATGTACTATATCGCATGTGGTTAATATAATTACTATCACCATACTTTCCCCTTAGTCGATGCATTGGATAATTTGAAAGGTTATACTACTAGGAGAGAAATGAATGCTAGACAGAATCCAACACCAGAACCTCCCTCTACTTAACCATAGATGCTACTAAAAAATACACCACCTTCACAGAAAATGATAACTGCACCACAGTATGAAAATTCACAAAGTAGCCAACCACAGTTTGGAGGTGGATATCAGAGAAATAACTATGACCCAAACTATCAGGGATATAATGTTGGTACCCTCGGTGCATATAGAGGAAATTTCCAAGGTGAATATCGAGGTAGGTATAGAGGCGGCTATAATAACTACCAGGGTGGTAGAGGATATCAAGGTTATAATGATGGGGGCTACTCTGGGGGTTATAGAGATAACCAATGAGGTGGATATCATGAGAGATGACCCATGAAGTGTTACAAGTGTGGACAAGATGGGAATCTTGCAAGAAACTACACATAACCAAATCCTTGTAGATTTTTCCACGAGAAATGACATGATGCATTCACTTTTCCCAAGGCCACCCAATTCTACAGAATCAGAACAACAAGATTAGAATCCTTAGGAGAAAATTCTTAGAGTAAAGTGCAACATATCACTAAAATCCCTTGGGATGACGAGACTATATAAAAAGGTAAATCTACGAGGGCCTTATACCTTAGGAATTGGGCCTACAGAAGAAGAAAATAAATAATATGCAAAGGAAAGTTATATGAGAATAAAAGTGATGAGGGAAAGAAAAATTATTGAAGAGCCTCTATATAGAGTGGTTGTTATAACTAGAAGTGCTGCCAAAAAGGAGGCATTACTTAAAAATAAAAAGATCAGAAGGTTACCAAAAGAAAAACACTCATCTAATGAAGAAGAGTGGAATGTTAAATAAGTTATACCAAACTTACATTTCAGATAAGTTGAGAAGAGTAAGGCTATAGTAAAAAAACAACAAGCAATAGAAGATAGAGTGAAATTGTTTTGTTGAAGAAGAGATCCTTGCATTAAAATAATTGGCTAAATTGACAATCCATAATGGGTTTGTAGATAAATTGAAACAATTAACTAAGTATTGGAACAAGGAAGAAATGAATGTTCATGTCCACATAATTGAAAGAGGACCTTGCCATAAACCAAATAACATCTTTTGAACTCAAAGAACATGGCACACATCTGCCGTTTACTTAGATGTGGATATTTTCTCATACCACTATTATAAAAGTACTACTTGATCTTGGCGTGGATGTCAACATGATGTCCAAGAATACATGGGAGATGCTTGGGAGGCATACAATAGAACCCACAAAATACTTTATTGGGCTGACAGATGGTTCATCAAGATAACCACTAAGAGTGTTGAAGAATATAGTGATAAATTTCATGGGGATAAATAAGATGGGGAATTTTGAAGTGGTAGAAAATGTGGTGGAGAATCCTTCATACAATGCCATTCTATCCTTGGAGTGGTTTGTATACTATAATGGAACCTTGAACTTAGAAGAAAAATAAGTAACCTTGAGCACTAATGGTATATGCGCTCATGCACTTGTACATGCTAGAATGAGTGTCACATGGGTAGAGGAAGTATGGCATGACACGGATGAGGATGATTTTGATGAAATACAAGGATTATATGCATTAAATAAGTTATCTAATATTGAAAAAGAATTTGAACCAAAATCAGATATAGAGATATCAGTCAAATCCAAAGATATGAAGAATCGTATAATGTGCGTGAAGCTTGGTTACATGGGTACCTAGAGTCAAAAACAAGAAAAGTACTCTATGAAATAAGGATACCATTGAAATTCATAAATATAGAAGACAATTATAATACCGTGGGTGACATTTTTGTACTTTCCATGGAAATATTTGAAGAAGAATAGGAATACTATTCTGCATAAGAAGAAGAAAAACATGAGATCTTTAGGTCAGCTTGAGATATATTTTTCAGAGAAGAAGAAGAACTAATAAACCTTACCATCAAGAGAGTATACAGACTAAGACACGGTGCATCTCATCAAACATTACCAAAGTATTCATGATTTAGAGATTTATACGGATACATAAAGATCCTTATTTCCCAACGTAAAAGCAATAATGGAGGTGTTGGACGATACCTTAACAATCAATGCTACAATTTGGTGGGAAACACACAAATCAAATGTATCTCATTGGAATTCAGTGACAACCTTTTTGAAAGCAAGATACTTAAAAAGTGATGGCTACTAGGACGCAATTCCTGAATACACTAGTGAAACTGATCTGTGGAAAAATATTCAAACTTGTGAACAACACTAGAGACTATGTGGGGAGACTTCTCCCTTGGTATGGATTCAAATATCCGTATGGACCCTAGGGTGCATACCTTAGTCTTGGTGTTTTACCGTTTTCTTTATTTTTTTGAATGGTGAAACAAATAGGGTTATGGGCTAGGAGGAATACTCGTTAAGTGGGTTGGTTGATGGTTGTTACATGCATTCTGACTTCTCGATCCAGTGCCGATTGTGAGATATTCCTTTTGGCTAGGAGGAACTACCTGTAATAGAAAACAAGACCAAAAAAGAGAAGTTAAATGATATATGCCAGTGGACTGCCTAGTGTATGCTAGTTCTGGGAAGTGTGATACTTCCTAGATGGCTGTCAATCCATTGTTTAAAACAAATTAATGCGAGAAATAGGTAAAGTCATACTATATTTGATATGATTTGGGTATCTCATTCAAGTACAATAAGAAAATTCAATCAAACCAGGATAGGCTATAGTTGGATCTAAATGATGAGGTTGCTGTTAAGGTACTAGGACTGGTCAGGGTCTGATTCTGGGTTGTTTAGGTCAATGGGTGGGAGGTTATTTGACTCTATTCTTGGGCAGGGTATTAACAATAGAGATTGACGTTAGTCTAGTATGACCGATGATGGTTTATGCAAAACCAACAATGGTTATGGGTAATTGGCGCCGGTAAGGTTGGGATGTATAAAAATCAAAGAGATCTGATTGCAAGGTTTGATCTGGGATTTGAAAGAGATGGTAGGGTGGATAAGGAGGTTTATAGAAGTCTCAGGTGTATTTAGGGATGAAAAAAAGGTGAGGATGGGTGATTTATTGGTGTGGGTAAGGAAATGGTTGAGTTATAAGCTGGTAAGGGATAGAAGAATGGGCATGCAGAGTGTAGATTAATAACATTAGTAACAAAAGATACTAATTGAAATAACAATGCTGGTCAGGGATAAACTTACTGCGATGTAAACTAGATGGCTAAATAGTAATGGTAGTTAATCATAAGGATGGTATTTGTTGCCGTAGTAGTGAATCCCGGAGTGCTTCCATGAATGCAATGCTTATGGATTTGTCATGGTGCTGGTTGTGAGTGCCTGGATGTGTGAAAGGATGTTGGTTCCACTTGCATGTAGCTTTGATCTCCTCGCTTTTGGTCCATGATGTGCCAACCTCTCAAACAAGGTTGCTAAGGTGAACAAATGATAAATGAATTTGGTTCCATCTTGACCGGTGTTAGTTTAGGTCTGACCGGCATCGGTTAAGGTGGGATTCCCTAGGTTTACTAAAATGGATAGATATTTCTAATTTCTTGGGCCCAGTTGGTTTGTTGTCACAGATCATAATGAAAGCTTCCCTTGTAATGATAGGGAATGTTGTTAGAGAAATCTTAGGTATTGATTTTAGGGTTAGACCAAATCTTAGATCATTAAGGTAGGTAATACTTAGTTATTGTTAGTTATGGAAACATGCTAAGAATAGGTCTAGGGTGAGGTGGCCAGATGAGGTGTCTAGGTGAGGTGGAAATTAGGTCAATTATCGTAATTACATGATGAATATTGTGAAGATGCGTATTAATTAAATTAAATTAATATTAATGTGGTGTGGAGGGGGTCGTGGTTAGGTGCCCATGTTTAAGTTGCTTATCTGATCAGGGGCTAAGGGGAATGTGACCAAATTTAGGTGTCTACACTTAGTTTACACATCAAGATATTAGGCGAGAGTCCAATGATTGGGATCAAATAGTTAAGGATTATTTTCGATATTTTTAAATTTTGGGATGTAGATTTGAATATTTTGAGGGTGTTACAAAAGATTAGAACTTTCCTATTTTTAACACCAGAAGGGGAAAAAGAGTTATACTATGAAGAAAAGGAGAAAATAGAGCAAGAAGTAGCCTTAGAAAATTAGAAGATGCTAAAAGAATAGAAAAAGAAAGAAGAATAATAGAAAATAGAGAAGGAGAAGAAGGCTAAAGAAGAGGCAACCTTAAAACAAAAAGAAGAATAAAATAGGAAGGAAAAAGAAGAGCAGACCAAGAAGGAGAAAAAGGAGAAACAAGAAAGGAAAATAAAGGAAGAAGAAGAACTAAAAGAGGAGGAAAAGGAGAAGGTGGAAAAAGAAAAGGAGGAATGGGAGAAACAAGAAAAATAGATCTTAAAAACCTCCTCCTCCATTAGTATAATGTCTAAAAAAGTACCCTAGAGACTCATTAATGAAAAGCAAGCAATCTCTACAGTAAAGGAAATAGGAGAAATCAATCCAACTACAAAAAGGAGTTTTGGAACAAACCATGGAGGGATTCAAAGTCAACCTAGATAAACTCACTCCATTACAGAAATCTACTTGCACTCAAGTCGTAGAGCAAAGTGTTACACAAGATTGGATGTAAAGGTGCATGGAACTAGAAGAAGTAATGCAGAAAATGCACCCCGCCATCTAAACAGACAAGCTACAAATCAAGATTGATCCTAAGATCTCTATTGAAGAGACTACATGAGATGAGGTAGGAGAAATTTCGAAAAAACACCACATAAAATTGGAAGAAGCAAAAGAAATAATTTTTAAGAACGTAGTAGATGAACACAAGTTCAAAGTCACTAAACCACATATAACAGAGAATCAAAAGAAAAGAAGAGAATTACAAACTGCAGTAACAAATATGGAAATAGAGCTGAAAAATGCTGCTATGTACTATAGATATACTATTGGATGGCCAAGTATGGACGCGGAAGACAAGGTAGATATGGAAAAGCTAGAACAAGAAATTCATATAGCCTCCACTAAATATGATATTTCAAAAGCTAAAGATGGATTATAGAGAAGGAAGCTGGCACAACTCACAGAAAAATATCAAAACTAGCAGTGGGAATGGAAAGATAAGATATATGACATGCAAGAATGTAGCACTACCTTGGATAAAGCATTGGTAAGGATACAACAAGAAACTATAACTACACATGATCAATGGAATAAGGTACACACACATCCCACTCTGGCATAATTAGTTCCACTCATTCAAGAAAATAGCCAACTTCAAGAATGGATAGATTAGGTGAAAAACCATTTGGCTTCTTGGTTCAAGTATGAAAAGAATATTGTTCCAAAAATAAAAAATATATGCTGCCAAATACACTTGAAGGGATTAGAGGTCGGGGCATCCCACAAACCCAGTTAGGAAAATCGAGTGAATTTTTTTTTCCTTATGCCAGATGTCTAAGTTTCTAGGGATGTTGATGTCTCTACAAGATCGGTGTCCCACAAATCCATTTGAGTGAGGGAATCCTTCCCTACGCTAAACGTCTAAGTTATGGTGATTGATGCCCACATATGAAAATTTTGAAGAAATTTTGTAGAGGATAGAAAATGTTTCTTCATCAGTTATTGGTTTTCTCAAGGATGAGAAAATTTTTAAGAGTGAGGATAATTTTGACAAGATTCTTCATCAACATTTTTTACAAACTTCAAAGTTAAGGAGATAGCTGTGAAAAGATAAAATTAACTGTAAAGGAGAAAGGGAAGCCGCATGATGAAGAAAGAAGTCATGTATAAAGGATGAAGCCGTGAGACATAGAGAAATCCATGATAAACTAATAATGTTGTGACAAACTGAGCAAAGCCAAAAGATAAGGAGAAAGTCACATAACACTGAAAGAAGCCACATAAGTTGATTAAGAGTCATGTAATGAAGATAAATCAAGCCAAATCAAGACTGAAGATGACAAAGGCACGAGTCAAAGGAAGTGATATTTGGAATGTAATGAATTTTTTATATTTATTTTAATTAACCTTTTTGTATATGGGCCATCATGAGAACTATAGATATGAATACCAATTTGAGAGATTTAATATGAGAGTAAAGATAGGAGAATGAAGAGAATATGCATGTATTGGAAATTGATGTAATTATTATTGATGAATAAATAAAGAATGGAGTTTTGGAGTAAAATCTGTTATATTATTTCATTTACATTTATGTTTTTAGAGTAGAGGTGGTGTAATTCCCGTGTACATCCTTAACTAAGATCGATATTTCCTAATCCCTACAATCCTATTGGAGTTTTTAGGTCAACGATCTTCATAAAGTTGCCTCACACTTTGTCATTTTACATATAACATGCATTAGTTACATCTTCATAATCTGCATGCTATTTTAATATTCCTTGAGGTCAAATGATGATGTCTAAAGCCTTTACAATTTCCTAACAAGCTACCACATCTGAAAAAATTCCATCTACCCCCATCAACCAATTTTGTAACTAACAAAATATTATTTTGTCTTATCTTTCATGTTGGAAACTTTCTTATGGCCAAGGATAATAGGTTGAAAATTTTACTTCTCATGAAATCAAATTATAAACTCTTCAATTTAATCCATGATCTCTTGACCATCCCATTGTACTCGACATTTCATTACACATCTCATTAAAACACATAGGTGCACTATTTTGTGAGTTCTAGGTGCACACACAAGAAAATACAATTTTGAACTTGATGAGTGTATAAATTTTTGAAGCTAATATATTTTCATGATTTTATAGGTATTGAGGATATCTACACCACTGATATGTGCTTGAGATTCATCACAACAACTCTTGAAGACTCCTTCCTTCAATAGTTTAACTAGTTTATAGACAAGCTTGATATCACAGTCCTGGGAGACTTTCCAAACTGCATGCAAGATGTCTTCATCTGATTTATAGCTTGAGGAGGATGTATTGTGAATGTTATATCACTTACAAGTCATAAAAATTGGCACGGTATTGTATTTCACTTCAGGAATCATGCATTGAATCAAAATGTACCTAGTTTGTATACACTGATTGCACCTTCAAAGAATGACAAAAAATGAACACTTTAACCATCTTGTTATCAATTTATTAAATAATTTGTAGGATTTTTAGGTAGGTTTTCCACTTATTAGTACCATATATTGATTCCTTTCATGGAGACTAGTCCAAACTTGCAGGATCTTTGAGGAATGCACATGTAGACTTGTTCCTCTAGATTTCTTTTCAACTCTAAGAGTGGAAAATGAACTCATACACACCAAAGGCACAATGATCATGTCTAAAACCTCTTATAACACCAAGTACATCTCGTAAAAAATCTCTTAATCCTAGATATTTTCTTTGGGACCTCTTAAGATAGGATTGTTTGCACAAAACTTACAAAACAAGGTACAATCCGTACAATAGATTCATACTTAAAAATCATAACTACCAAAAATATTTATCTAGAATGATTATTTAATACCTTTGAGATGTTTTAACATCTTTCAAACTTGATTTGGATTCATAACATTTGATTTCATGTCCATCGCTTTAGAAGGGAGGTTTGGAGAGAGAAGAACATTGTTAGTAAAATGAATATAAATTTTTTGTCTTTGCTCCTTTTGTCCTCAATTTTAAAAAAAAGTTATGTATTTGACTGATATTCAAAAAATAATTCTATAATTTATTCGAAGGAGGATTGATAAGTTTTCATGAGTGTTAAGAAGTTGAGGTGCTCATTTTACATTTTTAAAAAACTAGGTTTTGGTAAAACTTAAATAACTTACACAAAACACCTTTTTAGGTCCTCAAATTTTGACCACACATTCAAAACTACTTCCTCCATGAGTTATACTAACCAATTTTTCATATTTTTCTCTAAAATTATTTTTCCCATCTCATTTATGCAGTATTAGTTCTTTAGTTATGAGAAAGTGTGCTATAAAAACCTATATTAACCTCTCAAATCACCTCCTTGGTCACTTGTGAAGCTATGTATACCTCATTTACCATCATATTATGCTCATGCCATGCTTATTTTGAATTATCATTCCTTGGCTCATCACCCTCACGTGCCTACTAGGCCTGTATTACTTGAAAACTTTAGAATCACCATCTTCATGCCCTATAAGCTTTATCCTTGACCTGATACTCCTCCTATGTATGATATTACAACTCATAATAATCCAAACATGCTTTACCTTATTTTTATTTGTTAAAATCTCATGTTTCCATGCCAACTTGCTTGGTCTGGGACTAAGATTAAGCCTAGAACTACCTGAATCTTCAATAATTTGAACACGTTGACCTGTTACAAACACATTAACAACTTACGCACATCTCATTGACCATTTTTGACCTTATGAAACTTGTATACAACCTTGGGAGAATACATTCACACAAATTTCTTGGTTGACCATGCATCTAAACCATGCTTGAACAACTAAACTCATGACTTGACATCTCATGAACACACCTAAACACCTTGGGCATCATTTGACATTAGTGAACACTTGACATAAATGGAAACACATGACTATGTCATCCAATAGATATGAAAGGACCATTAGATGATTTGGGTCAACTGGAGGGCTTTGTCAGCAATGCCAAAAGCGTAAGGTTTTTTGTACTCTATAAATCAAGACTTTATTTTGGTATCTTTGTTATTTCTCTTTCGGTCTCTTATTCCAAGTTGCTAAACTCTTCTCCTCACTGAATCATGTCATATTCAATGGGAAATGGTGAAACCCAATGAAAATGGTTGTAAATATTTTATTTAAGGCCATAAATGTGGCAAGGCAGCAAGGATTCCCATTTTAGTGCAAGAAATGTAGAAAAATCACATAGATGTTCATTTTTATAGGTTTTTTCCTCCTCTTTAATAGAAAAAGAGAGTTTTTTTCCAATAGTTCTGTTCACGAATACTAAAGTGGCTTCAAATTTTACACAAATCCAAGCTCATATTTATATGATCTTTCCCTCTTAGTGATCCAAAAACAATTTTTACATCCTAGGTACCTTTTAAAAAAAACCCTGATGCTCGAAATTCTGATTTAAATTGATCAATAATTGGTTATGGACTCACCTAATCATGTTTTAAAAATACATTGATTTCCAATTTTTCTATTTATGGATCAATTTCCCTTTTAACTCAACTTTTGTTACTCAAGTGGATTTATTACAAACCATTAAAAACTTATCACAATATGATTTTGAATGCATATCAATTTGATTTAATTCATCTGAAACAAGATGATTTTTGAATGCATATCAATTTGATTTAATTCATCTAAAATTAATTTGTGCACATATTTGTCTATTGTGGATAATGGATTCAATTTTAACTTTAATCTAATTTTTCCAATTAATTTGTTTTCTAAATCAAATATTCAGTCCCTTATTGAAATTCAAAATCTTATAATAAGAAGCAATTAAATAATCAAATAACTCCACAACTTGATAATGAGTTCACCCATATGGTTTACCTCTTCGGATTCACTTAATCGTGAATCAATCTATTAAAATTCACTTGAATAAATTTTTTTACCTTTCGAAGTGAATAATAGATCACTATCACCTATAAAATCGAGCATATTCAGAATTGAAAACTCTACCAAATATCAGAAATACATGCCCAAATCCATCCATGGCTCTACAATATCTCCACAGTGAGTTCTCAAAAATGAGTAAAAAACTCCTACACTAGGAAAATTATAGCACTCCATGGAAAAATAATGGCATCACTATGTTTGTCTTTGAATTTAGAACATTTCTCCAGTTTACACCAAAGTTTGAAACTAATCCTAAATCATTCAAAAATGGAGTTTTCTACAAATAGCTCTAAACTGCCCTCTACACAATCTTGGAAAAAATTGTGTTTAAGTATAGGCGAGCTCACTTTGTACCTCACCAAGCTCCTATGGCTCAATGGCAAGCTGAGTATTTTGCAGCTGGGTAGTCTTGGGGTTGAACCCCCTTCTCCTCATTTTCCGTTTGAATTTTTTATGATGGATTTCAATACCACATTATCTGTGTGCTGGGAGGTTGCATTATATATATTGGGCTTGGCCTCCAAGTACTCCCTTGGCTTCGGCCATGCCTGTGATTTTTTTTTCCATGTAAGAGGCATATGATATGTTAGCCAACTGATTATTTCATTGTTTACTTAATTTAGGTGTCACGTATAGTGTGGCTTATGGTTTGTTACCATGTGGGCTGGTTGATTGTGCTTGTCTATTAACGGTTACACCATTTAAAGGGTTTTTTTGGCATTGATCTACCATGTAGGTGGTGGGTTGGTATAGTTTGAATAGACAATGTGTTGGGCCGTGTTATCAATTAAATATGTGGATATTCTCGATAGGCACGTTGAGTATAAAGCATGGAGAAAAGCTCAACTGGTGGGGGGTTGATCACTCCACCGATATGCTAAGTAGCTAGGGTCAAGTATTCATTGTGTTGCCTCTAATGTACCAAGTTTCTTCATAGCTTGAGAAAGCTAGAGTAGATACAATACAATTTAGTCCCAATACAATGCACAATTAAATACCTTGAAATAATAATCCCATATGTAGGATACAAACACATAATTTGGCATATATATACAATATCAATACAATGATATAATAAAGATCGAAGGCCAAGGCACTGCTTTACAAAAATATTGTTCTGACCCTAGCTAATGGCCCCCCTATTCGAAACTGACTGTTGAAGACCGATGTTACAAAATATAAATTTTACTTCATACCCATTTTTATACTTGATGCAATGTGATTCATCCACTTGGTGGGTTTGCACACATCCAAGTCAACTAACCTAAGCACAGTCATCTTATTTTTGCTAGTTGACTGAAAAATTCAGCAGATGATATCTTGCACATACGAGATTCATTTCTCAAGTTCTTTATATCGACAGAAACATCTCAAGATTATCTTAAATCATGTAATTTTTTAGGGAGATTTAGGGATCATCTACATTGAAAAATATCCTCTAGATCACTCCTCCCAATAAGACCATTTTTGTCCTGAAAAGGAAACTCACCTAGCTGAAATGTTAATAGGTCCTCTACATATCACAAACACATAGAACCCATTTTATAGCATGGTGATATCAAAAATTGCAATATATATATCAAATATCCATAAACAAGTAATATAACCCATGGCCAATACTAAAACTAATATGAAAACCAAAAATTCCATACTCATTTGTTGTACATTGATCCTGCATTGTTGTCAGCTATGTAAAATGTAACATGCATCACCATTTGTTAGTGCAATAATTATACAAACTATTTGTAACCATGTTTGATAGTTACAAATATTAAAGACTAAAAAATAGACTTATTAAATGTGCAAAAATCATGCATGGCTACAAATTGTTTGTATATTTGCTACACTTACAAACAATGCCTACTTGATATATTTGCACAACTTAAACAACAACATACTCTGAATACATGCTTTCCAAAAATAGACATCTAATCAAATGATCATACCCCATAAGAAACACTTGTATATGTTGCTGTCAAGTTCAAAAATGAAGTTTTCCAAACCCATATTAAAGAGAAAATTATCCAAGTATGATAAACATGTCACCTTGATTTTCCCCTTCAAGTTACTTCATCAAATTTAAAGATATATATATGGGATTTTTTTTACTTTTTATCAATCAACAAGAATTCCAAATTGCTTTGAAAATAATGCATGTTATTCATCATTTACAACTATGCAAATACAAATTTATCCAAATTACATGAGTTTTCATTATCCATATCAACATAAAATGGACTTATTTGTAGATAGATCCAAGGTTGATTCATTCTTAGCTGGTGGATTAACAAATTTTACCTTGTAAACCAACTTGTTCTTACTATTCCTTGGATGGCTTGTTGGATGAAGTTTGCAAAAAATTTCAACCTTGTGTCCCCTCATGTGAAAATGAGTGCAATAGTTCCTCTTATCCATTTTCTAGGATAAGGAAATAATTTTACCATTTCTTGCCTAAAATATATGAGATTGGTTTTTCACATTAAGCTCATCAGGAAAATGTACGCACCCAAAATTTCATGTGTGAAATTGTCAAAAAAATGGTTACAAGATCCCCAATGATGATTCATATCCTTTTAGAAGTTGTTTGAGTTCCAAAAATCCATTTGCAATACATATTTGTAGCATGGACATCCTTACTTAGTGCTCGTATGCTTTTTCCTAGCTTCCCGATACATTTTAGAGTAATTTTGGCCTTTAGTGTCAAAATCGTCGCCCTGCAAAACCTAGAGAAGAACTTTTTATCTTTGTCATTGTTGAATCTGTTGCCTTCTTTTTAGAAATTTCCAAATCCTAATCATAGATAAATTGAGCTTGCCTTCTTCTAGGTACATCGTTGCCCCGTCAATCAATCCAAGCTACTAAGTTGTCCAACATATTTCTTCTTGTTTTTGTTACTGCATTCCCATCAACTGGACTCACGTGAACATGGAAATTGAAAGTAAAACTGAGGGGATAATTTCAACCATATTTACCACAGTACATGTATATCTAGGTTGGATTGTTGGTTTCTTTATTAAAATTGTCAAGTTAGAATTCATTGTTTTAGACTCATATCAAATAGAGTAAGTAAATCTTTCAATCATTTAAAGTATTAAACAGTCAATAGAGTAGATCAATTTAGATATTCGTTCTTTAAATATTGTCATGGAAGTTGTAGAGGATAGTAGTTTCTCTGAAATAGTGACTATTCTCTACCTCTGAGGCATGATTTAGAGCTATGGAAATAATTCATTTAGTTAATTATTCTAGGTTAATCTCATGCAAATTGCACAAGTGATTGTCTACATACAAGTAATTTCTTGTTTAGATTCATTTAATTAGGTTAGAAGGTTGCTGTTAAAAACTACAAAAACAACAAAAATATTTCATTTATTATATTAGTCATTTTGCTTATTTATAAATCTAGAAAATACAAAAACACATCTTATTTTCAATTCCTTTTGTTAATTTACTTAGTTAGATGCTTTCAAATATTCATGACAATTAAAGAACCTAGATAAGTAAGAGATTTCTATTTTGAGCCAATAATTTCACAACCGAACCTAGTAGTTCCTCTTGCAGGCATAGATAAGAGACTTAAGTATAACATTTTCAAATCAACTAGGGATGTGAATAGTATCAATAGACAGTTGGACACACTAAACATAGAGGACGATAAGGCATTCAAATATTGGTCAAGACAACTGAATTACCAATTAAACTAAGCATCTATATGACCATCAACTAACCCTAAGAGTAAAAACATGCAATTGATCCAAAAATTCCTAAACCAAATGCAAACGATATTACCATAGACATTGACACAGTACTATGCATACTCGTAGCTACATCTCTTGTACTATATTCATAAAATATTGAACAATTTCTAGCATTAAACATTGAATCAAAAAAGCCTTATGATTATTAGAACGATACCATACGTAGAGTTCCTAATCATCATTGGGATTAGACCCTAAAAAACACTACATGACCATAGTAATTATGTGACTAAAGAGAGTTTATGGTTGTGATCCTACGGTTCCTCAACTGCACAGAACCGAGAGCCAATTAGACATAGATATTAGATTAAGAGAGTTAGTGTTTAGATCATCACCACTCCTAACGAATATCATTAGGAATTTAGATGTCCTAAATGAGAAATCTCATCGGACCCTCTCATTTTGGAGAAAACCTACTAATCGTCCATAGAGCTAAACGAAATCACACCTCTCACTTTTTCTTGTTTCATGACCTTGTCTAGACAGATTAATGAGGCCCCATTCAGTTTCCCACACATTTTACAACTAGTAGATAGGATATCCTTGGAGCTTGACATCGATTGGAGCTTATGCATTACCATCTTTACCAACTTCTCCATCAGAGCCACCCAGGTAAGAGAGGCTTTCGCTGCGCTTGATGAGAAGATTCCATGATTGTAAGTTGAAAACATCGTATTGTGTTGTTCACCTTCACCTAACATTTCCACATACTTTTCACCCATTATCATATTTTGCTACCACATAGCCATCCAATTTCCACATCGGCTACTCTGGCATGACTTGAGGGAATCGAGTGAGGATCCAAGGTCACGTGTCTAATTTCATTTGTACGGAAACCACTTCTAAAATAAACACTTTCTCTTCCAAAAAAAGGTAACAAAATGATTATGTAATCCACAAAAAGTGCAAGGAAAAGCATTCATCAGTTTTGTTTATATCAAAACCATATTGTTTAAAATCAAAGAGTGGGTCCTTAAAAGTTTTACAATTTTTCCCACGCTTATGATTATGATAAGAAAGTGGAGATGGAATCTCAATATCTCTTCATTGAATTTTCTTACCACATCCATTATGTTGTACTCGTGGGGTATACACTTTACTGTCGAAATCTCTTCTTCCTTCAATGTGCTTGGAGGATTCTCCAATTTCCATTCCCACACTAGGAAAACCCAAACCTACATAACAAGGATGATCCTCAACCTGTATTGGGTTAGATATTGTTGGTGTGTGGGATCTTATGTGTCCTCCACTCACATATGGAGGGTCATCTCACATTGGTTAGGTTTAGGGTTTGCTTGTGTGTCATGCACTAGGGTTACTCAGCACCATATATGTGTACCCTTTTATTCCTGATTAATGAGTATGCCAAGACACTCTGCTATCTTTCCTCTATGTGCAAGCTTTATTTCTGTTGATCAAGTTCTTCCATTGTTGATCGATTCTTGTGATTACGTTGGAGCTATCACGATTCTGTTTGAGTGAAAATAATTCATGGTGCATCGTTTCTAATTTGATTCTTGCAAACTATTTCATTGTATCAGAGTAGAGATCGGGTAAACGTGCATTCATCATCTAAGTTATGATTACTCTTGGTTTCGTTATTTTTTACTCCTCGTGTAAGTTTTTCGATCATTAGATTCTGGAATTTAATTTGCTAACGTTCTTAAAAAATTATTCCTGGAAAGTTTTGGTTTTGTTGTGTTCTTCATGCATGTGCAGATCTCCTTGAGTTTTTAGGGGTTTTACAGCTACATTTAGCTAGCTACGGGTAAATTTAGCAGATCAGCTAAAAATAGAGGTTCTTTATTCTGGTTTTTTAATTTTTTATTAAACTGGAAATTTTTAGATCTCTATTTTTTTTGTCTCTCTTCTGTGTTTGCATGGTGGTTTTATAGAAATTTAGATTCAAAATTATAGGTTTGATGTTTGGAGTTTTGGTGCACTGCTCCCAATTGAGCTCTCCACTGAGCTCCTCAACTCGACCTGTGAGCCCCTTTCAAATTCCTCTGAGCTACCCTTTTAACCAAGGTTCTTTGTGTGAGTGATTTTTGGTTTGCCTCATGTTTCACCTCTGCCAAGTTGGTTGTGTTCTACCCTAGCTGATATATTCCATGTTACCTTGTGCTTGGAAAGTTTTTTTTGACCAAGTAATTTTAAGAGAGTTATTTTGGCTATGCCCCAAGCTGTCTCTCTTCTCCCTTTCTCACCCTTATTGGATTGCCCTTTGCCCTAAGCTCTGCGTGGTCTCCCCTGGTTCAAGCATACCTATTTTGGCTCTACCCCGAGTCATCCTGGCTGAGCTAGTTTTTCCTCTTCAAGCTCATGTTCAGCCTGACTCTGGTCCTCTGCTTGGCTCTAGTTCTCCTCTGTGTGGTCTACGTGACCTTTCCCACTGTTGGAGTCTCCCATGAGCCTGCATATCTATTGGAGCCTTTCCTTGGATGCTGAGCTCACTACCAGCCTGTCGCCATCTCCAATGGCTTCTCCAACTCACTACCTGCCGTCCTCAGGCTTCAAACCGTGATCCACGCCGGGATCCTCACTTTTCCATCATCTGTCGAGCCCAACTCAGGATCCTCCCACGGTCTCCCTCTAACTCGGATTTTCAAACAACCATAAGTTGTTAACATTTATTTATGGTAAGTTTTTTAAATCTTTTGGTGGATTTTTTAAAGTGGGTAGTTAGAATTATTTAAGGCAAGTCTCCAAACATGCTTTTGGTAAGTTTGGTAAGTTCTTAAAATTTCAAATTTGAGGTGTTTTTTTTATAAGGTGGGAATTTCTTTTAAAAGGGAAAGTATTTGAATTTTAATTAGGATTTAATATTTTTAATAGATCTTAATTAGTTTTTCATAATTAATTCGAGTTAATTATATTAAATCTATTCCTATTAATTACAAATCTCATTTACGATTAGTAATAATTTAAATTGTTTTTTAAATTAACGTTAATTATTATTTTTTAAAACTCCCATAGCTTTAAAATTAGCTAAATTAGGCATTTCAAAGTGATAATTTTTTAGGCGTTATTGTCAATTTTTTCTACTAATCATGCACTCAAGTGTGTAGTGAAACTCTGAGCACCTATTTATCTTCCGCGTGCCTTTCCGTTATTCTTAAGATCATTGGGACTCATCTTGAGTTCGTCTAAAACTTGTATTTACCCTTATTATTGCTTTTGACTAGTGAGCACATCCACCACTGTTTGCAGCAAGGGGATATACATTGTGACGTGCGATGCTTTTTCTCACAACCAAGATTTGATTTCACCTTCTTCCTAGTTTTTTACAAATTGTGCTTGTACGGTGTCACTTTACTGCGCTCCACGAAACACGATTGTGGTCTCCTCTCTTGTGCATTATTACGCTGATTGCAAGGTGAGTTACCAACTATTTCAAGACACATGCTAGGACCTGATTGTATTCAATGCACTAAACTATAAAGTGCCGAAAGAAGGGGGGGTTATTATATTGTTATGGGTGGTTGTGTTTCTTTTCTGCATTCCTTCTCTCTGTCTCTCTCTCTTCTCTATGGATGCACTTTCAATTCCTTTACTTACACCATTCAAATTCTTTGAATGGAGATCGAAAATGATTATAAAACTAAGGGGTAAAGGGTTATCCCGCATCACCATGGGAACTGAGACTGAACCAGATGACGACCCTAAAAAATCTAAGTGGTTAAACCGTAGTGATGAAGCTTCAGGTATTCTTTGCATGTATGTTTCTCCTAACTTGATCTTCCACATTGAGTCGTCTGAAACACCTAATTCTGCTTGGAAAATGTTAGATGGAATGTTTGGACAACAACATGACATGAGAGCACATGAGTTGGAAAATGAACTAGCAGGGTTAAATCCTAGTGATTTTGAAAACCTACAAGCATTCTTCTCTAAGTTTGTCCACAATAGATTGTTGTTAAAGGAATGTCAAGTAGATAAGAAAGGTTCTCAACTGATCTTGTCGATTCTCTCTAAGTTAGGTCCTGAATATTCTTTGTGTCAACTTTTTACACTACAAAAGCTACCTTGGGAAAGGATTGGAATATGCCCTCCTTTGACTATTTTTTGTCCCAAATCATTCGAGAATAGGACAAAATCATTCAAATGGGGTATCTCAAGTCCAAGTCACATGCCCTTATAGAAATTACTAGTAAGGAAAAGAAGAAAGAAAGAAAAATATCAACCTAAGAAGGAATGATGTAGCCTAAAATTTACTAGATAACACCCTAGTCACGCTGGCACATCACTCAGCCTAGACTGATTGCTCACATGAAGTGCAAAAATGTACCAGGTCCCTCTTTAGGGTTACTGTAGCAGGATGTTAGCATGATGAAGGAATAAACATAAAGATCCATAACTAATCCACCATTCTACCATGCATGCTACATTTAGATCTATGAAAGAACAAGCTATAAACAGTAATCATGATTGAATCAATACCATGCACCACTCAATTACACACAAGAGTGACACTTAGATTTAGTGAATATATTCCATTTATTAATAAACACAGAAGATCCTTACAATAATGTCAATCTATAGCAATGTGCGCATGGATATGATACTGTAATCCAATAATATGCACATATCTCTATATCTCCATACATCCATATCTCTTCTACACTCTCTATCTATCTTCTACTATGTGCTTCACATCATATATATAGGGTAGGGACTTTCCCTTCACCATTTATCTATTCCATAAATAGGCCACATGTTATTAATAAGCTTGTGCTATTTACAGACATATCCACACATACAAGTGTGCTATTTATGGACCTATTATAGTTAACTGAAGTAACAATCCTATTCTTAGCTCATCTCCATGAAAAATGATTTGATATGATCCTCTAAAGATAGATAATGTGTGGCGTGCACTTCTCTGCATTGTTGGTTTGTTCTGCATGCCATCTTCTAAAAATAGGTCTTCATGCTCAAAATCAGCTAAGTCCTGAATACTGAACTTTCCCTCCACGCTCGGGTTCTCCCTGTCCCTCCGCGCCCTTGATCTTGGCTTTCTCTCTCATGCATACTTCTTGTATGATTTCTGTCAAGTGTTCTCTGATCAACATTACCCCACACTAATCTCATTTTCGTCCCGACAATGGTTATCTCCAAAAAATGTAGTAAAGAATAGATGAATGGAAATAATAAGAATGAAAGAATGTAGATAAATAAAGAAGTTTTATGAGGCTACGAGGCAGCCTCCTCTACATTAGTTTGAATTATCAACTTTGGATACTCCTTTATTCGGGCCTCCAAGGCCATCCATTCAGCGAGTGCTTGTTCTGCTTTCTCTCGAATGTCCACAACAATGGATTCTAACTCATCCCTCGTAATCTCTCCTTTTTCATTCTATAGAACCAACACAACGCTAGACATCGAGGTCATTATTCCTTCTAAAAGATCCATCTTCTGCACAATGAGCTTCCCAAGCTCTTCTAGCTGAGTCTTATGCGGCTCTTATGCTGCTGCCAGGGCCTCACGCTTCTACTTAACTATTAACCATTTAACCTACCTAAAAGGAAGATTATGTGTTAGCCAAAGATATTTTTAGAAATCCTTGCACAGTAATTTTTTCTAAGGCTGAAATCTGAAATCTGCAATTTTTGGACTTGGAGTTTTCCTCTTTTAAAGTTTTTTAGCTCGGATTCGGAACTACCTTTGAAAATTTCTGAAGTCTGAAATTCTGATTTTTTGGAATTTTGGGCTTTCAAGTTTTGGGACTTTTGACCCCTCTTTGTGTAAATCCCTCTCAGAATTTCGAAGTCAAAATCTTCGAAAACCTGAATTTTGGTTTTTCGGGTTTCGGGTTTTCGGAATTCTCTGAGTCATTTTTAGGATTTTTCACTTGAAATTTTCCGAAGTCCAAAATTCCAAATTTTTGAAATTTTGGGCTTTCGGGTTTTTAGACCTTTGGGGATTTTGTGCATATTTAATTTTCACCTACCTCTATACGGATCATATTTTTACCATTAATATCGGGATTTCTATTTAAACTCAGTTTTTTACTTGTTTTTTTTACCTGACACATTGCTCTGACATTCCATTTTTGTACTTTACAATGTCTTTTTCAAGGTATGGTTTTTTTTATTTTCTTTTCATTTTATGTCTTCTCTTTGTTTCCTTCTCTCATTTTGGTTTCCTTTTTGGTCTCCCTTTGCGTTTTTTCAAATGACAACCCCTTGGTTCACCATGTTTCACATTTCGAGTTTTCTTCAGGTATTCAGAGTTGTTTAAAGGATCTTCTCGAGCCTCACATACTTCTTCTCATTCTTCACCTTTCAAAATTTGGAAGTTAGTGTTGTTTGGAAAAGTCCTTTTCAGGATTTCGGAGTAAATTGTTCGGGGAGACTCTTTCGGAGAAAATTGTTCGGAGATCTTGTTCAGAGTTTTTTTCCTTCTGGTTTTCAAATTTCTGAATTTGGGGAACTCTTTCAAAGAAAATTGTTCAGAGATCTTGTTTGGAGTTTTTTCCTTCAGTTTTTCAAAATTTCTAGCTCAGGGAACTCTTTAAGGAAAATTGTTCGGAGAAAAGTTTTCAGAGATTTCCTTCAGAACTTCTAGTTTTAGATTTTCTAGTTTGGATAAATCTTTTGGAGATTTCAATTCGGGAAATATTTTCAGAGAAAATCAGTTCAGAGTTTTTAGTTCAGTGATTGCTTTCGAAACTTTTCAGTTTGGAATTTAGGAAGTTTTCCTTTCAGGTTTATGGAATTTCTATAACCTTAGCTTCCAAAACATAGGGTTTGATGTCTACTTCCACTTCAAATGGGAAAGAGAAGATGAAATACTCATTTCTTGGGGTTGATCCTCAATCCAACCTATCTTATGACTTAGGAAATATTGGGGACACTGATCTAGGACAAATTGATCTTCCCAATTTCTGGGAAAGAGTAAAATCTCTGAATAATAAGCCATAGATGCAGGCCATCTACGACAGTGGGCTTTCCCTTGTCACTGCTTTTTCTGCATCTATGCATTGCCTAGAATTTTTCTTAGCTGCAACATCCCACTTTGATGAAGACTCCATGTCAGTTAGGGATAATGATCATAAGGTGGTAATCCGTTTGGACCCAGACTTCTTTGAAGATCTGCTTAAACTTCCTTACGTTCAAGATTATGCCACAATTTCACCAAAAATAGTAGTGGAACATTAGGATAAGAAAAAGGAGGTATGCTCAAAGATTATGATGAAATCCTATCTGCATAAGAATTTTTCCAAATTACCCAAAAATATGCATCAATAAGATTTTATTCAGGAAGTCAATGATCTCATTCTACTGTTAAGCAGAATTTCAAGTCTTCCTTCTACAAAGGAACTCTAGGAATAGATGTTTTTGTACATCGCAACTATAAAGAAGAATGATGAATTTATCCGATGGGGGGAGCATATTAGTAGCACCATTCTCTATCAATTGGGTAGAGTGTCATAAAAAAATACATTCTACAAGACATCTTTTCTAGTATATGTGGCTAATGTTATGGGAGATTTTGCGGGTTTGAATACTAGGGATGTTCACAACACCTCCCAAATATATGACTTTTATCCCCAACTCACTCTGAGCATTTTTTCAGAGTCAAAGATGCTTTCTTCACTGTCATTCTCTATCATTTTGATAGAATTATATAATCATAGGATTTCTAATGAAGCTTTCAAAGAAGTGCTGGAATGGGGAGCAATCTACTTTCAGTCTACTACTTTAACCTATATCCAGGTTCTAGATTTCATAGGTGCCCCAAGAAAATTGCCAAGGTGCCCCACTGACAAATGGATTCTATTAGAATTAGTTCAACAATTTTTAGATTATCATCGAATCCAAAATAAGCATCACAAAATGGGAATGCATTTCCCTGTTTCGATTAGCAGGTTCTCTTGCCCAAATATTCATAAGGCAAAAAATGTTAATTCAGAAATGGCAGAGGTAACCCTCCGGACCTTTCATCTATGGACTAATATTGATTATTAGGGTAATTTTGGGGAAATAGGTTGATCCAGGTTCCCATGTGCCCCAATAGGAAAATATCTGGATTCATTGTCAAGACGAATACATCATTCAAAAAATAGATTATGAAAGACTGACTCTTGATGAAGTTTGGTAGTTTGGTTTGGTAGATGTGCTAAAGGACATGCAAGATAATGATGAGGTTTTGGATTCATCATACAAGAACGATAATGTTTCAAATCAACCGCTACCATGGATTGATTGGTATGTGGAAGAATTTACCAATACTAAGGAGAGGGGGGGACCCATTTTAAAGAGGACTTTAAGTTGGTTGGCCACCTTGGGAATATAACCAAAAGGGGAAAATCAACCTAAAAATATAGGAACTACACCAGAAATAAGCCAACCAACACCTACTAATGGAAAAAGGTCAGCTCAAAAGGCTCCCATAATTCCAAAGAATATTTCATTCGTTATTGGTGGCTCATATCTCTCCAAGTCTTCTGCTTCCAAGGTTACATCTCTTGTAGTGCCTATGACAGAGGTGGTTGAAGTCAATGATTCTCCTGATATTATCCAAGATCCATCACACCTTCTTCTTCCTCCATCAGTTCCTTCAATTTCCACAATCCTTTCTTCCTTCCCATCCCCTTATATAGCCCAAGTATTCTCATCACTTCCAGTTCTATCATCTGGGGAAAATATTGGGTCGCCCATTTCCTCCTCACTTGCATTAACTCTTCCATTTTCTTCAATCACAACCCCTAAAATTGTTCTGTCAATTTCTATGGTTGTTCCTACATCCACGCCTTCCATGATCACTACCTCTACTCAAATACTAGTTGGTATTTCTAGTGATCTTTCCCTAATCGATGTATCAAGTATTGGATCTGCCACTCCATCTTCATCGACTCTAGCCATACCAGAATGGTTGTTTAGATAAACTCCCAAGTAAAAGAAAAAGGTTCCTCTAGGAGATGTCATAGATCTCAGCATATTGGAGCAGATGCCCAAGAGACTGAGAACCGTATCAAGTCTGATGGTTAATTCATTTTGGAGAGGGTGTGATAGAGGTGGCCACCCCCATTGAAGGGAAAACCAAAGAAATAATCACAACAACCGATTACCAAATTTTAAAGTTCTGATTGGGGAAAGCTACTCATGAAGGATCCAAGAAAGATGTACACACTGCTCTTGGGGCCCTTTTAGAGAAATATGACAAAGAAAAGGCCACCAAGGATGAGCTCAAGGCCAAGGTTGAATAAATTACTTCACTGCTGCGCAAAGTAACTCAACCCACTCCATCCACTAAAGTATCAACTACTATGGCTATGAAAATTTCATCTACAATCGATGATATTTCTTATCATGAGCTCGAGAAGCTAGGCCAGAAAGGGAGATCAGTGAGTGGATGGATGGAAATATTTATGTAGGAAGATGATCCTTTGATCAAAGAAGTAGTTGAGATATATAATGATTTTCCGGTTGCGAAAACCACCACTTCCAAGATGGATGAATCCTTCTCTGAAAATAACAATAATTTAAATTTAACTTTGGCAACATGGAGTGATATTAGGGAAGAGGATTTTGACTTGCTTCTTCAGGAAGAGGTGATCGACGATGCCTCTAAATTATTTGAATATAAAAAAGCCATGGAATTCTGGTGTCAAGTATTACAAGATCTTATTAAGAAATTTGAGGAGAAACGAGTGGAGATTACATATGCCTTGAATGACATATCAGAGGAGTTTGAAAATGCTAATTACAAATTCTTCAATGAAAATAGTGATGCTCTTCCTGAGGATCATATTAAGGAAAATTTCAGAGATTTTGTGAAACGTGATGATGAGCTTACCGAGAATTTCAATAATGACAGCATTGATTGACTGGTCTTATGTCAAAATTTCATAGGGAGACTAAAGAAGGTTACAAATAAACTTCAAAGGTTTCCATCCAAGATCACAAAATATATTGAGACAACAGACGTAGTGAATCACTATGCATGTGGGCCTAGAGATGAAGAAACTCAGGGGGTCATCAAGCGCTTCTTTGAGTACAGACATCGAATGGTTGTATGGGAGGAAGGACAAAAAAATCTTGCTGGTATAGGAGATGTAGATGAATCAAGGAAAAGATGAGTGACCATGAAAGAATAGGTCCAAGATATGATCAGTCAAAGTTGTAGGGTTGATTGATTCAAACCCTTGCAAAAAATTCACTATTTTCATGGGAGCCTATTCCCTTAATATTAATGAAATTTCTATTTTTAGTTAAATGTTAGTTAAGGGTCCAGCTGTAATGGCTCAGCCTAGGTACTTATAAAAAGTGGAATGCTTCCATTATTTACTAGGATTTATTTTTGAGAGGTGTTGCTCTTCAAGATTGGAAGAGTGCTTTAGAGATTCTAAGACACCTTTTAATTATATTCAGAGTTACACCTTGCTTTTGAATATCTGATTTATTGTGCTGAATGTTAATCAGTGTTTACTTTGTGAATTCACAATTCCTTAGTGAGAGTGATTATCTTGCCTTTATTTCAGTTGAACTATTTCATGCTGTGTAGGAATAATATTACTATCTTTTATGTTAGTTGTGGAAACCTTATTTTCCTTCAAAATTAATTTTATGTTACTATTATCCATTGTTTAAGAGATAGATGTGTGATATATGCATGTGTGGTTTCCTCATGATGAATTAATTTTGTATTGAATCTGTTTTGATCTACCCTTATGTATACTTGAGTTTAACAAAGGAACGTCTTTCATTGGTTTGTGGTATTTTGTGCCCTTTCTAGTTGCTAAAGGTTAAGGTGGTTGATGATGTAAACCTTGCTCCCACATTAACCCTTCCAGATGTTGAACATTCCCTAAATTGGTGCATCACCACTTCTAGTTTAAGTTTGATTCCTTGTAAATATCTCTCCCTAATCTCATGAAATGTTAGCATAGGTTTAGGTAGCCATTTTACTGCATTAGAAGTAGTGTTTTGCTTAGTTTAGGAAGAGGAATCTGGCCTTCTCCAAAGGTTCACCTCAATCCCAAGTACCACAGCTTGAGAGGTGATCCCCTATTTCCCAATCACATGAAATGTTGTGATTCAGTTTTAGGCCATTCGGGGGGTGCAGTGATTTGGTGACAACATTAACCATTGTCAATATTTCTACATGGCCCAATGTTTCTTCTTTCATTTCTCTTTGGACCTTATTGATTTCTTCCAAGGTCTTTATATTGATAAGCACCTCCAGAGTTGAGCAGATGTTCAAAGCTTGGTCTTCTTTCTTTAATACTTCTTATAGTGTTTGCATTAGCTCTTCATATCATGCAATCTTTCGCATCATTGACACTTTCTCTTTCTTTTCCTCTTGTTCTGAGTTCCTTGACATTGTCATACAAAGAGGTTCATCTTGAAGCTCCAGGTCCACCAAATTACCTAAATAATTTAGTGATGAGGGAAACATTTGCGGTACCTTGGTCTGCATGTGTGGGCTAGCTCTTATGACATTATCCCCAATCTCCTCTATGAAGCTGATAAATACTTCATTTTTCTTTTGTGCCAAATCCCTCTCTTGTGTTATGTGAGCTATCTCAAAATCCTTTGTCTTTAGCTCCTCATGCAATGATCTTATTCTTGTAGCCTTGTCCATGTTTCTCATCACTTCCAGTTCTATCAGCTGGGGAAAATATTGGGTTGCCCATTTCCTTCTCACTTCCTTTAACACTTCCATTTTCTTAAATCACAACCACTATCATTGTTCTATCAATTCCTACGGTTGTTCCTACATCCATGGCTTCCATCATTGCTATCTATACTCAAATACCAATTGGTGTTTCTAGTGATATTTCCCTAACTGATGTCTCAGGTATTGGATCTGCCACTCCATCTTCATCGGCTCTAGCCATACCAGAATGGTTGTTTATAAAAACTCCAAAGCAAAAGAAAAAGGTTCCTCTAGTAGATGTCATAGATCTTAACATATTGGAGTAGATGCCCAAGACATAGGCCAAGAGACTGAGAACCATATCAAGTCTGATGGTTAATTCATTTTGGAGAGTGTGTGATAGAGGTGGCCACCCCTGTTGAAGGTAAAACCAAGGAAACAATCACAACAGCAGATTACCAGATTTTAAAGTTTTCATTGGGGAAAAATACTCATGCAAGAGACAAGGAAGATGTACACACTGCTCTTGGGGCCTTTTTAGGGAAATATGACAAAGACAAGGCCACTAAGGATGAGCTCAAGGCCAAGGTCTAATAAATCACTTCACTACTGCACAAAGTAACTTAACCCACTCCATTCACTGAAGTATCAACTACTATGGCTATGAAAATTTAATCTACAATCGATGATATTTCTTATCATGAGCTTGAGAAGCTAGGCCAGAAAGGGAGATCAGTGAGTGGATGGATGGAAATAATTATGTAGGAAGCTGATCCTTGGATCAAAGAAGTAATTGAGATATATAATTATTTGTAGACTGAAAACACCGCCATTTCCAAGAAGGACAAATCCTTCTCTGAAGATAACAATAATTTAAATTTAACTTTGGAAACATGGAGTGATATTAGGGAAGAGGATTCTCACTTGCTTCTTCAGGAAGAGGTCATCGACGATGCCTCTAAATTATTTGAATATCAAAAAGCCTTGGAATTCTGGTGTCAAGTATTACAAGATCTGATTAAGAAATTGGAGGAGAAACGAATGGAGGTTATATATGCCTTGAATGACGTCTGAGAGGAGTTTGACAATGATAATTGCAAATTCTTCAATGAAAATTTTGATTCTCTTCGCGAGGATCAAGTTAAGGAAAATTTCAGAGATTTGGTGAAATGTGATGATGAACCTAGCAAGACTTTCAATAATGACTCCATTGATCGAATGGTCTTATGTCAAAATTTCATAGGGAGAATAAAGAAGGTTACAAATAAACTTCAAAGGTTTCCATCCAAGATCACAAAAGATATTGAGACAACAGACATAGTAAATCACTATGCATGTGGGCCTGGAGATGAAGAAACTGAGGGGGTCATCAAGCACTTCTTCAAGTACAAACATCAAATGGTTGTATGGGAGGAAGGAAAAAAAAATCTTGCTGGTAAAGGAGATGTAGATGAATCAGGGAAAATCTGAGCGGCCATGAAAGAATAGAACCAAGATCTTATCAATCAAAGTTACTGGGTTGACTGATTCAAACCCTTACAACAAATTCGCTATTTCATGGGAGCCTGTTCCCTTAATATTAATGACATTTCTATTTTTAGTTAAATGTTAGGTAAGGGCCCAACTCTAATGGCTCAGGCTAGGTACTTATTAATAGTGGAATGCTTCCATTATTTAATGGGATTTATTTTTGAGAGGTGTTGCTCTTCAAGATTGGAAGAGTGCTTCAGAGATTCTAAGATATATTTTAATTATATTAAGAGTTACACCTTGATTTTGAATATCTGATTTACTGTGTTGAATGTTAATCAATGTTTACTTTGTGAATTCACAATTCCTTAGTGAGAGTGATTATCTTGCCTTTGTTTCAGTTGAACTATTTCATGCTATGTAGGAATAATATTACTATCTTTTATGTTAGTTGTGAAAACCTTATTTTCCTTCAGAATTAATTTTATGTTACTATTATCCATTGTTGAAGAGATATATGTGTGATATATGCATGTGTGGTTTCCTCATGATGAATTAATTATGTATTGAATCTGTTTTCATCTACCCTTGTGTATACTTGAGTTTAACAAAGGAACGTTTGTCGTTGGTTTGTGGTAGTTTGTACCCTTTCTAGTTGTTAAAGGTGAAGGTGGTCGATGATGCAAACCTTGCTCCCACATTAACCATTCCAGGTGTTGAACATTCCCTAAATTGGTGCATCACCACTTCTAGTTTAATTTTTTTTCCTTGTAAATATATCTCCCTATTCTCATGAAATGTTAGCATGGGTCTAGTTAGCCATTTTTACTGCATTATAAGTAGCGTTGTGTTTAGTTTAGGAAGAGGTAGCCGACCTTCTCCAGAGGTTCACCTCAAACCCAAGTCACACAAATTGAGAGGCGATCCCATGTGTCCCAATCACACCAAACGTCATGATTCATTTTCAAGCCATTCATGGTGTGCAGTGATTTGGTGACAAAAGTTTTTGGCACACTCACTGGGATGAGTTGGTACTTCTCCTATAATTCTATTGACTAAAAGTACCTGGTGAGTCCATATATTTAGATTTAAAAGTCTAGTATATAAAATTATGCAAAGAATTCACATAAGAGTTTCTTCAAGGAGGGAAAATCATAAGAATACAGAGCTTTCCTTGTCTCCACCAAGGAGAAGAGGAAGAAGCCTTTCAGCAGCACCAACTGCCACTTTACCTCGTAGAGGGCATTCAACTCTTCCTTAAAGAAATCATCCCTCACCAAGACAAAACCAAATTTTGAACGTCATGACAGACAATGCTTGTCCTCCTTTCAAGACTAGCAGTCCTTTGCTGTTAGCACAAAGAGACACCATACTAGTAACAACCTTGAAAAGTTTACAGTTTTATACCGGATAGACTAATGTTTCACCTCGGGAGCACATACTGGATGTAGCCAGTATTTGCGTTATACATAGTATCACAGATAATAGTGTGACAGTTCAAATCCTTTCTACCTCATTCAAAGGCAGAGCACTTCAATGGTTCCAGAGTTTAACTGCTAGATCCGTTACCACTTGGAACAAGTTAGGCATGAAGTTTTGTAAGAAGTTCGAAGACAAGAGTGATAATCTCTCGCTTGTAGAACAATTTCATACTATCAAGCAGTCTCCTCAAGAGTGTATAAGTGATTTCAACCTCTTTTTTGATAAGACTTGGAAGTGGATCCTTGCACTTGTAAGGCCATCCCTAGATAGTGCATTTCTATATTACTTACGGACATTGAATATTGATGTCACTGTCATGATTCAATCCATGGGGAACTATTATCACTGATGCTTATGAAATTGATGTATGAGCTGAAAATTGCTTGATTCAAGCAGGTAAAATTGCTCCTATACCTCCCATACCTATTTTTGTAGAGCTTGCAAGGCAACAACCAGTCATTACCCCAATTTCGATAGCTTCTATTCCGATAGCTACGCATGTTTCCTATCCCTCAAATGATCTGGCTGAGGTTAAGTCACTGTTAGAAACTTTCGGAAATGAACTCGTAGCAACGAAGAGGCAGTAATCCTAGTATGCTCACCCCTTTCAACCCCAATATCAGATGAGCCATCCTCCTTTCTAAGGAAATGGTCAGTCATAAAATTAGGCCACAAGCTAAGCTGTGAATGTAAAACCTTTAAATTTTTAGAACCCTTATGCTGCAAGTTCTTCCAGAGCTATAGTACCGGTCTATAACAACCTCATCCAAGACTATGAATGGTGTTACCCTTTTTCTCAGCCCTATAATTAGAATCTCTACCCAAATGGAGTTTTAAGTCAAGCCCTCATGGTCTAAAGCATATCCACTCTACCTAAATCATCTACTGAACCATCAACTTTTGAAAGTCAAGACCAACCTCCTGATGAAACCACACTACTAAATTGGCAAGCAGAAGAATTTTGTAGTTTAAATACTGATGTATTCACTATTGCATCTAACACACGTTCCAAGAAAATGGAAATAAATCCAAATTCTTCCAATACTAATCAGGAATCTACTTCTCAGCACCCAACACAAGTACCAGATGGTAAAGGCATGAAAAATAAATCATCAAAAATATCTGTTGATGAGTCTATAAAGAAAGATGGAACTTCAAGTATCACGATGCCCAATAAGCATTATCCAGAGAAGGACCCCAATGCCCTACAAGGCATTAGCAAAGTGGGAGAAATTCCGTTCAGCATTCTGGAGCAAATGAAGAAGACTAATTTGAGTGTTACAATGTGGGATGCAGTCTCGATCCCTTCTCAAAGGAACTTTCTATGAGAGGATTTGAATAGTTTTAGCATTACTAACTGATCGTCAGGTTAAGAAGTAGCAGTGGAAACCAACTTATGCCAACCTGAGACAAAAATACATGTTAATCCCAACAAACCTCCACCATTCTATATTTTTCTAATTATTGGTGACCATTTGGTACACAATTGTATGATCGATTCTGGAGCCAACAATTCCGTAATGCCTAAGCAGGTAGTGGATGTACTGTAAATTCCATATACTCCAATTACAAGAGGGGTTGTTCAACTAGATGGTACTGCAGTCCAAACTGTGGGGGTCATTAAAGGGCTTCAGCTTACTATCCACGCATGTCCTAGCTTAACATTCACACAGGACATATCTATCATTGATCTTCCTCCCCTCTTTTCCATTTGTTTATCATGGTATTTCACCACAAAAATGGGTGGTTATTTGTCATCAGACTGGTCACATATGATCCTGAGGACTCGGTATGGAACTAAGGTAACAATAAGGGCAGAACCAATCTGTCACAATCACGTGGAACCATATACAACCAGACCCATAAATGGTAACTATACTATTTGTGATCACAACGATGAGGATGCAGATCTTGAGCTAACTACTATCATCGAAGAAGTTGTAGATATGATTCTTGATGAGGTGAGTATAGATCATCAATATGACCTTTATGTTGATTTATTGGCAAATGAAGAATCTGGTCTGTTATTTTTGGAAGAGACTAGATTAGGTACATATTGTATTCATGAAGAAGATGCCATCGTACCTCAACTGGTGAAGGCATCAAATGATACAAATAGACTATGGCAAATGTTTTTTGATGGTTCATGAAGTAAAAATGGATCTGGTGCAGGGGTTATGTTAATTTCTCTAGAAGGAGATAAATATTTCTATTCTTTTTGGTTGAAGCTCTTACACAAGGAATTCATTTGGCCCAAAGAAGAGGGATCCGAACTTTGATGGTCTTTAGTGATAGTGAATTGGTAGTGCACCAAGTTACAACCCGTAGTGAATCAAAAAATGATCTACTGCGGTCATATAAAAATTGGGTGTGGGATCTGATAGAAGATTTCTAGGCTTTCATAATTCATGCAGTCCCAAGTAAAATCAAGATGTTGATAGGCTAGCTACTATCAGTTCTCAATATGATGTACCTATGGATATCATGAAAGAAGAGCAGCAGACAGTCAAGATGACATTTCATCCTGTGATACTAGATAATGTGAGTAGTTGGCAGGTGTTTGATAGTGATCAACAAATTGTTCTCTTCCTACAGCAGGAAGCAGAATTCACTTCCAAACATCAAGATAAACTCAAAAATTCTTACGATGATCAAATTATATAGTTGAAAGGAAATAAGCTACCAAAAGGCTTGGTTACATTGGAATCCATTTTCAATTCAGATGATCAAGCTAAACAAAGTACTAACATGGTGGTCAAGGAGGAAGATTTTGAAGAGGTTAAGGTGGCAAGTGAAAAGGTTCTAAAAATAGGTAAGGTATGCACTACTCATGAAAAGAAAGCCTTCATCGAATTATGTCAGGAATATCATGATATCTTCACACGGAGTTACAAGGACTTGCATGGTTTCAATCCTGGCTTAGCTCAACACACTATTGAACTGGATCCGAACTCCAAGCCAGTTTGTCAAAAATAGAGGCCAATCAATCCCAAAATTGAGCCTTTGATGAAGAAATATTTGACAAGGTTTATCGAGGCCTGCATAATTTTTCCCATCAAGCATTCTTCTTGGGTTGCCAATCTGGTGCCCATAAGGAAAAAGAACGGTGAAATTTGGTTGTGTGTAGATTTCAGGGACCTGAATCACGCCTCTTTGAAGGACCACTACCCTCTCCCATCAATGGAACAAATCCTCCAAATAGTGGCAGGGGCTCAAATATTTTCCTTGCTTGATGGATATTCAGGATACAATCAGATTCTGGTTCAATAATCTGATCAATTCAAGATGACATTCACCACCAAATGGGGCTTGTATGTTTACAACAAGATGCGTTTTGGATTATCTAATGCGGGGGATACCTTTCAGAGAGCCATGAATATGGATTTTACGGGACTCATCAATGATATGATCTTGGTTTACCTTGATGACATCACTGTCTACTCCAAACATGTTGAGGATCATATCACCCATATTAGGAAAGTTTTTTGAAGGTGTAGGGAATTTGGTGTCTCATTGAAACCAAAAAAGTGCATTTTCGTAGTACAGGAAGGAAAGTTGTTGGGACATATTGTCTCAACATCAGGGTTTTCTATCAACCTAGCTAGGATTCAGTCAATTATGTCCTTATCCCTCCCAAGTCATAAGAAGGGTCTCCAAAGTTTTTTAGGAACTATAAATTTTTTTCTGATATTTATTCCTCAGTTTACAACATTGGAAAAACCGCTGACAGCCATGCTTAAAAAGAATATCCCATTTTCATGGATGAAAGAGGGAAGAGAACTATTTGAAGCTATCAAGATAGCTATCTCCCAAGCTCCTAATTGGTGAATCCTCAGTTTGACAGGTATTTTATTCTCTACACTTTTGTAGGTTAGGAAAGTATTTTAGGAATTCTCACTTAGAAAAATGATGACCTGATGGAGCAAACCATTTCCTTTTTCAGTCAATCTCTTAAGGAATACAAACTCAAATATTGTTTCATTGAAAATAGGTCTTTATAGTCATTCGAGCCTTAAAGAAGTTTAGGCATTTGTTGTCTAACAAAAAAATTTATTTAATGGTTTCTCATCCTGGCGTCAAAGAGTTTTTGTTGAATAAAGAGATGAATGAGAAACATGTTGGGTGGATTACGAAAGTAATGGAGTATGACGTACACATCAAGGTCAATAAGCTTGTCAGGGGCAAAGGGTTATGTCAGTAGTTGGCTGTGGATATGGAGACCAAAGATACAAAATATGTCATACTTCTGAATGATGATGAAGGAAATAGTCAGATTGATTGATCAACTAAGATGCAAACCTTTCTTGTCTTGGGGATATATCCTCCAAACATGGATAAAGTCCAATGACATACCTTCCATTTCCAATCTATTTTGTATGTCGTGATAGATAATGTTATCTTCTGAAAGGATCTAAATGGTGTTCTTCTATGCTGCATCAGGCCAGGATAAGTGAACAAGGTATTGGAGGAATTCCACAATGGCTTGTCCAGAGGACATTACTTTGCATGAACAACCACCACCAAAATCATGCGAGCCGATTATTACTGGCTAGACTTGTTCAAAGACTCTCATATCTGGGTGAGGAAATATAAAGAACGTGTTCTTTTCGCAGGTAAACAGATATTGGCAACTCTCCCATTATGCCCCATTTAGGTGGATCAACTGTTTTTTCAGTGGGGATTAGATTTCATTGGGATGATTAATCCTCCATTCAGCGAGGGGCATAAATGGGTCCTTACTACCAAAAATTATTTCACTCACTATATTGAGGCAATATCCCTCAAAGAAAGTAATGAAAATGTTGTTCTGGATTTCCTAGAAAATTTGATGACAAGATTCAGAGATCCTTTTACTGTTATCTTAGACAATACTATGGCTTTCCTCAGGATGAAGTTAAGTGAATGGGCCATCAAGAATGAAGTCTATCTCAAAACTTCATCTAACTACTACCCATAGGTAAATGGGTTGGTCGAATCCAAAAACAAGAATATTATAAGAATCGTTAAGCACACGATGAAGGCCAATAGAAGAACCTGACATACACAGCTCAAGACCACCCTATGGGCTGATTGAATAAAACCTAAAAAAGGCCATTAGGATTTTTGCTTTCATGCTTGTATATGGAAGGGAAGCAAAACTTCCACTTTCCTTGGAAATGCCTTCCCTGGACTTGGCTCATCGGCTCAAAGTTATGGAAGATGAGGCCTTAACAATGAGTTTTTCTGAACTCATGGAGATAGAGGAAACTCAAAACACCACCATGAATACGTTGACAGAACATCAGGCTCAAGTTAAGAATTTTTTCAATAAGAAATCCTCTGGTAGGATGTTCCGGGAGGGAGATTTGGTTTTAAAATGGGATGAAGATCACACCAAACCCAATAGGCATGCCAAGTTTGATGCTCTTTAGAGTGGGCCCTATGTTATTACAAGCTACAAAGAGGTGAATTCATTTTGTCTCAATGGAGAAGAATTTCCCATTCATGTGAATGGGATACACCTCAAAGCTTACTTTTGAGGATGTTCTATCCTATACAATGTTCTGTCTTTTTCGTCTAAGTGCTCTGCACATTATTATTTTTTTCTTTTCTTTTCTCGTGTGTTTTCTATTTTGGTTTTCATTTTTTAGACTCCTTTTCCCAATGTTTTGCTTAAGGCTACTTGTCTGAAATCTTAACAGGAAATAATTCCCTGGAGATCACCAAAAATGTTAACCATTTAACCTACCTAAAAGGAAGATTATGTGTAAGCCAAGGTTTTTTTAGAAATCCTTGCATAGTAATTTTTCCTAAGGCCGAAATCTGAAATCTTCAATTTTTGGACTTCAAAGATTTCCTCTTTTAGAGTTTTTTTAGCTTAGATTCGGAACTACCTTTGAAAATTTCTGAAGTCCGAAACTTTGAAAGTATGATTTTTCAGACTTTCAGGCTTTCGGGTTTCAGGTCTTTTGGCCCCTCTTTGTGTAAATCTCTCTTGGAATTCCAAAGTATGAATCTTTGAAAACCTGAATTTTAGGTTTTTGAGTTTCAAGTTTCAGGTTTTTGGAGTTCTTCGAGTCTTTTTAAGGATTTTTCACTTGAACTTTTCCAAAGTCCGAAATCCTGAATTTTCAGAATTTTTGGCTTTTGGGTTTCGGACCTTCAGGGATTCTGTGCACATTTAATTTTCACCTACCTCCATACGGATCATATTTTTACCATTAATATCAGGATTTCTATTTAAACTAATTTTTTTACTTGTGTTTTTTACCTGAAAACATTCCTCTAACATTCCGTTTTTTTACTTTGCGACGTATTTTTCAAGGTATGTTTTTTTGTTTATTTTATTTTAGTTTTAGGTCTTCTCTTTGTTTCTTTCTCTCATTTTGGTTTTCTTTTTGGTATCCCTATGCATTTTTTCAAATGACAACCCCTTAGTTTACCATTTTTCACATTTCGAGTTTTCTTCAAGTATTCAGAGTTGTTTGAAGGATCTTCTCGAGCCTCCCATACTTCTTCTCATTTTTCACCTTTCAGAATCTGGAAGTTAGTGTTGTTTGGCAAAGTATTTTTTTGGGATTTTGGAGAAACTTGTTCGGGGAGACTCTTTCAAAGAAAATTGTTTAAATATCTTGTTCGGAGGTTTTTCCTTCGGGTTTTTAGAATTTCTGACTTCGGGGAACTCTTTCTGAGAATATTATTTAGATATCTTGTTCGGAGTTTTTTCCTTTGGGTTTTTAGATTTTTTTTTGGATATTTCCTTCAGAACTTCTGGTTTCAAAGATTCCGGTTTGGAGATTTCATTTGGGGAAATTTTTTCAGAGAAAATCAGTTCAGATTTTTCAGTTCGGAATTTCAGAAGTTCTACTTTTGGGTTTTCATAATTTCTACAACATCGGCTTTCAAAACATAGGGTTTGATGTCTACTTCCACTTTAAAGGGGAAAGAGAAGATGAAATACTGATTTCTGGGGTCTCTCCTCAATCTTTCCTATCTTCCGACTTAGGAAATATTGGGGACACTGATCTACAAAAAAATGATCTTCCTGATTTCTGGGAAAGAATAAGGGCTCCAAATAAGAAGCCATGGATGCAGGCCATCTACGACAGTGGGCTTGCCCTTGCTACTGGTTTTCTTACATCTATGCATTGCCCAGAATTTGTCTTAGTTATAATAGCATAATTTGATGAAGACTCCATGTTAGTCAGGGAAAGTGATGATAAGGTGGTAATCCATTTGGAGCCATACTTCTTTAAAGATCTACTTAAACTTCCTGACGTTCAACATTATGCCACAATTTCACCAGAAATAGTAGTGGAACATTGTGATAAGAAAGAGGAGGTATGCTCAAAGATTATGATGAATCCTATTTGGCTAAGAATTTTTCCAAATTACCCAAAACTATGCATCGATCGGATTTTATTCAGGAAGTCAACGATCCCATTATGCTGTTAAGTAGAATTTAAGGTTTTCCTTTTGCAAAGGAATTCCAAGAATGGATGTTTTTGTACATTACAACTATTAAGAAGAATGATGAATTTATTTGATGGGGGGAGCATATTAGTAACACCATTCACTATCAATTGGATAGAGTGTCAGAAACAAAGACCTTCTACATGACATCTTTTCTGGTACATGCGGCTACTGCTATGGGAGATTTTACGGGTTTGAATACTAGGTGTGTTTGCAGTACCTCCCAAATATATGACTTTTATCCCCAACTCACTCTAGATGAGGGAAGCAAGCATTTTTGAAGGGTGAATTATGCTTTCTTTTCTGTCATTCTCTATCGTTTTGACAAATAATTATATAATCAGAGGATTTCTGATGAAGCTTTCAAAGAAGTGCGGGAATGGGGAGCAATCTACTTTTAGTTTCCTACTTTCACCTATATCCAGGTTCCAGGTTTCATAGGTGCCCCAAGAAAATTTCCAAGGTGCCCCACTGACAAATGGATTCTATTGGAATTAGTTCGACAGTTGTTAGATTATCATCGAATCCAAAATAAGCATCATAAAATGGGAATGCATTTCCCTATTTTGATTGATAGGTACTCTTGCCCAAATTTTCACAAGGCAAAAAATGTTAATGTAGAAATGGCAGAGGTAACCCTGCAGACCTTTCATCTGCAGACTCATTTTGATTATTGGGGTAAGTTTGGGGAAACAGGTCGATCCAGTTCCCACGTGCAGCAATTAGAAGAAATCTTGATTCATTTTCAAGACGAATACATCATTTGAAAAAGAGATTATGAAAGACTGACTCTTGATGAAGTTTGGCAATTTGGTTTGGTAGATGTGCCAAAGGACATGCAAGACAATGATGAGGTTTTGGATTCATCATACAAGAACGATAATGTTTCAAATCAACCACTGTCATGGATTGATTGGTATGTGGAAGAATTTACTAATACTAAGGAGAGGGGGGGACCCATTTTAAAGAGGACTTTAAGTTGGTTGGCCACCTTGGGAATATAACCAAAAGGGGAAAATCATCCTACAAATATAGGAACTACACTAGAAATAAGCCAACCAACACCTACTAATGGAAAAAGGTCGGCTCAAAAGGCTCCCATAATTCCAAAGAATATTTCATTCATTATTGGTGGCTCATATCTCTCCAAGTCTTCTACTTCCAAGGTTACATCTCTTGTAGTGCCTATGATAGAGGTGGTTGAAGTCAGTGATTCTCCTGATATCATCCAAGATCCATCACACCTTCTTCTTCCTCCATCAGTTTATTCCATTTCCACAATCCTTTCTTCCTTCCCATCCCCTTATATAGCTCATGTATTCTCATCACTTCCAGTTCTATCATCTGGGGAAAATATTGGGTCACCCATTTCCTCCTCACTTGCTTTAACTCTTCCATTTTCTTCAATCACAACCCCTAGCATTGTTATGTCAATTCCTATCGTTGTTCCTACATCCACTCCTTCCATCATCACTACCTCTACTCAAATACTAGTTGGTATTTCTAGTGATCTTTCCCTAATCGATGTCTCAAGTATTGGATCTGCCACTCCATCTTCATCGACTCTAGCCATACAAGAATGGTTGTTTAGACAAACTCCCAAGTAAAAGAAACAGGTTCCTCTAGGAGATGTCATAGATCTCAAAATATTGGAGTATATGCCCAAGAGACAGGCCAAGAGACTGAGAACCATATCAAGTCTGATGGTTAATTCATTTCGGAGAGGGTGTGATAGAGGTGGCCACCCCCATTGAAGGGAAAACCAAAGAAACAATCACAACAACAAATTAGCAGATTTTAAAGTTCTGATTGGGGAATGCTACTCATGAAGGATCTAAGCAAGATGTACACACTGCTCTTGGGGCCCTTTTAGAGAAATATGACAAAGAAAAGGCCACCAAGGATGAGCTCAAGGCCAAGGTTGAATAAATTATTTCACTGCTGCGTAAATTAACTCAACCCACTCCATCCACTGAAGTATCAACTACTATGGCTATGAAAATTTAATCTACAATCGATGATATTTCTTATCATGAGCTCGAGAAGCTAGGCATGAAAGGGAGATCAGTGAGTGGATGGATGGAAATATTTATGTAGGAAGATGATCCTTTGATCAAAGAAGTAGTTGAGATATATAATGATTTGTAGGTTGCAAAGACCACCATTTCCAAGATGGATGAATCCTTCTCTGAAGATAACAATAATTTAAATTTAAATTTGGCAACATGGAGTGATATTAGGGAAGAGGATTTTGACGTGCTTCTTCAGGAAGAGGTGATCGATGATGCCTCTAAATTATTTGAATATAAAAAAGCCATGGAATTCTGGTGTCAAGTATTACAAGATCTTTTTAAGAAATTTGAGGAGAAACGAGTGGAGATTACATATGCCTTGAATGACATATCAGAGGAGTTTGAAAATGCTAATTACAAATTCTTCAATGAAAATAGTGATGCTCTTCCTGAGGATCATATTAAGGAAAATTTCAGAGATTTGGTGAAACGTGATGATGAGCTTATCGAGAATTTTCAATAATGACAGCATTGATTGATTGGTCTTATGTCAAAATTTCATAGGGAGACTAAAGAAGGTTACAAATAAAATTCAAAGGTTTCCATCCAAGATCACAAAAGATATTGAGACAACAGACGTAGTGAATCACTATGCATGTGGGCCTAGAGATGAAGAAACTTAGGGGGTCATCAAGCGCTTCTTTGAGTACAGACATCGAATGGTTGTATGGGAGGAAGGATGAGAAAATATTGTTGGTAAAGGAGATGTAGATGAATCAAGGAAAAGCTGAGTGAATATGAAAGAATAGGTCCAAGATCTGATCAATCAAAGTTGTAGGGTTGACTGATTCAAACCCTTGCAAAAAATTCACTATTTTCATGGGAGCCTATTCCCTTAATATTAATGACATTTCTATTTTTAGTTAAATGTTAGTTAAGGGTCCAGCTGTAATGGCTCAGCCTAGGTACTTATAAATAGTGGAATGCTTCCATTATTTACTGGGATTTATTTTTGAGAGGTGTTGCTCTTCAAGATTGGAAGAGTGCTTCAGAGATTCTAAGATACCTTTTAATTATATTAAGAGTTACACCTTGCTTTTGAATATCTGATTTATTGTGCTGAATGTTAATCAGTGTTTACTTTGTGAATTCACAATTCCTTAGTGAGAGTGATTATCTTGCCTTTATTTCAGTTGAACTATTTTCATGTTGTGTAGGAATAATATTACTATCTTTTATGTTAGTTGTGAAAACCTTATTTTCCTTCTTAATTAATTTTATGTTACTATTAGCCCTAGTTTAAGAGATAGATGTGTGATATATGCATGTGTGGTTTCCTCATGATGAATTAATTATGTATTGAATCTATTTTGATCTACCCTTGTGTATACTTGAGTTTAACAAAGGAACGTCTTTCGTTGATTTGTGGTATTTTGTGCCCTTTCTAGTTGCTAAAGGTTAAGGTGGTTGATGATGTAAACCTTACTCCCACATTAACCCTTCCAGATGTTGAACATTCCCTAAATTGGTGCATCACCACTTCTAGTTTAAGTTTGATTCCTTGTAAATATCTCTCCCTAATCTCATGAAATGTTAGCATAGGTTTAGTTAGCCATTTTACTGCATTAGAAGTAGTGTTGTGCTTATTTTAGGAAGAGGAATCTGGCCTTCTCCAAAGGTTCACCTCGAGCCCAAGTCACACAGCTTGAGAGGTGATCCCCTGTTTCCCAATCACATCAAATGTTGTGATTCATTTTCAGGCCATTCGGGGGGTGCAGTGATTTGGTGATAACATTAACCATTGTCAATCTTTCTACGTGGCCCAATGTTTCTTCTTTCATTTCTCTTTGGACCTTATTGATTTCTTCCAAGGTCTTTATATTGATAAGCACCTCCAGAGTTGTGCAGATGTTCAAAGCTTGGTCTTCTTTCTTTAATACTTCTTATAGTGCTTGCATTAGCCCTTCATATGATGTAATCTTTCGCATCATTGACACTTTCTCTTTCTTTTCCTCTTGTTCTAAGTTCCTTGGAATTGGCATACACAGAGGTTCATCTTGAAGCTCCAATTCCACCAAATTAGCTAAATAATTTAGTGCTTAGGGAAACGTTTGTGGTACCTTGGTCTCCATGTGTGGGCTAGCTCTTATGACATTATCCCCAATCTCCTCTGTGAAGCTGATAAATACTTCATTTTTCTTTTTCGCCAAATCCCTCTCTTGTGTTATGTGAGCTATCTCAAAATCCTTTATCTTTAGCTCCTCATGCAGTGCTCTTATTCTTGTAGCCTTGTCCATGTTTCTCCTTTTAACTTCGGTAGAAACCTTCACCACTAAGTTGTTGACTTTCTCATCCGAAAAAACAGTAGGCTTTACCGTCATGTGTCTAGCTTGGGGTGCCTTCTTTAGCCATCTCGAAATGGATGAATCTTCACATACATCAAAATTAGGGTCATCTATGTGGGTGTGCATTGACCATGATAGTTGCTTCTGAGTGCACACAATCACCGTATCCTCATCCATTAGCTCCCAACTAAATAAATCCTTTTGTGCTATTGTTCTCTGGAAGCGGGCACGGATAATTTTACAGGCATCCTCTGGATACCCCATTGCTGGTGGAATGTGCTCTCCACTCATCCTCTTCGATCTAGGACCCTTGGGAGTTTTAGCTTCAAGGTTAGGTGCTTAACCTGTTAAATTCTAAGCAGTTGCATGTGCTGATCCAGAGGTTTCCTTTTCTATTTCTTCTCCATCCTTCATCTCTTCATCTTTTTTCTCTTCCTCGTTCTGTGGCTCATCTTCTTGTTTGAGTGGGGTAGCAGATGCACGATTTCTCTCTTCTGATTCCTCTACTTCATTATCCAAATTAAAATTTCTTCTCTTCTTTGGTTCAACAGTCTCATTGTGTGGAGAGAGACGAGGTGATTTCTGTATCATTTGTGGGGTTCCACTTTGAGTCCTTATGCGTCTGAGCACTTTATTAATTCTATGCCCCCTGCTTAACCTCTGTAACTTCCTCTTCGTCTTGTCCTTGAGGTAGAGTGGCCATACACCATGAATCTTCTTTGTCATATGGTTTCTTTATTCTATGCTCCAAGCCCCCACTATCTCCACGCTCCTCCTCTTCACCCTCTACTTCAACAGCTTCTGTGGGCCTTTGCGCCGGTATGTTTTCTATTGTGTGCTTACCCTTCGGTGGCCTTGGAAGTGTGAATTCATTTTCCACATACTTATTATACTCCATCTTTGGCTTTAGCTAAAGATACACTAATGTTGCCCCTACATCTGCTACATCCAAACTTATTGGATTCATATTTAACACTTTTGAAATGATTCTCTCGGTGTAGGCACTTCTTCTAGGATACACATGCTTCTTCCTCAATGTATGGTAGTCACAGTCTACCTTATCGACATTGAATACAATTCAGCATGTGTCTATAAATCTATGAATAGATGCTCTGAAATACCTTGTAGTGAATACGTAAGGTAATTTACACCAAGGGCTCTAGACTCCATCTCTCATTAGGAAGCACACATTATAGAAATGTTGATATACAACAAACTGGGTTTGTTTCCCTACTACTGATGGTAGGTCCTTTGGGATGCGTTACTATTCTCCAAATGTCACATGAAGCTTATCATACCATTTCTCTGCCATTTTCTTGATGTCATCTATCATGGCCCCTTTACATAGTGTTTTCATACAAATGTGCAACAAGGAAATTGACAATTTCAAAGCACAACAACGATACCCTAGTGTTAAGTTTTTCAAGTCCCATCATTCCAAGACACCCCAGGTCTAGTCCCGTCAGTCCATAACGACCTCCTAAATAATTTTATCTCATACCCCTAGGTTATTTAGTGTAATTACATTCATTACTCCCTATGTGATTTTAGGGATATCTATGAAAAGGTACTATCTTCTGGCAGTATTGGGAAGGGTTATTGCAATGGCCTTCCCAGGACTAGATCAACCACCATAGAGGAGAATGGAAGGGACAAAATTCAACATGGAGGTGAATGGAAGAACATTAGTAAAATTCATTGAAATGATTTTTGAAGATTTGGGAAAGTTTTGCAAGACTTAGAGTAGTCTAAGTAAAAAACAGGGTTCACAAGCCTAGGCGGTACACAGGTCTAAAACAGTTGTTGGGCTTTAGAAGAAGATTCTGAGGAGCCTCCAGATGGAGTTATGAGTAAAAAAAAATATCTACAGAAATAGGATTTGAAGACCTACAGCTATGGTGAAATAATATTTTTCACAACACTTTGGCGCATTCAGGTCTGCAGGCATTTTTTCTTAGGCATAAGTGGAGTAAAAAAATCAAAAAATACTAATTTTTAAGAGATGAAATGGACTAATCAAGACATTATACCCACACCATTGGATTTAGAAGGCCATTTACAGTTAGGATCATATAAAATGTTTCCAAAAAAGTCCATCAGGAGCTCAAGTTATCACTATTACAAGTTTAGGACTTAGCCAAATTTTTAGGAGGACACGTGTCAGCACCAGGAGCCTGGCGGGATTTTGTGTCCCTCACGTCCCCCAAGGTCAGGGACATCAAGGTTTGAAAAGTTAACCCAGCCCCCTTGAAGACCATCTCAGCCCTCATATGACCTCTTCACCCTCATGTGACCTCCAGACTAGATAGTTAAGCCCCCAGGTTTTTTTTTTAGCATTCAACCCCCACCGTCGGATCGAGTGCCATGTGTCAGCTCTAGGACCATTGTAGAATTTTATGTCCCTTGTTCACCTAAGGTGGGGGACATATAACTTGAAAAATGCATCCCAGCCCCTATGGGGAGTCATTTTGGATACCCACGTGACCGAGTTTCAGCCCCCAAGTGCATTTTTCAAGCATCCATCCCCTGTCATTGGATAGGAAGACACATGGCATCACCTCCAGAACCACCATGGAAATTGATGTCCCTCATGTCCCTGAGGTGAGGGATATAAGGGAAATGGAAAAATGTGCCCATACCCTCCATGGTTTTTTTTTTGAAAGTTTAAATCCATGTGACTTAGTCGTTTCTAGCCTCCTCATTTCATTCCTTGACAGCTTCATACCTTACCATCGGCTTCATGACATGATTGGCTAGACACCCGGTCCATCATGGAAATTTATGTACCTGATGTCCATGAGATCCAGGAAATCAGGCCAAATAAAAACTCACACATCCCCTCCATGTACATTTTTTTAAAGTTTAAATTCAGCACTTAGTCATTTTCTTCCTTGTCATTTCTCCTCCACAACTTCATACCTTGCCATGGCTCCTTACATGATTGGCTAGACACCAGGTCCACCATTGTTGCTCCCGATAAGAAATCTGCCATGGCCACATAAACTCTCTACACCATGAATACAAAGAAATATGTAGGTCTCAAAGAAAAAATGGAGTGAAATGACAAAGAACGGGGTAGAAAATGAAGGGTTTTTTCTAGATAAACATAAAGTCACACCGATCGAAAAAAAATTCATATCTCACAAGATACAAGTCGGATCGTGATGCCATATTTTGTAGATTTCTTCATTTTTCAAGGTGATCAAAATACAATGAAACAATAGGTTAAATGGTGCCCAAGAATCATTGTCTCCAACAAAAACCCTCTCTTCATGCACCGACTCACATTCGTTGGATTTCCCATCATTTTGGAAATGGAAACAAGCTAAAAAACTTACACACGAGCTCTGAATGAAAAAACCTATCACAATGGATTTGTTTTCATTACAAATGGAGACAAATAACTAGACCTGAAGATTTCGAGCTCCACTAATTGCCACCATGGCAGCTCCATGCCCAAAGCCACTACCAGGTCAAAATTTTAAAATTTATTTCCAGGCATTCTAGTGGGAAAAACTATGTGAAATTCGAAGGGTGTAATCATAATGAAAAGAAGAGTTCAAAAAAAGTATGTTCCATTGTAAATTAAGTACTGAAAACACCCTTTCTAAAAATAGTAAGTTTTCCTACACATGTTTGTTATTTTTTGGTAAGTCTTCATCAAAAGCAGCTATGAAAAGAGCGGCGTGAATTGAAGATCTCCAAAATGGTCAGAATCATTATCCAGAGAAGAAAATGCAGTGAAAATGGCCACTTACTAAAACTATTAAGTCCCCTATTTTGGCATTTACTAAAAACATTAAACCATGCTCAAAGAACTTTTTTGGCACAATGGGACATTCAAAACTTTGTTACATCAGAGATTTCCATGAACGGGGACCAGCGGACTTCATCAGGCAACATCTCCTCTTCTTATTCTCTCTTTATTTCTCTGTCCTCTTCCCCCTAAATTTCTCTCACTTTCAAATGTTCTAATTCTTCATTGGGGTTTGCACTTTTTGATATGCCTTTAAGTCACTTAAAAGTGACTTTAGAAACATAATGTAAATTAAGTCACCTTGCTATTATAAAAGGGATTTAAATATTTAAAGTGGAATATGAATAGTCTTAAGTCATATTAAGGCATATGGAGGGTCATGAGGAATATGATAAGTCACCTCTCGTTCTATAAATTATAATGCGATTCCCATTGCAAAGGGTTGGAAATTGATCTTATAAACTCAAGAGTGATATTGCACCTTAGAGAGAAGCAAAGGAGATATCCATTTTCTTCTACTCCCCCCCCACTTCTCAATTTCCTCCATTTCTCCACTACGTACAACTTTTGTTTCTATGAAATTAATACAAGAAGAAGGATTTTCTGGCTTTCTTTGACTAAGATATTTCATGATACTTTGTGTTAATCAAATTTCTATTTGGTCTTAATGCTATGCTTACGGGGTTGTTTCTTCCCTTAAATACATGTGATGATACTTTCTGAACTAGTGTGTGAAGGAATCTAATTTCCTACCTACAGTATTATTTCCCTTAACTCTATTTCGCAATCCCCTTTCCCGCTTTCGATAGATGAATTTCTTCCCTAGCAAGAGATCTACTAGCTTTGTCGCAAGGTTAGTGGAGTGCCCCTGTTTGATCCACCGGTGGAAAGGCCACGACATAGGAACCCACCTTTTCAAGTGTATGCACATACAACAGCTACATCTGATTAAGTAGAGGGACTTAGACTCCCAAATCATTGGTAATAAATCCACAAGTTTTTCTACCCAACAAATTTTCTGGCTAATAGTTTTTTGGCACGCCTACCATGGGGCAGATTTAGTAACATCTACACCCAATATACAATCATAAGGTATGAATTTAAAAAATAAAAATCAGATTTCGAAGGAAAATCATTCTTTGAAGGTGACCCCATCAAGGAATGAACCCCTATCACGTTTGTTTCCCGCATAATGAAGATATTTCCAGATTGGAGTGAATTACCAAAGAGTGACAATGAAGAAGAAGAAGAAGAGGTCTTCCCAGAAAAGAAGATCGTAGATCATCCCCGGTTCCAGAATAGTGTTGATAAATGAAAGAAGAAAGAACCTATCATCGATGAAAAATAATGGATTCAAAGGAGACATAAGATAAGGTGTGAAGCTCGAGAATATGTGAAATTCTTGCAAGAGATGAATGAGAAACTTGAAGCAGCCCATAGCGAGGAAGAAGAAAAGGAGAGTTGTCCTAAGGAGGAAGATCCTGAAGATCATTTGTACCATAGGGTTTTCATACCCGAAAGGTTCTTGAATGCCGCTGAAGAAAATCCTATCCTTGAGCCTTCCGATGAAGATAAAATCAAGCATTCAAGAAGATGATGAAAGACAAGATGGTGCAAGATCCACTGAAGAAGATTTTTGCAATCTCGCATAACTCACTACAAAATTGAGAATTTTTTTCCTTCTTCCACCATTCTCTAGATGAATTCATTGCATATGGTGATGAAGAAATGAACATGTTGAAAAGAGAATATGTGGAAATACTTGAGAGCATAATAAAAGGAAATTCTGAACCCGAATTCTTTGATGAAATTTGGAGGTATGCTTTAGCTCTATAGAGAAGATATGAACATTTTGAAACTCCACATCAAATGGAGGGAAGAAGATGAGATGCACCCTATGGAAGAAGACTCAGATTGCTGCCCGTACTATGAGGTTTTCATTCCCAAAATATTCTTTGTTTCTGAAGAATATCTTGTCATGGAATCTCCCAATGAAAGCCAAAGAAATGTCATGGAGAAAGAAGTTGAAGAGACAAAGATAGGATCACCATTCAGCAATTCCATTTGGCTCAAGTCACAGCCCATGGGGGGAATAATATATTCAGTAAAGGAAGATCCTTGTTGCATAATGGATGATCCAATGCTCTCCGAGGAATCCTCCAATGACGAATAAGAAGGTCAATTCAAAGTAAGCATGGATGATCTCTTTTCAAGTTTTTACCTTTCAATTGATGATGAATTGGAGAAATGTGAAGAAGTGCAAGAAACTCAACCGACGTCAGGGCCCAAAAATGATGAATTCAAGATGGTCATAGATAAACCTCTTGATTCCTCAAGTGAGGTAAAAATGTTGCATGAAGAAATGAAGTCAAAGAATCAAACTCTCTCCTCGATGCAATCATGGATGATTAAATGGAAGAATCCCACTCTATTGTCAAAGCCAAGGAGAATGAGCAATTTGAACACAACCTTTACTCACTCGAGGAGAAGAATCATCATCATGGTGAAAACATATCCTTTCATCTTTCACCTGAGAAAGAATATTCGATAATCGATGGTCAAGATATAGCAAAAAATTCATCTCATATTGTTGTCCCAAAATGGTTTTCTACTTCTTACCAAGAAGAAGATGATATGGATTTTGAGCTTAAAGGATCACCCTTCCCATGAAGCTTTTATATCTTCTCGTTGTCAGTAAGTTTCATGAATCAAGTATGATCATATTTGCAAGAAAGTGAATCTTTGGCAATGCAAATCATGGAAGAGGTGAATGAGGATGTTTCAAATGAATCATGGGCCCATATGGATCATATTTTTAGCCATCTCCTTGAGGCACAACAAGAAGATTCTTCCAATGAAGATAAAAATGATGCTATGGAAATTTCAGAAGAACTATCTGTACAAGATATCTTGAAGGTTGTAGAATAACGAAGGATCCTCAAATCAGTTTTGAACTCCTAACTCGGGCCATGGAGATACAAGAAAAGTAGGAGTCAATTTGTGCTTCCTATTTTGGTGCACCAAATTTTGATGTTGAAATGGAGCAGTGGGATAATCTTGATGACTTCTCTAATACTTTGGTTAACAAGAATAAACACAAAAACATGTCTTTTTCTTCCACATTGTGTGAAGAAGTTCATGAGTGCAAAAGAAGAAAATTTCATGTATCTCCTTTGGACATCTCCATTCTTGAAGACAACACCTCTGCCATGGAAGAAGATAATAGGGAAAACATTGAGCTGATTTGCATTGAGGAGAGTTTTTCAGAACATGGAAAAAATCAGCTTTGGGACAGTGATGAGATGCTCGATGGAGAATCATCTATATGGATAAACATGGAAGGAAACTAGCATGATGAATATGATTTCAGTAGGGACAAAGGCATTGGAATTTCTAAGCAAGGACCTAAGCATCAAGAACCTCACATGGACTCAATCCTACCAAGTACATAGATAATTGTGAAAGCACATGGCTTTCATAAGAAGCTGAGGAGAGGAGGCTACTTTATGGAATCCATCAATGGCTTTGCAAAACATCATCACTTAGTGTTTCCCATTCACGGGTAACTTTTGAGAAATGGAAAGTTCTTCAGTGAAAGCGGGTTTTCCCCCGCCCTGTACCATAGGGGATTTCTAGGTGTGTTTCCCTTTCTGTTGCGTGTGTTTCCCTTCATGCAGTGTGTCCTGTGTTTCCTTTCCTTCATTTTTTGTGTCATGTGTTTCCTTTCCTTTGTTTTGTGTGTGTGTTCCCTTCTTCTCTCTCTCTCTCTCTCTCCTATTATTTTTACATGACTCCACAGGGCCCAATGGATAAGACACTAGTCAACAAACTATATGGTCTAAAATTGAGATTCTAGATTCCCATGTCATGTCCCCAAGCTAGAGTCAGTTGTTGTCGTACAAATGTGCAACAGGGAAATCGACAATTTCCAAGCACAACAACAATACCCCAGTGTTAATTTTTTCAATTCCCATCATTCCAAGACACCCCGGGTCTATCCAATCAGTCCAAATGACCTCCTAAATAATGTAATCTCATTCCCCTAGGTGATTTAGGTAATTCTATTCATTACCCCTATGTGACTTTAGGGAGTTATGAAAAGATACTATCTTCTTGAAGTATTGGGAAGGGATATTGTTGGCCTTCCCAGGAATGGATCAACCCCTGGAGCGGAAAAAAATAAGAAAATTCAACATGGAGATGAATGGAAGACCTTGGAACATCATTGAAATGATTTTGGAAGGTCTGGAGAAGTTCTGCAAGACTTGGAGCAGTTTGAGTAAAAAACATGGTTCACAAGCCTAGGTGGTACACAGGCCTAGAACAACTGCTTGGCTTTAGAAGTAGATTACGGGAGCTTCGGATGGAGTTAGGAGCAAAACAAAACATCTCCAGAAAGATGATTTCAAGGTATACATTATGGTGAAATAATATTTTTCACAACACTTGGGGCATCAGGTTTGTAGGTAGTTTTTCTCAGGCACATGTGGAGTACAAAATAAAAAATCTGATTTTTCAGGGATAAAATGGAATAATAAAGACATTATACCCAAACCATTGGATTCATAAGGCCATTTCTAGTTAGGATCATATAATTTTTTTTCCAAAAAATGCCATCGGTAGCTCAAGTTATCACTGTTACAAGTGTCAACACCAGGAGCCTGGCAGGATTGTGTGTCCCTCACGTCCCCCAAGGTTAGGGACACTAAGGTTGGAAAAGTGTACCCAGGCCCCTTGAATCCCTCTAAGCCCTCATATGACCTCTGGGACCCTCATATGACGTCCAGACTTGATAGTTCAGCTCCCAGGTGCTTATTTGGAGTATGCATTCTCTGTCGTCGGATCGGGCACCACATGTCAGCTCCAGGACCACCGCGGAATTTTATATCCCTTGTGCACCTAATTTGGTGGACATCAGACCTTAAAAAATGTTCCCAGCCCCTATGGGGAGTCATTTTGACACCCATGTGACCGACTTTCAGCCCCCAGGTGCATTTTTTGAGCAACCATTCCCTGTCATTGTATTGAGCGCCATTTGACACCTCCAGGACCACTGTGGAAACTGATGTCCCTTATGTACCTAAGGTGGGGGACATCAGACATGGAAAAATGCACCCAGCCCCTATGGGGAGTCATTTAGACACCCACGTGACCGACTTTCAGCTCCCAAGTGCATTTTTCAAGAAAATCCCCTGTCGTTGGATCAAGGACACATGAGATCACCTTGACCACCATGGAAATTGATGTACCTCATGTCCCTGAGGTCAAGTACATTAGGGAGATAAAAATTCACACATCCCCTCCATGTTCATGTTTTTAAAATTTAAATCCAGCACTTAGCCATTACTTCCTCCTCATTTCTCCTTCACAGCTTCATACCTTGCCATGGCTCCGTGCATGATTGTCCAGACACCCGATCCACCATTGTTGCTCTGAACCAGCTCTGCCATGGCCACATAAACTCTCCACACCATGAATACATAGAAATATGTAGGTATCATATAAAAATGGAGTGAAATGATGAAGAACTAGGAGAAAATGAAGGGTTTTTGCCAGATAACCATGAAGTCACCTGATCGAAAAATCTTCATATATCACAAGATACAAGTCGGATCGAGATGCCATTTTTTGTAGAGTTCTTCATTTTTCAAGGTGATGAAGATGCAACAAAAAAGAGGTCAAATGGTGCCTAGAACCATTTTCTCCAATAAAATCCTCCAGCTCACATTCGTTGGATTTCCTGTCATTCCTATAATGGAAATGAGCTAAAAACTTGCACACGATATACAAATAAAAAACCTATCACAATGGATTTTTTTTTCATTCCAAATGGAGAAAAAAACCACAACTCCAAATTTTGAGCTCCACTAATGGCCGCTATGGTAGTTCCATGCCTAAAGCCACTGCCAGGTCAAACTTTCAAAATTTATTTCCAGGCATTCTAGTGGGAAAAACTATGTGAAATTCAAAGGGTGTGATCGTAACAACAAGAAGAGTCCAAAAAAGTATGTTCCATCACAAATCAAGTACTAGAAACACCCTTTCTAAAAATAGTAAATTTTCCTACACATGCTTGCTATTTTTGGTAAGTCTTCATCAAAAGTGGCTATGGAAAGAGCAGTGTGCACTGAAAATCTCCAAAAGGATAGAATGATTATCCATATCAGAAAACAGGGAAAATGACCTCTTACTAAAAATAGTAAGTCCCCCATATGGGAATTTACTAAAAATAGTAAGCCATGTTCAAAGAATACTTTTGGCACAATGGGACATTTAGAACTTTGCCACATCAGAGATTTCCATGAATGAGGACCAACGGAATTCATCGGGCGACATCTCCTCCTCCTCTTCTCTCTCTCTTTCCTCTCCTCCTCTTCCCCTAACTTTCTCTCACTTTCAAATGTTCTAATTCTTCATTGGGGTTTGCACTTTTTGATATGCCTTTAAGTCACTTAAAAGTGACTTTAGAAACATAATGTAAATTAAGTCACCTTGCTATTATAAAAGGGACTTAAATATTTAAAGTGGAATATGAACAATCTTAAGTCATATTAAGGCATACGGAGGGTCATGAGGAAGACGATAAGTCACCTCTCACTTCTATAAATTGTAACACCATTCCCATTGCAAAGTGTTGGTGATTGATCTTGTAAAATCAAGAGTATATTGTACGTTGAGAGAACAAAGGAGATAGCCAAATTCTTCCATTCCCCTCATTCTCAAATTTCCTCTATTTCTCCACTATGTACAACTTTGATTTGAGCAATCAATACAAGAAGAAGGAGTTTCCAGCTTTCTTTGACTAAGGAGTTTCTTGATACTTTGTGATTGATAAATTCTATTTGGTCTTGTTGTTATTTATAGAGTTGTTTCTTCTCATGAATGCATGTGTTGAATTTTATAACTAGTGTGTGTACAGGAATAAGATTATCTACCTACATCATTAGTTCTCCTACCTCTTTTCTCACTCCCTTTCCCAATTTCAGAAAAGTTCCTCTCTTGTAGGTATCTGCAAGCTTTGCCATAGGGTCAGTGGAGTGTCCTTGTTAGATCCCTGGTTGAAAGGCCACCACAGAAATCCACCTTTTCATTCGCATGAATATACGGTAGCTGCACCAGTTAAGTAGAGGGACTTAGTTTCCCAGAGTGTTGGCAAGAAATTCACAAGTTTTTCCACCCAAAATGTTTTCTCACCAACACATAGGTACTTGCTAAACCGTTCAGCTGGTGACTTATTCTCCACGGGGTATTCCCATACCTTTTCCTTCGGCCCGTCTAGTACTCTAATTTCCATGAATGCTAGTGATAGTAGAACATCCCTAAATTTGATCTTCCCTCCTTTGTGCGCTTCCTTGACTATTTGTTCTACAATGTAGCATACAATATTGTAGATTGATCCTTCTGACATCTTACGTGCAATGTGTAGCGACATAGTATTTACCTATGACCACCGCTCTTGATCATTAAAATTTGTAACAAGGTGTGTTGTTTCTTACACAACTAGAAAGTTATTCAATTTGTCTATATCCATTCTGCGTGGACCTGTCAAGTACCCCAACTCTTGTCTGGTCTTTAAGATCACAACTTTATCTATGAGATCATTCTTTATGTCCTCTCCTCTGCCTTCAAACCTGTAACTGATGAGATTCTAACTCTACTTATTGCAAAGTAGAAAAATTCCTTGTGCACTCTTCTCATTAGCCACTGCTAAAGGGATCATACTTCATGAAATATGAAAGCTCATATAATTGGTAGACCCTAATTCTCTTCAAAATTTTATTACCTACATCATCATAAACTGGTATGTCATCCACCATATGCTTGTTTGTCCTCGCAGTGAGTAGGGAATTGAGCTCCTTCTTATTCTCCATGGTCCTGTGATTGTATTCACTCACTTTTCTCTTTCTGATAGGTGAATCCTATTCTTGTCCGATGATGACTCCTTCTGGAGATTTCATTTCTAAAAAATCACTTTTGGGTGCCATATCTTCTTTCGCGATGACCACCTTCTTCTTTCCTTTTGCTCCTGCTAAAGCTTCCTTCTTAGGTGCCATTTTTTTTTACCTCGCAAATGTTTCCTCTTTTTAATGATCCAACTCATGAATCAAACCCTAGCTCGATTCAATCATGCGCTAGGTGGAATTTTTTTTCCCTAACTCCTCTCTATCTCCCTGCATCACTCAAACTATTCACCACCAAGGACGCAAGCTTCTTTTCACATAGATTTTTTTGTCATGCTTGGTTTCACACCTTTCACACCTTAACTCGATCACTCGGCTCTTTGTACTTAGCTCTTTTCTCAATTTCTCTTAATCGCAACAGTAAAAATGTATTCGCATCCCATCCTTATAAATACTTCTCAAATTTTGATGCATTTATTACTCCTTCACCTACCAAATATCCTCTCATTCATTGACCAAATTCATTCATTATGTAAGGTGTATCTTCATGCCCCAGCTATAACCTTCTAGTGTGCCTTCCTACCCTATGGTCCTAGACTTCTCTTCAGCGCACAACCTTGTGCCCGAGTAACTTGTTATTTTACCTTCTTTGGGTAGTTATCATGGCCTCTGCTTACCTCACGTTATACTGTTTCTTCTTTCATCTCCATCCTTAGTCACTTCTGAGAAGCAATCTTCCTTTGAATTAAAGCACACCCATAGCAGCTTATTCCTTTATCCTTTTAATTCCCACAATATTTTACTTGGATAACTACAACCACCCCACACTAAAAGTATGTGCAGTCCTATGTGTATAAACATTATTCACATAGTAATTAGCTTCATACACACAAGTGAACTTATTACACAAGAAAAACAACTAAATTGACAAAGCATAACAATAATGACATAAATACATAATGGAAAACCTAATCTAAATGGCAATACTACCTTATTACAAACACTAAGAAGACTTATTTATAGTATGGATTCAGCCTACTCCCATTGAACTAACTGGGTAGCCATATTCCATTAAGTGCTTCTAACTGGAAAGCACCTGATTCAAGTATGTGAGTGATGACATACAGCCCCAACCAATGTACTTTGAGCTTTCTTGGATGGGGTAAGAACTTGGAGTCATAAAGAAGTACCATTTTTCCAATCTCAAGTTTCTTATCCCTTATGTTCATGTCATGCCATGCTTTCTGCCTGGCCTTTTCCTTCTTCTGACTCCATTGTGCTATGACTCATCACTCATCCAGGTGAATCATCTTCTCAATACGCTCTTCTAAATACTACTCATCAAGTAGACCTCCAACACGTGTAATACGTAGATAAGGTAACATAAATTCTATAAGAAGAACGGATTCTACGCCAAACACCAACTGAAATGGTGTGGCTTTGTTCAATCTCTTATAAGTTATTCTAGATGCCCAAAGAATAGTTGAAACTTTATCATCCCAATCCTTTCTTCCAACATCACAAAATTTTATGAAATTTTGGCTCAAAATCTTGTTTTATGGCGTGAAACCATAAAATCATCTAATAGATCCTGATTGTCTCATTCAGAAAGTGTGTACCCCTATCACTTATCAAGCTTAAAGGGCATTCATATCTTGTAAGAACATTCTCCCATAGAAACCTAGCTATTGTAGCTACTGTACAGTCCTCCGTAAGTGCTGCTTCCACCCACTGTGTGAAATAATTTGTGCAAGTAATGATATAGTGTGACCCAGGCCTACGCGCAGCTGGAAAAATAGGTCCTACAAAGTCAATGGACCATTTCTCAAATGGTTCATCACTAATAATTGGTCTCAAATACATCTCATCTCTTTGTCCTGGTTTTCCTTGGCGTTGAAAATGGTCACACGCTTTGCAATATGCCTTACAGTCTTTGTACAGTGTCTCCCACCACAATCCAATGAGTAGGATCTTCATGGCAGTTGTATCACCTGCATAGTGGACACCTGCAATACCACCATGGGTTTCTTCCATAATTTCCTTGTGCTCATGCTCTAACACACAACAACATAATATTTTATCTTTTCCTAACTTTTAGAGGTCACCACTAATTAACATAAACGGTGCCGCCCGTATAGCAAGTTGTTTCTTCTATAATGCCTTCATTCCTTCTAGTGCCATACTAGCTCGTATAAATCCGTAGAAAGAAAAAATTTCCTCTAATTCTAAGGGCACGCATTGTAACCTATATAAATATGCATCTGGCATTGTTTCTTAAATTGTCTGTGCTTCTTCTCCTGAGTGAATTATAGACAAGTGGTCTGGTCCAAAGTTACATTTCCCTAGCTTCACCATAACTGTGAATTCAAACTCTTGAAATAGGAGTACCCATCTGCATATTTACTCTTGCAAGACTGGTTTTTTTACGAAATAATTCAATACCATGTGATCTATATAAAACATAAATGGTGTTGCTAGCAAGTACTATCAAAACTTGTATAATGTATATATCATTGCCAAAGCTTTGCACTTTGTAGTTGTGTAATTCCTTTGAACAGGAGTTAGCTTCCTTTTAGCAAAAAAAAAATGGATGATCTATAATAACTTCACCAAGTTGAGCTAACACAGTGCTAATGGCCATGCCAGAAGTGTCCACATGCACACGAAATGGTTTATCACATGAGGGAAAATGTAGAATGGGCGTGGTAGTAAGTTTATCTTTTAATATCTCAAACGTGCACTGTTGCGGTTCTCCCCAATAAAATGTACCTTTTCCTTTTAGTAATTCTTCTAAGGGTGCAAAATTTTTGGCTTACCCTTTGATAAAAATTTTGATAGTAACTTGTATGACCTAAAAATCCATGCACCTCACTTTGACTGATAGGTGCTTCCAGGCCTAAAATGATTACAACCTTAGTTGGATCAACTAGCAAAAATTCCTTGCAGATGATATGTCCTAACCATATTCCAAATGGTGTAGAAAATATGCACTTCTTGATGTTCAAAGAGATACTCAATTGTCTACACCATTCAAAAATTAAGTGCAAATTATCACAATGATCTTTCACAAGTCCATATACTGCCCAATCATCTAGGTAGACCTGTAAGAAGTTGTGAATAAAGTCTTTGAATTCCTGAACAACTATGCATGAAAATATAGTAGGTGCATTTTTCAATCAAAAAGGCATCACAGTATAGGATAAAATGCCCCATTTAGTAGTAAATGTTCTCTTTTCTTGATCATCCTTAGTAATCCTAACCTGATGATACTCAGAAAACCCATATGTTAAGGAATATATTTCATGCTCTGCAACTCCCTCTAATATTTCCTCAGTAAATGGCGCAGGGAATGAGTTTGTTACACATGCAACATTTAGCTCCTTGTAGTCCACAAATATTCTAATTCATCCATCCTTATTGATACTGATCCCCATTGGACTAACCCATTCTGACTCATCAAGAGGTTTGATAATTCCATATTTCAACATTTTATCAATTTCTTCTTTTACCTTTTTCACACAAATTAGGATTCATTTTGTAAGGTCTCTTCCTCACCGGGCGTGCACCTTCTTTAAGCTTTATATTCATTTCTCCAAGTGATTTATGCACACCTTTAAGTTCATGATACCCTCGAGGGAATAAGTCCTGATAATCCCTAAGTAACTCAATGATCTTTGCTACCTCCAAGTCTGACTAGTAGTCTCTAATGATGACCTCCTTTGGCTCAGTTTCTGAAGCTATATTCACCTTCTTTGTCTTCATGGGTTTGTGATACAAACATGTATCCTTATATGCACTATCCAAGATCTTGTGCATCCATTGTGAATGTTCAATATCCAGGTTCTCAACTTCCTCTACATCCACGATGTAAACCATCTTTCCTTTCTCTTTCTCAAGGAAAGCATGTTCAAGTAGTATGGAGTCCATTTCTTCTTCCCTTTCAAAATGTGCTCTAGAATCTGCCTCACCAAATAATTCCTGAATATGCTCTTTGGATTTTGCACTATCTCCCATAGTTAAGCGCTTGATAAATTTTAATGCCTCTTCTATTGGAGGTTGGGAAGAAAAGTAGTCAAAGGTATGGATCATTCCTACAATCAATTTTTTCCATCTCCGAGTCTCTCAATGTAGTTTTGCATATACATAATAGGCATGTGCACATCCTTATAGCATAGAGTATAATCTATGCACCCAAAGTGAAGGTGGTAACGATTATTTTCCTGCTGTCCAAAGTCTCTCACACTGCTGAATGTGATGTTGAACAGGTTGATCACCATGATAAGTGCATATCTGCGTAGGTGCATTGTTCCTTACAAACCTAATAAATAAGGTGACTCCAATCTCTTCCCATGTTAAAATATTATCTCTTTGGACTACCCACCAGTGCGTTGTTGTCCTGTGTAAGGTATATACTAACATATCTCTTCTATTAATTTGATCTATCCACCATGTTTCCATGGATTTCAAAAATACAGGAAGATCTTCTACCCCTGTAAAACAAGGTACTGTGCTACCTATCAGTCGAATCGAACGAAGTCCATTTTTGTGCACAACCATGCTTTTCACCTTATGCCCTACTAGTTCATATGTTTCATGAGCCCAATTTTCATAAACAATACTTGTAGTATCACTAATAGAATGAGAATCCTCCCACTGTAGGATTCCTTCTTTTGATGGATCATTAACCTCTGAGTCCTGAGTAACGTGTACATAAATTTTGTTTAAGTCCTCCTCACTTAGAGGCTCAACATATGGCGTAGAATTCCCATCTGTTAGAGGTATCACAACTCTTTCCTCCTTATTCTCAAAGATGATATATCCCTTATTGAATCTCAAGTCAACATTAATCGAATAACACCAAGGGCATCCAAGAAAGGCTGGAAAATTGTTTGCTTCTACAAGTACTAAAACCTCAAAATCTCCAGTGGACTTGGCCCCTTGTATGGTTATAGATGCATCCTTAAAAACTCCTATGGGAGTGGCCTTAGTCCATTTTTCCATAAAAAACACATTAGATGATGGCTGTAATGGAGGCCTCCCCATTTATACCCATACATCTAGTGTAAGCACATTTACTTCCGCACATGTATCAATCAATATGTTGCTTAGTAGCCACCCATCCACAACAACATTTAGATTTATTTTGTTGTCATAGTCAATGCTATCAGGGGGAATATTTGCATGCAGAATCTGTCATCTGGTCTCAATAATTACGTGTGGAGTGTTCCCTTTTAGCCAACTTCCTAATAGTGGAATGATGTTCTCCTGGCGCAACATTTTGCACACTTCTCTCATATCATCGATATCAATTTGGACTGTCTCTAATGCTTTCTTATGCTCCTTTAAGTACTATATCTCACCCTAAAGATTCCTTAGCACTTCCATGGTATCCTGGTAAACTTCCTTCTGATGAGTAGGATTTGGGTACCTTGCATGCAAAACCTCCTCCTTTGTGATCGTAGGCTTTTAGTGTAATACCTCTCTTGCCTGCACCACTTCAGCTTGTGTAGTAATCTTCACTATCAATGCCTTAGGTCCTTCTGTTATCTTGGGCATCCACTGATGTTCTACCACACCGGATTCTAACCATCTCGGTGCCTTTTTTTTCTTACTTATGTTTCTTACTTAGATGCTCATATAAGTCTGGGAACTCTTCATAGGTATGGTTCTTTCAATAGAAAGAACATGTAACATTCTAGCAAAATTCGCGCCTATAGTGGTCAGAAGATCCACACGTATAACATGTTCCATGAGGGAACTCGTGTCATCCTCCACCACAACCTCATCCTCCATATCCACCACAATTTCCATGTCCCCTTCCATGACCTCCTTCAAAACGGCCCTCATTCCTATCATAGCATGTTTGATTATGATCCCAATCCTATTGCTAATTATTACTCTTAGAATTATCTATTACACTTGTCAGTTGTACCCGAATGTATATGGCATCTTTGATCTGACCAATCGATCGATAATTCTCAGTATCATGGGTTGTGGACATGCAAATTTTACAAAAGCTGGATACATTCTTCCTTATCGCACGTTGTAACAAAAGAAAGTGACTACTATCATGATTTAAATGAAAGATCTCACACTCCAACAGTAATTACCGTACTGTTCTGCAAGGACAACTATCCTTGGTGTGACATTCTACTTCACAATCTATACACCAAATTCCTGAGCACATTTTATGGGCTAAATTTTCTGATAGCTTCTCTAATTATTTGGCCATAGATACAATTTGTACCTCTAGGAATATACTAACACTAGTGTCAATGCTCCCAACTACCTCAGCATGCAAAGCTACCTCCAGTGCTTCACGTGGATCAGTGTATGTCTTATGTGACAGTGCGCTTCTGAATGGTGTAATCAATCCTCTAATGAACCATTGTGTATGCTTGTTGGTGTGAATATCATAAGATATATTAGAGAGAATGGTCTTAAAGTGGGCATCATATTCACGTACACTCTTGGTAGTGTTGTGCTTGATATCTTTGAGTATGTTGATACTTTTTTGCTCAAATTCTGGGATATAAAACTCCTTTCACAGAGCATCCTTCAATGCTGCATAATCCACACAAGTTTGATCAGGGTCAAAATTCCTATACCAGTTATGTGCTCATCCATGTAAGGTAGTAGTGAATTTAATTTCTTTTCACTCAGCAACCATGATCCCCTTCATGCACCATAATATTTCACACATGTGCACATGCTCAACAACATCCTCTATGCCTCTATACTCTGAAAGACAAAGGGACATATCCATATAAATATTATGTGGTTGTTGTGGTCCTTGACCACTTGATCCAGAACCTGCTATGTTTCCTCTGTCTCCAGACCCACCAGATCCACCAGAACTAGAACGAATTATACCTCATGATCCTCCACCTATAGCTGGAATAAGACATGTAGTTTTTACTCCCTTGTGTGCTGATAGTAGTACTATATTGAACCCCTACAGTCTGTGAGGTAGTTCCACTTCCAGAGGTGAACCCAACATTCTGTGTGCTCACATTCTATGCGGACGATGTGCCTAAAAACACACCTCCAAATAACATTGAAGCCATCTATCTTGCCATTGGTGTACTTTATCTCTGACTTACTCTTGCTCTCTTACTTCCCAAGTTATCTTGTTGGTTACTTGGCGTACTAAATACTGAAAAACCAAGTGCAAGGGATATGTCACCAGGTGGATTAAGATGCATGCCCACGACCAAGGTAGTCTCTACTGGAACACTTCTGTGTGAGGCCAAGGGGGGATCTCTGTCACATTTACCAAGATGGGGGAGTTCCTGATGCTCTGGCTCCACGTCTTCTACGTGATCTTCATATCCTTCACAATCCATCTCTCTCCTCAATGCCATACTTTCTGCAATGGAACACTTCTTCTCTATCTCCCTCTTGCGTGCCTCGTTATACTTAATCCACCTCTCCTCTCTCTACCTCTCTACCACTAGGTCTGTCATCTTTCACCAAACCTGTTCCTCCCCTCGTGCTTGGTGAAGTTTAGTTATCCATCAGTTTATTCTCCAGGGTTAAATTTTTCATCAAGATCTTGATCACCAGTGGAATACCTTGCAGATATACTCCTCTAAGATACCGCAAAAACTTGAATTAAGCTACCTCCGGGAAAGAATACATCAAAATTGAATATTCTAGAATATAACTGTTTAGAACACAATAAAACCACGTATCCACGACGTGAGTTTAGATCAAATCAGCATCATAAAGGGCCTGGAATTCTTCCTGTGTCCAGACAAGTGTGTGATACCTCCAATTCCACTAAGATGCATAAGCAGTAAGCCACTTGTATAGTTCTATTGGAAAGATGGCAAAAAATCTCTCATATAAGTTATCATATAGATTCTGTTCTACCCAAGTGTGTGCGTTAAACTTAGATCCACTACTGAACCATCGTGCATATTCTTCCTCCAGATCATGTATCCACTCCTCAACACTTGCTAGAGTTAACCGGTATGCCTTCATCATGAACCATCCTGAAAACAAATGAAAAAGAGGTCCAGACAATGAAACCAATGATGATTCCTAGAATTTACCAGATAACACCCTAGCCACGCTGACACATCACTCAGCCTAGACTAAGCACTCACTCGAAGCACGCAAAGGTACCAAGTCCCTCTTTAGGGTTGCTATAGTAGGATGTTAGCATGATGAAGGAATAAACATAAATATCCATAACTAATCCACTATTCTACCATGCATGCTACCTTTAGATCTATGAAAGAACAAGCTTTAAACACTAATCATGATTGAATCAATACCATGCACCACTCAATTACACACAGGAATGACACTTAGATTCAACCAATATCTTCCATTTATTAATAAAAATAGAAGATCCTTACAATAATGTCAATCTTATCAAATGTGCGCATGGATTTGATATAATAATCCAATAATGTGCGCATATCTCTATATCTCCATAAATCCATCTCTCTTCTACACTCTCTATCTATCTTCTACTATGTGCTTCACATCATATATATAGGGTGGGGACTTTCCCTTCACCACTTATCTATTCTAGAAATAGGAAACATGCTATTAATAGCCACGCACCGTTTACAGGCATAGCCACACATGCAAGTGTGTTATTTATAGATCTCTTAGAGTTAACTAAAGGAATAATCCTATTTCTAGCTCATCTCCATGCAAAATGATTTGATCTGATCGTCTAAAGATAGATAATGTGTGGCGTGCTCATCTCTACATCGTTGGTGTGTTCCACATGCCATATTCTAAAAATAGGTCTTCATGCTCAAAATCGGCTAAGTCCTGAAAAATGAACTTGCCCTCCATGCATGGGTTCTTCCTGTACCTCCACACCCTTGATCCTAGATTTATCTCCCCTGTGGAATTCTTGTATATCAAACAAAATGCTCCAAAGGCCAAGTCTTCTACTACAAAAGGGTCTAAATCTAATAAGAAGAAAGGAAAGGCCCTTGTAGCCAAAGTTGTTGCTTCATCGATGTGGATTATAGATTCTGGTGTCACACCACATGGCTTCTTTGCTTGTTGATTTCTCCAACATCAAGCCTTGTGGTATGTCCCAAATCATGATGGGTAATGACACGACAGTGTCAATTTCTGATAGTGGATCTGTAGAGATGGATGGGGGAACATTCAACCAAGTGTTTAGTGTTCCCAATCTCTCTACCAATCTCCTATCGATTTACCAAATTACTCACCTTGGTAAAGGAATGCGAGTGGAATTTAGTCCTAACTTGGTGATTATTCATGAGCTTAATGATGACACTACAGTGGTTGAGGGAAAGGTGGATCACCATTCATGGTTGTATACCTTTTCCCACTTTACTTCTGATTCTATGCCCACTGCCTTGCTCACTCATGCAAATGAGGTTAGTAAGCTATGACATGAGCATTTTGACATCTAAATTATCATTACTTAAACAATTGAGCCAAAATGAAATGGTCAACGGGTTAACACACGTCAATTTTTCTAAGGGTATTTGTGAGGGTTGTACACTTGGAAAGAATCTTGAAAAGAACTTTGACAAAGGAAAATCCTTGAGAGCTACTCGTCCCTTAGATCTTGTTCATAACGATATTTCTGGTTCATTTCCATCTCCTTCATTTACTAGAGCTCTTTATGTGCTCACCTTCATTGACGACTATTTGTGATATACTTGGCTATATTTTCTTAAGCTTAAGTCTGAAGTATTTCAACATTTTTAGGAATTTAAGGCTCTTGCTGAGAAACAAGGGGAACAGTCTATCAAGGTTCTTCAAACTGACAATGGAGGCAAATGTGTAAACAATATGTTCATGGATTTCTATACTTTTAAAGGGATCTCCTTTTAGCATACAGTTGCTTATAGCCCTTTGCATAATGGATTCATAGAAAGAAAGAACCATACTCTTAAGGAGATGACCACTTGTATGATTCACTTGAAGTCTCTTCCTCTGCAGTATTGGGATGAAGTAATGAATTTTGCTAATGAAATTCAAAACCATGTTCCACATAGGGTAGTAAGAGGGATGACACCCTTTTAATCCTGGTTTGGACGTAATCCCGATGTTGAGCACTTTCGAGTCTTCAGATCCAAGGCTATGGCTCAGATTCCCAAGGAAAAACACAAGGCATTAGAACCAAAATTCAAGCATTGTATCTTTATAGGGTATCCTAATGGCATGAAGGGGTATCGATTGCTGAATCCTACCTCTCATGAGATTTATATTGAGAGAAGTGTTAAGTTCAATGAATCTTCTTTGAATTCTACTTCTCTACCTATTGAGGCTGATTCAGATTTTGACTCATCTGATGATGATGTTGTTGAGTGTGCTCCTCTTCCTGATCCTCTCAACCATTAGACCTTTAATTCTTCCAATTCTAAAATTAGTGATGATGAGAAATATGTCCCTTCTCACTCGAGTGATGAATCTTTCGAATCTGAGCCTAATCCTCCTGGTCCCCTTTGGGATAGGAAAATTTTGCAAAGTGCTGGAGATTTAGTTGGAGATACTTCAGATATGAGTTGTACTCACTCAAATTTCATTGGACCCCACTCTTTCTTCACCTCTTCTTTTGATCCATAGTTTTTCTGAGAGGCTTCTGGTATTCCTGAGTGGGATTCTACCATGGGTGAGAAGTATTCCTCTCTTATGAAGAATGATACATGGGATCTCACCCCTCTTCCGAAAGGAAGAAAATTAGTTCGATGTAAGTGGGTGTTTCGAACAAAGTATGGAGTAGATGGAGACATCAAAATTTTTAAAGCGTGATTAGTAGCTAAGGGTTTCTACCAGATAGCTGGGGTTGATTATACTAAAAACTTTGCTCCAATTATGAAGATGACTTTTATTCTACTTACTCTTGCCATTGCCACAAGAAATACATGGATAGTCCATCAAATGGATGTTAAGAGTTCCTTCCTTCATGGTGACCTAGAGGAAGAGATCTACATGGAATAACCTTTTTTGGTTTATGTCCATGATCCCTCCATTGTTTGTAAGTTAAAGACGTCTCTTTATGGCCTTAAACAAGCCCCTCGAGCTTGGTATGCCAAGATGGAATCCTTTTTACTTACGTTAGGGTTTAATAGGTGTCACTCTAATCCAAATGTTTATATTATACAGAAAAATGAGTCCATACTCATTCTTGTTCTCTATGTTGATGACTTGTTCATCACAGGAAGCTCTTCCTCTATCATTGATTTTGTGAAGATTACCTTGACCAACAGGTTTTCCATGACTGACTTACATCTTCTTCATTACTTTCTTGGGATCAAGATTTCACAATCTAACTCGGGAATTTAGATTTCACAACCTAAGTATGCTCTTGACTTGCTTGCTCATTTTCATATGTCTGATTGCAAGTCTTCTCCTACTCCTTTTATTTTTGGGGTTAAGTAGGTTTTTGATTACTCTATTCCCTTGGTTAATGGTACCCTTTATCGACAGTTGGTGGGGAGCTTGATTTACTTGACTCATACTCGACTAGATTTATCTTATGATGTTGGGATCATGTACAGATTCATGTAAGAGACACATGAGCTACATTGGAAAGCAAGTAAGTGGATCCTTCATTATGTTCGTGGCACTTATACTGATGGAATTCACTATTATGGAGGGGGGGATATTGACTTGATTAGGTTCACAGATTTTGATTGGGCCAGTGACTTAAATCATCAGAAGTGTACATTTGGCTATAATTTCTCTCTTGGTTTAGGTCCTATTAGTTGGTCTAGCAATAAGTAGAATGCAATTGCGATATCTTCTATAGAGGTAGAATACAAAGGAACAGTTAATGCTGCCACAAAGGCTATTTGGCTATAGGGTATTCTGATAGAGTTTGGCATCCACTTTCAGAAGCCTACCATTATCTATTGTAATAACACGAGCACTATCTCAATTTGCAGAAATCCAGTTCAACATCAATGGGTGAAGCACATTGAGATCCATATGCACTTCATATGATAGCTTATTCATGATGGTATCATCGACATTCAGTACATTCATATCGATGATCAGATTGCAGATATATTCACCAAGCCCTTCACTAAAGTGAATTTTCTTCTCTTGTGGTCTCTTCTTAGGGTGAGGTCTTATGCAGATGCTCATCTTCTTCGGGATATATAGTATTTCTCTTCTTATTCTTCTTAAGAAGATTTTATTTGTATATGGGCACCTTATCAGACCTTTAGTTTCTGGGCCCCTTTGACACATCTTTCTTAGTTGTTTAGGAGTGTCTACTTGTTCTTTCTAATTCATCATAGCCGCTACCCCAACTTTGATGAAGGGGGGATGTTTGTGTGTGGGATCCTTTGTGTCTTCCAATCACATATGGATGGTCATGTACTAGGGTTAGATTTAGGGTTTTCTTGTGTGTCATGTACTAGGGTTACTCAGCACCTTATATGTACCCTTTTATTCTTGATTTATGAGTATGCAAAGACACTCCAATGTCTTTCCTCTTCGTTTAATCTCAATACCTCAATACCATCTCAATACCTCTTTGTTGAATTTTCTTACCACATCCATTCTGTTGTACTTGTGGGGTATACACTTTAGTATCGAAAGCTCTTCTTCCTTCAATGTGCTTGGAGGATTCTCCAATTTCCATTCCCACACTAGGAAAACCCAAACCTGCATAACAAGGATGATCCTCAACCTGTATTGGGTTAGATATACTTTGGTTGTTCTTACCAAGAATAATTTCATTAAATCCCATTTTATTCAAAATTTAGATCCAATACCTTTAGTATATTTTTCAAAATATAAAAAAATATCATTACCTGAATCTAAATGGGAAGAAGAATCAAAATCAGGTGGTGAAAAACTTACATTACATTCATCGATCATTGTTTCTACATCTGAAGTCAAAGGTATTTCCTTTTTTGTTCACCACTCTGTAACTTTACTAAGAGCTCATCCTTGGTTTGCAATTATGATTTCATTTGAGCATTCTCCTCTTGTAAGGAGTAATACATCGATCTCAGGAGAGATTTATCTTCTTGGATTTAGTGATTGTAAGCCTCAATCTCATCAAGCTTTTCCTTCTTATACATCTTGCCCATAGTGTACCTGTACCTATTCAATCACATTAAATCAACTGCACAAACTGAAGCAATAAAATTTTTAAATCATCCTGCTCTGATACCAAAACTTGATCCAAAAATAGTTTTTACCTCCCATGTATCTTTTTAAAAAATTTCCGGATACTCAAAATTCTTATTTGAATTGATCAATAATTGGTTATAAACTCACCTACTCATGTTTTAAAAACCCTTTGTTTTCCAATTTTCCTCTTAATCGATCAATTTTCCTTTTAACTCCACTTTCATGATTCAAGTGGATTTATTACAAAACCATTAAAAATGCTCACAAGATGATTTTTGAATGCATATAAATCTGATTTAATTCATTTGAAATTTATTTGTGCACAAATTTGTCTATTGTGGATAATGGATTCAGTTTTAACTTTAATCTAATTTTTCCAATTAATTGCTTTGCTTAATCAATTATTCATTCCCTTATTAAAATTCAAAATCTTATAATAAGAAGCAATTAAATAATCAAATAACTCCACAACTTGATAACAGAGTTCATCCAGATGGGCTACGTCTCCGAATTCACTTAATCGTGATTCGATATATTAAAAATCACCCAATGTATAATTTTTACCTTCCAAAGTGAATAATAAATTAACGTCACCTACAAAATTGAGCTGATTAAGATTTGAAAAATCCACCAAATGTCAGAAATATGTTCCCAAATCCATTCATGGATCTGCAGTATCTCCACAGTGCATTCTCTATGTAAATGAGTCATAAAAAACCCTAAAACAGAAAAACTATAGCACTCCATGGAAAAATAATGACGTCACTATAATTTTCTTGGAATTTAGAACATTTCTACAATTTACACTGAAGTATGAAACTAACTCTAAGTGCTTCAAAAATGGATTTTTCTACAAATTTATCTATACTTCCTATTGGGATTAGCACACTGGTTATACATACAATATATCAGATCTAAGCATACATGCAAATAAAAGAATATATTCTACTAGAAGAAATATACAAAACAAGAGACATAACTCAACGCTAGATTTAACGTGGTTCACCTAATGTGGGCTACGTCCACTAAGAAACAATCCAATCTATTTTTCCAAAGCTTTGACAAGATATACAATGAAGATTTACAAACTTTCACACCTCTCAAATGTACAGTACTTTCTTTCTCTCAAGCTTTTGCTTCATCACCAAGAATTCTCTCTCTCACCAAAGTTTTCAATTTCTTCTTAATTCTTGTTAATACTTACTTCTAAACCCTATCTTTCATGCTTATATAGTTGTTTATAGACTTAGGGAAATTACAATCAATAGATATACTTTAATGTTAAAAATAGATCTAATTCTCAAGAGTTAATTAAAATATCCTCGCACAGGTAACTGAGGTCGGTTTTCCCTAACTGATGTTAGTCCTAGGTGACCGATGCCGGTCCCTCCTAACCAATGACGGTTACTATGTTTTCTAGCAAGTTTTACATTACAACCTAAACTGAAGTAATTGAGCTCCACAACTCAACAATCTTCCACTTGGATATTAATTACTACACCATACATGTACATCATCATTCTTAGATCCTTTCTTCGATCTGTTTCTTCCTCTTCAAGTCTCAAACTCGAAGACCAAAAAAAGTGGAGTGTAGCTCCAACTTTTCCTTTGTTAATGGATTCATTAACATATCTGTAGGGTTCTCACTCATATGAATATTTTCCTGATTCAACTGTCCATCCTCCAACATTGTCGTATGAAGTGATACCCCAACTGAATGTGTTTCATTCTCGAATGAAATGCTGAGTTCTTTGCTAAATGAATTACACTCTGACTGTCACTAAATAGTTTACAATCACCTTGCTCCTTTCCCAACTCTTCCATGAACCTACTCATCGATATCATCTCCTTGCTAGAATTTGTAGCTGCAACATACTCTGCCTCTATAGTAAACAAAGCCACAACCTTCTATAATCTTGAAATCTAGCTAGCTGTCATCCCACCTACTGTGAAAATATATCATGTAGTGCTCCTTCTACCATCTAGATCTCCAACCATATCCAAATCAACATAGCCACATAATGAAATATCCAAACCTCTATAGCATAACTGCATGCTAGATGTTCCTTTCAAATACTTGGGTATGTATTGAATTGATTTCTAATGCTCTTTACCTAGATTGGCCATATATCTACTCACAACTCCCACTACCTGTGCAATGTCTAGTCTGGTACAAACCATAACGTACATGAGACTCCCAACTGCTGAAGTATATGGAACTCATGTCATGTATTTGACCTCCTCATGTGATGATGGACACTGATCTTTACTCAATTTGAAGTGTCTATCCATAGGTGTACTAACGGGTTTTTCATTCTACATTTTGAACCTTTCTAATACCTTGTAGATGTAATTCTCCTAAGACAAATACACTTTCTTGCTTTTCCTATCTCTATGTATTTACATACCAAGGATTCTTTTTGCAGCTCTTAAATCCTTCATAGCAAATGTGTGAGCTAGCTTTCCCTTAATCTCACCAATGTCCTGTATCTAGATCCTACAATAAGCATATCAGCCACATAAAATAACAAAATAATATAGGTCCCATTTTCAAGCTTCTTGAAATAAACACAATGGTCAGATTCACATCTCATGTAACCATTCTCATGAATAAAAATATCAAACCTCATGTACCATTTCCTTGGAGCTTGTTTGAGCCCATATAGGCTCTTTTTCAACCTACACACTAATTTATCCTTACCATTGACTTCATAGCCAAGCAACTGTTACATATAAATCTCTTCATCTTATTTCTCTGCAAATCCTTTTATTATAAGCCTTTCCTTGTATCTTTTCTATCTACCCCCTTCTTCCTTTATTATGTAAACCCACTTGTTCTGTAATGTTATCTTACCTGCTAGCAACTTAACCAAATCTCATGTCTAGTTTTGTTCTGAGGATTCCATCTCCTCATCCATGCCATGCTCCCACTAGAAGTGGGTCTTATCGTGCATTAATTCTTCAAATATCTCTGGTTCACCATTATCAGTCAATAATAAATAAAATAGAGGTGTAAACCTTTCTAGAGGTTTACTTACCCTTTATGACCTTCTCATAGGATTTTGGGGTACTGGAGGCTCAATCTGGACCTCCTGGACACTTATTTCCAAATATGTCAATGACCGACGTCAGTCACCTCTAATTGACCTTGGTTCTGATAACCGGTGTTGGTTTGGATATTTTGTAATCGATACCAGTTCTTTTGACCAATGATGGTCAAGGGTAAACTGACACCGGTTATTGTGCAACCCTGTAGGTAATACTTATAAATCTGAGAGTTCATTTTCATTCACAAACTTCTCAATTGGTTCATGCTTTGGTACCAAAATTTGATCCATGTACATTCTCTTTTCATTCCATTCAACGTCATGACTCCTAATAATTTTAGAATTCTCTAAATCCCAAAAATAGAAACCAAAATCACTAGATCCATAACCAATTAAAGTTCATCTTTTCGATTTTGCATCCAACTTTTTCCTATTTTCCCTATCAACATGCACAAAAGCTTTTGAACTAAAAAATTTAAGAAAATAAAGATCTACCTCTTTTCCAATCCAAGCTTCCTCTGGTATTCCTCCATATATTGAACTTAAAGGCCCACGGTTAATTAAATAAACTGTTGTATCAACTGCTTATACCCAAAATTGCAAAGGTAATCCCAAATGTATCCTCATACTTCTAGCATGTTCCATGATTGTCCTGTTTATTCTTTCTATAATACCATTCTCTTGTGGTGTTCTTGGAACTGCTATTTTTCTACGTATCCCATTCACTGAACAATAATCATTGAAATCCTTGCTACAATATTTACCACCATTGTCAGATCTAAGGCACTTTAACTTAGAATTTGATTCATTATCAACAAGGACTTTCTATTTTTTAAAAGTCTCAAAAACATCATATTTACGTTTAATACAATAAACCCATACCTTTCTTGTAGCATCATCAATAAAAGTAACATAATACTAGGGTCCACCGTGAGAAGCTACCTGAGCTAGTCCCCACACATATGATTGTACAAGCTCCAATTTATGCTGCTTCTTAGTTGCCCCAACTTTGAGAAATCTCACTCTTTTTTTATTTCCAAATACACAATGCTCACAGAAATCAAGATCTAAATCTTTCAAATATCATAACTTACCCTTAGCCTTTAATATTTGCATTCATATTTGACTCATATGGCCCAGCCGGTTATGCCACATGCATGCATCTGAATCTGAAGTAGATAATGCCAAAAAGGAATCAGTAATACAGGTAGATAAATATAACATTCCTACCTTCTTACCTCTTGCCACAAAAAAGCACCCTCAGTGACTTTCCAAGAGTCTCCTATAAAAGTAACCATGCAACCAGATTCACCTAGTTTCCCTGCAGAAATAAGATTCCTCATGAGGCTTGGCACATGCCTCACATCTTTCAATACCCATGTATTTCCATTCTACAATTTTAGATGAACTTCCCATTTACTAGTAATACTACAAGGTTCATCATCACCCAAATAAACATGCCCTAAATTACTTTGGACATAATTTATGAAATAACCCTTATTAGGGGCTGCATGGAAAGAAGCTCTTGAATCTAAAACCCATGATTCAATTCTATTATCTAAATAAATAATAAGAGCATCTTGCATTACCTATGATGTAGCAAGATTTCTTCTTACCTTTTTCTGGTTGTTGGTTCTCTTTGTCCTTTGACCAACAATATTTCTTTGCATGTCCTTTCTTTCCACATTTCCAACAAGTAATTCCCTTACTTATGGATTTAGCTTTGCTATCCCTTGACTTTGATTTCCCATTACTCTTCCTCTTAGATCTCTCCTTCTATCTGCCCCTTCTTTCTTCATTCAAAGCATTTCCAGCTGATGATTCCTCTGTACTCTTCCTGTGAATTTCTTCATTCAAGGTTATACTAACCACATCATCAGAATTCAAAATATTATTAGCGGATGATGTATTAATAACAACCATTACCAAGCTATCCTAACTATCAGGAAAAGAAAATAAGAATAAAAGTGCTTTCACTTCATCATCAAACAATATGTCGACTGATTTTAACTAATTTACGATAGATCAGAAATCATTCAAATGAATATATGCAAATCCACCTTCATGCATCTTAGCACTAAATAGTTTCTTCATCAAATAAAATTTATTTGAAGCACTAGGTTTTTCATATAAATTATCAAGAGATTTCATTAACCCTATCGTAGAAGTTGCTTCTGTAATATTGGAAGCCACTGATGCTCCTAGGCTCAATCTTATAGATCCCAATGCCTTTCTGTGAAGAATATGCCATTCTTCATCAGTCATCTTTGTAGGTCTAGGCTTCTCATCCAATGGTAAATTCAAATCTCTTTGATACATATAATCCTCAATCTGCATATTCCACAATTGATAATTTTGGCCGTCAAATTTCTCCACCTTGTATTTGTTTTCTTCTGGCATTGTTGTAGCTCCCACTCAATCAAAAAACCCTCTGTGATTAAATCTGTCAACACACAAAACCCTCAAACAAAACTATGATACCAGTTTTTGGGGTTAGCACACCGGTTATACATATAATATATCAAATCTAAGCATACATGTAAATAAAAGTGGATATTCTACTAAAAGAAATATACAAAACAAGAGACATAAATCAACACCATATTTAACGTGGTTCACCCAATGCGGGCTACGTCCACCATGAAACAAGCCAATCTATTTATCCAAATCTTTGACAAGATGTACAATGAAGATTTACAATCTTCCACACCTCTTAGATGTACAGTACTTTCTTTCTCTCAAGATTTTACTTCTTCACCAATAATTATCTCTCTCACCAACTTTTTCAAGTTATTAATTCTTGTTAATATTTACTTCTAAACCCTAGCCAATACATGTTGTGTTATGTGTGTGTTCTTTTTTTTTTATTTACATTATTCTAGTTTATACTTCCACTGCTGTAGATTTTGGGGAATTTTTTAGATCCTATGTGCATGATTTTGTTTGTTATTAGATCATAACACTATTCCACACTCTCAAATTCCCAAAAACTGGTATCAGAGATTCAAAAATGGCATCACTATAACTGTCTTGGAATTTAGAAAATTTCTACAATTTACACCAAAGTATGAAACTAACCCTAAGTGATTCAAAAATGGAGTTTTATACAAAATTATCTATACTTCCCTCTACACAGTTGTGGGAAAAAGTGTGTTTAAGTATAGGTGAGATCACTTTATAACTCACCAAGACCCTATGGTTCAGCAACGAGCTGGATCTTTTGCAACTAGGTAGCCTTTGGGTCGAAACTCCTCCTCCTCATTTGTTGATTTACTTTTCTATTATGGAGTTTAATCCCACATTGTCTACACATTGGGAGGTTTCATTGTATATATTGGGCTTGGCCATCCAATACACCTATGGATTCAACCACACATGCACTTTTTTTTTTGGCCACGTAAGAGGAATAGGCTATGTTAGCTCACTGATTTTGGCACTACTGGCTTGATTTGAGAACCACGTAGATTGTGGCTTGTGGTTTGTTACCACGTGCATCCGTTTATTGTGCTCATCTATTGATTGTTACACCATTTGAAGGTTTTTTTAGCATTGATCTACCACGTAGGTGGTGGGTTGATATAGTTTGATTAGCCAATGTGTTGGGCCGTGTTATCAATGTGACATGTGGATCTTCTCGGTTGGCATGCTGAGTATAAAGTGTGGAGATAAGGTCAACCGGTGGGGATTTTATCACCCCGCTGTATTATTAAGTAGCTAAGGTTGAGTATTGGTTGTGTTGCCTCCAATGCACCAAGTCACTTCATAGATCGAGTGAGTTGGACCAAATATAATACAATTAAGTCCCAATACAGTGCCCAATTAAATACCCTATAACAATAATCCCACATTCAAGATACATAAGCACAATTTGGCATATATACATATCATTATAATGATATAATGAAGATAAGAGGTCAAGGCACCGCTACACAAAAAGAGTGTGTTGACTTTGGCTGAGGGCCCCTCTGTCTGCAACCGAGTGTCGAAGACCAAAATTTTTACTTCATACCCATTGTGCCAATTTTTTTAATGTGATTCATCCACTTGGTGGATGTGCATGCATCCAAGTTAGTAGACCTACGTGTAATCCTCTTATTTTTTCCACTTAACTAAATATTTCAGTGGACAATATCTTACAAATACGAGCTTCATTTTTCGAGTTCTTTACATCGACAGAAATATCTCGAGATGCTCTTCAATTTTGTAATGGTTTAGGGATATTTAGGGATCATCTACACTAAAAATATCCTTCAGATATGTAGACACCTGTAGTTTTTTCAAAGCACTATTATTCCTAATATTACACTAACTATTCTCACTCCTCAGAAATTGACGACATACCGTAAGTTAGACCTATCTAAATCCCCTCTTACAACACTCTTTTGGTCGTATTCCTCTTATAAATCAATTAAGTAGGCTATTCTAGCCTTATTTTGACTAAACCATCTTCTCATTTGCTTTTAGACTACTTCTAATAGCTTCCTAGACTATCAATCCATTTCATTGGATTGATTAGACCTCTCACAACTCTCTCAAAACCCTAATTCCTCTCTAAACAGGATTAACTAGCCTAACCTAGTTTAACTAGTGCTAACCATGATTAACCCCTTCTAAACCTAGTCAAATATTACTTTGACTCCCTAATCAACATTTTGGCTTATCCTTTACTCCCACATGCATAAAAATTCCCCCACTTTCCCAAATGGAAAACTATAAATAGCCCACTATCTCAAGACTATTTCTAAGAACTCTCCTTCTTCCTAACATAAAGTACAACATTTTTCTTAGGGTTTGGAGCTTATTTCATTTGTTTATTAAGCTATTGCTTTTCCATTTCACCACACACACAAGCATTGAGTAAATGGGAAGAACCATTGGCCTTGAATCCATTAATGGTGAGCTCCCACTCTCATAATCACAAAATGATTGCTTAGAATCCTTAGTAGGTTCATTTTTAAAGCTTTCAAGAATAGAGGATTACTAAATATGTTAGGCTGCTTGTTTCTTTCAAGTTTAATGCATGCAAAGTGATGAATCCTTGTTTATTTCTTATCTGATGGTCCACTAAATAGTTTTTTAAGAGCCTTTGGGATTTCTTTAGAGATTATTACCCCATGTTCATGGCTTTTACAACCTTTTATTGAACATAAGATCATTTAGAGGTAAATAATAACATTTCCCTCATTTATATATCAAAAGTTATTATTTATTTTTCTCAATAAGTTTTAATAGCACAATTTAGGAAATGGGTTATGTGATTCTTATGGAGAGCCTTTCTATGTTGTAAGACCATATCACTACCCACATAGATGTGTAGAGAAACTCTTAAAAATTCATTATCAAAGAATGCAATTTTATCCATTTTTACCTCTAACTCTACTAGCTTAGCATTCATTTGGATGGATCCCAAGTGAACTCTAATTTCTACACCATTAATAACTTCCCCATCCAAATTATGGTTTTTGTAAATTGTACATTTTATCTTTTTCTTGGGGTAAACATGGTTTTCTATTGTAATATGAAATTTGTGCATCTAAACAGTAAACCAGTCAGTGGAATTAATTGCATGGGTTGGATGCATTATGCTACCATGCTAGAGAAATCTACATTACTTAGTACTTACTAATCTGTTGTTTGTATATGTTTATGTGTACAAATACTTGGATATGATATAAATTAAAAGACCGGGCTTGAGATCAGCTTGACACATTCATGTCTTTCACTCATTATATGTGCGTCTGACACTTTTATGGCTTCTAATTTCACATATTAGGTCTCTCATCCCTTACACACTTCTATTTATATAGGAACAAATTTTTGATATTATAAACCATTTATGCAATTTATGCTACCATGCTTCCTAGTTTATAACCAGATTTTCCCTTTAATTGTTAGCTAAGGTGTACATTTTTGTTTCATTTTGAGCCTGATATTGACACCCTAAGCTCAATATTTCTAAAGGGAAACTGTACTAGTGTATGGATTATTGGAGGATGAAATCAGTGAAATAAGTGACTTCTTTATCATAGCTAATGGCCTTGTAAAATAAAGACATTCCTTTTAATGTTAGTTGTAAGATAAGCGGAGCTAAACCTCCATGTCACTATTTTAATTTATAAGATACATGTTTATTAGAACATCCATGTTGATATTGTTATTCATTGAGAGAAAAGTATGCAGTTCTCTAAAACCTTCTAGCTAAGATATCATAGGATGTTTAACAATTTACATCATTTTATTTTGTAGGGAATCCATATTAACCTCCAAACACTCTTTGTTATTGTTGCTACCTATAATAGAATGTTATATAACCATGGATAAAAGCCATCAATTTATCTCAACAATGCAACATGAAGTGCATGGAAAAAATAATTCTAAGCACATACACATAAAGAGCCATGTTATGGCTTACCTCCTTTCTGAGAAAAACCTAATTTTCATTGTCAATAACCAAACATGAGAAGAGCGAAAGGGGAATGTGATGAGGACCAAAAATAGGGAGGTAACCTCTGATTATTTTAATAATATGAAATAATGCAGATTACATCCAAATTACATAAGAATGAGAAGGCTAAAATATTATAGATATTGCACAACCACATACAGACAAATTGGATGTTGTAACAATGCAACAATAACCTCACTGATGCACAATAAAACAATAAAGGTTCTAATAATATAACCAAAAATAATAATAATAAAAGTCACTAAAGTAACTACTAAACAAAATCAATAATAATATAGTTACCTATAGTAAATGCTAGATTACTAAGGTAAACTAAGTTTTACCTAATATTCCCCCCCTTAATTTTACATTTCCTCAAAGGATGAGGAGAGGAACTCTCTAAAAAACTAAAGATGCTCTAACATATGTATTCCCTTTTGCTACCAGTCTCTCTTTGTAATTTTCTATGGTCCCATCTAATTTTTACTTTGTTTTGAATATCCATCTACAACCAATGGGTTTCTTCCCTGGTGGAAGATTGAAAAGCTGTCAGGTGTTGTTTTTCATCACTGAATTATTTTCAACATCCATGAAATCTTTCCAATCTTTGAACTGTAAGGATTCCTAGATAGTAGAGTGATAAAAAAACTTAACAACTCTACTCATAAAAGTAAATTTTACCTTTTCGCGTGCTTTATTGTGATTTTGTGGTCCAGTGGTGGATTTATCCAGTTTTACATCCATTTTTTCATCTCGAATCATATTAGTATATGTTGTAATTTTCTCATGGGTCATGGTCCTGTTTGATCATCACCATTATCCCCATTATCATTGTCATTAGTGGGAAGATCTGATTATTTTGTATAATAGGTGAACTTTCTACATCTAGTGAGTTTGGAGGAGTCTCAGCTTCCTTCTTCTCAAAGAACTCAACATATTTTCTAGTGTAGAATGATTAAGTGAAATGTGGATAATATGCCTAATCTAAGTGTTATTGTAGTAGTAAATAAATGTAGAAATTAAGTACATAAATTAACCTAATAAAAATAATCAATAAAATGTGAAACCCTAGTTGTAAAGAGGGTAAGAAAAGTTGTAGTTGATTCGCAGTGGAAAATATATTGTGCCGAAGTGTTGACCAAGTGAACAAGAAGGTAGGAGTGTCACACAGAGATTGAGGAAAATACATATCTCGAGGAACAAACTGGATAAGGGACCCAAAAGGGGAAAGGGAACCTATGGGCACCATACACTAGAAATAGGCACCTGTGACTATGAAAAAGGTCAGAACTCATCCTTTTTAGGTCACAATTTTTTTTGTCCTTTGCCTTTAGTCACATAATAATTGCCGAGTTCACTGAAAAACCTACAATGAAGTATTGACCTACAAAATACTCAAATAGACATCAAATCCTAAGAAGGAAAGATACAAAATGAGGGGTAAAATTGTCCTCAACTATCACAATGGTGACCTTACAATTGAGCATTGCACTACATCTCACAACTAATGTAGTTTTATATGTGTGTATGTGTGGAATCATGCCCTAGGTAACTCTTGTGCATGTTGCACTTGATAGTGAGAAAAGTAGCTAGATATAAAGAAATGTAATAGATGTGAGCATAAAATAGAATAAAATCCCCACCTATGAAGTTTATGTAGAATAATGAAGTCTCGTTCCCTTAAATTGATGTTAGAATGGATTCTTTAATGCTCTTGAATATCCTTTAGATGCAACCTTAGGTATTGATAGATAATGCTTAGTGCTTGGTCCTTTATTCTGATCACATAACTTTATATTTACATGATTACCTTACTTAAATTTTGTAATTAACCCCCAAAAGGTTGACTTCCAAAAACATAAGATGCTCAAATGGCTAGAAAGGCCCCAAAATATGTGAGTAAAGTACAAATAGGTCAAGGGCGCCCAGAGGGGATGGCGGCACCTAACGATAGCATCTTGGCTAGGTGCTGGTGTCCTAACTCAGAGAAACTGAAGGGTCAGAGGTCAGACTAAGCAAGAAGGTGTGCAAGACCAAATTGATAGTAGAAAGAAAGAAAAGATGGACAAAGACATGGGTTAATTAGTAATTTTTTAACTTAGGAATCATATGAATAATAGTATGTAGTGAGGACTATATAACTACCCAAATTGCATGATTTTGTGTCTACAAATTCCTCTAGAACTAGACAATTAGTGCTTTTCTAGCATTTGGATCCATTAATATTTACCCAAGAGCCTCTTCACTATAACCAATGAAGATGATTTTATGTGATTTCATATCCAACTTCTTTCTATTATGCTTGGATATGTGCATGCTATATTTGCACCTGAATACTCTGAGGTGTGCAACAGATGGTTTCCAATTCGACCATGCTTCATGTGGTGTTACTCCATCAAGAGAAATTTTGGACTCTCTATTCAAAATATATGATGATGTCTTCATTGCTACTACCTAGAATGTCCTCACTAGTCCAAAAATATAGATCGTGCAATGTACCATCTCCATGATAGTACGGTGCCTTCTCTCAACAATATCATTTTTCTACAGTGTGTGTTGAGGAGGAATATGTCAAAAAATCTTGTGAGATAGTAGGTAGGATTTTAACACATTACTAGTGAATTCCCCCTCGATCTGAGTGGATAGAGTTGATATGTCGACCGGTATCATTTTATACAACCACTTTTAACTTTTTGAAGTTCTCAAAAGCATCACTTTCATTACAAAGATAAAAAATACATATTTTTCTTGAATAATCATAAACACATAACATGAATTATTAAAGTCCATAATGACTAGGTTGCATTAGAATTTAAAGATTGATATTAGCCAAATCAAGCTTACTTAGAGCTCGATAAGTACTTTTCTAGAATGAAGTTCTATGTTTTTTACCTTCTAGGAAATTAGGACACTTATATGTATCCTTTTTTAGAGATGGAAAGCTTCTCACCAAATATTGTCAATGAAGTGTATCTAGATATTTGAAACTGATGTGACCAAGTCTTCGATGCCACACCTATGCAGAGGAAGAATTCTTAGCCACTAGTTCCTGATCATCCCTATGGAAAAATTCAAGCTGGAACATATGTCCCACATTGAAGGATTTTGCAAAACAATTTGAGGCACTAGATTTATCTCAAATAAAACACACTTTCTTACTTGATTAGCTATCAAAGTTAATCCTCATATTAGGATCCAGAAGATGACTAAATAATAAAAGATTATTTGTTAATCTAGGGACATATAATACATCAGATAAGCTATAATTTCATGAAACAAGAGGTAGAGAAATGTTCCCAATACCTTTTAATATATAAGAAGAATCATCACCTAACAAAACATGGTTTTTTGAAGGTGCATCCCTCATGGTGATAAACTAGTCTTTATGCCTGATGTAGACACTAAATCATGCACCTTGAGTCATTATTTAGTCCTGGTCTCATACTACTATTCATACGGTTGTCAAGTGAAAAGAGTAATAATTAACCCATGTCTTTGGTCATTGTTGCATTGTATTATATTTCTATTTTAGATCTTGCACCCATACTTGCCCAATTTGTACTCTCATACTACATTTTTCCTATTTTTGACTGGGGCACCTAGCTAGGACTAGGGCACCTTGGTCCCCTCTGGGTGCTCTGATCCTCTTTACACTTTCCTCTCACTTTTTTGGCACTTTCTATCCATTTGATCTTCTTAAATTTTTAATGGTTAGCCTTTTCAGTGTTAGTTATGAAATTAGAGCAAGAGAACCATATAAATATAAAGTTATGTGACCATAATTACGGACTAAGAACTAAGCACTAGCTATCTCCACCTAAGGTTACATCCATCAAATGCTTATATAGCTACATTTACATCCATCTAGTTCCATCACAAAGCACACAAGGCTAGTTCATCTACAGCACACTTCATAGTATGGGATTCTATTGTTTACATGCACATATTTATTAAATTATATATCTAGTTACTTGATTCCTACTTCAAAAAGTTAAAATGACACAAGAACAACCTAGGGCACAATTACATAGACACACACACACACACACACACACACCTAGAACTACATTAGATATGAGATGTAGTGTAGCACTCAGTGATAAGTCCATCAATTTGGAAACTAAGGACAGTTTGAACCCTTCATATGCATATTTATTTTTTAGGGTTTTGATGTTTTTTATGGTATTTTGCAGGTGATTCTTTGTTGCAGGTTTATGGCAAAATCTAGAGAAGTGTAGTGAAATTCACGTGACAAGAAGGGAACACACAAGAACACTCAAGAAACCTCAGAGGAGGTTTTCTGGTCATTTCTACAGACTAGAGCTGCTAGATCTCAGACGAAGGTGACCACAAGTGCCCCTATCCCTCTTACAGCACCTCAACCTACTGAGATATCTCGGATCTACATTTTTTCAAGCTCCTAAGCGATGGTTTACTCCTCCTGTTCATCCAGTCTCCACTGCAACACTGTCCCATAGTATCTTTAAATCAACTTAGGATCTTCCAAATCTCTTTGCATAATAGGGTTTCACATTTCAGAGCTTATTTTTCTTTGGTATTATTTTAATATTTTTTTACTTAATTAATTAATTTATTTTACTAATTCCATAACATTATATTACACTAGAATATTCACATTTTAGTTTAATCATTCTGGTGAACCCAAACAATCAACCCATTTCTTCTGAATATGTCTTCTCCTTACAAAGTCATGACTCAATCATTTGATCTTTCTTTCGTGCTAACTAAAATCTCTAGTATAGTCACTACTGTTACTGATTTTTTGCAAGTTTGTACTCAACATCAACCTCACTTTATTACACCTACAGTTGATCCCTTCATCAATTTACTTAATTCTCACTATACTGATCCCCAGATAGCTCCTCCCACTTCCATTCCTCCACCTATCGCTTCCTTGGCTCCTTCAGCTCCTAATGGTTATGGTATCATTGGACAACTTAAAAAAAACCATATAAGATTTCTCTTTATGAATTATTACATAGTGCACCAAAGTATTATAATACGCTATAAGAATCCCTTCATGTCAGTCATATGGAAAGTGATAACTCTACGATGGCCTTTACATACCTCATCTAGTCTCTTAGAAATCTACCACATGCTATATCATTCATTGATGAGGATATATCACCTTTTACCAATGTGATATAATGCAAGTAGTCCCATCTAATGTTCACCAATGTATCAAATTATTACATGATGGATATGAACACACTATTTTGTTTGATCCTGAACCTTTCAAATTTTGTCGCATAGACCCCATTATGGCTACAATTATTCCTCCTAGACAATGCATCCCATACATTAGTATTGATACATATGACATTGGTCAATCTAGTGATTTACAACCTTCTTCTGCCACTCTAAGCACTCTAGCTATTTCTATTCACATTATGGAAATTAACACACCTACCATGTCTTCTTCGCTAAGAGCAACTACTCCACGTATTGATATACCTCGCACTCCTCCACCTAGTACAACTCCTAATAATAGACTCAACAAAGCTACACAACATGATGATGCTAACACAAATGACTCTAATGATGAAGTTGACCCTATCGAACTCACTGATGAAACATTAGGAAAAATAAATTTTATATATTTCAATGTAGATGAATCTTACTTCAAAGACACCTTTGTGACCGAAGGTCTAAGAAAATATAAATTCAATACCGCTCCTTCTACCAATACTATTATACTTTATTAGGGCTCTGTTAACACTTTATACATTGTTTCATCTCCCCCTGCATAGTTTGTATCCTTGCCACCTACTTTAACATGCACATTATTCATCAATAGATCCTTTTATCATAACATGTGGATCGACCGTACTTGCTCAGATAGTATTTTCATACTTGAAGGCCTAACTAGGCTTAGTTTGAAACTTAATGACATCTTCCTAGCAATTCACTCACCTCATCTTTATCATTTTTACTGTCACATTATGGCCACCTAAGGCCGTCGTGTGTTTCATTTGATGAACTTCATTTAATGTGCCCCTTACACTCCTCCATTGATGTTGGATTAATCTTGGCTTGACTATATTAGCAGTACTTTAGATATAGACCACACTTTTCTCAGATTTCCTATGCCATTTGGAATTGTTTCCATCAATAATGACTCATCTCCTACTTATTCTCATAATATTTCTCATTGGTATGTACATGAATTTCAAATAGTACCCTTCACTAATGAAGAATATGCCATGAGTGTCTACACCCTACATTGTAAAGGTTATTTATACAATCCACCTCATTCTATTTCTTATCACCTCTTAAAAGTTTCTCTGGTGGGTTTTGATCATGGAAATGATGATTTCCTAGACAATGTCACATGATTATAATCACCACCACACATTTGGGGGGCATGGAATCTATAATCCTCCCCCTCCAACATCACACAACACCTTATTCTTCTTACTTACACATATATCTTAGCATATGTATCTACATCGTCACTACCCAATGACATAGTATTATGGTTTGGTTCACACTTTAATGTTGAGGGAATTATTTACACATGAACCCCACACAATAAACTATAGACATTGCAAATATTCATACATTATATACATTGCATCTTACATTTTTTCCTACATGCATCATGCACATTCTACTCACACTACATCATAGCTACCACATATTGTAAATTTTCACACATCCTACTTGTCATCCTACATTTTACATCCTACACCTTACATGTTACATCTAGCATCTTTAGACACCTAAAATTAGCATCGCTAATTTCCTATATCATCGGTTACTAGCATCCCTTCGTTATCACATCACCATCATATCATACATTAAATCCTTATCCTAAGTCTTATTCCTCCATCATTATATTTACTCCCCATAAATGTTCTTCTACATCTGTAATATTCCATTCTACGACCTCTTAAAACCACTTAAACCACTTACAAATCAAAATCAAATATTCTAACCATACTTATATTAGTATGTTCTGGTATGTTGGCGCTATATTTTCTAATTATTTTTCTTAGCAGGATCCCATAGGTATTTTGTAACGAACTCATCCATATATTATTAGTATTTCAATAAAATTATCAATATGCCATGATACACAATTTGTTGCATATATTCTATTTGATGTTACTATAATCTTTGTTGCTAATAAATGAAATGACACTGATATATAAATCAAATAAGGGATTCCTGGGGCAGGGTGCCTACCAAAGACCTCATTTCTTAGCGATTTGGGAAAAAGCAGAAACACGTTATGACAAAAAAATCATTGCAAGTGACATACAAAACTTAATATAAGCTACGTTAAAGATGAGAAAGACCTTCAAATGTATTAAGTTACTCTTAGACTTGGAGTGTTCTTTATTCATGTGTGCTATATTTAACAAACAATATTATTTCATTTTTTTTTGTTAAAATTATTTATTGTGCTCGTGTTAGCACAAATGATCATTGAGGCGAACTACTTTCAAGAAAGTTTCATATTATTTAATGTAGATTGTTAGTTTTTGCATGTTGCGTATCTCTTTCTCAAACTTGGTAGCAATTTGTAAAATATTATTTGTAAACTTGGTACTAATTTGTAAAATATCATTTTTTTTAATGTTATCTAGATTTTTAATTTATACATGTTACATATCTTTTGCTATTTTAAAATATTAAATGCATATAAGTCTAACATATAATTCCAACACCCCTTATTTAAACTTGACTTCTTGTACTGGTGATGCCTGAATTACCTCTTAGATTCTCAAAACTCTCCTTAACTAATGGATTTGTGAAAATATATTTAACTTGAGATTTTCAAATCTACAAAACTCAAGTGTATTTCACCATTGTTGACATATTATCTTATCAAATGATATCTTGTATTAACATGCTTTCTCTTTTTGTGAAAAAAATGATCTTCGATAATGATATTGCTGAATTAATATTATCATAAAGGATCATTATTTCGTTTTCTCTTTCTTGCTTCAAGTATAACGATGACATACCTACTACATGTTCTATGTCAGTTATTAAAAGATTTATAATGGGTTGATTTTTGGAATCTCATGACATTTCCCTTGAACAAAAAATGAAAAACATATCCTAAAGTGTGTTTTTTTATCATACATGTTCCCTACAATATAATTGTCCATGCATTTAATTACCTTGAACTCATCTAATAATGTATATCGAATATTATAATCCCTTGTTTTACTTATGTATCTTATAATTATTTTTTGTGTTTGTCAATGGAAGACTTTTGAAGAATCCATGAACCTCGGAATGAGACTCACTACATATATTGTGTTAGGTCTTATGGATGTCAAATACATGAAATTACTAACTAGTATTTTTTATAATGATGGATACATATATTATTTCTAATTTCCCTTGTTCTATTTCAAACCTAATACCATGGGTGTAGGTGCTAGTGTAAAGTTCAACATCCTAAACCTATTAAAAATGTTATTTGTATACTTGGCTCAATGATTGAAAATTCAATCATTTTCTTGACTTACTTCAATGTCAAAATATTATTTCATCAGCCTAAATCTATCATCTCAAACTCTTTTCTTCAATATTGATTTAAACAACTCAAACAAAAAATTTCTTGTAAATATCAAATCATCAACACACATACATATAATCAAAATTTCAATTTGATCATTCATGTTGGTATTAATATTTTGTTTATTTATGGTTTCTCTAATCCATCACTCAATAAGTATGAGTCAATGTGAATGTACCAAGTTCTTAGCATTTTCTTAAGATTGCACATAAGTTTCTGCAATATATATACTTTTCTCTCAATGTCAAAAAAACTTATAACCTGGTTGTTGCTTGATTTGAAATTGGATCTCAGATATGCCCAATTCATGGAATTTACATTGTACACACTTGAAAAAGTCCATTTTATAAAATTAAACTATAACCTCTACATTTTGATGACATATTTGGGTTCTTCCCAATAAAATAGTCACTTTAAAAAAAATACACCCAATTTCAAGATTGTATACAAAAGTTATGACCTCTTAAAGTTAAAGGACATTTTGCTTGACATAGAAATGCCTCTGCAGTTGAAAATTTATTAACGATGAATGCACAACAATAAATTAAGAATGTTTTTTTAATAGTGACAAGCACATCTTTGAAAGTCACAGTTATGAGTTTTTCATTTGAAGTTGCACATTTGTCAATGAAGAACATATGTTTGAAAATGGTGGTTGTGTAACTTCCTCTTGTAGAAGGAGGATCCATTTTGAGTCTAAAAAAGATAAATTTAAAATGGTTGGAGACATTTCAAGTTTCGAAATTCGTTTTTGGAATTTTTGGGTGGTTTTCTAAGAAAAAAACAATCAATACAAGTTTGAGGGATATCAATTATCATCAAGAATGAGAAAAGGAGTCACAAAACGAGAATTTTCTTTCCACCAATAGAAGGTTGGAAAGTATTATTGAAATTTTTTTGTTCCTAACAAAAAGTGACATGTTCCAAGTGTTGCAAGAAGAGAAAAAATGTCTGTAAACTATTAATCAAGTCTTGTATAAGATTTAGAGAGAGATTTCATTCCATGAAGGCCATGAATATAGAAGTACGATGTACATACTATGAATTACATAGTGAAGGGGAGTGTTATTGCCTCATCTATTGGAGGTTTTTCCATCTTTGGGTCTCTACAAGGTGAATCTTTTATTGTTGTGTGCTTTCAGTTGTTTTCAACACTTATATATATATATTGTGTTGAACTTCATTTATTGTACTTTTAAACTCTAATTTTTATGCAAATTGAAATTTGTATTCATCATGTATTAAGTTTAAACACAAAGTATCTATGTTTGTGAAGCCTAGTGTGGAATATCCACCAAGATTATTGATCAAATTGGTATCAAAGTTGGTTATCCTTTTTTCCCATAAATGTTTTTCTAACACTTTTCACAGTTTTTTTCTAGTTTTTTTATTTTGTGTTGGTTTGGTGAATTTTGTTGAATTTTTATGCCAAAGAAGTAAACTATCACAGGAAGGGTGAATTGACTTTCTTACAAGAATATACCTACACCAAGAAGTGGAAGATATAAGTGAGAATCTTGACATGCTTTGATGATTATGAAACCTATACAAATGAATAATGGTTCCACAATTTGGAGAAATATGTTACAAGTATTCCTCTTTCATTGAAGAAGTTAGATAGGATGGGGTCAACCATGGAGAAACTTGCTATTGTGACAGAGTCACTAGAATAAAATGAGGAGGAAACTCCTAAATGTGAGGGTATTGAATAACCACCTCATGCCAACCAAGCTTCACCTCCATTCAAGGCTAAGAAAAACATTGAAATTTAGTTGTATGATGGAGAGGTGAATGTAGATAGGTTAGTCTATTGGCTAGCTTAGGTTGAGGCATACTTTGGTTCTTACTAAATTAATAAATGTCACAAAATCTCATTTGCAAGGTTAAAGTTATGTAAACATGAATTATATTTGCTTAAGACTTGTTGGGCCCCTAAAATATTGGCCAAGTACAAGAAGGCGTGTGGGCACGTAAGGCCTAGTTAAGAAAGGGCGCACAAGGAGAAAGCACGCAGGACAGGGTTCTAGGAGTGTTTAAAAGAGCAAGTGGCAAGCACGTAAGACAAAATAAAGGTTTCAAGACTTAAACATATTTGACACATCAGACAAAAAATGAGAAAAGCGTGACCCGACTACGCATGTGGAATGGATAAGATTCCATCTTGAGGACAGGATGGCCTAAGAAGGAATATACATTGCGATGGAAGTTTCTAGAAGGCCATCATTACAAAGAGTGGAGATCTCAGACCTAAAGAAGCATGCTCCCATGAAGGACCACCTTGGACACTTGGCAATGGATCTAAAACTCCCATGAAGGCTTGATGATGTTGAGAAGGGCTATAAATACAAGCACCCACCAGAGGAATAAGGGAGGAGCAGGAAAAAAGGTGAAGCCATGCAAGAATATTGTAAGAGCTCCGTAAGTTGGGTAGGGATCTATAGGAAAATGATGTAATAAGTGGTTGGGATTGTAAATTTTCTCTTGAGAACTGATGGATATAAATCCAGCTATGATGTATGACTTCGGTCTACACAACTATGATAATCTATAATGAATCCAATGAATATAATGAGGTTACCAAACTTGATGAATATGGTTATTAATGTTTCCGATCCATGTTTATAGCTTACAATTCTGATTCATGAATGTTTATGGAATGAATATAAATCCTTATGCATTTCCTTTCTATTTTGGTTCCTCTCTATAATCTATTAAGTATCATTCAGTCTCAGATGACATAATTTGTCTAGAAGCTGTTCTGAGTTCTATGATAAATGTATGTCTCGTTCCCACTCACTCTTTTTAAGCACCTATCATAGATGATGTTTCCCACTTAACTCACATAAAAGAGAGACTCGACACCCACGCATGCCTCAGGTGAGTTCCCAGTGCCCATTGGGTGATAGGCTAACGCGCATGGGATTCCCTTGTCCTTTGGTGGGTGTAAAAATGACTACATCTTGGTTCCGTTGCTGAGACCTCTTTTCAAAGTTGTAGTAGGAAATAACATACATCATGATCTGTGTAATGAGTGATGAAAAAACACCTAACTCTGGAATGTATTGAATCATGGTTTAAGAGCACAGAGGAAGAATTTCCTTAGAGATTCAACACTAGGCCTGAGTTTGATGCATGCAGATGGGTAGAAGAGAACCTCTACCATGAGTTGTATGAAATTTTCTTCTGTTGCTTTCCAGTAGAGTTGTATGAATGGCTCTTAGTGTATGCATCCAGATCAAAATGGTATTATAGATCGTGTGCATGGACCTAAGAGGAGTACTAGAGGTTGCAAGATGTAGATCTGATGTGGACTCATGTTGTGGATCATTGGTGGAAAGGAGTACTAGCTAGCTACATTCTGGAATATGCTATTTCTACATATTCTTTTCCGTAATTCACTAAGTTCAAGTTTCTACAGGAGCCCAGAGGATAATTTTTGCATGTTATTCCTTTGGCAATGAAGATATTGATCATTACCTTGAGTTTAGAGGCATTTCTGATGGCTGGATAAACCTTCTTGAGCGCTAGGCGAGGAAGCTAGGGTGGAGAAGATGAAAAATATTGTGATTGAGAAAGAAAGGGAGGAGATACGACTCAAGTATAGTGAAGCGCGTGAAAGGGAAATCGCTAGACAATGTGAGGTTACAAGTATGATGGATATATGGAGGAAGACACTACGGGAAAGAGCTGAGGTTCATGCAGAGCATGTGGAACCTGAGCAATCTATGCTACCCCATCTCGGAAAGCGTGGGAGAGAGACCCCTTCAGCTTCTGATTAGAGTTTGTCACGCAGAGAGAGACGAGTTGTTGGCATGCATTTGAACCCACCTAGTGACCAAACCTTGGCACTTGGTTTTACAAATCAGAGAAATGTTGATAACACAGATGGTATCACTGGGAGTGACTGATCAGCACCCAAGAGGTATAATTTCTCATTTAGGACCTCTATGGTTGCACATACAATCCTAGTTTCTGGAGGAGTTTTTGGGTAAGGAGAAAATACACAAGGTTTGGATAACGTGTTGGGGAGTGGCGCGGGGCATACATCTGGTAGTGGAACGATCTCATAGACCATTGGCGCACAGTTCAGCAGGACGTTGGGGATGCTAGGTGTGACTGCTTTAGGCCCATTATTGGCCGCAGGAGGGTCTAGAGGTGGAACTGGTGGATCAGGAGGCACAAGACCTAATGGATCCAGTGGATCTGACAGAGGAAACAATGGAGGAAACCAAGGATTTGGACCAGGAGGACAGGGGCCTTAGCCACCTCCTCAAGTACTCTTTGAAATGTCTTTACACTTGCCAGACTACCAAGGCATAGAGGATCCTACGGAGCATGTTCACAAGTGTGAATTACTATGGCGTGCGAAGGGGATCACAACCCCGGAATGGAAGGACAGTCAATTTGCAATGAAGTTGCAAGGGCACATGCATAGATGGTATAGGAAGTATGACCCCCATCAAATGGTAGTAGATTACACCACGTTGAAAAACACCTTCCTATCAGAATTCCACATCCTTGAGTTTGACAGAAGAGCATCAGCGCCCTCAAGGAGATTCAGTAGGGAATGGAAAAGAGTGCGTGGAAGTATGACGTGTGGTTTAATACTCTCCTATCAACTTTTCATATGACATTCACCCTTCACAACATGATCAATGGTTTGTTGGAGGGTTGATAACACCATTTAGAATATAATGATCTCATAAGACTTTCACAAATCCACGCGAGGTGTTATAAGCTTCTCTGCGCGCTGAAGCTGTTGGAAGCATTGATACTAGTGTTAGCCCATTACTAGAAGATCAAATCACTGCTATGGCTAAGCAGCTAGAAAAGTTATCTGTAAACTCAGCTCATGAGACCCGCATTGGAATGTGGTGTATGGATAATGAAGAAGAGGGGCATGTTAAGGATATTTTCCCCTGGAAGACAATACGTGCCGTAGGAGTAAACTGTGAGATTTGTCATGGGGACCATGATGCGAGTAGATGTCCCTTGTTGTAACACATAATTTGGAATAATGTATCTTGCTACTATAAGATATGCACCTCTACAACCCATGATACTAAGGATTGTAGGCTTATTGACCAGATCCATGAAGCCATTGATCATGGTGTGTGTCAGACCAGCCTTACAAGTAGTTCTAAGGAAGATGACTGCCATTATGAAGGACACACGAATGGAGGTGCGCATGGAAGAAATTCTCACAGAGGATTTCAGGGTCATGGAAACCATAGAGGAGGAAGAAGTGAGTTCCCGTGGGGAAAATGTTATAATTGTGGATCTACAGAGCATTATAAACGTAAATGTCCTGATCTATTACAATACTCATGGGGCAGGAAGAAGCACAAGTATGAAGAGTGTTTAAAAATCTTCGAGCATATGAACCAACATCACCAGAAAGATAAGGGCACTACTATGGTGGGCATAAAAATGGCCGATTCATAATGGATGCCAAGAGTGGCGCGTGAGTTGGAGCTAGGTCCTATATTGGTGACAACGCTTGCAGAGGCCACGCGCATCAAGGAGATATGCCTAGACTAATGACATTAGTTTCTAGAGAGGAGGTGCCACATGGAAAGTACCCAGACCCTACCCATCAAAAAGAAGTATACCAGGAGACTATGGATGTAATTCAAAGTTTACAAGGGGAGATACAATGTCTCAAGGAGAAATCAAGGCAGGTGGGGTAGTGGAAGGATAACAAGGTTCCAAGAAGTGACCTAGATGAGGTCAAAGAAGTATGTAAAATGTTAAGGCAAGAGAATATTATTCCCTTGTTGGGAGAATGGGTAAGGTAGAAGGTACCATGCATCGGAGTAGAGCACAAGAGGAAAGTTTTACATGCAAACCTTTCTCCACACAGTCTTGAATATGATGAAGAGATTACTCTAAATGCAATTGTTGATGGATGGCTCCTGAGTAATATCCTCATCGACACAGGAGTAGAAGTGAATGTTCTTACCTTAGATGCTTGGCATTAGATGGGAAGGCCCACATTGTAGCCATCTTCAAATGTGTTGTGTATGGCAAGAAAAACTAAGGCAATGCCCATTGTAGTATTAAAGGATGCAATGATTACCATTCAGGGGGTGAAGTTTACAAAAGACTTCTAAGTCTTGGCGCTCGCTGAGGTAGAAAATTTTCTAGCATTGCTTGGGCACCCATGGTGTTATAAGAATAATGCTGACATAAGGTTTAACAAAGGATATATTAGTTTCAAGAACAAGGAAGAACGGGTGGTCATCCCTTTGACAGATGGGAAGTCGGTACCCTACATAGAGCCTTTGGGAGAAGAAGTCCTTGATAGAATATACGTGCGCTCAATCAGAGATCCTAAGATAATTCACCCTACAGAATGAATTATCCAATTTGAGGATGCCTAGTCTGTGAGTGATACCACAAGCATGATGTGTGAAAATTAGGCACCCAGGACCTATGAGTTAATCAGACAACATTTAAGAGGATCGGTAACCAAGGTGATAAAGGTGCATACAGTTTGGTGCATGGGAGGAAGAAAACTATGAAGTTACTCAGGAGGGGTTAATCTATAATATTTCTTATGAGAAATGGAGGCCCACTGGAGAAATGAGAAAGAAAGGAGGAAAATGTTTAACTATAGCCTACTCGGAACTGCTGTGATGTTGGTGGGTGACACATTGGGAGAACCTCTTGGAAAGGTGAGAATTTCCTTCTCCATAAGGTTTTGCGCCCATGGCTATAAAAGACTACCATGGTAAAAAAAATGCTTCCTTCCATATCCAAGCATGTTAGACAGTCTGGATGGGGAGCACAAAAGCATTACCACCTTCATTATGGGTTCATAAGTTATACTCCACCCTACAAGGTTATGTGTACATTTGGTATATCCACTCGGAGATGCGTTGCCAAACTGGTAATTAGAAAGAATTGGTGGCTGATCTCATTCAAAGATTCAAGTATCATAGTACAAATTCATTAGTGCATAAGATGTTACAGGTAGTCAAGTGCCTTACAACAAGGGATAGTGTTATGTCAGAAGATAGAATACAAGAATTGCTAGGTGAACCTGGCCTGGAGGCATTCTTTGAGGAAGAAGAAATAGAAGAGATATAACTTGAGCATGCATGTATAGAAAAAGAAAAGGGGAAGATGGTGTATGTTATTGATGGGGAAGAGGTAGAAAGCTTGGATGTTAACCATTCTGTAGGGACGCATGAAGTCATAGATAGTGTTGATGAATGGGTGCGCGCCTACCATAAACCCTTAAATATGAAAAATGTTAACATCGGCTTAGAAGTAGAACCCAAGGAGGCAATCATTGGAGACTATTGGTCAGAGAAATAAGTCTCTAAAATCATTGATCTGTTACACAAATTCCAAGATTTGTTCCCACACAGGTACCATGAGCTTAAAGGAATCCACCATTCCTTGGGGGAGATGAGGATAAAGCTGAAGGAAGGTGTGTGCCCAATCAGGAAGAGGCCATACCGGATGAATCCCAATTTACACATAAAGGTCAAGGAGGAAATAGAAAAAATGATAGCATCAGGTATCATTGAGGATTTGGAAGAGTTAGAATGGATAAGTCCAATGGTGATTAGAATCAAGAAGGATGAGAGGATAAGGATCTGTGTTGATTACAGTAACCTGAATGCAGTACGTGTCAATGATTCTTTCCCAACCCCATTTACTGAAGAAATATTAGAGGGAGTGGCAGGATGCGAGGTCTACTCTTTCACAGATGGATTCTATTAGTGTAGGTTATTATTTATCCTTGTATTTATTTATTAGGATAATTCTTACACTTATGTTAGCCCTACACTTGTTGGGTTAGCTTGCTTAGGTGTACTAGTTGTGTGGAGTTAGTTTCTTAGTTATGTCGAGTTAGCTTACTAGTATTTTGGAGTTAACTTAACTACCAGTATCAGTTAGTGGGAGTTCTTCACCATTGATTTAGGTAGTAGTTGCACTTCCCTCCTCCTATATGTACATCTTTCTTATTGAATAATTCAATTCATTCTATTGTAATGTAAATAGCATTATGGATTATGATCGATTTCCATATATGGCATTTTAGCTCTTCTGCTTTGCAAATCTAATGTGGTGTGCTATTATCATCTGAGATCATGGCTTGGAACAATATTCTTATCATTCCTTTTAGATTCTCGAGCTATCACCAAGTAAGGATTTCAAAGGAGGACCAGAGGAAGATGACTTTTGCCACTGAGTGGGGAAGTTTTTCCTATACAGTCATTCCTTTTGGTTTGAAGAATGCTCCTTCTATGTTCTCGCGCATTGTGGTGAAAACTTTCAAGGACTTTATCCATAAATTTCTTCAAGTTTACCTGGATGATTGGACAGTATATGGGTTAGTGAAGGACCATTGTGACAACTTAAGGTTAATGTTTGAAAGGTGTTGGTAGTTGAGGATATCCCTCAACATTAAGAAATGTGTCTTTGCTACCTCATTTGGAACATTATTGGGGCACATCATATGTGGGGAGAGCTTACTAGTAGATCCCGCCAAAGTTGTAGTAATTATGGGATTGGGGAAGCCTACTAGTCAAAGCATAGTGCACGGATTCCTTGGACACAAAGGTTACTACAGAAAGTTCAAGGAATACGCCAAGATCTCCATGCCTTTAGAAAAGTTACTTAGACACAAGAGTGCCTTCCTTTGGGGAGAGGCACAATAGAAGGATTTTGACATTTTAAAGGAAAAGTTTGTCACTACGCCCATACTATGATTCCCCTCTTAGGATAATCCCTTCCATGTTCATGTTGATGCCTCAGGAACCGCCATTAGAATAGTACTTGCACAACCTAGTGAAGGGATTCTTTATCATCCTTTATGATTTCTAAGTAGGAAGTTGACACCAGCAGAGTAGAATTATACTACAATCCAGCGTGAGGCATTGTTAATGATCTAAGTGCTTCACAAGTTCAGAAATTATTTGCTGGCAATCCCTTTTATATTTTAAATTGACCATATAACATTGAAATATTTAGTGAACAAGACCATTCTTCAAGAGCACATATGTCGGTGGGTACTATAGTTCAAGGAATTCGAGTTCACGGTGGTTGCCAAACCAGGGAAAAGTAATTATGGACTTGATCATTTGTCTAGAATCAATTCAGGGGAGGACATGTAAAGCATTGAGGATACCATGCCAGATGCACAACTATTTAGGTTGCAGCGCACGCCCCCAAACTTAGAGAAGATATAACATTATTTCTTAAGACAAGTGTAGCGCCGGAAGATATAGTTTGGGTTTGGGATCCACCATGTAAAATAAATAGCTTGCATTTCTTACTCTGGGGGGGCATAAGGAGGGATTTGTGGGGGGCATAAGGAAATGTGTGGGATGAATTATTTTGGCAGGTTATTATTGGTGGATGCCCAATTCCCAATTGGGAGGCATAAGTAGCTTCCCACATAGGCCTTGCTCCTTTGGCTTGCAAGATCAAGCCTGAGTTCTGTTTTGAAATGTTTTTAAATGCAGTTGTGAACTAATTTTTGTTTTGTGTTGCATTGTGTTTCAATAAAAAAATGTGTATGTGAAAGAATGCCATGTTGTGGAAGCTAGTTGTTGCCATGGTTGAATTACACCTTTGATTGTACTTTGGTTGGGGCTCAGGGGCCAATGATGAAGGAATGATTCTGCTTTCATTGGATGTATTGGTTGGGTGGAGAGCGTTGCCTTTCCCCCTCTTTTGTTGTGATCAACTTGGAGAAAAAAATAGAAAATGAGCATGTTGCTGTCATGGAGAAAAAGAAATGTACACTTTGACAGTCCCTTCTTATGAGCAAGTTTATTGTATTCCTTCCCACTTGAAGTGGATGATTGTATAATTATTGTAATGAGAAGTTGTTTATATTGATGAGGAAAGTTTAAAAGTGAAATGTGAAATGTAAAGAGTTATATTCTCTTCTCTGTTTTGAAAAAGGAATGTGGAAGAGTGTTGTATATTTTGTAAACTGTATTTGAAACCAAATTAAAATTCTATTAATTGTATTCAAGGAATGAAAGAATGTAAAGATGTTTCTATTTTTGAAGATGATAAGCAATTACAAGTTCATATCTTATTCACATTTTTGTAATTGAAATGGGAATATCAAATGGTGATTGAATTACTATTGTGAATGGAATCCCTATTTAATTGCAAAGGAAAGAAAATACGCACGAGAGAATTAAATTACTTGTCTTCTTTTGAAATATATCGAATTGGGAAATCAATTTTTAAAAATCTCATTTGGAAATGAGTTGTTAGAAACAACTAAGTGTAATAGACTAGTTTAGAAACTATACACACATTTAAATGATAAAAGTGATATACAGACTTAAAAGAAAAAGATCACTGGTATAAACTTTATACTGGCAATTCATTTTAATAAAAATGAACAGTTCAAACCTTCACACATTAATTAACTTGGAGATGTTAAAATTTAGTATGTTGGTTCACAAATGAACTCAAATTGACAAAGAAATCTCAAGAAAACAACTTAACCATTGCTAATTTGAAAACGATCCCTCCAATAGTCATTTTCTGTCACTTGTTGGAAAAATACAATTTTGAATCAATTGAACAAATTAACTTTCTGAAAACACTCTAAACCCTTCATAGATCAATACTCCATGTCTGTTTGAGATGTTTAGTGAAGGAGGAAACCAAATTTAATCAAATTGATAAGTTGAAAATTGTCAGTTTGCCAATTAAAATATTGTAGATCGTTTTGTGAAATTGACCCTTTAAAACTTATCAAAAAGTAAAATTTATGCTTCCTGTGCAAAGAGGGCATCGAGAGCTTTCCAAAAAATTCTCATTTGCCCAAAAATGATTTTTCTAGCTCAAGTTATGGAACTTTGAAGTTTTTGTGGCTTGGTGGGAGAATTTGGGAAAATTTTACCTGGCGGGCCCACAACCCAAAAAATTCCTGTCATTTTGGCCTTAGAAAAGTTTTTAGAAAAATTTTGGTTTGGGAATTTTTTTCCATTTTCCTGTGCCGGCCCGTAGCCAATCAGAGGGTGCCACATGTCCTCTTGGAGCTACGGCAGAGGCGTGCCTTCCTTTCAACCCTTAAACCTTTTGAAATCTTTGGGAAAAAAATTTCACGTTAGCCCCGTCGGCCCGCAGCTAATGAGAATGTGCCACGTGGCACCTTGGGGTGGCAGCGGGGAGGGAAGACCCCTTGTCTTTTTCAGTTTTTGGCCTTTGGAAATTTTTGAAAGTCTCCCCTACGGCTCTGTTTTTCTACCTCACCTTGGAATTTTATTCTTCTATGGGTGTATGGACCTGCGCATCCCTTTTTCCTTTTTGTTCTCCCTTTGGAAAAATTCGGCAATCTTCTCCGCTACTCCGCCAACCCCTCACCCTTTTCCCACTTTGCGTCGGAACTCGACACATGTCCACCAGGGACCCGCGGAGGTGCAGAATAAATTTTTTCTTTATACCCGCGTGATGGAAAAATTCCCCAAGCCACCCCATGACCCACCAACCCATTGAAGGTGCTTTCCCCACCTCTTGACACGTGTCTCCCTAGGGGAAAATTTGACCTAAAAACTCCGCCCGCTCATATCTTGAGTTCTGTAAGGAGTTAGGAGGACTTCTTTATATCACCGGAAAGGTGAGAAAATTTCCTATCCATTGGGAATGGTTTAGGGAAATTTTGGAAGTGCTAAGTATGAGAGAAATCTAGTTAAAACTCTAAGCATGTTAGAGAGTGGGTATGGGGGTAAATTACTCCCTGAACCTAACTGAAACTTCTAGCCCTAAGTTTTGGACCTTGTGACCTCTATGAATTGTTAATAAAAGAGAAGTTTGTTCTTGTGGATTTGAATTGTTCCAGAATCTGTTAGTGGTAGTTGTTACCTAACAACCTGGTTGTAGACACTCCTAATCAAGTTCTGGGAGTGGGTAAGTGAGACCTTACTCTGTTGATTTTAAATATGTATTCCTTTCTCACTGCAATTAAACCCTACTCTTGTCTTGATCTTGTGGAATTAAATACCTTGGGTATTTAATTGTTTTGGGTCCCTTAACCCTAATATTTCTAATAAGGAAATATTTAGCTAAAATGTCAATGTAATCAGTAATTAAATTAATCCCTAGGGAGATTTGAGCTAGGTGTGGACTTATTGCTCTTGTTGCTTTTTAATGTGGAATTAGTAATTATTATAATGGGAAAAGTTATCAGTTGAATTTAACTGTCTTTGAGACTTTGGTCGTTAACTCCTAATAAAAAAAAATTATTCCATAATTTTCTAACTAAACCTAGGTTGTTCATGGTTCTCAAGTGGGTTGTTTTAACCGGGCATCACACTTGGTATCAGAGCAGTGGTTCAAAATCTTGGGCCATTGGGCACACTAGAAAACTTAAGACATGAACTATAAACCTAGCACACTTTTGAATCTAAGAAAACAAACTTGTTTGAAAAAAAAAGAAATAAGTATGAAGAAATATTACATTACTCTGTTCATTTGAATTGCCATAATTAAAATGATAATAAAATAATAATAAGTTGTTTGAGTTGTTGTGCTTACTTAGTGACATTTTTTCTAAACCCGGGTGTAACTAAGAATGTCAGATTAAATTGATTTTGTGAACTTCTAGTATAATGGAAACTTGGTTCCCCTTTGAAAATGTGTTGTTTTACAAGTCCTAAAACTTGATTTAATTGTATGATGCATTAAGCCCTTTGTTGAGACCCTTCCTTATTGGAGTTGTTGGAATGATGAGTTGTATGATGTGATCCTTGTGGTTGGATAGTAGTGGTTGTGTTCTGGGTCAGGAAGAGCTAATTAGAAGTTGTTTAGAGCTTCCTTCCTTGAGTGGTTAAGAAAGAGGGTCTGGTTGTCAGTTTTCCATGTTGTTACCCATATGAGAGGGTGGACACTAAGTCTGGGTGTCGTCTAGGACCCAATCCTGTGTATGTGTTCTTGGAACTAACCTCGAGGCAGAGTACCCCTATTGGTGGCCATGAAAGGCTGCAGAGTGAATGTGGTGTTAAATTTTGTGTTTTACATTCATAATCTTGTGTATTTTATCAAGGACCAACATCTTATTTTATGATTGGATTGAAGAATCTCTGAGGATCTTTTATTTAATTATAATTCTTGCAAGAATTTTCAAACTTTGCAATGTGGCTACTTAGCCACTTTTATTGATTACCGATATTTCTTGGACTTTATTTGATTGATGACTCGGAGCTCATGATGTTGTTGGCTACTTGGCTAAATGTTACGTGGTTTCCTTCTTGCATGTTGTTGAGCTGGTTCTATGCTTCATGTATGGTGACAATTTTCATATGGGGGTACACCCTGGGTGTCTTGAATGTCCTTTTAGGTGCTTAAAGTCATGCCTTGGTTATGGATGCATGGAACCTTGAGTGTGTCTAAGGTCTTAGAGTGACCCTTTTTGTTGCTTGACCTTGCTAGAAAGAAAGTTTGTTGTGTAGTGTGGTCTAGAGGGCAGTTTGACAGCGGTAGTGGTGATTCTATTTCAATCTGGTAAGAGCTTGACCCTCGTCGGAGTAGAAGTGTTTATTTATGGGCTTTTAGATTTTATTAGGATTAGATTGCCTTTGGTTGACTGTAAATGTTACTGGAAAAGTGTTTGTTTTGATAGTGACTTTTCATCGATGGCATGTTAAATTGTATCTTGGGTTCCTGGTTGCATCATAGAAAGTTTTGACTTGTGGAATGTATGCATCTTGGTAATTATGGATAGATTTAAGCCTTTCAGGCAGTGTGTTTATTTAAGTGTACTTGTTTTACTCTCTTGACTTATAAATAAGTTTACCCTTACCTTAAATTTCCTTTACTATGAATAACATTCTATGACCTATTAATCTTTGGGTTACTTGGAAACACTTATGGATGCTTTGGGTCTTTTGGACCTTTCTCTTAGAGATGTTAGTTTGGTAGATCTTAATAGTTAATCTCGATGGTGCTTATATTGTACTTCCTCTTTAAAAAAAAAAAAACTATAACTCTTGGCTGTTAAGTTCATGATTTGGTAAATTATTTGGTTGCCCCATTGCATTTGATGCCTTTTAGTGTGGATGTGGTTCCTTGGAGTATAGTTGCATTGTCATCTGGTTGCTTGGCTGGTGGTATCTTGTGGGGACATGAGTATTGATTGGAAAACCTTCTTTGGTTATTAGGAGAGTAAAATGTTACCATCCTAAACAAACAATTTTTTTTTTGTTAAACCTTAATAGATTCGTAAAAGTAAGATTATACCTCTTTAATGAGCCTTCCTTGAAAATTTCTTATGAAACTTGTGGAGACCCACTAAGAATGTTTAATGATGCTTGAAATTATTTGGTGAATTTTTGAAATCTTGGTGTGATTCATGTTGGTTCATTGTTTCCTAGTTCTTACGGAAAAATTAATAATGTGTTTTCTATGTTGAATGTCTCTTGTTCCTTTAGAATCAAAATGTGGTGTGTTGATTTGTATCTCCTTCCCATAAAAGTAATTTTGTGATGTGTTTGAACCATCATTCTCATCAAAAGTTGATTGATAAGATGACTCAACCAAAACACCATAAAACTATAATTAAGGAGATTTGACCTTGGAACTTAACTGGAGCATAGAAAAAGGGAAGTGATCCTTGTTATACCCTTGGTAGATTAATAGAAGAAATAAAAACCATGTAGATGAATAAAAGAGAAATCTTGTCCATCCACCTTCCTTGCAAGTAAACTAAATGCTCTCTGCCTATACAGAATGGTGAGACATCATGCCCACCTTAGTGGTGCTCTTTATAACGTAAACTGATGATGTCATAATAGAAGGAAGTTTGTAACTAAGGAAGCATGAAAGGAATGTTATTATCAAGCAAAAGCTATAAATTTTGACTTAATAAGTTGATTTATAAAATGGGTAAAATTTATGTGTATTGAGTGCAATATATAGTTGAACTTGTAGTTTTGTCGCCTACCTGAAATTGTGAAACACCCGGTGGATAGTAATGTGTTCTAGTTGCTTATTACTTCTTGTCCATGGATGTATGTGCCTTTCTTGTGGGAGTTTTGGGTCATCACACCCTTATCGTCCCATAGCTCGATGGATGTGAGTTGTGGTCCTTTTGGATTGAGACTTATCTATTGTTTGAGAAGCAACCTCCGTGCGTGCTGTCTTGTCCTTGGAAACCTAAGTTGTAATTTTAAGGCAACATATGTTAAGGATATAAGATAATTTGGGAAGTCTTCTTTTCTTCATATTTTCTTGGGTCACCTTGTTGTTGTAGCCCTTTTTCCCATTAGGATGGAAAGTGCAAGATGATGTTATTCACCCTTGGATTTGATTGGACCCCGTGTTACTTGCTCTTCTCCCTAGCAACCTTGAATGGTCCTTGGTTTCCTTGTGCTCTCTTTATGGTTATTCCCAACTTGAGTAGGAAATAAGATAGTCCCATTGTGCTTTAATGTTTGGTGCTTGAATTGATATGGTAGTTGCTAGGGGATATATATATATATATATATATATATATATATATATATATATTGCTATATGGTTGACTTCTTTAGATTTGGTTGGTATGGTGTGTTCGATTCTTAAAACAAAAGTGTAAAAATCAGACTATAGGAAAACCTTGTGGTCTTGACTTCGCTTGCATTACCATGAAAAGTTAATTGTGCCCTCTCGAGTTATAGAAGTGCTTTCCTTGAATAGTTCCTTGATTGTAAATGTTTTGCTGATTTAGGTGTCCTTGTTGATTAACCTCATCTTGTGTGATCTCAATTTGTGGGACCTTGTGTAGACTTGTTTCTCGTGCAAAATTGGTCATAGTTGATTTTGCTAGCCTTGTATGGACAACGAACCTTGAAATCATGGCTTAAACGTGTAGAAACCTTAAATTTTATTAATGTGGTATGTGTATCAGTGGGAAACTGTGTGGTCATCTCAAGTTTATGGAAATTTTCCCTATAATTCCCTTCCTTGGTGGTTACTCTTGATGATCTTTTGGGAACTCTTCTTGTTATATTGTTATGTGTTGTATCTTGTTTGATAGCGTAAAGTTACTCCTTAGATTCTTATGTTCGTAGCCTTGCATGCTGAAAGTTTAGAACTCATCCCTTGCAATCTCCCTTCTTCTGCTGAATTATATTGGACCAAACTAGAGTTCTGTAGACCCACACTTGTTGAAGAAAAGCAATTCCAAAAAGGGCATGATCCTTTCTCTATTGCATTGTTTCCACATCGGTTCTTGTGACTTCCAGGAGGAAGTCGAGTCTAAGGGGAGGGGGATGTAGTGCCCACTTTCCTTCGACACTTTTATTCTGATCATGATACTGTAGACTCTATGATGGACATCCTTATAGTTTGGATTTAGTATGGTGTTAGATGTCAGATCCTGGATTATTGTTGAATCTGATTATATATGATGCATGGTGATTATTAGAGACACTCATATGTGGATGATGATATACTATTGACATGGATGTTTAATGGAAGTTATTTGGACATGTGATTTTGGATATTATGAGTAGATCTAGAAAATGAATATTTTATGATGCTGATATAGTTGTGGATTAAAAATGCAAATGATGTAGTTGTTGCTTCGATGTTGTTGTGATTCATTTATATAGTTGGTTTTGTGATTTATTTTATATCACGTTGGATGTTCTGATATGGCCACGAGGCTGAAGGAGGTATTTGTGTTTTGCAGGTTTAAAATATCACAACAAACATCGGGGGATTGGAGACCAACCACAATAGAATTCTAGGTGAATTCGACAAGGTCACCATGGCAACTTGTTTTATTGCAGTGTGTGTTGTATTTAGTTAGGGGATCCCATGGGGGGATTTCCTTATATGTGACCATGGGTTTGTGTATTTTATTAATGTGTTTCTTTTATTTATTGTTGTATGTATTTTATTTGTAATGTGTTCTCTTCTTTTAATAAATTAATTGTGATAGATTAATGTGAGGAGATCATATGTTTAAAATTTAAATAAATTAAATTGGGATATGGGAAAGTAATTATTAGAGTTGTTGGCTGTTGTATTTAATTTGTAAGTGATGTGTAAGTTGTGTAAGAGCTTGTGTAAGGCTGTTTTTGGAGTAAGAAATACTCCACCTCCATGGAAATTCGAATTTGTCCTTGGGGGCAGTTTTTGGAGGCTTGTGGGACAAGTAAAACTTGTCCCATGCCTCTAAATTTAATTCACCAACCATACTAATGGTTGGAGATGTGATTTTTGACTTGTATAATGAATTTTATTCATCATGTTGCTTGTTTTGGATTGCACTCTCTTACATTTCATTTAATTTGATGTCCCTTGAGGTGTGGGCTCTTTTGAGTGTGCAAGTAACTTGTCATTTTTCACCCACCTCTTTATTGAGCCTTGGAGTTTGGAGTTTTGTCTTTTGTGTTTGAATGTGAGGATGTTTGATGTGGCATCCTACATGGATCCACATCATCCTCTTCTTTCCCTCTTCTATATAATTCAAACTCTCTTCTTGTTTTGGGTTGTTGAATATTTTTGCATGCTTCCTTGGGGGCAGATTTTCTTGTGGGAGCTCTACTTTGATTTTTGAAGAAAGTTGCTTGGTTGTTGAAGCTTTTCATGCTTGGGCACATTAATTTTTTGGGAGCTCTGTTGTTTGGAGAATTCGAAGATTACTGTTTGGAGACAAAATAACCATGGAAAGGTAGGAATTTAACTCTCTTTTATTTATGTTATTTTCTTGTTGTGTTGTGTGGAAAATGCATGTTTGTTTTATTTATTGGCTGGTTGGGTAGACTGCCTTAGGGAAGGTGTAGGAGAAGGTTATGGGGAATCCATGTGGGAGGGGGCATAAGGAAATGCCATGGGCATCATATTTTTGTGGAGGGATTTTGGGTTTGGGATCCACCATGGAAAATAAATAGCTTGCATTTCTTACTTTGTGGGGGGGGGGGGGCATAAGGAAATCTGTGGGGGGGCATAAGGAGGGATTTGTGGGGGGCATAAGGAAATGTGTGGGATGAATTATTTTGGCGGGTTGTTATTGGTGGATGCCCAATTCCCAATTGGGAGGCATAAGTAGCTTCCCCCATAGGCCTTGCTCCTTTGGCTTGCAAGATCAAGCCTGAGTTCTATTTTGAAATGTTTTTAAATGCAGTTGTGAACTACTATTTGTTTTGTGTTGCATTGTGTTTCAAAAAAAGAAATGTGTATGTGAAAGAATGTTGTGTTGTGGAAGCCAGTTGTTGCCATGGTTGAATTACACCTTTGATTGTACTTTGGTTGGGGCTCGGGGGCCAATGATGAAGGAAGGATTCTCCTTTCATTGGATGTCTTGGTTGGGTGGAGAGTTTTCCTTTCCCCCTCTTTTGTTGTGATCAACTTGGAGAAAAAAAATAAAATGAGCATGTTGCTGTCCTGGAGCAAAAGAAATGTACAGTTTGACAGTCCCTTCTTGTGAGCAAGTTTATTGTATTCCTTCCCACTTTGAAGTGGATGATTTGTATAATTATTGTAATGAGAAGTTGCTTGTATTGATGAGGAAAGTTTGAAAGTGAAATGTGAAATGTAAAGAGTTATATTCTCTTCTCTGTTTTGAAAAAGGAATGTGGAAGAGTGTTGTATATTTTGTAAACTGTATTTGAAACCAAATGAAAATTCTGTTAATTGTATTCAAGGAATGAAAGAATGTAAAGATGTTTCTCTTTTTGAAGTCAATAAGGAATTGCAAGTTCATCTCTTATTCACATTGTTGTAATTGAAATGGGAATATCAAATGGTGATTGAATTACTATTGTGAATGGAATCTTTGTTTAATTGCAAAGGAAAGAAAATATGCATGAGAGAATTATATTGCTTGTCTTCTTTTGAAATATATCAAATTGGGAAATCAGGTTTTAAAAATCTCATTTTGAAATGAGTTGTTAGAAACAACTAAGTGCAATAGACTAGTTTAGAAACTATACACACATTTAAATGATAAAATTGATATACATACTTAAAAGAAAAAGATCATTGTTATAAACTTTATACTGGCAATTCATTTTAATAAAAATGAACAGTTTGAACCTGCACACATTAATTAACTTGGAGATGTTAAAATTTAGTATGCTGGTTCAAAAATGAACCCAAATTGACAAAGAAATCTCAAGAAAACAACTTAACCATTGCTAATTTGGAAACGATCCCTTCAATAGTCATTTTCTGTCACTTGTTGGAAAATAACAATTTTGAACCAATTGAACAAATTAAACCTTGAAAACACTCTAAACCCTCCCTAGATCAATACTCCATGTCTGTTTGACATGTTGAGTGAAGGAGGAAACCAAATTTAATCAAATTGAAAAGTTAAAATTGCCAGTTTGCCTTTAAAAGCCTGCAGATTGTTTTGTAAATTGACCCTTTAAAACTTATCAAAAAGTAAAATTTATGCTTCCTGTGCAAAGAGGGCATCGAGAGCTTTCCAAAAAGTCTTTGTTTTCCCAAAACTAAGCTTTCTAGATCAAGTTATGGAACTTTGAAATTTTTGTGCCTTGGCGGGAGAATTTGGGAAAAATTTTCCAAAAAAAAGCGGGCCTGCAATCCAAAAATTTCCCGTCATTTTGGCCTTAGAAAAAATTTTGGTTCGGGAAATTTTTTCCATTTTCCTCCGTTGGCCCGTAGCTAATCAGAGGGCACCACATGTCCTCTTAGAGCTACGACAGAGGCGCGGATTCCTTTCAACCCTTAGACCTTTTGAAAATTTTGGGGAAAAAAATTCACGTTAGCCCCCTTGGCCCGCAGCTAATGAGAATGTGCCACGTGGCACCTTGGGGGTGGCAGCAGGGAGGGCGGACCCGTTGTCTTTTTTAGTTTTTGGCCTTTGGAAATTGTGAAAGTTTCCCTCGCGGCTCCATTTTTCCAATGATGTGCCTTGGAATTTTCTTCTTCCGCAGGTGCATGGACCCGCGCATCCCTTTTCCCTTTTTGTTCTCCCTTCGGCAAAATTCAGCAATCTTCTCCACCACTCTGCAAACCCCTCACCCCCTTTCCCGCTTTGTGCCAAAACTCGACATGTGTCCACCAGGGACCCATGGAGGTGCGGAATAACTTTTTCCTTTGTGCCCGCATGATGGAAAAAAATTCCCCAAGCCACCCCGTGACCTGCCAACCCATTGAAGGTGCTTTCCCCACCTCTTGACACGTGTCCCCCTAGGGGAAAATTTGACCTAAAAACTCCGCCCACTCATATCTTGAGTTCTGTAAGGAGTTAGGAGGACTTCTTTATATCACCGGAAAGGTGAGAAAATTTCCTATCCATTGGGAATGGTTTAGGGAAATTTTGGAAGTGCTAAGTATGAGAGAAATCTAGTTGAAACTCTGAGCATGTTAGAGAGTGGGTATGGGGGTAAATTACTCCCTGAACCTAACTGAAACTTCTAGCCCTAAGTTTTGGACCTTGTGACCTCTGTGAATTGTTAATAAAAGAGAAGTTTGTTCTTGTGGATTTGAGTTGTTCTGGAATCTATTAGTGGTAGTTGTTGCCTAGCAACCTAGTTGTAGACACTCCTAATCAAGTTCTGGGAGTGGGTAAGTGAGACCTTACTCTGTTGATTTTAAATATGTATTCCTTTCTCACTGTAATTAAACCCTACTCTTGTCTTGATCTTGTGGAATTAAATACCTTGGGTATTTAATTGTTTTGGGTCCCTTAACCCTAATATTTCTAATCAGGAAATATTTAGCTAAAATGTCAATGTAATCAGTAATTAAATTAATCCCTAGGGAGATTTGAGCTAGGTGTGGACTTATTGCTCTTGTTGCTTTTTAATGTGGAATTAGTAATTATTATAATGGGAAAAGTTATCAATTGAATTTAACTGTCTTTGAGACTTTGGTCGTTAACTCCTAATAAAAAAAATTATTCCATAATTTTCTAACTAAACCTAGGTTGTTCATGGTTCTCAAGTGGGTTGTTTTAACCAGGCATCACATAATAGAAGAGGCAAACGAAGGTAGTGCAGGTGGGCACTATGTAGATAACACCACCGCACACAAGATATTGATGGCTGGATTATGGTGGGAGACCCTATATCAAGATTACAAGGAATATTACAAGGTGTGTGACCTTTGTCAGTGGATTGACAAACCAGGGTGAAGAAATGAAATGCCTTTGCACCTTATTCCCAGTGTCGAGCCATTCAAAAAGTGGGCTATAAACTTCGTAGGCCCTATTGCACCAGCCACGCATAGGACTAGGTCATGTTATATAATCACTTGCATGGATTAATTGATAAGGTGGGTAGAAGTAACATCTACTAAGGATTGTACAACAGCTACTGCAACAAGGTTTTGGTGGGAAAACATTATTAGAAGGTATGGGTGCCCTTTGATTTTGACTAGTGATAAGGGTACACATTTCTTAAATGAGATAGTAAGGATTCTATTAGTGGAATTCATGTTGGCTCATCACAAGAATATCCCTTACCATCCACAAGAAAATGGAACCACGGTGGCATTTAACAAAATACTAAGTCATACCCTAACAAATTTTTTTGACGTTGGTAGAAAATATTGGGATGACAAAGTATCATCCATTCTTTGGGCATATAGGAAAACCTATAAGAGGTTAAATAAGGCCACACCATTTCAATTAGTGTTTGGCGTGGAGGTTGTCATACCAGTTGAATTCATATTACCTTCTTTGCGTATAATGCGCGCAAGAGGATTAGCCAATGAACAAGCATTGGAAGAAATAATTGCTAAGTTAATGCAATTGGATGAAATATGATCACTTTCCAGGTGGAGCCAAAAGACCAGAAAAGTAAAACAAAAGGCATGGCATGATCGTCACATTAAGAAAAAAAAGTTTGAGGTTGGGTAGTTGGTGCTACTATATGATTCCAAGTTTCTGTGCCATCCTGGGAAGTTAAAATTCCATTGGTTGGGTCCCTACATCATCTCGTACATCCTTGATTTAGGTGTGTGCCAGTTACAAGCACTGGATGGGACGAGATTTCCAGGACACTTCAATGGGAGTAGGCTGAAGCCCTACTATAAATAAGTCTTCTTGGTGTTTGTAATAAGGCAGTATTGCCAGATAGGTTAGGACTTCCTTTAATGCATTTTTCTTTTCTTGTGTTTCCCTTCTCGTTGTTGTTTTATGTTACGCCTTGGGCACTGGTAACCTTGTTACTTTTTAAAGGTTATGAATGTGCAGAGGACCGCACATCATTTTAGTGTGGGGTGGAATGATGTGAAAGAAAGTGCAAGGTGTGAAGTACCAGGAAGGATTGCGTTGGAAAGCCCGGTTGAATGACCATGTGAAAGGAAGTGCATGGATGGCCCTATGAAAAAAGGGTGAACAAGGAGGGTGGGTGTCAAGATAAGACTACATCTTGGTTCCACATACAAGGGAGGAAGAATTACCTTTGGTGCTGGTAATGTGCACATAAGAGTCTTCTGTTAGATAGATTGTTTGTGTGCCAGAAGGTTGTAGGATTGTCCACAAAAAGGTTGGGCGCGTGAGTTGGGGCGCTAGAGTAGCTTAGTGGAAAAATCCATAGTAAGTGTTGAAGTATGGTGGTAGGTGAAGTGGCATTTAATGCTAAAAATAACGAAAATATATAAATAGAAGGTTGGCCACTTCATTATGGACATTGCGAATATGAAAAAATAAATCTCTTGCAGACTAGGGTTTCCATAGTTGATCTGTGTGGAGAAAAGTTTGAGGAATTAAGGCGTGAGTGACTAGATTTGATCTGCAAACTAGAAGGAAAGAGGTTCACAAGCGTAGAAGATCTTTTGTGGAGAAGCTCTATCTTGTGAACAAGGTTATTCCAGTTAGGGTATTGTAGCTAGGGCACGGGATGAAAAGGGTTTCTTCACAAGTTTGAGGTCTGAGATTGGAGAGGGTAGAAAAGCAGAGCAAGTAAGAGAAGTTGAAGTGCTAAGATAACCTAAACCATGACACCTAAGAAACCAACTATATCACCTAAGAATCCAAAGGGCAAGGGAAAGGGAAATCAACTAGAAACCCTCGTAAGCATGAATGAAGAATGGTATATAGAGATGCAGTACCCAAATGGGGTTTTTCTTGGGAAAGAATGGGAGTTCCACTTAAGAAACATGATGGTGAGTGATTACAATCATCGCATGAACACAATAGAAAAGGAATTGGCAATGGAGTTGGTGCGCCTGAAAAACAAGAGGACACCAGAGGGTTTACCTATCTATAACGATGAGGTAAAAGTAAAATTAGAGAAGGCGGGATTATTGCAACTCTATGAATTCCCTTATTTTGGAAAACCTGAGTGCCTCCATCAATGGCTAATGTTGCGCATACATGAGGACAAATTTTACTTTGCAGGGTGTAAGATGCACATAACTCCTCAGTTGATTTCAAAATTCACAGGCCTCATCTGTGAAGAAGAAAGTATAGATGACGATCTGAGCGACAAGGAAGCCATCAAAGCAACCATCACCACATATGATTATAAGAATAAGTCACGATACTTTGATATCACAGAAATCCAAGACCCTGCTATGAGAATGGATGCACACCTGGTGATAAAACTAAATGACCAAGAAAGGTGGACACAGGTAAATAAGGCCTAGTTAAATGTGTGCAAGAAAATATCAGAAGACACCATCTACAATTTGTATGCCTTCATCGTAGATGAAATTATCAGTAGCGTGTAGGAAGGAGATAAAATACTCTTTGGAAATGTCCTCTTGACAATTATGTTTACAGAAATCGTGGTGCCAGATGCCGTAGATAAGTTTGTTTGGGAATATCTAGAGGAAGACCCTTCACTTGCAAAAAGATTTACAAAGTACACTTGCGATAGCATGATGGCTGCTCACAAGGAACGCCTAGAAAAATGGTATAAGTGCTTATGGGATGCATTTGGGGTAGAGTGGAGAGATCCCAGAGCAGCTACCAACGCCCATTGATGGAGAAGATGAATTTTTGGTGTAACATAATTTCTACATTGGCAGATTTAGATTGACAGATGAAAACATGGGCCCCTGGTGCAAGCTTCCCTTCTCCTTCATCGCTCAATATTTTCAAGCAGGGGTAAACATGTTTAAAGATGCCAAAATACTAAGGTTCAACCTTAGTGAGGTAGATAAAGACCACAGGGAGCTACGTAGGAAGCTCGTTTACCCCAAGAAGCGCGCATACATGGAGAGGTATGTCTCCCACGAAGTTCAAATGATAAATCCCTGACTTTTCCAATAACAGGAGAGACTGTGGCAAGGGTATATCTACGCATAAGACCAAATTTTGCAAAGTTTGCATACCTAGAATGTGATGTCTCCATTCCTGAAGACCCCATGGTAAGAAAGAAGCCCGTGCCGAAAAAGAAAGGAAAATAAGAGGTACAAGGGAAGAAGGCACCAAGTGTCCAAAGTACGCCACAAGTGGGCTTCCCAGGGATGAGTGCTAGAACTAGTACTTACACACGCAGGAAGAGGTCCCCAGTCAGAGAGGAGGCACTAGAACAAGAAAATCCTATCACAAAGGAGAAATCACTAGAGAAGGAAGAAGAAAGAATAAAATCTCCTATACTGGAATCCCCAGTTAGGAAGAAACATAAGGTGATAGAGGAGGCTGATTCAGAGGACACAGAGAGCTTGGAGGCCTATAGAGGTGAGAGGGATGATGACAAAGAAAATGAACCTGAAGGAGCCCAGGAACCACCAGTGTTTGATGCGCATGATTAAGAGGAAGAGGGAAGAGAAGAGGAAAATGAGTTTCTCTTCGTGTGGAGAAAGGGTATCCAGGAGGAGGAAGGTGCCCAAGATAAGGGAGGAAGCAAAGAAGTGAGTACAAAAAATTAGACTCCAAGCCTCACGCAGGAGCAGATAAACAAGGTGGTAGAAAAAGAAGTAGCGAAAATCATTAAAGCCTTGGTAGAAGAAGAGTTAGAGTGCAGCACTGATTTAGTAATGAATGAAGATAAGGAAGAAAGTGTGGGAAAAGATTACTGAAGCACAGGAGGAGGCCCCAATTTGACGGTATTTATTCCTAAGGGAATGTGCAAAGGAGGAAGGTGCATGGGGATCCAGAGACCAATAATGGACTATATTGATGATCCAAACAAAGTGTTGTACGTTTGTTTCCAAAACATAGTACCAATAGAGAAAATCTTGGCTATGAAGTCATTTTTTGAGGAAGGTGCATACCCTCGGATGAGGAAAATGATTTCTTGGGAAATTAAGTCCCACATCGATGAGCCGAAATTCGAGGTAAGCCAAGGGGAAATAATGAAGGTTCCTGAGTCAAAATAAGACAACCCCTTGGTGATCACTCAATAGATATTAGACAAACATGTTTGTAATGTACTGAACAAGGTCTCGGTTAAACTAGAAGCTAGGTTATTTGGGAGGAACGAGAGGGTAAAATTCCTAGAGGTAGAGTTGGAGAAGAAGGAAGAAGAGCTCAAAGAAAGGACCAAGGAATTAAAGTGGGAGGAACTAATTAGCGCACAACTAAGGCATGAGTTGAAAGGAGAGAAGGAAAGGGTGCACGAGGTTTGCAAGAAAGGATAGATGATCATAGATGCCATTTTCTTGAAGCATCCAGATCTAAAGCCACCTGCGCATAAGTATGGATCCACCTTAGAGTGTTTAGAGGAAGTGACCCACATCCTCACAATGGAAAGGTGACCACTGGCCTTAGAGTCTGCGGAGGAGGAATCAACGTCCAAAGAAAAGGAGGATAAGATGAAGGTTGTGGAAATTGTTACCGATTACAGGAAAGTCCTCGTAGATGTGAAAGTTTTCGCCCAAGCCATTGAGGCCATTTATGACAATTGCACTAATAGAGATAGAGTAGTGATCATTCTGGTCACCTCCCATGAAACGAAGCTCAAGGAGTTCCAGGAGAAAAACAAGGGGAATAAAGTGGAACGTGATAAGATTTTAACCAAAGTTGAGAAGAAATAAGAGGCTATTGAGACCTTGCGGGGCTCATTCAAGAACCGTTTGAAGGAGTTGTATCCCCAGATAACTCGAAGGATGGACCCACTTGAAGACTTGGGAAAACAATTGGAGGAGATTGTGGAAATGATGAATACCAAAGGAGAGGGGCTATGATTTGAAGAGGTGAGTGCCCTAGTTGGCGATAATTTTCAGTGGGTGCAGAGCAAGGTTGATACCTAGAATAAGCTAGAGGTAGAGCTAATAAAATATTTCCCTATCCTCTTACAAAAGTGATCATAGTTCCCCCATTCTTTCTTTCTTCCCCAAAGTTTTTCATTCCCTTTTTCCCAAACCATTTAAAGGTAGTCATTATTTATTCATTAATAAGGTGTTCCCATGGGTGGAGAACAGACATAGTGTGGGGTGATGTTGGGCCCCTAAAATATTTGCCAAGTACAAGAAGGCACGTGGGCATGCAAGGCCTAGTTAAGAAAGGGTGCGCAAGGAGAAAACATGCAAGACAGGTTTCTAGGAGGGTTTAACAGAGCAAGTGTTGCACACGCAATACAGAACAAAGGTTTTAGGACTTAGCCATATTTGACACATCTGGAAAAACATGAGAAAAGTGTGACCCGAACGCGCATGCAGAATGGATAAGGTGCTAGCCTGGTGATAGGTTGGCCTAAGAAGGAATGTACCCTACGATGGAAGTTTCTAGAAGGCCATCACTAAAAAGAGTGGAGAGCTCAGACCTGAAGAAGCATGCTCCCATAAAGGACCACCTTGGACACTTGGAAATAGATCTACAACTCCCGTGAAGGCTTAATGATGTTGAGAAGGGCTATAAATACAAACACCCACCAGAGGAAAAAGGGAGGAGCAAGAAATAAAGGTGAAGCCATGTAGGAATACCGTAAGAGCTCCATAATTTGGGTAGGGATCTATAGGAAAAGGAAGTAATAAGGGGTTGGGATTGTAAATTTTCTCTTGAGAACTGATGGATATAAATCCAGCTATGATGTATGACTTCGGTCTGCACAACTGTGATAATCTATAATGAATCCAATGAATATAATGAGGTTACCAAACTTGATGAATATGGTTATTAATGTTTTTGATCCATGTTTATAGCTTATAGTTCTGATTAATGAATGTTTATGGAATGAATATAAATACTTATGCATTTCCTTTTTGTTTTGATTCCTCTCTATAATATGTTAAGTACCATTTGGTCTGGGATGACTACATTTTTCTAGAAGCCATTTTGAGTTCTATGAAAAATGTATGTCGTATTCCCACTCACTCTTTTTAAGCTCCTATCATATATGATGTTTCCCACTTAACTCACATAAAATAGAGACTCGGCACCCATGCGTGCCTCAGGTGAGTGCCCACCACCCACTGGGTGATAGGCCGGCGCGCATGGGATTCCCTTGTTCTTTGGTGGGTATAAAAATGACTACAAGAGTTATGGTAATTAGTTGGTTATGAAGAAACTACCACTCTTTAGTATCTGGGATAAATTTAGAGTTATGATAAAGAAAAAAATCTATCTCATTTTCTATAAAGAGGATAGATTGATTGTTTGGAAATATATTTGTGAAAAACAAGGAAAAAGTGTGAAGGATTATACCAATGTTTTTCAAAAGATGATGGTGCAAATATTTGAATACAACTATGATTATGACATCTTTATGAATTATATTAGGGGATTACATAGTCACTCTAGGAGGTTGATGTTGCTAGCTAAGCCCAAGGATCTTGATGAGACTTGTTCTCAAGATCATTATATTGAGATGGATGAAGACAATGGTTCATCTCCCTCTTAAGATGATGATAAGGAATGTGACATTTAATGCTAATTATATTATAAAAAATAATGTTTAATAAACTGTGGGCATTGTGATGTGGATGGTCATATAGAGAAGACTTGTGGGAAGTTGCATATAGAGTTACATCCTTTTAGGAACAAGAGGAATTTATGACCTCAAGTCTATTAAAAGAGTATGGGGGCAACGAGGATGGAGAAGATAAAAAAATTTTCACTTCTCTTTAAGGGAATGTATGTTTGGGTAGTTTCAATGATAAGGCTAATCCACAAAAAGACTATCTTTATTATTTTTTCCATATTAATATTCACATTATGAAGACAAACGTTGGTGCTCTTTTTTATTCATGTTCTCTAGAAAATTTAATTTTTAGAGAGATGGTAGTGTAAACAATAAAATTTGGTAATTTACACTTTGGAAACCATTTATTTGACTATGCACTCTTGCAATGATAAACACAACTTCTCTAGTCCTGCTTAACAATTTACAAGGTCCATTGTTTAGATATTGTATCCTTGTACCTAACATGTTGAAAAATCCTAAGAATAAAATGCAAAAAATTATAGAGATACATCTATGTACTAGCTCTAAATTTCATTTGGCACATTCCTTCTCTTGGCTAGGACTTTACAGTTTAGTCAAGGCCATAACATATGATGTGGACCTCTCTGTAAAGTCTTGGAACAACATGTCTTCCAACTACAATGTCAAATTGAAATATTTTTTTAAGTCTTGTAATTTATCTGGGTCATGTTTAGGAAAATCATCTATGAAACCCTATATAAGAAAGTATACACTACCTCATTTGTTATCATGGAACTCCTATGGAAATAAGCTAGAGAACTAACTTGAAACACTTGCAAAAGGAACCCAAAAATCCCAAAATCTTATAATTGCACATCTACAATCATGTTAGGGAAGAACCCACATCAGGTCTAAAACAAAAAAATATGTAAAGGAAGCCATATATTCTATCTACAAGAATTTAAACATCCTCTCTCCAAGTATTTTAGCAACTGTAAAAGAAACTATCAAATCTGATTAATCTATCTAGATATCACATGCTAGGTGGAGAATAACATATGGTTTGAGGCCTCTTCAGAGTATTGACAACATTAGTGATGCACAAGGGTGCCCAATACCCTTTTAATGTTTGTTTTGTAGGAATCTTCATCCATATCTAGTATTTGAGATGATGATCAATACATTCAAAAAGATTCACTACATGCACAAAAACTAGGTTTGACAAGAACATACAAATCAAGAAGGTGAGTAACCCAAATATAATAGTAGCTAATTCAAAACAATTCTAATACCATATAGAAACTCCTAAACCGTATGGTACAGTCTTTACTGTGTCATAAATCCCTGAAATTGAAAGATTCACAGTTCCAATCTAGGTTTTGAAGGTTTCTTAGGTTTAATTCCCCCTTTTTTATTGCCCAATCCCAAATATTTCTAAAAATTAGATGCAAAAAGTTGTGTGCCCTCATATTTATTTTAGTGCTTTTGATTATATGTTAGATTAAGTGGTATATGTAATTTTTTATTTTTTAATTTGATTTGTAAATCTAAATTACTTTCTTGTACTATCACATTTTTATTATATTTGTAAATCAACTCTAATCTAGTCATAAAATGAATTAATTTGACTTATAAATTATATTTAGGGTTAAACATTTTGGTGAACCTAATTTTTATCGAACCCTTAACCTAATCTAGGATTCATTCCTTGTGTATTAGGTCTACTGGTCTCTAAACCCTAATTGTCTTACATTACATATGTATATATATATATATATATATATATATATATTATCTTCATATCCATAACTTATTTACATCTATCATATACCCTAAATATGAGTTTCCCAAATTCCCCTAGGGTTTCATGGTTAGTTCTACACTTAGGGTACATTTCTAGAGCTCCTAATTTCCCAATCACTTTTGTTTCATATGTTGAGAATAATGCTTCTATTTTCAAATTAATTTGAGCTTAATTTTAAATTTTACAAATTTAACAAATACCTATTTTTTATTTTCCCTAATTTTATCACACTTTCTGGAAATTCAAAATTACAAATTTTAGTAGTTAGGGAATAATTGGAAAAAGATACAATTTTGGAAAAATCCCTTAGAGGTTTTTATTTTGGAAAATGGGGTTACAAAAAAACCTCCTTTTTCTTTGTGAAATTAGAATTATATTTTGAGATGTTGTCATTTTATTCATTTAATGACAGTCTCATTGTGCTCAAAATTACTTTTAGGTCTTATCTTTTAATGAGTTTTTGCCTATGGTGTATGATTCTAATTTTAGGTCTTGTTAGAGCTCAAAATTTCAACCTACCCCAGGTTACATACAACCTAGGATTTTGAGGCAACATGGGAGTGTCTCTAAGTTGTTAGACTCAAACTAAGACAAACCTACAGAGAAGGCCATCTTCCTCTACCTATACCTAATTCTAAACTACTCCTAATAAATGAAGTTCAACTACCCTAACACTCGTCTACAGTTCCAAGTGACTAGGGAGAGAGGGAGATGCATGAAAATAAAATACTAAACCAAGGGAGGTGATAACATCAAGAACAAGGGTGGAGATATTCCTAGCGAGAAAAAATAGAAAGAGAACAAAGTATGAGAGGGCAGACAGAGGTGCCATAGTCCAAAACAACATTCAAATCTCCATTCTCATGGAGCACAATGAATTTGAGTCCTGGAAGGAGAACAGAGTATGCACAAAATACCTGTAGGGGCAGTAGAAGGCAAGAAATCCAATAAAACTTGAGCTAGGGTAGGATAAACCACAAAACAAAAATATTATTGCTTAAAAGTATGCACAATCCATTACAAAGCAAATACAAGGAAATAATTCTTTGCAGAATGCAAAAATTTGAGGCCTGAAACTCACAAGTTCTGAAACAATTTTGATAGAGTTCCTTTACAATTTAGAAAATTCCCCCTAAAAAATGAGGGAGGCAATTACATTATATAGAAAATTTTCCTCACTTGCCATGCATTAATTCCCTGACAAGTAGTTGATCTACATGAACTATTGCCATTAATTTTCATCTCGTAACTAATGTTTCTGTGGTTTTCTAGTAGCATGCATGTTTCACTCTCAGATGATAACACTTCATTCCCAATTGAACGGTAACATATAATTATTGATGTTGACCGGGAGAAAGTTTTTCTCCTATTGGTCGGTTGCATTTCATTATATTTTTCTCTTGCTATCAACTGGTTGCATAAATACAATCAGACGTTAGCACACTCCACTGCTACCAGTATCCTGCATTACCATGAATCAAACCTTTCCTTTTCTGCTACCGGACGGTAGCAAAAAATATGTTGTTGGATGGTAGCATCTGTATAACTTCTATTTCCACACTTGATGTCAATAGATAGGTCCTCATTATTACCTTTGTGCTACCATCCAGTAGCACCCAAAATGCTATCGACTTATATCATTAAAAATGCTACCGAAACACTCAAACTTTTTGACACCACCGTCTGTACCACTACCACCCAGTAGCACATAAAATCCTATCAGTTGGTAGCATCTTATGATGCTATTGATGGATTTTTACTATCACTTTCTTATGTCAATCCTCACCTTACTATTGAAACCAGATGTTAAATTTGACAGTTGTCCACACTTCATGTGCATATAGTCCAACTTTTGAATGAGTTATCTGAATGTGCAAGGGTGTGAAAATTTGGGATAACGGTTTGGTGACCTCTAAGGGACATCTTCCTACTAGATGAAGAGACTGACTACCTCAAAGCATCCATTGGGCATGGAGTCAATATGAAAACTAAAACTAATATGATATTGAAAGTTTCACCCATGAATTTATTTGGAGTAATGCATGAATATTACTCTGATTTGAAACTACATGAGATTAAAACTGATTTTTTCATCAAAAAGGAATTTCCTAAAATTGGAAAGTACAACAACAACAAAGGCACAAATATGTACAAAAATTGAAAATCATACAAATCCCAAATGGAATATGTAGAGTGTGTAAAAGAACTTATCTAAAAACATACCTAAACAATAAAAAAAACAATGTCCTACAAGCACTTAGAGGAATTAAAATTCTAACTAATATGTACAATGATGCTACAAGCTATCCTAATGAGAATGCTTAAGATAAATCCCATTGAATGGGATTGGTAGTGCATAACCATCAAGATCAGTACACTCAAAATACTTTACTTCTTTGCAAGAAGTAATGGTATATAGACCACTCCAAATTGCATCAAACTTGGAGCACCTCAATGGTTTGGATTTGACAACATCCCACTTCAAGACCAAATCACCAACCATGAATCTCTAAAATCTGGCCTTTTTAACAAACCATTACTTGGTGGATTCTTGATGCTCCTCTAACTTAATCATTGTAAAATTTCTTAGTTTTCACGTTTAACGAACTTTGTAATTCTGATTTCTCTCTCATTTTCCCCTTCAAACTCCAACTGTTGGGACAACTCATGTGAAGGCAACTCTAATGACAAAGGTAACCTTGCTTCCTTATCATAAACTAGCTTATACAGTGAAGATCTAATTCCCTTTTTCATTGCAATCCTATTAGCCCAAAGAACATTCCTAACCTTGGTATGCCATTGCCTTTGTTCCTTTTCATAATTCTAATTAGGTTCTTGGTAGTAGATTCTACTAATTCATTTCCTTGAGGGTAATAATTGGAATAAGTTTTCAAATAAACACCAAACCTTGTGACAATCTCCTCAAGGAAGTCAAGAATGACTTATTCAATTACTTCCTTCAATGTCACAACCTTGATCCACCTATTGAAATACTTTATAGCTATTAGGACCCATTTGTGGTCAGCACTTGACAGAGGATTGATCATTCCAATAAAATCAATGCCCCATTGAGAAAAATGTCGATCTACTTGAATTGGATGCAATGGAAGAGCTACAAATCTTTTATTTCTGGTGAAGAAACCACAATCCTTACATTTTATGACCCATTTATGCCAATCAGCAAATAATGTGGGCCAAAAATATCCTACCTTTAGTATTTTCATTACTGTAGCTTTGGATGAGAAATGACCACCAGATAGGTCAATGTACGCACCCAAAATTGCAAGTGCTACATTGTCGAAAAATGGTTACAAAAGTACCCAATGATTATTCATGTTTTTTTAGAAGGTATTCGAGTTCCTAAACCCATTCACAGTGTATATTTGTAGCCTAGACATCCTTACTTAGCTTTTCCATGCTTTCTTCCAGCTTCTCACTCATTTGTGTGCATGTTTTGGCCTTAGTGTCAGACCCACCTCCCATGTAGGGTGACAGTCCTGGGACTACCTCCCAGAGAAAAGCGGTGATCCTAGGACCACCTCCTTGGCTTGGGTGGTGATCTGAGGACCACCTCCTTGCGTAAGGCGGTGGTCTTGAACACTTTTTGCTGAATCCTTCATGCGTAATTTTAACACACGTGATTTTACTTAACTTAACTTTTAGGGTGCATTTTTGAACCAAATTACCTAAAAATAGTCTTGATGGCTTAGTTTTCCTTCCCTCTTATAATTTTTAAATAGATTTAATTAGTTTGAACTACCTCTTCTTGCCTTGTGCATGAAGGCACATCCCAACCCAAATATTATATATTTCATACTTGCATTCAAGAAAATGGCCTGAGATTTTTATGTGTGTTCTGCATAACATTGCTGCCATAATCCTGCTAGGAATTGCATAGCCAAGCTCAGATCTCTTATGCTATCTCTTTTCTACTTTCATTGCAACCAAACTACCTTCAAGTTGTCATTTCTCAAGTGCCTTCTCCTACTGCCGCCTTTGCATTCCCAATCCCTTGGATTCATATGGACACACAGAGAAAGAAATGACAAACTGAGGGGGCACATTATTGCACAACTAGATTTACCTCTTTTCTATGAATTCTAGGTTGTATTTTTTGTTTGATTTCCTTCATTCCTGCAATTTATCATTTTTACATCATATCAAATAGAGTAGAAATCAATTTCCTTTCATTTACAAGTAATTAGTTGATATCCAAGAGGGTTTAAATCATTAATAGTAGCTCTCGGTGACAGATCTTCTTCTTCCCATCCATGTGGATCTGAAGGAGAGAATATCTATAGGAGGTTTTCTACATATCATAGATCATTTGAAAAAGTTCTTGTTTTAAGTTACTTTTAATTTCAATACACTCAGTACATGTGAATAACCACACCAAGTTATCTCACTTATTTAGTTTTAGTGTAGAAATATTTTAATTATTTAGAATAGAAGAAAATTATTATTTGTAATTGCAATATTTCAATTTTGTGATTTATTTAGATTAGTTTCCCTTTCAGCAGTAACATAGATTTTTAGTTTCATCTTAGTCAATTTGGACACTTCAAACTAGTTTAGCACTTAGATTCAGTTAGGAAAACAAACCATAGGGGATTTACGCTACCCATTCATAGCCTCTAAATCTCCTCTTTGCCAACTCAACTACCAAGAGATCAAACTACCATATCTTAATCACTGATCCTCCTATAGTTATCTACACACATTCAACATCAACTACTATGGAAATACCTTAGGGGGTCAAGTGCAGTTGAAGGTTGCATGTTAATTTTCATTAATACAGCCACCATCAAATTCTACTAAAACTTTCTCCGCTTGTTCTCCTTCAATACACCTGTGCAAGATTCCATATTTATTTCTTTTGAATAAAATGCCATCCACCAAAACATAGGGAATGGATTGCATCCTTAAATGTTTCTTTTTTATTTTTCATAAACTAAGGGGGTATGCACCTGTAGATAGAAAAGTGATCATATCACTCATCCAACTATGACCATTGGTTGCATGTTCTTAATTTTTTTGAATTTCTCTTTAATGTGAAGGTTTTTCATTCATAAAGGATGTTTCTTTATCATCTTGAGAATCCAAATAAAGTTTCTCACATAACCCTCTCCCTCTTATCAGTTTTGTGGCCTTGATAGTCACATCATATTCCATTATCTTTGTTACCCATCCAACTCTTTTCTCATTAATATATTCCCTCATAATTAAATCTCTCACACTAGAATGTGAGACCAAAACCTTGATGTTATTGGAGGACGACATAATTTTGAACTTTTATAGAGCTCTCATAATGGAAAATACCTGTTTTTGAATATGACTATGTTTTAATTCATATTCCTTCAGTTTTGACTCAAGAAATCCACTAGTTGATCCATACCTTCATCATTTTTCTATGTCAAAAAAACAACTATACTAGCATCAACTCCATATGCATACAAAATGAAATCCTTACCATAGTTGGTATTAACACGTGTAGGAGTCTGAGAAATTTCTTGCTTGATTTTAGCAAAAATTTCCTTTCCTTCCACTATCCATTTGAAATCTGCATCCTTTTCTAGCATCAAAGTGATGGGCTTGACTAACCCTAAAAAATTAGGAATAAATCTCCTCACAAAATTAATCTTTTCAAGAAAATACTGAAAGGATATTTAAAGAGTAGACAATGAGAGAGAGAGAGGATGGCTGAAATTTTGTCTGAGTCAGTAACAATGCCATATTTTAAAACAATATGTCCACAAATATTTTCTGTAGGGAATGCAAAATTACACTTTTTGGGGTTAAGGGAAACCCCAAACTCTCTACATCTCTAAAATATCTTTTCAAAGTGATTGATGTGATCCTTACTTTGCTTTGAGAAGATAGTAATATCATTCAAGTACACAAGGATGAACTCATTAATGTAACATTTGAAAGTAATATCCATTTCTCTCTGAAATATGGCACCTGCATTTGACAAACCAAAAAGCATCTTTTGATAGGCATATGTAATCCACTTGGTAGCAAATGCAGTCTTTAATTGATATTATTGCCTAATACTGATTTGATTAAAACCTGAATACCCATCCAACATGGAAAACCTTTCATCCCCTACAACATTTTGCAAATTCTGTTCCATAGAAAGGGTACCGGTCCTTTAGGGAAGCCTTATTCAAATCACAGAAATCAACACAAAGTCTAATTTCCCCATTCTTCTTTCTGATCGAGACAAGATTTTCCACCCATGTAGAGTACTTGATTGGAAATATTATTTTTTGTTCAATGAGTTTGGAACACTCATTCCTCATGAGGGGCTCTATTTTAGGATTGACCAACCTTCACTTCTGCCTAATTATCTTGACACTGGGATCAAGATCTATTGAATGTTTCACAATATCTGGATAAAATCCCCTAAGATCTTCATAATCCCAAGAAATTACATCAATGGTTTTTTGACACAAAAAAATGAAATCTAGTTTCACCGTTTCTTCACATACCTTTCCCAACAAAACCTCCTTTCCTTGTGGAATGGTTACTAGTTGATAGTACTCCTTTTCTGCTAGAATGTTCCTTTCATCCCCTTTGAAATAATCATCCAGGCCAAAAATATGCTCTAGTGTGACTAGTATCTTTGGCAACTTGTTCGTTTTAAGCTAAATAATATGATCAATGTAAATTCCCTCCAAATTAGATTGTATATTCGAAAAAAATTGAGCCTTATTTTGGATGAACTGAATTTTTTTTTCATCATTATCAAAAACTTACCAACTGGTTACATTATTTGGAATGGATGGCATGACCACCATCTTAATGTGGTACAAATTCCCCTAAATCAAATCCTCGGTAGGTGATAATTATGTTCCAAGGGATGTCATGATCTACCTCTTTATTTATCTTCCTAGGAACCACCTGCAGATCAAGAGCATCAAAGCTCTCCAACAAGTCCCAAGATCTATACTTATAAGCTTTCAACAACTTATTCCTTAAGAAAAATATCCCTTGCACCTGATAAATTACCAATTTTTGTGTCTCGAAAAATCTGCAACATTTTTATCTTCTTCTTCTCTGCAATCAACAGACCATGGATCAATGCCTCATATTGTACCATCTTATTGGAACACACAAACTGCAACCTGTGAGAAAAAAAAACTTCTCATTCATAGGAGAAATAATCACAACACCTTCCCCAACTCCATTTTTTCTTCTTGAACCGTCAAATAAAATTTTCCATACTCCAAAATTTTCTTTTTCTTCTTTAAGCATTCTAGGAAGTTTAATTTTTTCCTCAAGGACACAGTAAGTACCAAGACTAGTCTCAAAGGATTCAATCTTCTTCAACATAGGGATCAAATTTATTATCTCTCTTAGCCCATTCATCTAACAATAGATTAGACATAGTGATATATTTGGATAAGATTTAATTCTAAAAATAATAAAACAAGACACCACAAATAATAGGAAAATAATATACTTGAAATTTTATTCATACAAGATTACAATTACATTGATGGAGAATACATTTTATAATGTTTTAGCTCCTAAAAAGGTGGATTCAAACTTCATCTTCAGTCCTATCTCCTAGTATCTCTCTCATCCCTCGTTTTTCTCTATCAATCCCCCAGATATCTCACACATAATTATCTACGTGCGTTGTGCATTACAACTATTTGTACACTCATGTATTGTTTAAATATTAAATAATAATTATATTCTAATACACTAATGTTCACACTATGAACATGATTTTCCTAACATTCACCCCCTTAGTGTGAACATGGGTGAGTCATGTCTAGTACCTGCTCATGTTCTACAATCTGATGGTTTTCAAAGAGTACCATCAACTCCAACAGGTTTTCTAGTGGAACCATTAACCACTTTGTATGTGATTTTTGAAGAGATTCACAAACTCCCAAATAGATTTTCTAGTGGACCATCAACCACTTTCATAGCAGCGTAAATGTTTCCTCATCCACATTTTACAAAAGAGAACAAAATATAGGAAAATATGTTCCTAACTATGAACAATAATTATTCATCTGTTCTTATTTACTACCACACATGCTAAAAGCAAATAGACAACTAAAAATGAAGTCACCATAGAAAAATGTGGCCCCATCTTTCTTGAGTGACGAGAGGCGTTGATCACCCTCCTTCCTCCATTGCCTCCTACTTCCATCTATGATGTTATTTAGTTATCAAACGTAGCTTTTAGGCTCATTACATAATTTTTCTAGGTGTCGGATTCAACTGATAATGCACCCCCTCGCTATGGACGTTGCATGTAAGTGAAACTACGTCTAATTTTTCAAAATTGAGGCACTATATATATATATATATATATATATCTGTGTGTGTGTGTAGATGCAATTTTTGCAAAATTAATATTTTGAAATTTTTGGTCTATGTAGGGTTTTTCTCTCTAAATTTAGCTAGTTATAACTAAATTCAAATTTACCGCTAAATTTAATGGATCCACTTAAATTCTTGCCAAAATATATGTGAAGGGGGATTTGATCTCTTGACCTCTTCTTATTGAAGAGTCTTATAAAATATTACCTAGCCACTTGAGCACCCAACCTAAACAAGTATATGTTAAGGTGCAATTCTAGTTTAACACTTAAAACAAAAACCTTAACCCATCTCTTATTTTAAAAACCATGATTTTGCTAAAAGGTGGTTTTAAAAAGAATTTCTAGCAAGGAGAAAATAAGAAGTAGTTTTGGAAGGTGGTTTTATTTTGTTTGAAGGCGGTGTTGCTCCTTTCTTTTAATCCATATGTTCCACGTGGATGAACATTAGGCTCTTGATATTCTCCACCACGTAATGGAAAATTGATAGATTTGCGCATATGAAAATCTCTCCTCTAGATTCTTCCACAATTTTTCATATCACTAACATATGCCAATGCTACTTATTTATTAGCAAAGGCATATAAAACAATATTAATCCTCACACTAAAAACATGGAGCTATCATAGAATTTGACTTGATGAAGAGCGCAGTTCAGATCTGGAAAAATTTGTTGTGTGATACCAGGCTATTAACGTGTGGCTAAATTATAGTGAAACAATCAGACTCACCGTGTAAAAAATACTATGAAATCAGAATACCAAAAATCTAACAAGCTTGAAATACTACTGCCCCTAGCACGTCACATTACTTTTATTAAAGAACAAGATCACCCTGCTCTGATACTAGATGATATATTTAGATCGGATTTAATTCTAAAAATAAAAAATAGGACACCAAAAATAATAGGAAAATAATATACTTCAAATTTTATTCGTACGGGATTACAATTACAATTACAGAGAATACATTTTATAATGTTTGAGCTCCTTCAAAGGTGGAGTCAAAATTCATCTTCAATCCTATCTCCTAGTATCTCTCTCATCCCTCATTTTTCTCTATCAATCCCCCAGATATCTCACACACAATTATCTATGTGAGTTGTGCATTACAACTATTTGCACTCATGTATTATTTAAATATTAAATAATACTTATATTCTAATACACTAATGTTCACACTATGAACATGATTTTCCTGACACATAGGAGGAGGAATGGGTTGTTCTTCTAAAACTATATCTTGTTCTTGAATTTCTTGGATTAGGTAGTTTTCTCAGAGAGGCGTGGGGTCATATGAATATATATGATAATCAAATATAGGCTCAGCATGTATGGTAAATTTAGTATCATACCTGGTTCTCAAAAGAATACGGGTCTAATATGAAGATAAATAACCACCCACTTTGGTAGTGAAATCCCTTGACAAGCACATAGAAAAAATAGGGGGCAAGTCAATTAATTATATATCATGGGTTATTGTTAGACTTAGGAAAGCATGAAGGGTTTATTTCAGATTTTCAATGACCCCTAGGACACCTACAATTTCCCAATCAAGCTGTAAGACCCCCTTTCAAACAAGACTATATTCAAGACCCAAGATATCAACAATTTTCTTTGGCATAATAGAGGTACTAGCCCCTGAGTCAACCATACAATTGTGAACTAAGTGTTTTCCCACAATCAATGACATATAAAAGGGTGGGTTCTTAACAAATTTACTTACTTGTTCCTCCTTTTCTTGGAAAATATTAACAGCAACAAGGGGAAGCTTCTTAAAAGATTCACATAAGAGGTACCTTTGTGACAGCATAGCCAAAGCATCCACATTGTTACATTCACATTTGTCTTCTTCTTTTGTTCCACAATATTGAAAGGAAGGCTTGTAGATATCTGAAATTGTGGTATAATATTCTCCTTTCTTTGTTGTTGTAATGATGGAACATGCATTTTAGATTTGGGATCAACCTACTTGCTAGGAGCCTCAGGTGCTCTACTTTTTCTTGCATCAACCTCCTTCTCCTTGTTAACCACATTACCCTGATTATAATAGGATGCATGTTGTGATTCTAAAATTATTTTCTTAGACTTGGTAATATTAGCTACTTCTTGATTTAATTCACAAAAATCTTCTACTCCAAAGAACATAATATTTGCATCTTGATTGGCCTCCTAAGCTCCCTCCACATTAGGATTTGGTGCTTCGACCAATGGCTCTAGATGATTGGAGGAAATCTGTATCATGAAAGCTTGAACATGTAAAACCCTTTCAAAAATAAGTTAATTGTGTGGCTAGTTGCAATAAAAACACCAGGTTGTTTCCTGAATCGCATTATTTTGCACTAGAACCAACACTTGACTAGAGCTGACAATAGGATATGGTTGAGAAGGGGCAACCGATACAAGTGTAAGAGAGGTATTTTGATCATAACACCTATTATTTTGCTAATTTTTTCTATACCTCTGATTGGATTGGTTCCTGTATGGTTGATAGCATTGATTGAAACCCTAGTTGGAAGAATTCCCTTCATTTGAATAATTTTTGTAGGATTGGGCTTATTGTTTCTCCAAATATAAAACCTTATTAAAAAAATTCTAATCAAGGACTTCATTTCTTCATCATCATTTTGTTGTGCATGTGAGTAAGATGTATAGGCAGTGGGTTGGGAATTTTGATTGGGAATAGGATAAATGGAGGGCTGAGCAACTTGGGGTAATTCAGGGGATAGAGGCATAAGTGGCGTAGGAGATAACTTTCCAGCTTGAATAAGAAAATTTTCATCCCTAATGGCTATAACATAGGCCACAAAAAATGTTATACCCCCCATAGAATGAACCATGATATAAATATTAGAATTTAATGCTTTTAAAAAATAAAGAAATGTACCTTCAGCTCTTGGTCTTACTAGGAATGGAATTCTTTCCCAGGTCTTTTGAAATCTTAAATTGAAGTCTATCATGAGCTCATTAGGATCCCTCTTTATAGTTGTTAGCTTCTCTAGCAAAGAGAGAATACCTTCCTTCTCTCAAAATTGCATGCAGATGGTTTTGCACAATGTATTCCAATTTGCAATTGACCATGCTATCAGAATCCTGAACCATTGTAACAATCTTCCTTTTAATGAAGAAGCTAACAACATAATAGCCACATCTTGTTCAATGATTTGATGGATGACACATATGTTGGCAATGTCTTGAATGTGGTCGGCTGGAGTAGTATGATTCTCCCTAGTGAAAAAAAGAATTATCTTAAGAGAATATTTTGGATTGGGATTGTTGGCACTAATAGAAAGAGGACTACTTCCAATAAAGATAAAAATTCCCAAATTCTGATGTGTTTCCATTGTTATAGGTCTGATAATTCTAGTAGACTACAGGAAAGGGATACCAAGAGGTGGAGTAGAAAGAGTCATGTTTGGTGGTTCAGGTGACCTTTGAAATTATCTTCCTCTTCTTCCCCTTCCTGGTGATAACTACAGGTACTCAAAATCTCCTTCCTCTAATGTTTTAGACCTTATCTAAATTCTTCTCATGAACTTTGGCACTAACACTACTGAAACCAGTTGATTTCAATGATGGAGTCACCAGATGTCTAGAACAAGCCTCCAAAGGCTATAAATTACTAAGTCACACACCAATACTTAACAATGATGAAGTTGTAGACCATACAAAATATGACTCAAATTGATCCCATCGGGTGTCCCAAAATTGTTGGAGCTCATAATTAGACCCTGCCTGAGGTTACAAATAACATAAAATTTTGAACCAACATGGGACGATCTCTAAGTTGTGAGACTTAAACTGAGACAAACCTCTTGAGAAGGCTAGCTTCCTCTACCTATACCTAATGATAAACTACTCTTGGGAAATGAAATTCAACTACCCTAACACTAACCTACAATTTCAAGTGATCAGGGAGAGAGGAATATTCATAAAAATAAAATCATAAACTAAGGGAGGCGATAACACCAATAACAAGGGTGGATATATTTTGAGTGAGAAAAAATAGAAATAAAACAGAGAAGGAGAGGGAAAACATAGGTGCCACAGTCTAAAACAACATTCGAATATCCATTTTTGTGGAGCACAATGAATTTGATTCCTGCAAGAAGAACACAGTATGCAAAAAACCTGCAGGTGCAATAGATTGCAAGAAATGCAATGCAACTTTAGATAGGGTAGGAGAAGCCACAAAACACATTTTATTTCTTAAAAGTATGCACAATCCATTACAAAGTATATACAAGGAAATAATTATTTACAGAATGCACAAATTTGAGGTGTGAAACTCACAAGTTCCTGAACAATTTTGATAGAGTTATTTTACAATTCAAAAAATTCGCCCCAAAAAATGAGGGGGGCAATTACATTATATAGTAAATTTTCCTCACCTAAGATGCTTTAATTCCATGATAGGTAGTTGAGCTATCTAAACTATCACCATTAATGTTCAACTTGCAATTGATGTTTTAGTTGTTTACCAATTATATGCATGTTTTTCTCCCGAATGGTAGCATTTCATTCCTAATTGACTGGTTGCATAGAATTCTTGATGTCAGCCGAGAGAAAGTATTTCTCTTATCGGTCGATTTCATTTAATTATATTTTTCTCTTTTTGTCAACCTGTTGCATCAATGCAATAGGCCAACAACATGCTTGACTACTACCAACATTCTACATTACCATGACCCAAAAATTTCCTTTTTCGGTACTAGCAGCTAACGCAAAATTTGTTGTCATCTGGTAGCATCCGTACACTACTACTGACACAGTTTTTGTCGAAGGGAGGCTCCTCAATGGTACCTTTGTGCTACTAGCTGATAACACCCAAAATAATACTGGCACACTCCAACTCTGTGACATCGCCATCTGTCCCACTACCAGTCGGTAGCTCATAAAATTCTACCAGTCGGTATCATCTCACTTGCTACCGTCTAGTTGTTCATAAAATGGTACCGGCCAGTAACATCTCACCTGCTACTTTCTGGTAGCATATAAAATGCTACTGACATGTAGCATCTTAGGATGCTACTAGTGGCTATTTACTGCTTCTTTCTTATGTCAATCCTTGCCTTGATATTAAATCATGATGTTAAATTTAAAGACCAATTACACGCCACAATCTCGTATCCCAAATTTTGAATGGGTTAGCTAAATTTGCAGGGGTGTGTAAATTTGGGATAATAGTTTGGAAACCTTTAGGGGACATTTTCCTACTAGATGAAGAGACCAGCTACCTCGAAGCATCAATTGGGAATGGAGTCAGTGTGTAAATTGAAACTGATATGATATTGAAAGTTTCACCCCTAAATTTTGTTGGATTACTACATGGACATGACTCTGATCTGAAACTACATGAGCTGATAACCGATTATTTCATCAAAAGGAATTACCTGAAAATGTAAAGTGCAACAACAACAAAGGAAAAACTATGTACAAACAATGAAAATCATACACATTCCAAATGGAATATGTAGAGTGTGCTAAAGCACTTATTTAAAAGTAGACCTAAACTATAAATAGAACAATGTGCTGTAAGCACTTAGAGGAATTAAAAGTATAACTAATATTTACGAAGATGAAACAAACTGTCCTAATGAAAATGTTTAAGACAAATTCCATTAAATGGGATTGGTAGTGTATAACCATCAAGGTCAGTAAGCTCAAAATAATTTACTTCTTTGCAAGTAGTAATTGTATATGGACCACTACAAATTACATCAAACTTGGAGTGCCTCCTTGGTTTGGCTCTATCAACATACCACTTCAAGAGAAAATCACCAACCATGAATCTCTAAAATCTGACCTTTTTATCAAACCATTTCTTGGTGGATTCTTGATGCTACTCTAACTTAATCATTACATAAATCCTTAGTTCTTCAAGTTTAACCAACTATGTAGTTCTGATTTCTCTCTGATCTACCCCTTCAAACTCCAACTGCTAGGCCAACTCATGTGAAGGAAACTCTAATGAAAAAGGCATCCTTGCTTCCTTGCCATAAACCATGTATTACGGTGAAGATCAAATTATATTTTTCATTGTAATCCTGTCAACCCAAAGAGCATTCCTTACCTTGGTATTCCATTTCCTTTTATTGAAATTCATTGTCCTTTTCATAATTCTAATAAGGTTTTTTAGTAGATTCTGCTAATCCATTTCCTTGAGGGTAATAATTGGAATAAGTTTTCAAATAAAAACCAAGACTAAGAGCTCAATCAGAAATTTTACATCCTAGAATATCCTTTGTATTATTAGAAATTATGGTTTTCGGGACACCAAACCTTGTGACAATCTTCTCGAGGAAGTCAAGATTGACTGATTCAGTTACTTCCTTCAATTTCAAAACCTCGGTCCACGTAGTGAAATAATCTATAGTTATGAAGACCCATTTGTGGCAACACTTGACGGAGGATTGATCATGCCAATAAAATCAAGGCCCCACTAAGCAAAAGGATAATATTCTTGAATTGGAAGTAATGGAAGATCTGTCAATGTTTTCTTTCCGGTGAAGAAAGCACAATCCTTACATTTTAAGACCCATTTACGAAAATCAAAAAATAATGTGGTCCAAAAATATCTTGCCTTTAGAATTTTCATTACTATGGCTTAGGCTGAAAAATGACCACCAGATAAGCCACCATGTAATTCTATTTAAAATTTCTCTGCTTGTTCTCCTTTGATACACATGAACAAGATTCCATCCACAAAAGTATAGGGAATAGACTACAACCTTAAATGTCTCTTTTTCATTTTTCTTAAACTAAGGTGGTATGCACCTTTAGATAGAAAAGTGATCATATAGGTCATCCAACTGTGACCATTGGCTGCATGTTCTTCATTTTGTTGAATCTCTCCTTCATGTGAAGGTTGCTCATTCATGAAGAAGGTTTCTTTATCATCTTGAGAATTTAAAGAAATTTGCTCACATAACCCTCTCCCTCTTGCCATTTTTGTGGCCTTGATAGTCACATCATATTCCATTATCTTTGTTACTCATTTGGGTCTTTTCTCATTTATATCCTCCCTCATAATTAATTATCTCATACTAGAATGTGAGACCAAAACATTGATGTAATTGGAGGACAACATACTTTTGAATTTTTTAGAGCTCTCATAATGAAAAACACTTGTTTTTTAATATGACTATATTTTTATTCATATTCCTTCAGTGTTTGAATTAAGAAAGCTAGTAGCTGCTCTATACCTTCTTCATTTTTTTGTGACAAAATAGTAGCTATACTAGCATTGGTTCCATATGCATACAAAATGACATCCTTACCATAGTTGGGATTGAAAAGTGTAGGAGCATGAGCAATTTCCTACTTGATTTTGGAAAAAAATTCCTTTCCTTCCACTATCCATTTGAAAGCTGCATCCTTTTTAGCATCAAAGTGATGGACTTGACTAACCCTAAAAAATTAGAAATAAATTTCCTCACAAAATTAATCTTGCCAAGAAAATATTCCAAGGATTTTGTATGAGTAGGGAAAGAGAGAGAGAGAGGATTTAAATTTTGTTTAGGCCAATAGCAATGCCATATTTTGAAATAATATGTCCTAAGAGATTACCCCTAGTGACCACAAAATTAAATTGTTTAGGGCTAAAGGGACACCCCAAACTCTCTACATATCTCAAATACCTTTTCCAAGTGACTGATGTGATCCTTGCTTTACTTTAAGAAGATAGTAATATCATCCAAGTACACAAGGATGAACTCATTAATGTAACATTTGAAAGAAATATCCATTTCTCTATGAAATGTAGCGCCTGCATTTGACAAACCAAAAGGCATATTTTGATAGGCATATGTACCCCACTTAGTTATAAATGCATTCTTAAATTGATCTTCTTCCCTAGCCTCGATTTTATTAAAACATGAATACCCATCCAAAATGGAAAATATTTTAGACCCTACAATGGTTTGTAAAATATGTTCCATAGAAGGTAAAGGGTAGTGGTCATTTAGGGAAGCCTTATTCAAATCAAAAAAATCAAAACAAAGTTGTATTTCCCCATTCTTTCTAACTGGTACAATATTTTTGTATTCATTTTTTACCTCATTACAAAATAAAGGAACCCCATGCACGCCGGCCTATCACCCAGCAAGCACTGGGTGCTCATCCGAGGCACACGTGGGAGCTGAATCTCTCTTTTATGTGATTTTAGTGGGAAACATCATCTATGATCCATGTTTAAGGGATTTGAAAGGAGTAAAACATACAAGCACCATAGAGCTCAGAACGGCCTCTAGGTCCTTACAGTCATTCCAAACAAAAAGTGCTTAACAAATTGTATAACTTATACCAAAATAGAAAGAAGTTGTATAAGCATCCATACTTAATCATAAAAATAAATGAGAAAGATGCATGCTTTAGAATCATCAATATTCATATTCATTGTAAGCTGGTAACCTCATTACATTCATGGAGCCATTACAAAATATACAGAGAAGCAGACTGCAATCATGCATTATATCTGGACTCATATGGCTAGGATCTCAAAAGAAATTTATGAACCCCATACCCCTGATACATCCTTCCCTAAACACAATTACCCAAACTAGCAGAGTTCTTGTAGTATTTCTACAGAGCTCCACCCTCTATCTATATCACTCTATTTACTTCTACAGGTGCCTGTATATATAGGCTTTCTGGACTGCCAACTCATCCTCCAGCGGCCTCAGATCCGATGCCAAGTGTCTGAATGTGGTCCTCCATGCGAGCATGCTCCTCCAGGCCTAAGCTTTCCACTTTTCACCATGATGAGATTCTAGAAGCTTCTACCACAGGCATGCTCCTTCCTAGGCCAACCCGTCACTAGGCTGGCACCTTATCCACTCCACATGCATAGTCGGGTCATGATTTTCACGTGTTCTACCAAAAATTCCCAATATGGATAAGTCTCAAACCCTTGGTTTTATGTGTGCGTGTGCCACGGGTTTCCTTAAAGCCTTCCTTAAACCCTGCCCTGTGCACTTTATCCTTACACGCTTTTACTTCAACTAGGTCTTGCATGCCTATGCACCTTTTTGTACTTAAACAATATTTTAGGGTCCCAACATTACCCCACACTATGCCTATTCTCCATCCGTGGGAACACTTATCCAGTGAAAAGAAATAATACAATAGACTTACACTGTGTGAAAAGAATAAGGGGATGAAAGAATATGGAAAGAAGAAAAATGTGAAGTGATAGAATCACTACAACAGACTAGGAAAATCATTTTGCAAGTCAACCTCCAACTTGTTCCAGGCATAAAATTTTCTCTGCACTCTCTGACAGAGGTCACCAACCAGGGTGCTCACCTCCTCAAATATTAGCCCATTTCCTTATGTGCTTATGGTGTTAGAAATTTTCTCTAACTCTTTCCCTACATCATTCAGTGCATCCATTCTTCATGTAATCTACGGGTAAAGTTCCTTCAACTGGTTTTCTTTCAACCTCGGAAAGGATTTTGTCCATTTTCACCCTATTTCCTTTATTCTTCTCTTGGAACTCCTTGATTTCCACTTCATGAGTGGTGACCAAGATGCTTACAACTTTGTAGATGTCCGCCCAATTGTCGTACATGGCCTTAACAGTCTGGGAAGCAACTTTTATGTCAGCAAGAACCTTGTCGTACTCAGCTACGAATGCCATGACCTTCAATTTATCTTCTTTCTCCAAGCGCGCGGCCACTTCTTTTGAAAATTCCAAGGCTAACGTCTACCTCTCCATGGTGAGGACTCTTGTTAAATCCTCCAGGCATCCCAAGGTAGATCCATACTTCTACGTGGATGGTGCTAGGTCTTGATGCTTCAATACTATAGCATTGTTAATAGACTCAACCTTTTTGTACACCATAAAAACCTTGGCCTTCTTGTCCTTCAACTCATGCTGTAACTTGGCATTGATTAGTTTCTCTTGAATTTGCTCCTTTGCCCTTGCAGCTAGCTCTTCCCCTTTCTTCTTCAGGTCCTCCTCCAGATCTTTGATTCTATCATTCCACCCGAAGAGTCTAGCTTCGATTTCAATAGAGACCTTGTTGAGCATGTTGCACAGTTGTTCATTCGAGAGCTATTGAGTGTTCACCAATGGGTTGTCTTATGTTGGTCATGGAAATGTTATTATTACCCCATGGCTTACTTCAAATTCTAGCTGATTAAGATGGGACTCAATTGCTCATGAGAGTATCTTCCTCATCCGTGGGTATGCAGCCTCCTTGTCAAAAGATGACATTGCCATGAACTCTTATGCCGCAATAGTGCTTTAGAACTGACGTGAAACACTTTGTTGGGGTCATCAATATAACCCATCCATGGCATCTCCTCCCCTACGTGCCTTTCTCCCGTGCACATGCCCTTAGGAATACTTACAGTTAAAATGGGGCCTCAAGTGCTGCCATTGTCATTTTGCACGCTCTCCTCCTTCTCTTTGTCCAACACCAGCTCAGCGCTGCATTCCAAATTCTCCTCCTCCAAGGTCTCAATGGCCTTTGTTTCTTCTCTCCCTGGCACCTTGGTTACCTATTCCATCATAAGGCTTAGAGCCTTCTATGTCTGCACGCCATCCTCTTCACTTCTCACATCCTAGGTGCCTCTCCCTTCCTGGCTATCCTTGCGCCGCATGAAGAGGAACTCTTGCTCCTCTTCTCCACCTTCTTCATCCAAATCAGATATGTTGAAAACAAGTGGCCTTTGTTATTTTTTAAGTTCATCTTCCCCACTAACATCTTCTTCGCTATCTTCTTCTTCACCTATGTGCTTCTCCAAATTTTTAGTTTCTTTCGAGGTAGTATCCTCTTCTAGCCTCTGCTTCTTCCTAACCAGGGATTCTGGTGTAGGTAACTCTGTTTCTTTTTCACCTAAGGACTCCTTATCCAATGGTTTTTCTATCTCTGGAGTCTTTTCCTTGACTATGGGCCTCTTCTTGTGCGAATACATGCTTGTTTTAGTGCTTGTCCCAGGGGAACCTATTACCTATGTTTCCACAACACTTGTGTTTTCTTCTTTGTCTCCTTTTCCACCTACTTGGGTGTGGGTATCTTCCTGCCAACTGGATCCTTAGGCATACACACCTCATTCTCTAGATATGTGCCCTTCTTAGATTTGGGTCTTATGTGGAGGTACATGCGTGATGCGGATCCCCTCGCAATGGGTAGAGTCATGGGCCTTGTCATCTAAACCTCATGTGACATGTACCTCTCCACATACATGTGATTTCTAGGGTAGACCAACCCTTTGCACATTTCCGTGTGTTCCCAGTCCAGATTACCAAGGTCTAGTTTCAGCTTCTTGGACTGTTTGAACTTGTTTACTGTCGCTTGGAAGTATTGAGCTGTGAAGGAAAAGGGGAGCTTGCACCATGGGCTCCATGTCTCATCCATTAGTTTAAACCTACCCAGGCATAAATGTTGGTACATAAAAAATTCAGCTTCTCCTTTGGTGGCTACTAGTAGTTCTTTAGGAATTCTCCATTCTGCCCCAAATGTGTTCCTTAGGTGCATATACCATTTTTTCATGCACACCTTGTGCACGGTTGTCATGGAGTCACATGCGTATTTTTCAAATCTTTTTGTGGGTGAACGGTCCTCATCTAGGTACTCCCATACAAATTTTTCTGATGCATCAGGTACTCCATTTTGTGAAAACACATTGTTAGTAGGACATTACCGAAAAGGATCCTATCTCCTTCCTTCGTGTAGCTAAAAAATCTCATCTGCAATGAACGTAGATAAGTTGTAGATGGTGCCTTCTGAGATCTTTTTGCAAACATGCAACCATGGCTTATTGACTTAGGTCTATCTCTCCTAGCCATTTAACTTTGTCACCAGATACGCGTCCATATTTCTTTATCGGGTCCTCGATGTCTGTGATATCATAGTATCTTGACCCCTTTTTGTATGCGTAGGTGGTAATAGTCTCCTTAATTGCCTCTTTATCACCCAGGTCATCTTCTAAACCGTCTCCTTCACAGATGACACCTGTGAAATGTGAGATGAGTTGAGGGTTAATGCACATATTTTTCCCTACGAATTGGAAGTAGTCCTCATGCATGTGCGACATCAGCCATTGATATAGGCACTAGGGCTTCCCGAAGTAGGACAACTCAAAGAGTTGCAATAACCCTGCCTTCTCCAACTTTACCTTCAGATCATCGTTATAGAAGGGAAAACCCTCTGGTGTCCTTTTATTTCTTGGGAGCACTAACTCCAATGCCATCTCCTTCTCGATTGTGCTCGTACGATGATTATAGTCATTTACAAACATATTTCTTAGATGGGACTCCCACTCCTTCCCTAACAACACTCCATCTGGGTACTGCATTTTTGCATACCACTCTTCATTTCTATGTGCTTCAGTTTCTTGTTGTTTTACCTTTCCCTTTCCCTTTCCCTTCTTGGGTGTGCTAACTGGCTTCTTGGGTGCCATTATCTGGTTCTCTTCCTACTTTAATCACTTCTTATAGCTCTGTTCTTCCACTGTTTCCCACCTTCGATTTCAAATTTGTGAAGAAAACACCTTAAACCCATGCCCTAGTTCTTCAAACCCTAGCTGGGATAATCCCTTCACAATACGGTGCCTTATCAAAAATCTCTTACACCCATGAAATCCCTTTCTTCTAGTTCGCAGATCCAAACTAGTCACTTACGCTCAATCTCTTCAAAATTTTCTTCACACAGATCAATTTTTGGAAGCCCTAGTTTGCGAAAATGCAAAAAGCCCTTCTTTTCTCCTCATACGCAAAGTGAATAATGAAATGACTCAACCCTATATTTATATTTTTTCCATTTTTAAGCATTAAATGTTACTTCACCTACCACTTTACTTTTCACCTTTAATGCACATTTTTCAAACAAAGTCCAACTTTAGCACTTTTACTCACACGCTTGACCCTGTGTGGACAATATTCCAATCTTCTTGTGACAACCAATCTATCTAGACAAGAGACTCTTGCATGCATGTCACCGGCGCTGAGGGAACTTATTCTGTCCTTATTTTTTCTCTCGCCTACCTCGTGTTCCTTATGCACTTTCTCCTCCTTTGTACGTGGAATCTGAAAGTAGCCTTATCTTGACACCAACCATCCTTTTCCATATTTTCTTTCAACAGGGCTATTCAATCGGGATTTTTAACACAAAATTCCTTGGCACTTTACCCATGCTCTCCTTGACAAAAAAATTCCTTTGGCATTTTACCCATGCTCTCCTTCACATCACTCCACCCCACACTAAAACGATGTGCGGTCCTCTACGCACTCAAAAATTCTCAAAGAGTAATAAGGTTACCGACGCCCAAGGTGCAAAACAAAACAACACAAAAGGGAAACACAATAAAAGCAATACAGAAAGGAAATTCTAAATTAACTGGAAAAACTACCTTATTTACAAACACCAAGAAGACTTATTTATAGTAGGGATTCATCCTACTCCCATTGAAGTGTACAGGTAATTTCGTTCCATCCAATGCTTTTAAGTGGCACGTGACTGAATCAAGGATGTACGAGATTTTATAGGGACCTAACCAATGGAATTTCAACTTCCTAGGATGGCACAAAAACTTAGAATCATACAGTAAGACCATCTGCCTAACCTAAAACTTCTTGTTTCTGATGTGGCGATCATGCCATGATTTTTTATTTTCTTTTTCTATTGTTTGGCTCCACCTGACGAGTGATTTTCTTTCATCCAGATTCATTAGTTCATTGATTATCTCTTCCAGTGCTTTCTCATCAGCCAACCCTCATGCGTGCGCTATTCACAGAGAATGTGACATGAATTCAACTGGCAGGACAACTTCCACGCTAAACACCAATTGAAATGGTGTGGTTTTGTTTAGCCTTTCATAAGTTTTCCTGTAAGCCCATAATATGGCTGATACCTTGTCATCCCAATCTTGTCTTCTGACATCAAAATTTTTTGTCAGGGTATGGCTCACTATTTTGTTAAATACTTCTGCAGTTCCATTTGCTTGTGGGTGATAAGGGGTAGTCTTGTGATGAGCTACCATGAACTTTGATAACAGGATCCTCACAGTCTCATTCAAGAAATGTGTACCCCTATCACTAGTTAGACTTGAAGAAAATCCATGCCTTGTGATAATGTTCTCCCACAAAAATCTTTCCGTTGTGGCTGCTGTGCAATCTTTAGTTGGGGCTGCCTCTGACCACCTTTTCAAATAGTCTGTGTAAGTGATTACATAGTGTGATCTGGTCCTACGAGTTGCTAGTGCAATAGGGCCTACAAAGTATATTGCCCATTTCTCAAAAGGTTCAGTGATAGGGATAGGGTGCGAAGGCATTTCATCTCTCTTTCCTGGCTTACCAATGCACTGAAAATGGTCACATGCTTTACAATAGTCCTTGCAATCATTATACAGAGTTTCCCACCACAATCCTACCATTAAAATTTTACGTGCGGTGGCGTAACTTGCATAATTTCCACCCACAATTCCTCTATGTGATTCCTCTATGATGGTGAGGTGCTCATGCTCTAATACACACCTGCGTAAAACTTCATCACACTATAACTTGTATAAGTCCCCACTAATCAACATGTAGGGTGCGACGCATATGGCTAGTTGCTTTCTTTTTAATGCCTTCATCCCTTCCGGTGCCACACCTCCTTTAGGAATACTGCGATTTCCTCCAAATCCAAGGGCACGTGTCACAACCTAAACAATTACATGTCTAGCATAGTCTCTTCAATACTCTATGCATCCTCCCCTGAATCAATCCTTGACAGATGATCAGGTCCACAATTACTTTTTCGAGGCTTCACAACTACTGTAAACTCAAACTCTTGAAATAATAGCACCCACTGACATATGCGCCCTTGTAGAATGGGCTTGTTCATGAATTAATTTAATGCCATGTGGTCGGTGTAAAATATAAAGAGTGTTTCCAGAAAATACTATCTAAACTTGAAAAACACGTAGATCATTAACAATGCTTCGCGCTCAGTCATGGCATAATTCTACTCTGCTGAGGTCAACTTCCTGCTTGCAAAACATAGAGGATGATCAACAATTCCTTTACCTGACTATGTAAGCACTGCTCCAATGGTGGTTCTTGAGGCATATGCATGAACATGGAAGGGCTTATCCCAAGAGGGAAAACATAATATAGGCATAGTGACAAGCCTATCCTTTAATGTGTCAAACACCTTCTACTGCAGCTCTCCCAAATGGAAGGTACTTTTATGTCTGAGTAATTATTCTAGATGCGAGACTATCTTGACATGCCCATTGATGAATTTCCTGTAATAACCCGTATGCCAAAGAAGTCCATGCATTACACTCTGGCTAGTAGGCTCCCCCAATCTCACAATAACTGCAACCTTGGAAGGATCTACTAACAAGCCCTCCTTACATATGATATGCCCCAATAACATCCCAAAGGGGTTAGAAAAGACACACTTTTTAATGTTGATGGATATCCTTAACTTCCGACACCTCTCAAACATAAGCCTCAAATTATCACAATGGTCCTTCACTAGCCCATACATTGTTCAATCATCCAGATAAACCTGAAGAAATTTGTGGATGAAGTCCTGGAATACCTGAACCACTATGTGCAAGAAAATAGTAGGCGCATTCTTCAACCCAAAGGGCATGACAATGTATGCAAAACTTCTTCATTCAGTGGAAAAAGTTGTCCTCTCTTGGTCTTCCTTTGCAATCCAAACTTGGTGGTACCCTAAAAATCCATCCGTAAAGGAATAGATTTCACGCCCAGTGACTCCCTCTAAAATTTCTTTAGTGAAGGGGGCTGGAAAAGGATCGATGACACAAACTACATTTAGCTCCCTATAATCCACATAGATCCTAATCCACCCATCGTTCTTGATGTTTATCACCATCGAACTTATCCATTCTAATTCTTCCACAACTTCAATGATCCTAGAAGCTATCATTTTGTGTATTTCTTCATTTACCTTTACGTACAAATTGAGATCCATCCGGTATGGTCTCTTCTTAACCAGGCACACACTGTTCTTTAGTTTGATCCTCATCTCCCCCAAGGAATGGTGGATTCCTTTGAGCTCATGGTACCCGCGCAGGAATAAATCCTCAAATTCACACAAAAGATCAATTATTTTAGAGACCTCCTTCTCGGACCAGTAATCTCCAATAATATATTCCTTAGGTTCTTATCTTGAGCCAATGTTAACCTAATTTTTCTTCAAAGGCTCATGGTATGCGCGAGTGCAAGCATCAACACTGTCCACTACCTTCTGCGCCCCTATAGAATGGTTAACATCCAAGCTCTCTACTTCCTCCCCATCAATAACATATACCAATTTCCCTTTTTCCTTTTCCAAGAACATGCGCTCAAGCTCGATCTCTTCTGCTTCTTCTACCTCTTCTTCAAAGCATGCTTCCAAACCTAGTCCACCTAGCAGTTCCAACAACCTATCTTCTGCCATGGCACTATCCCCCATGGTAAGGCACTTAACAACCTTCAATGCCTTATCAATTGATGGCTTGGTACTTTGGTATTCAAATGTTTGAATGAGGTCAGCTGTTAGATCTTGTTAATTTCTTATTTGGTGGCATGTCTCAGAATGTATGTACCATGCATGTGCATAACCCTGCAGTGTAGAATACAACTTGTGTACCCAAAGGGATGGTGGCAAAAATTTTATGCCTTCTCTCTAGACCTTCTCACAAGCTTGGATGTGGAAAGAGGTGGGTTACTTACCGTGGTAGTCCTTAATGGCGGTGGGCATGTTGCTTCTAGAAAACCTGACAAAGAGAGAAATTCTCACCTCACACCATTCCAAAAGGCTCTTTTGATGTGTAGCCCACTACCATGCCGCTGTGCTGAGCAGGAAATAACTTAACCCCCTACATTCCTTCTCATCCTTCCACTAAGCTTCCATCTCCTGTAAAAATATCTCAAGGAAGGCTCCTCCTAAATACTTAGGTAGCTCTTTTCTTCCTAGGTGCCAAACTATACGTACCTTTGTTACTTTTGTTACCGATCCTCTCAAACTAACATCCAATCAATTCATAATTCCCATGTGCCCAATTATCACATGCTAGAATGGTGGTGTCACTTACTGACTGAGCATCCTCAAACTGGATAACTCTCTCGGTAGGATGGATTATTTCTAGATCCCTAATTGAGCACACATATATCTGATCCAAGACCTCTTCGTCCAAAGGTTTGGTATAGGGTGTCGACTTCCCATCAGCAAAGGGTATAATAACCCGCTCCTTATTTTCAAAGTTGATGTACCCCTTGTTGAACCGAAGGTCAGCATTGTTCTTGTAACACCATGGGCACCCAAGTAGTGCTAGGAACAATGTCTTAAGCCATTAGGTGTAGGAACGACTACAATTTATAGTCTATATAGGAGGGAAAGGGGGAGTAGAGTATACTAGGGAGATTGAGAGAGCCATATTGATGTAATTGTCTACCTCAGCGAGTGCCAAAACTTTGAAGTCCCCAGTAAAATTAGCTCCCTAGATAGTGATAGCTGCATGCTTTAAGACACCAATGGGCATTTCCTTCATTTTTTTCCATATACAACACATTCGAATATGGCTATAATGCAGGTCTCCCCATATAATGTCATGCATCCAAAGTTAGAACATTGACCTCTGTACCTATGTCAATCAAGATATTACTAAGGAGCCACCATTTACGACTGCATCCAATGTGATCTCCTTGCCGTAGTTAATGATGTGAGGGGGAAGGTTTGCATGTAGGATCCATCTCTCGTGCTCTTCTCCAGCATGGGGTACCTTCTACCTCAACCATGTTCCTAACAAGGGAATAACATTCTCTTGCCTTAACATTTTACATACTTCCTTGACCTCATCCAGGTCATCCTTTGGCACCTCAAACTTCCTCCTTTGCTCCTTCCTCCTGGACTACTCCTTTAGAAACTAGATTTCTCCTTGCAAACTCCGAATGACATCCATGGTATATAGATACACTTCCTTTTGATGCGCAAGGTCTGGGTACTTCCCATGTACTAATTCCTCTTTTGAAACCAAGGTCCTCTACCTTGGTATTTCCTTTTTACATGGCCTCTACTCTTGTTGTTACTAAAATAGGTTCCAAGCCTACATCACGTGTTACCTGCGACATCCATTGTGTGTCTGTCTTCTTGATGCTTACCATTAAAGTGCCCTTTTCTTTTCATTGGTGTTGATTCATGTGCTCAAACAACTCCAGACATTCCTCATACTTGTGTTTCTTTCTGCACCATGAGCACTGCAATAGGTCTAGGCACTCTCATTTATAATGTTCTATAGACCCATAATTAAAAAAGGTTCCACGTGGGAACTCACTCCTTCCTCCCATGTGGTTACCATGACCATGGAATCCTCCATGAAATCCCATTCCACGCGTGCCACCATCTATGCGCTCCTCGTAGCGATGATCATCCCCTTTAGAACTATTGGAAATTCTGGTTTGGTACACCCCATGATCAATGGTCTCATAGATCTGATCAATGAGCCTATAGTTCTTAGTATCATGGGTTATAGAGGTGTAAATCTTATAGTAGCAAGACACATTTTTCTAGATTGTGTGCTGTAACAAGGGGCATCTACTTGTATCATGGTCCCCATGAAAAATTTCACAGTCTATTGTCACGGCGTGTACTGCCCTCCGGGGACAACTACCCTTGACATGCCCCTCTACTTCACAATTTGTACACCATAAACCATTGTGAGTCTCATGGACTGAGTTTTTGGACAACTTCTCCAACTGCTTAGCCATAATAGCAATTTGAGCCTCTAGGAACGGGATAACTCCAATATCAACACTACCAACAGCCTGTGCGGGTCTATCAAAGTTTTATGAGATAAGACCCTTCTAAAAGGGGTGATCAATCCTCTAACAAACCACTGAGCATGTTGTGAAGGGTGAATATCATACGATAACTTAGAAAAGAGAGTTTTAAAGCATGCATCATACTCTCACACACAATCTTCCATTCCCTATTGAATCTCTTTCAGGGCGCTGATGCTCTTATGTTCAAACTCAGGGAAGTGGAATTTTGCCAAGAAGGCATTCTTTAAAGTAGTATAATCCACCACTGTTTGATGAGGGTCATATTTCCTGTAATAGCTATGCGCGCACCCCTGTAATGTTGTTGCAAATTAACTAGCCTTCCTCTTTGAGGTTGTGATCCCCTTTGTGTGCCATAGCTGGTCACACTTGTGAACATGCACAACAACATCCTCAATACCTCTGTAATCTAGAAAGTCTAATGATATCTCAAAAAGACCTGAGGGGGTGGTTGGGACCCTTGTCCTCCTGAGTCAGAGCCTTGGTTTCCTCCAGTGTTTCCTCCTCCACCGGATCCACCAGGTGCACCAGGTTCTATGCCTCCTGAGCCACCAGATCCACTAGAACCACTAGGTCCACTAGGTCCTGTCCCTCTTGACCCACCATATCGACCAGAACCACTAGGTCTTGTAGTAGTCGTGCCAAGTGTCCCTCAGGTTCCACTGAAATGTGCGTCGATGGTTTGTAATAACGCCCCACTACCACTATTGTACCCCATGCCACTCCAAGACACGAGACCAAAGGCTTGTATACTTATTTCTTGTCCAAAGACGCCTGTAAATAATGGAATATGTGTAGCCATAGAAGTGGGAACTGAAAAATTATACCTCCTAGGCGCAGATCTGTCACTTCCATTGATACTAATTGGGTCAATGATACTCCTTCCTTGTCCTGGAAAACCAAACACCAGGGTTTGGTCACTGGGTGGGTTCAGATACGTGCCAACGACTCTTCTTTCTCCGTGTGATGAAATATCATCAAAATCCAAAGGGGTATCTCTTACACATTTGAAAAGATGGGGTAACACAAAATGTTTAGGTTCCACGTCCTCCGTGTGAACCTATACTCCTTCCCACAACATCTACCTCCATAGATTCATCACACTTGCAGCCTTTCATTGTCAAGAAATCTCCCTTTCATGCGCTTCACTATACTTGAGCCATCTCTGCTCCCTTTCCTTCTCCGTCGTAATATTTGTCATCTTCCTCCACCCTAGCTCCCTCGCCCAATGCTTAGAATGGTTTATCTAGCCATTGGAAATGCCTCCAAACTCAAAGTGATAACTAGGATATTCTTTTCCAGAGGGATATCATGTAGAAATGATCCTCTGGGCTCCCACATAAATTCAAACTCAACAAATTTCAGGCAAGAATATGTGGAAATAGCATACTCTAGAGTGTATCTAGCCAACACACCTTCCCACCAATGATCCACAACACGAGTCCACGTCAGATCTGCATCCTGCAACCTCTGGTATTCTTCTTGGGTCCACACACACAATCTAGAATACTAGCTTGATCTAGATGCATATGCTAAGAGCCATTCATACAGCTCTATTGGGAAACAACAGAAAAATGTTGCATATAAATCATGGTAGAGGTTCTCTTCTACCCATCTACATGCATCAAACTCAGGTCCAATGCTGAATCTCTGATAAAATTCATCCTTCGTGATTTTGAACCATGATTCAAAACTTTCTAGAGTTAAACATTATGTCATTACTCATTACCTAGATCATGATATATGCATTTTCCCTCTACAACTTCAAAAATAGGTCCCGAAAATGGAACCAAGATGTAGTCATTTTTACCCTCATTACAAAAGAAAGAAATCCCATGCACGCTGGGTGTTCCCCTGAGGCACCCACAGGAGCCGAGTATCTATTTTATGTGAGTTTAGTGGGAAAAATCATCTATGATCCATGTTTAAGGGATTTGAAAGCAGTAAAACATACAAGCACAATAAAGCTCAGAACGACCTCTAGGTCCTTGCAGTCATTCCAAATAGAAATTTCTTAATAGATTGTATAACTTATACCAAAATAGAAATTAGTTGTACAAACATCCATACTTAATCATAAACATAAATGAGAAAGAACTATGAGAAAGATGTATGCATTAGAATCATCAATATTTATATTCATTGTAAGCTGGTAACCTCATTACATTCATGGAGCCATTACAAAATATACAGAGAAGTAGATCGTAGTCATGCATTATATCTGGACTCATATGGCTAGGCTCTCAAAAGAAATTTATGAACCCCACACCCTTGATACATCCTTCCCTAAACACAATTACCCAAACTAGAAGATTTCTTACAGTATTTCTATAGAGCTCCACCCCTTATCTATATCTCTCTATTTACTTCTACAGGTGCCTGTATATATAGGCTTTCTAGACTACCAAATCATCCTCCAGTGGCCTCAAATATGATGCCAAGTGTCTGAATGTGGTCCTCCATGTGAGCATGCTCCTCTAGGCTAGAGATTTCAACTTTTCACCATGATAAGATTCTAGAATCTTCTACCGTAGGCATGCTCCTTCCTGGGCCAACCTGTTGCCAGGATGGCACCTTATCCACTCCGCATGCGTAGTCAGGTCATGATTTTCACATGTTCTGCCAAAAAAAACCAATATGGCTAAGTCTTGAACCCTTGGTTCTGTCCACGCATGTGCCACGGGGTTTCCTTAAAGCCTTCCTTAAACCATGCCCTGTGTGATTTATCCTTTCACACTTTTTCTTCAACTAGGTCTTGTGCACCTATGTGCCTTTTTGTACTTAGCCAATATTTTAGGGGCCCAACAATTTTCCACCCATGTAGAGTAACTGATTAGAAATATTGTTTTTGTCTTAATGAATTTGGATAAATCCTTCCTCATGAGGGGATCTATTTTAGTGTTGACCGACCTTTGCTTCTTCCTATTTGGCTTGACACTGGGATCAAGATCTATAGATTGTTGTACAATATATAGATTAAAATCCCTCAAATCTGTATAATCCCAAGAAAATACATCAATGAATTTGTGACACAAAGAAATGAAAGTATTTTTCTTCTTTTCTTCACATACCTTTCCCAGAAATATCTCCTTTCCTTGTGCAATGGTGACTAGTTGATAATCCTCTTTTTCTATTTTAATGGTCCTTTCTTCCCCTTTGAAATAATCATCCAGGCCAAAAATATGCTCCACTGTGACCAATCCCTTTGGTAACTTGTTCATTTTCAGCTGAATAATCTAATCACCATGAATGCTATCCAAATCATATTGTATATTTGAAGAAAATTCAGCCTCATTTTGGATGAATTGAACAATTTGTTCATCATTGTCAAAAAATTTCCATCTAGTTTCATTGTCTAGAATGGATGGCCTAACCACCATCTTAATGTGTTGAACATTCCCCTTAATGAAATCCTCAGTAGGCGAGGATTGTGATCGAAGGGCCACCATCTGATATTCCTCTTTATTCATCTTCCTAGGCACTACCTGTAGATTAAGAGCATCAAAGATCTTCAAGAGGTCCCAAACTCTATAGTTATAATATTTTAACAACTTATTCCTTGTGGCACATATCCCTCATAGCTGATGAATTACCAATTCTATGTCTCCAAAAATCTGCAACATTTTGATCTTCTTCTGCTCAAAAATCAAATGATCATGGATCAATGCCTCAAATTTTTCCATGTTATTGGAACATTCAAACTGTAACCTATGAGAAAATAAAAAATTCTCATTCATAGGAGAAACAATCACAACACCTTCCCCAACTCCATTTATTCTTCTTGAACCATCAAAGAACATTTTCTATAGTCCAAAATTTTCTTTTTCTTCTTTAAGCATGTTGGGTAGTACAATTTTTTCCGCAAGGAAACGGTAAGTACCAAGACTAGTCTAAAAGGATTTAAGTTCTTTAGCATAGGGATCAAATTTATTATCTCTCAGCCCATTCATCTAATAATAGATCATGCATGGGTGGAGTGGGTTGTTCTTCTGAAACTGAATCTTGTTCTTGACTTTCTTCGATTAGGCAGTTTGTTGGGAGAGGGGTGGGGTCATATGAATCAATATTATAATCAAATATAGGCTCATTCTATATGGTAAATTTAGTACCATACTTGGTTCTCAAAATCATATGGGTCCAATCTGAAGATAAATAACCACCCATCTTTGTGGTGAAATCTCTTGATAAGCACATAGAAAACATAGGGGGATAGTCAATTACTGATATATCATGGGTTATTTTTACATTTATGTAAGCATAAAGGGTTAATTTCAATTTTTTAATGACCCCTAAGAAACCTATAATTGACCCATCAAGCTACAAGAACCCCTTTGAACTAGGACTGTATTCAAGACCCAAGATATTAGTAATTTTCTTTGGCATACCAGAGGTCCTAGCCCCCGAGTCAATCATACAATTGTGAACTAATTTTTTTCCCACAATCAATTACATATAAAAGGAGGGGTCTTGACAACTTACTTACTTGCTCCTCATTTGATTGGAAAATATTAATAATAGCAGGGGCCTTTTGAATCACTTTCTCAACTAGGGAAAGCTTCTTAAGAGCTTCACATAATAGGTCCCTTTGTAAAGGGATAGCCAAAACATCCCACATTGTTACCTTAACATTTGTATTCTTCATTTGTTCCACAATATTGACAAGAAGGCCTGTGAATTTCTATAATTGTGGTATAATATTCTCCTTTCTTTGTTGTTGCAATGATGGAACATGCATTTTAGGTTGGGGATCAACCTCCTTGCTAGGAGCCTCAGGTGCTCTTGATTTTTCTCACATCAACCTCCTTATCCTTGTAAACCATATTTTCTTAATTAGAAGTGGATGCATGTTTTGATTCCAACATTATTTTATTAGACTTCATATTATTAGCAACTGCCTAATTTAATGTACATAAATCTTTAGCTACAAAGAACATAAGATTTTCATCTTGATTGGCCTCTTGAGCTCCCTTCACATTAGGATTGGGTGCTTCAACCAATGGCTATAGCTGATTGGAAGAAATTTGAATCATGAAAGCTTAAACATGAAAATATCTTTCACAAATAAGCTGATTGTGTGGTTTATTGCAAGGAAAACACCACTTTGTTTCCTGAATCACATTATTTTTCAGGGGAAAGAGTGTCTGTCTATAGCTAACAATAGGAGATGGCTGAGAAGGGGAAACTGGTATAAGTAGAAGAGAGGAATTTTGAGCCTGCCACCTATTATGTTTTTAAGTTTGTCCATACCTCTAATTGGATTGGTTCCTGTATGGCTAAAAACCTTGATTGGAACCCTGGTTAGAAGGTTGCTCCTAATTTGAATAATTTTTGTAGTATTGCGCTTGTTGTTTCTCCAAAGATATCACCTTATTATACAAATTTCTTATCAATTCCATCATTTATTCATCCCCCTTTTGTTATGAATGAGAGTAAGATATAGAAGTAGTGGGTTGGGGATTTTTCTTCAGAATAGGAGTAATGGAGGTCTGGGCAATTTGGGGTAATTCAGGGGATAGGGGCATAGGTGGCCTAGGAGCTAACTTTCCAACTTGAATCAGAAAAATTTCACCTGTAATGGCTATAACATAGGTCCCAGGCAATGTTATACCCCCCATAGACTAAACCATGAAAAAAATATTTGAATTTAATGATTTAAAAATATAAAGAAATGCACCTTCAACGCTTGGTCTTACTAGGACTGGAATTTTATCCCACCTCTTTTCAAATCTGAAATGTAAGTCTGTCATGAGCTCATTGGGAGCCCTCTTTATAGTTTTTAGCTGCTATAACAAAGAGAGATTATTTTCCTTCTCTCTAAATTGATTACGAGGAGTGAATAGAGTCTTTTTTGGTGGTGAAGGTGACCTTTGAACTGATCTTCCTCATCTTCCCCTTCTAGGTGATAACTGCAGGTACTCAAAATATCTTTCCTCTGATGTTCTGGACCTTGTCTAAATTATTCTCATGAACTTGGAAAGTAGCACTACTGAAACCAATTGATTTGAATAATGGAGTCGCGAGATGTGTAGAAAAATCCTCCAAAAGCTAGTAATTACTAAGTCACACACCAAGACTTAGCAATAATGAATTTGTAAACCATTTAAAAACTGACTCAAATTGGTCCCACTAGGCATGCCAAAATTGTTGGAATTCAAAATTGCACCTTGCCCTAGGTTACAAAACACCCAAGATTTTTAGGCAACATGGGAATGTCTCCAAGTTGTGGGATTCAAACTGAGACAAACCTCTGGTGAAGGTTGGCTTCCTCTACCTATACCTAATGTTAAACTACTCCTAGGAAATGATATTCAACTACTCTTACACTAACCTAATGTTCCAAGTGACCAAGGAGAGAGGGAGTTGTGTGAAACTAAAATCCTAAAATAAGCGAGGAGATAACACCAAGAATAAGGGTGGATATATTCCTAGTGAGCGAAAATAGAAAGAGAACGGAGAAGGAGAGGGCAGAAAAAGGTGCCACAGTCCAAAAAAACATTCAAATATCCATTTTCGTGGAGCATAAAGAATTTGAGTCCTGTAAGAGAAAAATTTATGCAAAAAGTATTTACAGGTGCAATAGAAGGAAAGAAATGAAATAAAACTCAATCTAGGGTAGGAGAAGCCACAAAACATAAATTTTATTACTTAAAAGTATGCACAATCCATTACAAAGTAGATACAAGGAAATATTTTTTTGTAGAATACACAAATTTGAGGCCCAGAAATCACAAGTTCTGGAACATTTTTGATAGATTTCCTTTACAATTCAGAAAATTCCCCCCGAAAAATGAGGGGGGGCAATTAATTTTTATAGAAAATTTACCTCACCTACCATGCATTAATTCCCTGGCAAGTAGTTGAGCTACTTGAACTATTTCCATTAACGTTCATCTCGTAACTAATGTTTCTATGGTTTTCTAGTCACATGAATGTTTTTCTCTCAGATGGTAGCACTTCATTCAAAATTGACTAGTTGAATATAATTCTTGATGTCGGCCTGGAGCAAGTTTTTCTCCAGTCATCCAGTTGTATTTCATTATATTTTTCTCTTGCTATCGAGTAGTTGCATAAATACAATCAGCTAGTAACATGCTCCACTACTATTGGCATCATGTATTAGCATGACCCAAAAAATTTCCTTTTCCACTACCTGCCGGTAACGAAAAATCCGTTGTCATCCGATAGCGTCCATACAACTACTACTAACACACTTGTTATTGGCATGATGTCCTAATAGGTATTTTCATTGATGCAAAACCACATTAATGATAAAGTGAATGTTATAGAATGATGTCATGATGTTTTTTGTGGTGATAAGATACTGGTTTAGATGTTTATTTTCTGCTACAGTGGGATTTAATGAGGTGTGTTTGCTCTTGCAAGCCTATACAGGTGCCTAGGAGGTGTTTCTTGGAGGGTTGAGCTTCTTGGTTTCTTTGGAAGTATGTTTACATGATTTTTAACATGATTTGAGGGTGCTTGAGCACTCACAATAGTGGCATAGTGTAGGAACATGTGAATCACCTGGTTACAGGTGCTCATTGAGAGCAAGTATGGCAACTTGGAAGTGCAAAAGATTATATTGGAGACATTTTATCTTAGGTATGCATGTTATCAGGTGTATCATAGCATATGAGATATGTTTGGGTCCTTTTTAGAGGTTTCATGATCAATTATTGCACTATTTTAGTTGGTCCTAGTTGTTACAGTGAGAATTTAACATGCAAGCATATGTAAGTCTTAATGATTGGAGATATTGGGCTATGGTGTTATCATTATAATTATTGGAAATTTTATATGGATGAGTCTTAGTTCTCTCAAAAAAAATTCATGTCCCCATGAAGTATATTTTTCCAAATATGATTGATTTTGTAAGACAGGGTCAAGAACAAGTTAAAATGAAGATTGAAGTTAAACTTCTGATGCTTGTTTTGAATTTTTTGCTTTACATGGGACCTTGTGGAATTCAAGTATGATTATAAGGTGATTTTATAATATTTTAAAAAAAATTAGTTCAGTTGATCATCATGGTTTTATGAACAAATGTTAAGAAGGTAAAGAGGTCTAAAACCCTAATTAAACTATAGCTAGGAGTAGTTTGGAGAAAATGAAGTATACTAACCTAGTTTTTATTGTAAGTAAAAATTTGATGATTTGATGTTGTAAAGGATGCGTTATAATTTCCAGAAATTTATGGTTGAGATCATGGTGATGAGTGGGCCCCACCTAAAAATAGCAATTTTTGGGAAAGAAGGTTATAGAGAAAGATGGTCCAAGGGAGTAACATAAAACATTGATGGTGCATGATGATTGGAATTTTTTATTTATTTACATGGAAGTTTTAGGACATTTTCATGCATTTTCATGGTGTTTTGAGGTCCAAACATGTTGACTAGTCAAAGGGCAGTTTTGGGGTCCCAAATAACAGGGTCTAGTAAACTGAGCATAACTTGAGATACAAGTGGATTTATGAGATGATTCAAGTTGTTTTGGAAATTAAATTCAGATATATTTCTATTGATATATGGATTTCATCATGAAAAGGTCATTAGATATGGTTTCCAGGTATTTCTTTGAGAAATAATGTTTTTGGCAGTTCAGGAAAACATCTATTTTGGTGTAAGTTTGATGTTATTTGAAGCTTGAGATGGATTTTATGATGCTTCCAATTACCTATAATGTGAATAGGGATGAATTATAAATCCAATGAATCCATTTTGAGTTCTTAAATGTATTTAGAAATGATTTTATAAGCTAACATTTGGAGATCATGTTTTTGGTAGGTTGATCTGGTGAAAGAAAATGTTGTTGTGGTTTGAAGTGAAGTATGTTTCATTACTTATATATTGTTTAGAAGTGATATTAAATTTATTTTTATTTTTCATATGGTATTTTTTTGTTAAGTATAAGTGATTTGATAATCATATGAAGTTTCCAGGGTGTTGAAGTGTGCATGAAACAACTATTTTGAGAAGTATAAAAAGCTCAAGGCCCAATAAAAGAAATAATTTGATAGGATGAGATAAATTGAGACCATTTATGGTGTTTAAATTTTATTTTAAAAATGTGAGATTATTTTCACAACTTTACTAAAAATATTTTTGGATATTTTTGTCATCCAAATGCAAGGGGTTTTGAGATTTTTGGTGCATGAATGAAGGGTTTTAGCTAGGCTCACCCTCTTAGGTAAAATTTTACTATTGAGGTGGATGTTATTGAATGTTATAAGAATTTATAAATCAAAACTATCATGGGTAACCTACCTCCTTTGAGTTATAATCAAGGAAAGGCTATAAAAAGGAGTTTTTGGGTACAACTGAGCTAGCTTTTGAAAACCCCTTTTATCTTCTTTTGAAGAACCCTTTTTCTATAAAGAAAAACCCTTTGGGCCTAGCCCAAAACACATAGAATATCAATCTATGACATATTCTAGTTGATTTTTCATGAGTATAATTTGAGCAAGTGAATGTTGGTGTTGTTTCCTCGAAAGCGAGTTGGAGAAGGAGAACAATAATCTCTTTTCGAAGAATTATATCTTCTTGGATGTTCGTATGACTATATTTCTCATCTAGATACATATTTAGTGTATCTTTTTTATCTTTTTAAAGTATTTAATCTTGTGATCTGATTTGAATATCAATCTAAGTGGCTTTATATTTTTATCATTTTGGTTCTTACATTGTGTAACTTTCATTGAAAAGACTATATGATTTTATGAGATCTAATTGATATTGTATGTTAGGGTTTGAATCATAAGTGTTAAATTTTATTGGGGACTGATTCACCCCCCTCTTAGTTCTTGTCACCTCCAAGGATTGGTATCAGAGTAGGACCTTGGAAGTAGCCTAACAAGCTAGAGGGATATCTTTGGTGATAAGATGTCACTTCCATCATTGGAAAAAATTGAAGGTAATAAATTTAGGATAAGGTAATTGGTAGCTAAGAACTGTGATAAGGTTGAAAATTTGGCAGCAACCCATGAAGAAGTAGTTAAGGTTTTTAGAACTCAACCTAAGGAGACTCAAGATGAGTTGAAGACCAAGAGAGAAAAATGTCTGAAACATGAAGCTGAAATAGACGAAATAGTCAAGGTTCTAAAAAATAAAATTGAGGAGACACAAGATGAGTTGAATATCAAGAGCAAATAAATATATGATTTGAAGAAATATCTAAGCACCATGACAAGCAAGGTATTATCCTTTCAAGTAAGTTCAACAAATCTAAGTAGGATCTTGGAAAATCAAAAGGCCTATGGTGATAGGAAATGCCTAGGATTCAATGAGGGCTCATAAAAAAAAGAAAATAATGAAGAAGAGTCAATTCAAGGATCAAATGAAAGAAAGAAGCCAAGCAAGGGAGAAAGTTCAAGGATTCCACCTCCTAGAAGATCACCTATCAGGAAGCCAAGTGCATATAGGTATGGTGTATTTCATGGTAATTGTTAGAAATGTGGTGCTTATGGACATTGGGCTAGTTTTTTGTAGTCCTCTAGTTGAAAAGAAGTATTCTAGAAAAGGAAAGGAACATTTTGAAGATAAGAAGGAAGAATAATGTCAAGACAAGGAGTAAAAGGTAGGTCAAATGTATGGAGCTGAATGCTATCATTTAAAAGAAAAGGGCCATCTTGTAAAATATTACAAAAATGAGTCATCAAACACAAAGAGCTCTGTAAGCACATTCAAGGGTTATTTCTATGATTACAATGGATATGGTCATATGGCTTATGATTGCAAAGGAAGGAAATTGGAATGATTTAGGTGCCACAAGATAGGGCACATTGTAAGGTTTTGTAATGCAAGTCAATTAAGGAAAGAGTAATTAAAAACTAAGCCACAAGCTAAAACATAAAAAAGGAAGGATGAGACTAGTCAAAGTGCTAAAGAATACTCGAAGGATGTGACTGAGCTAAAGGAGGGATCTGCTATAATAAATGAAAAATCAGAAAAGGAGGAATTAATAAAGGTGTAAGAAGAATGTTTGAGACCTACTTAGGCCTCTCATCAATATCCTCCATGGTGAAATATTCCTCTATTAGGATTCTTAGAGGTATATAGGTGAAAAATAAGCATTGGAGTGAGAATGAGATGTCTTAATAAATGTTGTGTGTTTTATCCATGGCGTTGAGTTATGTCTCTTCAAGTCATATGGCATGATCTTAATGTTTGTATATGGTTGTTCAAGTTGTAGTTGTCTAGGTATCAGTCCTAGTGTATCAAATGGAGTATGATAGTGTCATGTATGTGTTATGATATCATGTTGGAAAAATAACCTCTATCATAAGTAGATATATAAGTCCTTGAAAGTGTTAACAGAGGTATGTGTATATATGAATATCATTTAGGAGGTCATGAGTCAAATCATTCAATCTCTGAGTTTAAGGTCTGAAGTGTAAGTAAGTGTCTTCATGGAATGTGTCAATGTTGTTTTAGTATTATAATGCATCATGAAGTCTGTAGCTCCTATGTGTTAAGGTAAATCAAGTGTATTCAAGGTATTCTAAAGGAAATGTTGCTCTAAGCCTGTGAAGGATGTTATAAGAACAAAATTGATAATGTATGTGTTCTGAAATATGTCTAAAGTATTTGAACTAGGTCAAACCATCTTGAAAGGTATTAAAAAATTTCAAGATCTATATAAAAGTACGAGTCTTTGATTGATTGCACTAAAGGTAAAAAGTGAATCTCTAAGATGTCTGTAATTAAGTTTGAGTAAAATTAAAGATAATCATCAAGTTCTGTGAGTCTGAGTTTTAGCCAATGTCTTCAAGGCTTGTGTCAATTTTTCTAAGTATTTTATGATGATTCATTAAATGTCATGGATTCATAACATTTGTATTCAATTGTGGAATTAGTTGGTAAAGGTGTCTCTGTATTTTCAAGGTTTTGTTGAATCCATTATAAGCTTTGTCATTTATATTGGTTTGATCTAGGTCTCAGTAGTCTATGAATGTTGTTAAATCTTGTCAGAGGTGTCATGGAGTCACAATTTTAGCGATGATACTAATCATAGGTGTTTTTCATGTAAACGTGTCCTTGTTAAGTGAGGGTTCATGAATTTTACTAAGGTAGGTATTTAAAAATTATTCTAATTCCATATAAGCTATCCAAGAATTTGTCACTGTCAAAATTTGTTTAGAGTTTTTTTTATGAAGGATATAGGGAGTCTTATCTCCCAAGATGTCTACAGAAGATGAAGAATAATATGGAGTGATCAAGTATAAAATTGATCATTGGATGGAATAAATGGCTCTGTTATGGTCAAGAAATCCCATTTTCAGTGTTTCAAAAAGCAAAAGAGAGAGGGTTCAAGTATGAACTTGTTGTTTCAAGCTTCGTATTCATGATAAAAGGTGCTTAAATGTATTGGAGGATGTTTTCCAGCATACATTATCAATTCTTGAGGACTTCAAAGACAAATACGGGTGTATTTTGAAGTATTTCTGCCATGTACTGTGTTTTGTCACAATGACTGTGACTATGTGAATGGAAATTTGATTTTGAAGATTGTTAGCGAGAAAATTTGTCAGATGGACAAACTTTGTGGATTTATTTCCAATAATATGGGAATTTAAGTCCCTCTACTTAACTGGTACAACTGTTGTATATGCATGCATGAGTAAAGGTGATTTTTGTTGGTGGCGTTGTGGCCGGGGATCCAATAGGCGCACTCCAATGACCCTGCGGAAAAGCTAGAAATTTCTTGCTAGGGGAGACTTTTTCGGAAGAGTGGGAAAGGGGAGTGATAAAAGAGGTAGGGGAACTAATGTTGTAGGTAGAAAATCAAATTCCTTCACACACTAGTTATAAGTTTCATCACATGCACTAAAGTTAGGAAGAAACAATACTGCAAAAAACAACAAGACCAATTAGAATTTAATCAACATAAAGTATCAGTAAACCCCTTAGTAAAAAAAGGCTCGAAACTCCTTCTTGTATTGATGCTCAAGAAAAAATTGTACATAGTTTGACAATGAAATACATTGAGAATATTGGAGAAGTGGCTAACTATTTTCACTCACAAGGGAGAAAAATCTCTCTCATGAACTTACAATAATACAAACAACTAGAAGAATTTAAGAATTATAAGAACCCATTGCAATGAAGATCTCATTACAATTTATAGCAATCTGAATTGACCTTTCATCTCCCTTACATGACTCTTCATTTCCATATTTCACTCACGACCTTTCATTTTCCATGAATTAAGTATTTCTCTTATAATTTTTAGAAGATACTTTTTACAATTAAAATGGGCCACTTAAGTGAATAGGATGAAATAAAATGATGATGCATAACAAATAATTAGAAGGGGGAGAGAAAGTAGAGAGGGAAAGAGAGGGAGAGGGAAGGGATGGAGGGGAAAACACTCCTTGTGATAAATTTTTTTGAATGCCTTGATGTTGTATGTAATAGAAAGGTTTGCAAAGCTATGGAAAGAGGTTAAAGAACCTCAAAGCTTGCCTAAAGTCAACCATGCACCATAAGATTAGAGATAAACAAGAAACTATGTATGTATATATAAATTTGAAATAAACATTCAAACGCTAGCATATATACTACTCTCTACTCCATGAAATCTTATTGAAAGTGAACCTAGTTAGATTCTAAGCAATCAAATTGTGTGTTGTTTACTCCCCAAACATAGTGAAGAGATCTCTCCAAGTTGGCTACATGGCCAAGCTTTAGATATTCCCTTACTAACTATATTTGGAGTGGATGGATGCAACATGGAGGAGCTCTTAACAATGGAGTATGACCAAGATCCAAATGTTCTATAGCTTAAAAGCTATCACAAATGATTTCTAATGCCAAGATCTCCAAATATGAGAGATATTTTGTTATGTAAACAAGGTGTAAAATTGAAAGGGAGGGGTGACCCTTGTATTTATAGTTTTCCACTTACGGGAGTTTGGAATTTGGGTGCATGTGGGACTAAAGCTCAAAAATAAATTTTAGATTAGATTAGGATAAACATGCTTTAGGCTTAGTTTAGCTTGGTTTAGGCTAGTTACATAGGGTTTAGGCTAGTTAAACTTTATTTTTGAGTGATTAGAGACTCATTGAGAGTTGGGAAGGGTCTGGATAACCATTTGTGACTGATAGATAGCCTACGAAGCCTACAGAAGTGGTTCATAGAGAACTAGGGAGATTCTGGATGGACAAAAGGAGGAATGCTTAGCTAATAAGAGAGATTATAGCCAAATAAGTTGATTATAGGAGGAATACAACTGAGAAGGTGTTGTAAATGGGTATCTGAGAATGGAGTAAAGAATAGGGAATTAACAGAGTGTCATAAATTGTTTGAATTGGAGGAAATACTAAGTGTAAGAATACTTTAGGGTCTATATTTTCCCCTCTTTGAGGTGGAGTAAGTGATGTCACTTCAAATAAAGTAGACAAGTATAAACAAGTAGAAAATTTTGAAGGGATAGAAGAAAAATGATTAGAATGAAGGATTCCCCCTCGATTTTCGATGGGGTGATGGAAGAAATTGATTGATGATGGAAAAGATAACATAAAGAGAATAGAAGAAAGAATAGTGTGAAGAAGAATAAAGGGGATATAGAAGAAATGGAGAATGAGGAAGGGGAATTGAGCCAACATCCATCCAATGCCTTTTAAACAACTTTATTTTTCATCATATTGCTAGTGATATTCATCATCGGTCCTTATTAAAAAGAATGAAAAAAGTGTAGTATGACATGAAAATCCATATACGAACAAATGTCCATTGCTAAAAACACCAACTCCATGCAACATACAAAATGTAATGCAATACGAGAAATTAAAATATGCCTAACTCCATACAACATACATAATGCAATGCAATACAAAAAAGTAAACAAGCCAAACCAACAGAGAAACATAATGTAATTTTTTTGTAATTGAGATTCAATTCCAACCTATTTGAATTAACGACACGAGTTAATGATGATGCCCCAAGAAAGGATACATGCGAGGGGAATAATAGAGGACACTTGGGTCTGATGAAAAATCAATGTGCACTACGAAACAATACCAGATAACTCGTTGTGCCCCAGAGTACAGACGAAGTAAGTAACCTAAATTTTGTTGATGAAGGTAGATCAAGATGATCCATGAGTTGTGCACATGAACAGGTGAGAACCAAAGAGCGGCGTTTTGTAGGATAATTTATAATGTTTTTTATTTTTCTTGAAACATGTTTGAATGTTTTTGATGACTTTTCTAACATATTTTAATGTTTTTGATTTTGAAATTTTTTTGAAGCTATGTACAGGAAGACAAGGAAACGTGGATTTCCCTAATGATAGATGGGATGTATAAGGGAATAAGGCCACGTGTGTACAAGAAAGGTGAAGATGCAAAAATTCCACAGTGATTGGGTGGGAGTATTCAAAGGAAAAATATTCATGGGTAGAAGTGGGATCCAATGCCATTATGGATAGGTTTAATGTGATGATGAACGTAAACCAATGAAGTGTTGGGAAGAAGCAAGGATGCCCCCAGCGTAAGTTGGCCTAAAAGCACATGATAGAAAGGAAGTGGAAAATTATTTTTGTGAAAGGTGACAAAGATGTCTGTAAACATGGAAAAAATTAATCTTATACACATGGATGTTTTGAACGAAGTAGAAGAATGACATGAATGATATGAATGTAGCTTAGAAGCCTCACAATGAAGAAGCGATAACCAAAGGAACAAATTGTGAGACAGGATAAGGACTAAAGTAAGAGTCTAAACAAGTTCCAATAAAAGACACTTAGTAACATACTAATCTTGTTCACTCATAGAGATCCAGTGTGTGCATGTGGAATTTATTACCTCTTGAAGGGAAGATTTAATAGACAATAAGTGAAGACACCCTAGCCAATGTGTAGGAATGATTTATTTTGAAAGCCATTTGTGAATGGAGGGTGGAAGGATAGCCATACATTGCTCTGTTGTCAGCCAGACATCCATAACCCTGACGAAGATGCATTTGATTCTAATCACAAAATTTATCTACTACCAGTCAGACATCCATAGCCCTGAGAGAGATTATTGGAAATACCCCAAGACAAAGTAATATATAAATTTGCTTTTGCTTTGTAGCTTTTCACTTTTGATTGATTTTGATTCTTTTACTTTCTAAAAATTATTTCAGCTCTCTCTTTTGACAAGGGGTTAAGAACCACTGATGGCTTGATGGAAGGAAATGGAAGTGATTGTGATGACGACATTGGATAGTGTCAACAAATATGTCTAAAAGTTCTTCGTAACAAGGTTATTAGATATTGATTGGGATAAGATCTCTAAGAGGTCATTCGTTCTTTAATTTACCAAGGTGATAAAAGAACAGGGTCAAACAAATATCATAGAGATAAATTTCACAAAATGCATGCGAACAAGCTAACCAAAATAACATCAAAGGGATGCGTTATCGTGAAAATGTGCAACAGGGAAATTGACAACTTCCGAGCACGATAACTATACCCAGATGTTGAATTTTTCATGTTTTATCATTCCCATGAACCCCAAGCCAAATCTATTTTTCTTTTCACCCTCTATTTGATGTAAAATTGGTCCCTAGGTGATTTAGTAAATTCTATTCATTCACCCTAGGTGATTTTAGGGAGTTTTGAAAAGATGTTATCTTCTGGAAGTATTGGGAAGGGCTATCGCTGGCATTCCCAAGACTAGATTCAACCCCCTAGAGTGGAACATAAGGGAAAAATTAAACATGGACATGAATTGAATACATTATAACATCATGGAAATTATTTTGGAAGGCTTTGGGATTTTTTGAAATACTTGGAGTAGTTTGAGAGAAAAACAAGGTTCTCAAGCCAAAGCGGTACACAGGCCTAAAACAACTGTTGGGATTCAGAAGAAGATTCTAGGAGCTCCAGATAGAGTTGGAAGTAAAAAAAACATATTTGGAAATATTATTCCAAGACCTACATGATGGTGAAATAATATTTTTCACAACACCTTGGCGTATATGAATGGAAGGAAGTTTTTCTCAGGCACAAGTGGAGTCCCAGATCAAAAATCTGATTTCAGGGATCTTATGGTTGAATTAATACATTAGACCCACACAATTGGATTAAAAATTCCATTTCTAGTCAGGATCATATAAAATTTCACCAATAAATTCCACTGGGAGCTCAATTTATCTGCATTCCAAGTTACCCTCTCAAAGGTAGTTCAGGACTTAGTCATTTTTTCGAGAGGACATGTGTCACCACAGGATCCTGGCGGGATTTCATGTCCCCGATATCCCTGAGGTCAGGTACATCATCCCTTGGAAAAATTTCCCAGCCCTCATGTGACCTCTGGGACCCTCATATGCCCTCCAGACTTGACAGTTCAGCCCCCAGGTTCTTATTTGGAGCATGCATTCCCTGCCATCGGATCGGGCGCCACGTGTCAGCTCCAAGACCACCATGGAATTTGATGTCCCTCATGCACCTGAGGTGGGGGACATAAAACCTTGAAAAATGTTTCCATCCCCTATGGGGAGTCTTTTGGACACCCACGTGACTGCAGTTCAGCCCCCAGGTTCATTTTTGGAGCATTCATTCCCTGTCGTTGGATCGGTCGTCACGTGTCACCTCCAGGACCACCGTGGAAATTTATGTACCTTATGCACCTAAGGTGGGGGAAATCATACATGGAAAAATTCTCCCAGCCCCTATGAGTAAGCATTTGGACACCCACGTGATAGAGTTTCAGCTCCCAGTGCTTTAAATTAGTTTTTTCCTCCTTCATTCCCTGTCATTGGATCTAGCGCCACGTGTCTCCATATTTCTCATTGTGGAAATTTATGTCCCTCACATCCCTAACTTCAGGGACATCAAGCATGGAAAAATTCACCCAAGCCCTACCTATACTTATATTTTTGAAATTTTTCCAAGTGTCGCTTTTTCCCGCTTCCAACTTCTAACAGTTATATGTGCACTTCATTCCTCCATACTTCCTCTGCAACATTCTTCCATCACTCCACCATTGAAAATGATCAGACCTGCTCAACCCAAGAGCTTAAACACATTCCCCATAGTGATTTCCAGGTCTCATAAGGAATCCTCATCAAACACAGAAGGAGAAGCACGGAGCACAGAAGGAAAAAATAGAGAAAACTCCATAGCCATGAAATGAGAAGTTGAAGAAATCTCCCAAACAGATGCATGAAACAACAAGATATATTTTTATTCTCATTCCTCTACCTAAGGCCATCAAGAAGAAACCTTCAAAGTCCCCCCATGTGTGACAGAGCATCCACAATGAAGAAATATCTTTTCCGACTCAACGAAGAAAGAATTGGGATTTCCCATCAAACCGGCTGCAGATCGAAGTAAGATTGCACATGAAGCACCAGAAAAAAAAGCCACATTAAAAATATAATTTTCTTTGCAAATGGACGAGAAAACCAAACCTACAATTTTGAGGTCTATTAATGGCTTCCATACCCAAAAGCACTGCCAGGTCTAAAAAGTAAAACTTTAAAATCTCCCGGGTTATTAAGGGGGCGAGCCTGAAATTTCAAAGGGATGATATTGGGCAAAAACCCATATCAAAAAACTTCATTCCATGTCAATCTGACTCCCAAAGGCCAACTTTCTAAAACTAGCAGGTCTACTACATAGGAACTACTATTTTGGGAAAGTCGTTAACAGAAGAACCTGCGAAGGAGATGAAGATATCAAAGGTGCAATATAGCTGAGAATTCACCAAAATGGAAATTTTTGGCACTTACTAAAAATAGTAAGTGGACTCTCGAACACCTGCTAAAAATAGAAATTTGATCTAAAGAAGTGAGGAACGCATGGAGAAAGGGGAATCAAGGTCACAACACTCAGCTAAAGATCAAGGGAGTTACTTTTTTCACACTTACTAAAAATAGTAAGTTACACTCAAAGAGAAGTTTTGGCACAATGGGATGTACTAGGATAATTATTCAGGGGGACATCATTGTTCGGGAGCATCCTAGCCATTTTTCACAGGGAATTCGAGATCCACCTTAGTTCATTCAACTGGGTGAGCATTCAGGAGCTAATTTGGAGGAGTTTCATAGTGTGTAAGGAGTTCAAAGATTCAAAGTTTCACTGTATTTTGAGATTTCCATCAACGAGGATTAACGGAATTCATCGGGCAACATCTACTCTTTTTCTTCTCTCTCTCTTTCTCTCTCCTCTTCCCCCAACTTTCTCTCACTTTCAAATGTTCTAATTCTTTGTTGGGCTTTGCACTTTTTGATATGCCTTTAAGTCACTTAAAAGTGACTTTAGAAACTTAATGTAAATTAAGTCGCCTTGCTATTATAAAAGGGGCTTAAATATTTAAAGTGGAATATGAATTGTCTTAAGTCATATTAAGGCATATGGAGGTTCATGAGGAAGACGATAAGTCACCTCTCATTCTATAAATTGTAATGCCATTCCCATTGCAAAGGGTTGGTGATTGATATTGTAAACTCAAGAGTATATTGCACCTTGAGAGAACAAAGGAGATAGCTATTTTCTTCTATTCCCCCCCCCCTTCTCAATTTCTTCCATTTCTCCACTACGTACAACTTTTGTCTAAGCAATCAGTACAAGAAGAAGTATTTTCTAGCTTTCTTTGACTAAGCGGTTTCATGATACTTTGTGTTCATCAAATTCTATTTGGTCTTGTTGCTATTTGCAGGGTTGTTTCTTCTCATGAATGCATGTGTTGAAGTTTCTAACTAGTGTGTAAAGGAATCTGATTTTCTACCTGCAGCATTAGTTCTCTTACCTCTTTTCACACTCCCCTTTCCCACTCTACAGACAAAGACTTCCCTAGTAAGAGATTGCTAGCTTTGCTGTAGGGTCAATGGAGTGCCCCTGTTGGATCCTCGGTCGAAAGGCCACCATAGAAATCCACCTTTTCACGTGCATAAACATACGGAAGCTGCATCGGTTAAGTAGAGGGACTTAGATTCCTAGAGCATTGGCAATAAATCCACAAGTTTTTCCACACGACAATTTTTCTTGCCAATAGGATGAAAATGGTAGAAAGAATTGTAGTATAAATTACAAGGAAGGGAAGAAATAACATCCATGTGCATGAAATACCTGATTGTAATGTTTGATCTTTGTACCTTTGCTTTTTGTTGTGTTTTCTCATGTTTTTTATATTTTTGAATTATTTTTTATTTTTGATAGTTTTTGGAAAGTTGAGACCAACAAAGTCACTCTGTATGATAATATCTAACAATAATGTTAGAGACCTCCTTGTTAAGGTAGATTATGCTTGTTTGTTTATCAAGTGTAATATTTTCTCCAATCTCGATGATTGTGGTGAGCTCGTACACAAAAAATGACTACGATTTTTGTTGAAATGAGGATTTTATATGTGGAAGGTTGAGTTCCATATCCATATGTTTCTTTACTTTTTTCCATACTTGATGGTTACATTGATGTGTGTTCTTGAATCACGCTTGATTTATAATTATGAGAGTGTTTGAGTTGTTGGGGGCTTTCAAGCTCTTGGAAGTTTTGACTTGAGTATGATTAAGAAACTGTTTGGGTTTATTATAAGCTGATGTGTGACTTGTTTGATCTTGAGAAGGAGAAGAAAGTGAATGTGGAAGTTTAGAACTGATGTGAGAAATTACCTTGGGCTTACCACAACCATTGATAGAAGAAAGGTGTGATGGATGAAAAGGATACGGTCCAAGAATTTAAGAGGATGGGCTACCAGGAGGTGAACCATTGATAGAAGATGACGAAGGGATGCTACAATATGGCCCTAAGATGGAAGAAGTTGGGCTACAAGTACATGGCCTAAGAATAGAAGAATATGAGGAAGGGTTGATAGGGTGTGGCCCAAGTATAGATGAGGAGGGACTGGGAGGGGTCCCATAGATAGAAGAGGAAGGGCTACTAGGACGTGGCCCAAGAATAGAAGGTAATGGGCTACTAGGAGCTTAACCATAAGTAGAAAATGGAGGGATACCTGGGGGTAGCTTCATTATAGAAGAAGATGATGGGATACTCAGTGGTGACCCAAGGTGATATTTTGATTGAGGAATGATGATAGATAAGGAATGAGTTTGCAATGAGAAGATAGGCCATGGATCAATTCTAGACCCTGACATCTCATCATGCTTAGAGGAAGGTGAAGATGGAATAATAGAATAAGAATCAAGTTCCATGACTTTAGGATCTTCCTTTATATTCTATCGAAAAATATCATTTTCTTCTCTCTAATACGCAAGCTAGGAATATTTGTTTACAATCCTCTAAAGGGATATCATCATGTAGTCTAATTGTTCCTTCATTCTAAGAGAAATCAATTAGTAGAGGTTGTTTTTATTCACCCATAGGAGGTTGAATAGAAGAAATAGGCCCGATAAGTAAGGAAGATTGATTGAAAAAAGAAGAATCAAGTTATGAAGTAGGCTTAGTGGCAAGCGTCTCATGAATGCATGATTTAGATCTAGTCTTAGATCATTTTTCTAAAAGATGACTTAATGTGGAAGAGAAAATAGGATCATATAGCCATCCATTAAGTTGTGAGGTAGGAGTCAAATTATATGATTGACTAGATGGAATCTGAGTCGTGGAATTTTTTGATGGAGGAAGAGGTCATTAAAGTGAATGGTAAAGGTGGTCCTGTGAAAGAAGGGAGGACTGTGACTTAAGAACCAAATCAGATGTTTGATCGATGGAACTTGGAGTCACATGAGTCTTAAAAGGAGGAATACATCATTGAGGTCATTTGGAATAAAGGTCCTACGAAAGAAGGGAGGACTGTGATTCGATATTTGATCTAGGGGTATTCGAACAATAGTTGGGATCTGAATCTTCAGAAGAAGAGTGGGAATCTGAATGGTAGTTTGGATCTAAATTAGAAGACGAGTGGGTGGAACCCAAATAATAATTTTTATTAGAAACATCTAAACCATACCAATGACTATGAGTTGAAGGTGGGGAACAGGGTACCTGAATGGGCCCTCTAGCATAAATAACCAAATGAGGTTTAGTTGTAATGGGAATATTTTGATTTGAATGCCTAAACCTAGGTTGCGTATTGTTGTAAGCATGAGGAACCGTAGTCCATCATCGTTAAGCACAAATGTCTAGATATAGATAGTGTGAGGGAACTCCTTCAAAGGGAAGAAGGCTCTATGTCAATTCGAGTAGCATAACAGAAACCAACTAGATGCTTCGTAAGTATGGAGATGCATGCGTGATTTTCTAAAGAAGGTCTAAGGAAAATAGACATCGTGAAGACAAAATCTTGATGAGATCAAAAATGATTGTCATAGAAAACAATTTTTCCAAATGAATGATCACAAGGAACAGTCACGCAAGTGTGAAACACAAATCCAATCAATAAGGAAATACTCTCTATGTAAAATGTGTGTGAAAAATGATAGTTCAATGCAAATATGATCAATATAATGTCAATATTTACGTCAAGCTAGAAATGAACAAGGCATAGATATTAAAAAAAGGGTAGAAGTGATTCCCAATTAAAGGATACTACGACAAGTTCAACAACCAACAAGGCCTAAATTTTAAAGGGTGAGGATTAAAAATATAAGCCATGAAACCACACCAATTAGACATGTTAATCAAGCTTCATGAAGAACTGAGATATCAGTACCAAAGTGGTATCGAAACAACACCAATAAAGTAAGCAAAACTCTTCAATATTTTGGACAATGTTTGAAGTCAAACTAGGTCAAAGTATACTAAGGATGTGCTAAAATGTGGGCAGCATAACGCCATAATGCGGATACTTTGATCACATTTATGAAAAACATGACTATTATCTCAATTTTGAGTTTACTCCAAACTATCAGATAACCCCTACAAAATTTTTAAAGCTAGTTTTGCAAAATTACCTTTATTAGAGAAAGTCGGGTTTTCGGGTTTCACCAACAAGTCAACATGTGTTTTGAATGCTTTATGTCTTGTGTTTCCCGAAAGCTGAAACCCGCTTCAAGTAAGTCAAGTTGGGTTTTTGGACCTTCGGCGCATCGGAACATACCTTATCCAAAGCATGTTTTGTGTCGCCTGTCTCCCGATACCCGAAGTCCGATTTAGTCCTTTATGTCGGGTTTTCGGAACTTCGGAGCATCTAAACATCTCATGCTTTGTGTCAATTACTTCCCGCGACCCGAAATCTGAATTACTCTACACACCTTCGTGTCGGGTTTTCGGACCTCCCAAGCATGCTGGCATGGCGTTAATGTCGAGTTGTTGGGTGAGTTGGCACGTGCCAGCCGAGGTGTGTTAATTGCGAATTTTCTTATAAATATGTGGATTTACACGTCATTTTCACTGGACGTTTTTATTTTTAACTCGTGGATTTTCGTACATGCTCTTCCAACCTCAAAACCCGAAAGCTCGCATGTGCCCGATTGAATCACCTGTTTTCGATCTTTCCTTTCTCTGGTTGAAGGTATTTCTCTTTCCATTCTTTGTTCCTAGTTTTTATGGATTGATTGCACGTGGGTTCTTCTCATTTTCTTACCGGGTTTTGTGGGATTTTTATTCTTCTTCTTTCTGGAGTTGTTTTCTAAATGAGGTTTAGGTTTTAGGGTCTATTTCTTCGAAATTACCACTTGGTGTTATTTCCTCATAATTTTCTTATGTGCTTGGTACATGAATGGTAAGAAAGGAGATTGCATGTTTGAAATTCAACAAAAAACCCTGTTTTTCTCTTCTCAGGTTTTGAAGGGTGTTGTGCAGTGTCGAAGACGCTAAGTATATTGAAGGTTTGGCGTGCCGGACTTTCCAGAGTTTCCGACACTCTCAGCGCATCGGGTTTCCTGGATTTCCTGACATCCTCCTCAGTGCGTCGGACTCTTCCGTTCATCTGACGTATCCAGTAGCTCGGATTTTTCACAGTGTGCGACATCCCCTGATCTTCGAAACTTTCTTCCTTCAACATCCTTCATGTCAGACCCTGGTCCATCTCAAGAAAAGACTGAGAAGTCAGGAAGAATGAAATACAAGTTTAGAAAGGTGGAGTCTCCATCATATATTGATTGCAACTATGACATCCGACATACAGAGCTCGAGAATATAGATATTGAATATTTCCGGAGTAGGGTAAGGAGTTCCTCCCAAACTCCATGGATGAAAGCAATAGCCAATAGTGGCTTACCCCTTACAGCTGGTTTTCCCATGGCCGCTCAGTGCCCTGAATTCATTTTGGCATGTGCCTCCAGTTATGACTCGGCTTCTCGTTCTGTGAGAAGTCAGGCAGGTGAAGTAGTGGTCAAATTGGATGGAAGTTACTTTGATGACCTCCTCAGACTACCCAATTTTGAAGAGTATGGAGAGTTGGACATCAAGTCAGCTTAGAAATCCTGGGACAACGATCAGGAAAACTGCATCAAGCATGTAAATAAAAAGTTCCTGATCAAGGCCAAGCCGGCTATCTCCAGATTTCCAAGACTTATCCCCAGGAGTGATTTCATCCAAGAGATCAATTACATCATCACTCTGCTGAGTCAGGTTTTTGGGTTTACCCGAATCGAATGTATTCCAAGGGTGGATGTATCAATTCATGATCACCATCAAGAAGAATCAGCAAGGGATTGACTGGGGCACTCTCATTAGCAATGAGATTGATTCCCAAATGACAACGGTCTTGTCAACGGGGAAATTTTATATGTCTTCATATGTCACATATGCAGTGGCCGGGATGAGGAACTATCCCGGATTGGATACTAAGGGAAGAAGGACGTGGAGTCATGTGTATCAATACTTCCCTCAATTGACAAGGAAGGGATCCCAAGATCAATTCAGAAGGGTGAATGACGCCTTCTTCTATGAAAACATCTGCAGGCTAAACCCTAAATTGAGGAAGACAAGAGTCTCAGATGAGGCTTGGGCTGAAGTTTCCAAATGGGGATGTGTCTTCTTACAGTTCAAGAAGTTCACATATCTACGGGTGGTCATGTACTCGGGGGATCCTTTTCACCTGCCCTGATATCCAGGAGATAAACTGATATTGATGGAATTGGTTAGGTAGCTGTTGGATTTCCATAAATTCCAACAAAGTAAACATAAGGCTACTGTATCCTTCCCAATTTCTATTGGGAGATACACTTGCTCAACAGTGGTGAAGGCTAAAAATGTTATCCATGAGCTTCAGGACAAGTTGAGGAAGCATATGAAACCTCGAGACGGTTTTGACATCTGAGGAGTGCTCAGGGCGTATGGAACCCTGCATCTGCACAGGCCAAACATAGAGGATATTTGGGTTGATCTGCGTAATGAGGTTGCTGTTCGCAGAAAGGATAATAGTAGATTGACAATTGCTGAGATTCAAACACTTGAGCTTGCTGATTTACCAGAAGGTACCAGTGACAATGAAAGTGTTTTGGATCTTTCCTATGATGGACTAAATGAAGATCAATATGTTTTCACACCGATTGATTGGTCAATCAGTGAAAAAGCCTCCATTACAGATAGGTCGGCTCTAATTCTTGCACGCACCAAAGCATGGCTCTCCTCTTGGGGAATGAATTTTAAAGATGATAAGTTTTCAAAGTTGGCTGCTTCAGAGGCGGGGCCCTCCAAAAAGGAAAAGGACAGAAAATCTTCTAGGGGGCCTATAAAGGTCAAGATTGTCAAAAAGAGGAAAGAAAGAGAAATCTCTTCAATTGTTTCTCCAGTAGAAACGGTGAATGTGCCAGAATCACCAATGCCACCAGAAATAGGAGAAATTACTTTGGAAGGAGAAGGAAGTCAGCCTCTGGTTTCACCATTTGCTGATTGCTCAACTGAAGAGACCTTATCTCTTGCATCCAAGGCTTTGGAGTCTGAATCTGTGCCTCTTTCCTCACAACCACTCCTACCTCCTTATTCTCCATCAACTTCTTCAGTAATGGCCAGTATTTTCTCTGGACTTTCACCCCTCTCTGCTGGTACCCAAGTGATCACCAACACGCCCCCTCCTGTGCCTCTTTTTATTGGATCTACTACCACGTTGGTAACTATTCCTCCTCCACTAGTAGAATCTTCTCCCCTTGAGAGTATGATACCAGCTTCTACAACCGTGGAAACTCCCTCTGATACGCCGCAATGGCTACTCGAGAAAACTCTGAGGAAGAGGAAGGTGATTGTGCCCCTACCAGCCTTTGATTTCAGCTCACTCAAGGCTCCTACTGCTAAATCAGGCAAGAAACCCAAAACAGTTTCAAGGGTTTTGGTGGACGCTTCAGGAGATAAGTTCGCAGAGATAGCCACTCCCGCGACTGACAAAAACTAAAGAGGACATAACAGCCTCTGATTATCAGATAACCAGGGTGGCTCTAGGAAGAGTGACAACAGAAGGGGCGCAACAAGATGCGCGGGATGCCACAAACGTGTTGTGCCAGAAGTTGAAAGAAACAAAAGACAACAGAGATGAGCTTAAAGGAAAAGTGGAGCAGTTGACAGAGGTTTTGCTTAAACTCTCAAAACCCCTTGAATCCATACCATCTTCTTCTGTCCCTGTCGGATTCAATTTTTCATTAGTACCTACAATTGAGAAGATTGCTAAAAAAGGAAGAGTGGTCGATGAATGGATCTAAAGGTTACTCCAACAGGGGAAGGAGGTGATACAAGACGTTGTGAAAGTTCATCAATCTATGGGGGATATTCAGAAGGAGGGAGAGAAGATGGATGATGAGTTTTCTCAAGAAATTGGACATCTTGATTTGACTTATGAAGCTCTCCAAGTATTAAAGCAAATACCAGCACATCTCTTGGTAGAAGAAGGCGTTATCCCACATACGGATAAGCATTTTCAGTTGACTAAAGCCATCAGGTTCAGGGTGAAGATTCTCAATGAAGCCTGCGCTAAGTTGAGAGAATCAAGGGATAAATTGATTGATGGAAAAAGTGATTTGGAAGAAGAGTTGCTGAAGATTTGTCCAAAGGTGTCGGTTGGGAACTCAGGTATCTTATCAGTAGATGATCTCTTCAAACAAGTCCAAGAGTCAGTTCAGCATTAACCAATGCAAGGATTTGGTATTTAGGTCATTGATCGGTTTGTAAGAATTGAAAATTATTTTGAGTCCTTGAGAAAGCTCAGCAAAAGATTGAAAAAGCTTCCCGGCGTTGCTAGTGATATCCATGAAACCTGCGAAATTTGGAATGATCATTCTACTGCACCTGACGAAAATGAAATGCAAGGCATAATTCGAAAGTTCCAAGAATTTCGGAACAAACAGGTGCAGCTGGAGGAAGAGAAAGATGAAGGAGCGAAAGATGATGATTCAGACTAATTCTTGATGTTTCATGTCATTTCAATCTTGAAATTGACATGTCTTTTTCATTTCTGTTTCGTCATGTAGGAAGCAAATTTTGACTTGGTCTCCTGCGTGAGGATCAAGCAAAATAGAACACTGTTTAAAGAACACTATTTTCTGGGATTTATCCTATTTTCTCTCGTTCCCTTTTATTATAAATAAGGGATGCTTATGCATTCCAAAGGGTCGAGATTTTTGTAATATTCGGAGCTATTGGAAAGAAGAAAAACTTTGTGTTTTCGTTCGATCATTTCAAAGAATAGGATTTGATATTATTTTACAAACTTTGTGTTGTGGGATATATCTTACTTAAGACATTGTTCTTATGTTCATGATCTTAAGCTATTCTTTGCATAGCATCTTAGTGTGGCTAATCATCTCAGACATTATATTTATGATCTAAAGCTCGTATGATTATTTCGTGCTCTGCGTTTACTCGAAAGAAAAATACGTTTCTCTCATTTCCTTTCCATTGTGCTTCTTTCATTGTAATAGTTTCTAACCCCGTTCCTTTACGAAGGCATACCTTTGAATCATGTGAATGCGGATTTCGGGATTCTATCCCAACCCCCAATGGTTAGATTAGTGTGAATATTGTATATATTGTTTTCGCTGTGTTTTAGATTAGTAGCAAGCAGGCAGCCTCACCTATCTTTGAGGAGGGATTTAATCCCATATACTGTGGTTGAACCTCATATTTTGGGTTGACAAAATATCCAACCAACAGTTTTTGGCAAATCTACTAGGGAATACAGATTTATAGTGTAAAGCTTATCCTCTTGGTGTCTGGAGACTCCGTATTTGCCTTATTTTTAAAGGTCTCTTTCCCAGTTCAAGCTGGCCAGGAAGATCTTCACTCGGTCCCGCCGAGCCCAAGGTGAAATTGACCCACTCTTTGAGTTGCTACAACAGCACAATTTCAGCCTGTCCCCCAATAGCATTGTTTCTAACCGAACCAAAAGTTCTTCGCCTGTTCGGAGAAACCGGATCCCCGTGGAACGGGAAGCATCTGCAACTTGTCGTGCACTACTCTTGTCTGATACTCGGATCCCTATACACACTCTTTTTAGAAGAATGGCAGTGCAACCTGTGCCTTGGGGTGCAGTTATTGGTCCTCTTTCTTTAACTCCACCATTGCATGAGTTACCACATGGATCACGTAAAAACATTCCCAAATTCAATGGGGATGGGAAGCAGCATCCTGATGAACACATTGCATCTTTCTTTGTAGCGTGCGGCGTTCTTGGAGTAGCTCACGAAGATGTTTCTGTTTGACTTTTTGTTGAGACGTTGCATGGTGCAGCAGCTGAATGGTTTTATCATCTTCCAAATGCATGCATCACAAACTGGACTACCATGCGGACCAAGTTCGAAGCACGTTTCAAACCAGCTGAAGATTCTCATGCCTTGTTAGCTCAACTTACTCATATGAAGAAGGAATCTCATGAACCCATGCGGGACTTCATGGAAAAGTTTAATAAACTGATTCGAAAGATTCTGGAGATAGTTGTTCCAACTGCAGAGAATCAGAAATGCTTCTTCATTAATGCTCAACCTCCTGATGTGAGCTTTTTATTAAGAAGGTCGGTTATCCCAAATCTGGACTGTTGCTCAGTCAACAGCTATTGAAATAGAAGATGATCTTATTTTGGCTGGAAGAATCAAGAAGGACATACCCAAACTCAAAAATCAAGGTTCTTCTCAAAGTAATACTGATCCTATGTTTCAGAAAATGGCTAATGATTTAATTGCTTTAAAAAATAAAATGTCTCAACAGGTGACCAATGTTCCGTATCGGGATATTCCTAGATGGAATTTCAATAACAACAATGGTACACCTACAAGAGATAGGCCATGATTAACTCCTGCTCAGCCAAGGCTAGCAATTGAAGCTCCTCCCATCAATGCAGTAGTAGAAATAGTTGAAGAAGAGGAAGAACCAGAAGAACAAGATTCTCTGGAGGCTTTTGAAGCTTCAGGATATGCCGATGAGTCTTATGATGATTCAGCTGGTGACTCTAGCATTGGGTATTTGGAATATGATGAAGATGAATGTGCACCAGATGGTCAGTCATTTGCTGTCTTCACTCGGTCCCAATCTCAGAATCCCAGAAAACCTCTTGAAAACACTAAGGAGAAGAATAAGGAACCTCCCATAGCCATAGTTAAGAGGGGTACCCCTATTTCAGCACAAACTGAAAGAGAGGTCACCAAAAAGGCAGGCTGCTCCTTACTCTCCTTCTCCTAAGATCAGTGCCTCAGCTCAAGCTCATGTAATTAGAACTGAGCCTACCATTACCCCTTCTTATACTACTTTTGATATTGTTGATCATGCAAAGAGAACCAAAATTCAAATGTCGGAAGCAGAATACCTTCAGTCAAATCCTGAACAGTTTGAAAAAACTTGGCCAAGTTCATCAGAAGTAAAGCGGCTGTTCCATCACCTTCAAAAGGTCTCCTTCCAAATCCTACTCAACTCCCACCGCAGAACAATCTGACCTCTGCTTCTTCTTCAGGAAAGATTGAACCATTTTATTTGTCTTTACTTATAAATGGGTTTAAACTCAGCAATTGCATCATCGACTCAGGGGCCTTCTGATAATGTTATGCCCTCAAAAGTGGCCCATGCCCTTGGGCTTACTTTGACTAAGTCATATGGACGATGCTATTCCATGGAAACTAAACAAGTTCCTTTGATTGGTCAAATCAAAGATGCACAGTTTGCATTTGTTGCCTTTCCCTGAGAAGAGAGTGAAAATGACCATTTTGGTTGCTGACATTCCTGCAGCTTACGGTATCCTCTTGGGTAGAGGTTTTTGTAAGGACGTCGGAGGAGAGATTAATATGGATTGGACCAAAGCTAAGATCCCAGTCAATGGGGTTCATCAAGTTCTTCATCCTGAACCGTAGGCGAAGTATTTGGTGACTAAATCAGATGATCCTAAAGCTCAAATTCTTTTCGAAGATGCTAGCTTTGGGAATTATTTCATGACTTCAGAGATACCCACTGTAGATGTAGAAGAAGAAGATCCTAATGCTATTTGGACAGCTCGAATTCGATGGTAGCTGCTCAACCACTGGATCAGGCGCTGGTGTTGTCCTTATATCTCCTAGTTCCGAGATTTTCCCATCAGCTTACAAGTTACAATTTGATAATACTAACAACACGGCTGAATATGAAGCCCTGTTATTAGGATTAGAAATGGCCAGACAGAAGGGAATCCGAAATCTCAAAGTCCAAGGGGATGCGGAGCTGATTGTCAACCAGGTCCGGGGAATCTATCAGGTAAAAAATGATCGCTTGAGACATTATAGGAACAAAGTTTGGGATAGTATAGAATGCTTTGATGCATTTTCTATTAAGGCAGTTTTGAGAGATTATAATGACAAGGCTGATTCTTTAGCCGTGTCTGCGTCCCTCCTCCTTCCTCATCCTCAATTCAAGCAAGATACATACTCCATCGAGATTGTGTACCATCCCAGTATCCCAGATAATGCAACTCATTGGTAAGTGTTCAATGATGATCAACAGGTGTTAGCTTTTCTAGAAAACACTGACAATTTCAGTGAGTTATACTTTGAAGGTTCTGAATCAGCCTTCCGTGAAACTATCTCAGATCCATATCAAGAGGTTGATGGTGAGTTTATTCAGCTTAAAGGCAACAAGATACCAAAAGGTTTGGTTTCTTTGGAAGGTTTGTTTGATAAGCATGATCGTTTTATTCAAAATAAAAGGCAAGTTGAAGGAGCTTCTTCCTCTGAAGTAGATCAAATCAATCTAGGTTCGTCTGATCAACCTAGGATGGTGAATATTGGGAAATGTTGTTCCCCTAAAGAAAAAGCAAGATTCACTTCACTTCTGAAGAGATACATGGATGTGTTGGCCTGGTCTTATGCAGATTTAAAATCCTTCAAGCCCAAAGACGTACAACACAGTATTCCTTTGAAACTTGATGTGAAGCCGTATAGGCAAAAGCAAAGACATTATAATCCCAAGATCTCAGGGACTATCCTTGTGGAAATTCAGAAGATGTTGGATGCCAGGATTATTTTTCCAATCCATCACTCCACTTGGGTTGCTAACATCATCCCTGTTAGGAAGAAGAATGGTGAAATATGAATCTGTGTCGACTTCCGGAACCTGAATCAGTCATCACTGAAGGATAACTATCCCTTGCCTATCATGGATCAGGTATTACAAATGGTTACTGGATCTGAAATGTTATCCATGCTCGATGGATTTTCAGGATACAATCAAGTTGAAGTAACTACGGAAGATCAACACAAGATGGCCTTCACAACCCCATGGGGTACCTTTGCTTACAGGAGGATGCCTTTCGGCTTGATCAACGCCGGAGCTACCTTTCAGAGAGCTATGGACTTGGCATTCAGAGACCTGATGGGCAAGGTCATAGTTGTGTATTTAGATGACTTGACCGTTTTCTCTAAAAAACGAAGTGATCATTATGATCATTTGGAGCAGGTTCTTTTGAGATGCAGGCATCACGGGATTTCATTGAATCCCAAGAAGTCTATGTTCGGGGTGACTGAAGGAAAATTGCTAGGTCATATCGTGACTAGAGAAGGAACAAAAATTGACCCAGAAAGGGTAAAGGCCATTCAGAGTCTTACCCTACCCACAAGTAAAACTGGAGTTCACTCTTTCTTCGGAAAGGTTAATTTCCTAAGAAGGTTTGTACCTGATTTCGCTGACAAAACCAAGGATATCCTTAGGATGATGAAAGGCAAAGTTCCATTTCGATGGAGTACAGAAGGGAAGCTTGTATTCGAAGAAATCAAAAGGGCAGTTGTTGGCGCTCCTATTCTAGTATGTCCAGACTTCAAGAAAGATTTCATCATGTACAGCTACGCCTCTGCTCACACAGTGTCAGCCATCCTGATGCAGGAAAACAGGGAAATCATTGAAGCTCCCATTGCATTTATGAGCTGCCCATTGAAGGAGCATGAATTGAAGATGTCTCAAATTGAAAAGCATGCTTATGCGGTGGTACGAGCAGTGAAGCATTTCAGGTACTATGTGCTAAATTCCCATACTCTCGTTCTCGTTCTCGACACTGCCGTTAAATCCATTTTGACTCAACAAGAGCTGGGGAGTCAACGAGGTACCTGGATAGCTAAAGTTCAGGAGTATGACTTGGACATCAGACCTACCAAGTTGGTATGAGGAAGGGGCCTGTGCCAATTAATTGCAGAAAATCATGTTGAGGCAGAATGTGAAAAGACTCAAGGTGCTTCTTCAGAGCTGCCCTTGGTGCTTTTTGTGAGTACAACTGACGAATGGTACACGGACATTGCTTTCTTTCTAACTTATGGTGAATGCCCCCCGCATTTAAACCAAAAGGAGAAGAGGACAGTCAAGCTGAGATCTGCAAAATACCTTTTGTGGAATAACGAAATATACAAGAAAGGTATTGACGGTGTCTTCCTGCGTTGTGTTGATAAATCACAACAGGTAAAGTTGTTAGAATCCTTCCATAGCCTAGCATGCGGAGGACATTTTTCATCTTTTGTAACAACTTATAAGATCCTGCGGGCTAGGTACTATTGGCCTACTCTCTTTCGAGATTCAGCAAACTAGGTGTCAAAGTGTGAAGCTTGTCAACATTTCGTTGGCCGTCCCAAGTTAGCAGCTCTTCCCCTGAAGCCCGTAGTGATTGAGGAACCTTTTCACCAGTGGGGAATTGATTTCATTGGAACATTGAATCCTGCCTCCAGTGCCGGACACAATTACGTGCTGACTGCTACAGACTATTTTACCAAGTGGGTAGAAGCCGCACCAATCAAGCAAGCAACCTCTGAAGCTGTTTGCAAGTTCCTTAAGGAAAATATAATTGTTAGATTCGGTGTGCCTCATAAGATTGTAGCTGATAATGCCTCTAATTTCTCGTCGCATGAGTTGACAGAATTTTGCTATGGATTCGGTATCACTCTGGCTCACTCATCTGATTATTATCCCCAAGGCAATGGGCAAGCTGAATCCAGCAACAAGAACCTGGTTACCATTATTAGAAAACTAGTAGATGAAAACCAGAGGACATGGCACAAAGCATTGTATGATGCGTTGTGGGCTGATCGAATCACCCCAAAGCAAGCCATAGGGATGTGCCCTTTCCAAGTACTGTACGAGATTGATGCTGAGATACCTATCTCAGTGGAGTTGCCAGCCTTACAGGTTGCAAAAGCAGTTGAAGATACGAACTTTCAAAATTCCATCGAGAAGAGGGTCATGTACCTAGCCCGGCTAGAAGAGGAATGAAGCAAGGTGGTTGATCGCATCGCAGATCATCAGAGCAGAGTGAAGACAATCTTTGACAAGAAATCAAAGCAGCGTAATTTCTAGATTGGAGACCTGGTGTTGCTTTGGGATAAGAGGAGGGAACAAAAAGGAATGCACGGGAAGTTCGATTCTTTGTGGAAAGGGCCTTTCAAGATCCATGAGCTGAATGGTGAAAATAGTTTCCTTCTATCATATCTGGATGGAGGGTTACTCCCTTTACCTTTTAGTGGACAACATCTAAAGCTGTTCCATCACTAATGCAAGATGTTCTCTTGCATTGTACATACTTTACTTTTCGTTGTGTGTTTGCTTTCGGTTTTCTTTCTTTCTTCTTTTTTGTTTTGTTTTGGTTTTCTTCTTTTTAGACTCCGTAGCCCAATAGATAAGACTAGAGATTCTGAGTTCTCTTCCTTTGGTATTACAAAGGAAGTCCCCAGCTAGAGCCAGCTGTTATCTCAGTTTTGAGTTTACTCCAAACTATCAGATAACCCCTACAAAATTTTTAAAGTTGGTTTTACAAAATCACCTTTATTAGAGAAAGTCGGGTTTTCGGGTTTCACCAACAGGTCAACATGTGTTTTGAATGCTTTATGTCTTGTGTTTCCCGAAACCCAAAACCCGCTTCAAGTAAGTCGAGTCGGGTTTTCAGACCTTCGGCGCATCGGAACATGCCTTATCCAAAGCATGTTTTGTGTCGCCTGTCTCACGATACCCGAAGTCCGATTTAGTCCTTCATGTCGGGTTTTCGGAACTTCGGAGCATCTAAACATCTCATGCTTTGTGTCAATTGCTTCCTGCGACCTAAAACCCGAATTACTCTACACACCTTCGTGTCGGGTTTTCGGACCTCCCGAGCATGCTGACATGGCGTTAATGTCGAGTTGTCGGGTGAGTTGGCACGTGCCAGCCGAGGTGTATTAATTGTGAAATTTCTTATAAATATGTGGATTTACACGTCATTTTCACCGGATGTTTTTATTTTTAACTCGTGGATTTTCGTACATGCTCTTCCAACCTCGAAACCCGAAAGCTTGCCTGTGCCCGATTGAATCACCTGTTTTCGATCTTTCCTTTCTCTGGTTGAAGGTATTTCTCTTTCCATTCTTTGTTCCTAGTTTTTATGGATTGATTGCGCGTGGGTTCTTCTCATTTTCTTACCGGGTTTTGTGGGATTTTTATTCTTCTTCTTTCTGGAGTTGTTTTCTAAATGGGGTTTAGGTTTTAGGGTCTATTTCTTCGAAATTTCCACTTGGTGTTATTTCCTCAGAATTTTATTATGTGCTTGGTACATGAATGGTAAAAAGGAGATGGCATGTTTGAAATTCAACAAAAAAAAACCCTATTTTCTCTTCTCGGGTTTTGAAGGGTGTTGTGGAGTGTCGAAGACCCGAAGTATATTGAAGGTTTGGCATGCCGGAATTTCCAGAGTTTCCGACATCATCACTCAAGTGTTGGGATTTCAGTTTCCGACATCAAGTGGTTTCCTAGAGTTTCTCGACACTCTCAGCGCATCAGGTTACCGATTTCCCGACATCTTTTCCAGTATCAGGACTCTTCCGTTCTTCCGAAATATCCAGTAGATCAGGTTTCTCACAGTGCTGCGACATCCCCTGATCTTCGAAACTTTCTTCCTTCAACATCCTTCATGTCAGACCCTGGTCCATCTCAAGAAAAGACTGAGAAGTCAGGAAGAATGAAATACAAGTTTAGAAAGGTGGAGTCTCCATCATATATTGATTGCAACTATGACATTCGAGATACAGAGCTCAGGAATATAGATATTGAAGATTTCTGGAGTAGGGTAAGGAGTTCCTCCCAAACTCCATGGATGAAAGCGATAGCCGATAGTGGCTTACCCCTTGCAGTTGGTTTTCCCATGGCCTCTCAGTGCCCTGAATTCATTTTGGCCTGTGCCTCCATGTTATGACTCGGCTTCTCGTTCTGTGAGAAGTCAGGTAGGTGAAGTAGTGATCAAATTGGACGGAGGTTACTTTGATGACCTCCTCAGACTACCCAATTTTGAAGAGTATGGAGAGTTGGACATCAAGTCAGCTCAGAAAGCCTGGGACAACGATCAGGAAAACTACATCAAGCATGTAAATAAAAAGTTCCTGATCAAGGCCAAGCCGGCTGTCTCCAGATTTCCAAGACTTATCCCCAGGAGTGATTTCATCCAAGAGATCAATGACATCATCACTCTGCTGAGTCAGGTTTTTGGTTTGCCTGAATCGAATGTATTCCAAGGGTGGATGTATCAATTCATGATCACCATCAAGAAGAATCAGCAAGGGATTGACTGGGGCACTCTCATTAGCAATGAGATTGATTCCCAAATGACAACGGTCTTGTCAACGGGGAAATTTTATATGTCTTCATATGTCACATATGCAGCAGCTGGGATGAGGAACTATCCCGGATTGGATACTAAGGGAAGCAGGAAGGGGAGTCACGTGTATGAATAGTTCCCTCAACTGACAAGGAAGGGATCCCAAGATCAATTCAGAAGGGTGAATGACACCTTCTTCTATGAAAACATCTGCAGGATAAACCCTGAATTGAGGAAGACAAGAGTCTCAGATGAAGCTTGGGATGAAGTTTCCAAATGGGGATGTGTCTTCTTACAGTTCAATAATTTCACATATCTACGGGTGGTCATGTACTCGGGGGATCCTTTTCACCTGCCCCGATATCCAGGAGATAAACTGATATTGATGGAATTGGTTAGGCAGCTGTTGGATTTCCATAAATTCCAACAAAGTAAACATAAGGCTGTTGTATCCTTCCCAATTTCTATTCGGAGATACACTTTCTCAACAGTGGTGAAGGCTAAAAATGTTATCCATGAGCTTCAGGATAAGCTGAGGAAGCATATGAAACCTCGAGACGGTTTTGACATCCGAGGAGTGCTCAGGGCATATGGAACCCTGCATCTACACAGGCCAAACATAAAGGATATTTGGGTTGATCTGCGTAATGAGGTTGCTGTTCGCAGAAAGGATAATAACAGATTGAAAAATTGCTGAGATTCAAACACTTGAGCTTGCTGATTTACCCGAAGGTACCAGTGACAATGAAAGTGTTTTGGATCTTTCCTATGATGGGACTAAATGAAGATCAATATGTTTTCCCACCTATTGATTGGTCAGTCAGTGAAAAAGCCTCCATTACAGATAGGTCGGCTCTAATTCTTGCATGCACCAAAGCATGGCTCTCCTCTTGGGGAATGAATTTTAAAGATGATAAGTTTTCAAAGTTGGCTGCTTCAGAGGCGGGGCCCTCCAAAAAGGAAAAGGACAGAAAATCTTCTAGGGGGCCTATAAAGGTCAAGATTGTCAAAAAGAGGAAAGAAAGAGAAATCTCTTCAATTGTTTCTCCAGTAGAAATGGTGAATGTGCCAGAATCACCAACGCCACCAGAAATAGGAGAAATTACTTTGGAAGGAGAAGGAAGTCAGCCTCTGGTTTCACCATTTGCTGATTGCTCAACTGAAGAGACCTTATCTCTTGCATCCAAGGCTTTGGAGTCTGAATCTGTGCCTCTTTCCTCACAACCACTCCTACCTCCTTATTCTCCATCAACTTCTTCAGTAATGGCCAGTATTTTCTCTGGACTTTCACCCCTCTCTGCTGGTACCCAAGTGATCACCAACACACCCCCTCCTGTGCCTCTTTTTATTGGATCTACTACCACGTTGGTAACTATTCCTCCTCCACTAGTAGAATCTTCTCCCCTTGAGAGTATGATACCAGCTTCTACAACCGTGGCAACTCCCTCTGATATGCCGCAATGGCTACTCGAGCAAACTCCGAGGAAGAGGAAGGTGATTGTGCCCCTACCAGCCTTTGATTTCAGCTCACTCAAGGCTCCTACTGCTAAATCAGGCAAGAAACCCAATATAGTTTCAAGGGTTTTGGTGGACGCTTCAGGAGATAAGTTCGCAGAGATAGCCACTCCCGTGACTGACAAAACTAAAGAGGACATAACAGCCTCTGATTATCAGATAACCAGGGTGGCTCTAGGAAGAGTGACAGTAGAAGGGGCACAACAAGATGCGCGAGATGCCACAAACGTGTTGTGCCAGAAGTTGAAAGAAATAAAAGACAGCAGAGATGAGCTTAAAGGAAAAGTGGAGCAGTTGACAAAGGTTTTTCTTAAACTCTCAAAACCCCTTGAATCCATACCATCTTCTTCTGTCCCAAAAAATGTTGGATTCGATTTTTCATAGGTACCTACAATTGAGAAGATTGCTAAAAAAGGAAGAGTGGTCGATGAATGGATCCAAAGGTTACTCCAACAGGGGAAGGAGGTGATACAAGACGTTGTGAAAGTTCATCAATCTGTGGGGGATATTCAGAAGGAGGGAGAGAAGATGGATGATGAGTTTTCTCAAGAAATTGGACATCTTGATTTTACTTATGAAGCTCTCCAAGTATTAAAGCAAATACCAGCACATCTCTTGGTAGAAGAAGGCGTTATCCCACATACGGATAAGCATTTTCAGTTGACTAAAGCCATCAGGTTCAGGGTGAAGATTCTCAACGAAGCCTGCGCTAAGTTGAGAGAATCAAGGGATAAATTGATTGATGGAAAAAGTGATTTGGAAGAAGAGTTGCTGAAGATTTGTCCAAAGGTGTCGGTTGGGAACTCAGGTATCTTGTCAGCAGATGATCTCTTCAAACAAGTCCAAGAGTCAGTTCAGCATGAACCAATGCACGGATTTGGTATTGAGGTCATTGATCGGTTTGTAAGAATTGAACATTCTTTTGAGTCCTTGAGAAAGCTCAACAAGGGATTGAAAAAGATTCACGGTGGTGCTAGTGATATCCATGAAACCTGTGAAATTTGGAATGATCATTCTACTGCACCTGACGAAAATGAAATGCAAGGCATAATTCGAAAGTTCCAAGAATTTCGGAACAAACAGGTGCAGCTGGAGGAAGAGAAAGATGAAGGAGTGAAAGATGATGATTCAGACTAATTCTTGATGTTTCATGTCATTTCAATCTTGAAATTGACATGTCTTTTTCATTTCTGTTTCGTCATGTAGGAAGCAAATTTTGACTTGGTCTCCTGTGTGAGGATCAAGCAAAATAGAACACTATTTAAAGAACACTATTTTCTGGGATTTATCCTATTTTCTCTCATTCCCTTTTATTATAAATAAGGGATGCTTATGCATTCCAAAGGGTCGAGATTTTTGTAATATTCAGAGCTATTGGAAAGAAGAAAAACTTTGTGTTTTCGTTCGATCATTTCAAAGAATAGGATTTGATATTATTTTACAAACTTTGTGTTGTGGGATATATCTTACTTAAGACATTGTTCTTATGTTCATGAGCTTAAGTTATTCTTTGCATAGCATCTTAGTGTGGCTAATCATCTCAGACATTATATTTATGATCTAAAGCTCGTATGATTATTTCGTGCTCTGCGTTTACTCGAAAGAAAATACGTTTCTCTCATTTCCTTTCCATTGTGCTTCTTTCATTGTAATAGTTTCTAACCCCGTTCCTTTACGAAGGCATACCTTTGAATCATGTGAATGTGGATTTTAGGATTCTATCCCAACCCCCAATGGTTAGATTAGTGTGAATACTGTATATATTGTTTTCGCTGTGTTTTAGATTAGTAGCAAGCAGGCAGCCTCACCTGTCTTTGAGGAGGGATTTAATCCCATATACTGTGGTTGAACCTCATATTTTGGGTTGACAAAATATCCAACCAACAATGACATAAGTATCTTAATTGTGTCAAGACAATGTAAACAAGGTAACACATCAAAGGGAGATCAAATGATGAACCAATCCTAACTATGAAGATGATCTTGAAATCAAGATCGAAGGACTATCAAAGATATGAAAATGTACTTGCACACTTTAGATGTTTAACAACCCAACCAAAAATATGGATAGATGTAAACGGAAAAAAAAGTGACGACTACCATCTTTGATAAGACTCGCGAGGTATGCTTCCTTCTCATTACAAATGGGAAGTGAGAACACAAGGTTATAGATCAAAAAAGATAAAAATAAACTAAGTGCCACTTAGGCAGAGTTTCACCTTGTCCGAAGGTTAGAAAGAAACCGAGCTAAGTGAGACATCGTTTAGTTCCATAATGAAAGACACTTAGCTCAAACTTACGTGTTCGATAAAAAATGTTTAGAATCCAAGTGAGTCATAACTTCGTGTTGACTCGACGTGATAATGGACTAGTAAAGTGGGCTCCAAGATAGAATGGTCTCCCTAACAAGCTCTCTCAACTAGGTGTCACAAGTTTTCTAAGAGTGGGCACGATTTACCAAGAAAAGTCACATTGAATAATTTTGGAGTATCTCGGCTTTCCCCCTTCAAGTACAGTGGGCAATAAATGCATCCATTGTGTACTCTTACCAGGGTTGCGATATAGACAACTGGTGACTCTAATTCACAATGAAAAACTAGTAAAGTTGGTAAGCGGAGCACTTCTTGTTTCATCCATGAGGTTACTCAGTAGTGGATTACTTTAGGGTTTCTGGAACCACCCCCATTGTTTTAGCTTAAGGGGTTATGCCAAAGGGGTTATGTTCTAGTTGAACGGATAGGTACGTACCCTTTTACGAAACCTGTAATACATTGTGAAGGGGAATGGTGTGTTTTTTTATCTTGCTTAACTTAATGTGGTTTTAAGTAGCACACTGTATGAAAACACATGTATTAGAAGGTTTTTTATTTGAGTTTTGAATCCTTTCTTTGACAATCGTTAGGTCCTATATGCAAAGAGTTAGCAGTTTTCCACAAAATATCATGATATCAAAAGAGATTTTTCATGTTGATTTTGATTCCTAAAATCACCAAAAGGCGTAAAGGAAGAGCATACGAAATGCGAAAAATAAACTAAAACAATTTTATGGAAAATACATTAAGTGTTTTGCAAATGTTTGAGTTCATTTTAACCAATTTTGAAATGTTCATCCATTAGGAAGTGTAAAGTAAGTGTTTTTAAAAGCAATAAGAGGGTTTTGGAAGTATTTTTGGTTCCCAAGATCACCTAGAAGGTGAGAGGGAAGAGAATACACACTTCGAAAACCTCTATCAACTAAGAAACTAAACACTTAATTAAGTTATTCAAAAACAAGACAAAAATAACCTTGTAAACAACTGATTAATGCCACAAAACCTTTCAAAGTGTTAGAATAGCCAAGAAAACAATTTTTCAAACTTTAAGATACATTAGAAAATGAATAGTTTATCTAATAATGTAAACCATAAATTTTTTGTAAGTAAAAATCCTAATTTTATGTTTTCATTGTGTATTTCTCTTCAATACCTTTCCAACGCAACAAAAACAGAGTCGTTTCAAGTTCGGGAGAAAACTTTATGGCCTCTAGAAGATTGGTAATGAACATAGTTCAACGCATACACACCTAGTATTGACATGTACATGCCTATTTGAACAGAAACGTGCCCAGTTCGACGGAGACATGCCCTAGTGCAAAATTAATAGTAACCGTGACAGATACACGCCCAAAATTATGGATAAGCATCTGTGTCAATAGATACACATGCGCGTAGGTTTTTTTGCACCAAAAACATGTGTACATGCCCAAAATGACACCTACGTGTGCATGTAGGTGTTTTTTGCTTCTTGAAAGATGTGTACGTACCTGTTTTAATGGAAATGTGCCTATTTCAATGCATACGCACCGATCCAAGACATGTACGTGCAACCCTTGTAAAACCTACAATAATACATAGAAATGAATTTTTTTCAAAAGAAAAAAGGCTAAAGGTTAGCCAAAGAAGCCTATTTCTAGCTCAAACCCACAAAATATATGCAAACAAGGGTGATTTAACTAGTTTTAGTAATGGAAATAAGCAAATAACAAGTTGTTTCCTCTAAAAACCTTGTAAGTGAACTTTGAAAAATTGCAAAGACCTCCATTAGTGGAGGATGGACATAATTTTCCCACCGAGTGTGCCAAATCTATGCAATGGAAAGGTTTACAAAGCTATGGAAAGAGGTTAAATAACCTCAAATATTTCCTAAACTCAACCATTCACCATAAGATTAGAGCTAAACAAGAAACTATGTATGCATATATAAATTTGAAATAAACATTCAAATGCTAGCACATATACTACTCTCTACTCCATGAAAGCTTAATGAAATTGAACCTAGTTAGATTCTAAGCAATCAAATTGTGTGTTGTTTACCCCCCAAACATAGTGAAGAGATCTCTCCAAGTTGGCTACATGGCCAAGCTTTAGATCTTCCCTTACTAACTATATTTGGAGTGGATGGATGCAAGATGGAGGAGCTCTTAACAATGGAGTATGACCAAGATCCAAATGTTCTATAGCTTAAAGCTATCACAAATGATTTCTAATGCCAAGATCTCCAAATATGAGAGATATTTTGTTATGTAAACAAGGTGTAAAATTGAAAGGGAGGGGTGACCCTTGTATTTATAGTTTTTCACTTGGGAGAGTTTGAAATTTGGGTGCATGTGGGACTAAAGCTCAAAAATAACTTTTAGATTAGATTAGGATAAATATGCTTTAGGATTAGTTAAGCTTGGTATATGCTAGTTAACTAGGGTTTAGGCTAGTTAAACTTGATTTGCAAGTGATTAGAGACTCATAAAGAGTTTGGAGGGGTCTGGATAACCATTTGTGACTGATAGATAGCCTACAAAGCCTGCAGAAGTGGTTCAGAGAGAACTAGGGAGATTCTGAATGGATGAAAGGAGGAATGATTAGCTAATAAGAGAGATATTAGCCAAATAAGTTTATTATAGGAGGAATACGACTAAGAAGGTGTCGTAAATGGGTGTATGAGAATGGAGCAAAGAATAGTGAATTAACAGAGTGTCGCCAATTGGTTGAATTAGAGGAAATGTTAAGTGTAAGCATACTTTAGGTGTCCATAGATGCAACCATGAACTTTGAGTGAGGATTTCTTCCATTGGTGATCTTATACAATAATGAAGATTGCTCCCTTGAATAATTTTGAATCATTTTACTAATCTAGTGATGACCGCAAAATCTATGATGCATTGACATCCTAGACCATAGAATGAGTGTCTAAAAACACTTTTATGATGTTTATCACTACAAACTTGAGATGAACCCATGATGATCCTCCTTGAAACATGGTTAATGAACCCTTTGAATCGTTGAAATCATTCTGATCAATTCACTTTGGATCACTCAGTTACTTAAGTGATGAAGATGAATTCAGATGATGTGCCTTGCAATGCCTTTGTTTCTGTAAACCATCACTCTCAAGATGATGCTTCTATGATCTCTGTGAAGTTCCCATTCCTCCTTTTCAACTCACGAAACCATCTCATTATCCAAAAGGGATTCCAAAAAGTAGTAAGGTGAGTGAAAATGAATTCATATGTAACTTTCCACTTTGAAATTAAAACTTTCTATTTTTAGAATAAGAGCCTTTGCTCTGCTATTCTGAGACATATCACATGTCTTGTTCCAGTTTCAAATTTTAACTATCTACCATATTCCAACCTCTTTTTTACTAAGATATTGCTATTTTTAGTACATTTCTATCTTAGCAGGTTGTTATTTGGGGACCTGCTGCTATTTTTGGAAGAAGTCATTTTCCCTCTTACTTTTCATTTTACCCCTTTTATTATTAGCCTGAGTGACAGAACTTGTAATTTAGTGGGACTCATCATTTATAGGATGTGATAAAATATAACATATGATATTTTTAGTAAGTGGTGAAAACGACCGTTGTTTGTGACAGGAAAAATGTTTTTGGAATCGAATATTCGTCATGAACTCGTGCTCAAATTTTCATCATGATTTGCTTTCCAAAAATCTCACAAACGAAAAAACAGAAATTTATGTCTTGTAAGAGCTTGAGGTATGGAGTTATGAGGGAAGAATATTGATAAAAATTTAGTCCTTCATATCTCAAGAAACTGGAAACTTCGTTGTGCAAATACTAGTTTGAGAGAAACTAGATTTTTTGGAGACCCTTCCCTCTGAATTTTGGATGATTTCACTTGCCGAATATTTGGGAATTTGAAAATTTCTTCGAAGAGGGAAGAATTCTGATAAAAAATACAGCCCTCTATATCCCTAAAAAATAGGGACCTCATGGCATGAAAACTAGTTCACGCGAAACTAGATTTTTCAACGATCGTTTCCTCTAATTTTTGGGCGATTTCAACCACTAGAACCTTGAGAAGCGGAGAGGTAGCTCGTTGAGTTTTTACATTATTGTGTCATGGCAGCCATTAATGGAGCTTTAAATTTACATGTATGGTTTTTTTTTTTCTGTTCGCAATGAAATAAATTCCATTGCGATAGGTTTGTGTTTCTGGTGCTTCAGGCGGAATTTTACTTCAATCCGACAACCGATTTGATGGGAAATTGAACTTTGTTCTTCGTGGAGCCGGAAGTGAAATTTATTTGCTGTGAGAATTACTTTCTGAAAATTGGAGGTTTGAATATTATTTTTTAATGTCCTTTAAGAGAGAATAACTCAACAACAAACAGTTTGTCAATTTGTGCAACGGTTTGCAAGATATGTTCAATTTGTGGTTTTATGACAATGGAGTTTTCAAACTTCTTTTCCTCTGTTCTTCATTATTTCTTCTTGGTTTGATCAATATTCCTTCTGAGAATTTTTTTCCATCATGGATTGAAGGATAATGTGCTGTTATGGATTTGGTTTGAGCTTTTGCAATGGTGGAGCGGTGGAGTGTTGTTCTCTGCAACTTTTCTTTTGGTAGTGAGAATCTCCCAACAAGAATTAGCAAGAAACAACTAACAATTAGAAAAAAAAATCAAATTTTGGAGTTTGAGTTGGGTGAAGTTTTCATGTATTGATGTTCCTGACCTTAGGGATGTGAGGAACATCAAATTCCACAATGGTCCTAGAGCTGACACGTGTCCTCCCAAAAATTGACTAACTCCCGAAATGTCTCCAAGAGGGTAACTTGAAATGATGATAACTTGAGCTCCCAATGGAATTTATTGGTGAAATTTTATATGATCCTGACTGGAAATGTAACTTTAAATCTAATGTTGGGGATATCATGTCTTTATTCTTCCACCTAATTCCTGAAAAAAAATATTTTTGATTTGGTACTCTACATGTGCCTATGAAAAACTGCCTGCAAACCCTATGCGCCAAGGTGTTGTGAAACATTTTATTTCATATTATTATAAGGATTTGAATTATATTTCTAGATATGTTTCATTTTACTCATAAATTCATCTAGAGCTCCTAAAATATTCTTCTGAAGCTCAACAACTATTTTAGGCCTGTGTACTGCCTAGGCTTATGAACCTTGTTTTTATTCAGATTGCTCCAAGTCTTGCAAAGCTTCCCCAAACATTCCAAAATCATTTCCATGATGTTCTAAGGTCTTAAGTTAACCTCCATGTTGAATTTTTCCCTTCCATTCCACTCTAGGGGTTGATCCAGTCCTGGGAAGGCCAACGATATCCCTTCCCGTGACTGCTTGAAATTTGCATTTTTAAAGAACCTCCTAAAATCACCTAGGGGACCAATTTTATATCAAATAGGGGGTAAAAGGACTGACAGATTTGACTTGGGGTTTTTAGGAATGATAAAACATGAAAAATTTGGAAAAGGGATATAGTTTTCATGTTTGGAAACTTTAAATTTCCCTGTTGTACATTTGCATGACAACAAATGGATCTAGCTTAGGGACATGACATGGAGAATCTAGAATCTCAATTTCAGACCATATAATCCATTTACCACTATCTTATCCATTGGGCATTGTATATTCATGTAAAACTTACAAGATAAATGAATAACAAATAAGGAAACACACACATAAACAAAACAACAGAAAGGAAACACATGACACACAACATAGAGGGAAACACACCATAGAAAGGAAATTATATACAAGTGGAGGAAAATCTACAGAGGTATAAAAAGGATATACACATATCCATAAATGGGTTGAGAAAATTACATGCCATCATGAAATAAGGGATTGAAGTATGACCATTGAAGCACAAAAACTATTATATGATCAAACCATGATTTGGTGATGGATTTTGCATGGCTTGAGAAGAAGAAGGCTAACCATAATTCCATCCTTGTACTCATATTGTATTGAGAATGTTTCTTCATCCATTGAAAACTTGGTTAACCTCTTGAAAAATTTTCATTTTGAATATTCCTCTTGATGTCCCGCAAACACGAGACACCATCCCTCCATGTCTTCGAGAGTGGGAAAATTTTTGCTATGATGAAAAAATTCATCTTCTTTGAATTGCAACCTCAAATTGTCTCTCATATCAGAAAAACACTTAGAAGGAGTGAGGAAAATTTGGTTTTCTTCCCATTCAAGAACTTCCCTGAACATCCCACTTTGTTTCTTTGAGAAAGTGTTTTTCAGACATGGAGGTTAAATCATTGAGCTAGAGATCTTCATCATCCTTGAGATATTGTTGCAGCATGGGAACATGTTCAAGGTGAATCTGAGCTTGGAGGATGGTGAGTGAAGTCTAATTTTTGATCATTTAGCAAGAATCGTGCATACTCTTGATTTGTTATCTAGAGAAATGGTTACCAATATGCATTTGTTTGGAGTGCATCTTGATATCATTTTCAAAATTGCAGCTTTTGGTTTGGCCATGTAAGCATTCTTCACCCTTCATTGGATTTTTCCATATGAACTCTTGTTTTTCATTGATGGACCATTCCAAAATGGTGGGAGTGAGTTGGTTTTGAATATACTCCAAACATTTCTGCAAATTTTCGCTATGTTCCTAATAACTTTCTTCAATGTAAATTAGCTCAATGTTTTCCCTATTATCTTCTTCCATGGCAGAGGTGTTGTCTTCAAAACTGGAAATGTCCAAAGGTGATTCATGAATTTTTCTTCTTTTGCACTCATGAACTTCTAAGCATGATGTGGAATAAAAATACATGCTTTCATGTCCATTCTCATTAACGGAATTATTATGGAAGTCATTGAGATTATCCAACTCCTCCATCTCAACATCAAAAATTGGTCTACCAAGATAGGAAGCACAAATTGACTCATACTTGTCTTGTATCTCCATGGCCTGGGTTAAGAGTTCAAGACTAATTTGAGGATATTCATTTTATTTTGCAGCCTTCAAGATATCTTGTATGAATAGTTTTTCTGAAATTTCCATAGGTTCGTTCTTATCTTCATTGGAAGAATCTTCTTGTTTTGACTCTAGGAGATGGTTAAAAATATCATCCATATGGGCCCATGATTTATTTGAAACATCCTCATTCACCTCTTCTATGCTTTGCATTGCCAAAGATTCACTTTCTTGCAAACATGGGCATACTTGATTCATGACACCTAGTAACAAGGAGAAGATGTTCAAGCTTCTTGGAAAGGGCACTCCTTCAAGCTCAAAATTCATATCATCTTCTTCTTGGTAAGAAGAAGAGAACTATGTTGGGGTAGTAGTATGAGAAGAATTTTCAGCTACATCTTGACCGTCCATTATTGAATCTTATTGCTCGGGTGAAAGATGAAAGGCTATGTTTTCACCGTGATGATATTTATGCTCCTCATGTGAGTAGAGGTTGTGTTTAAATTGTTTGTTCTCCTCATATTTGAAAAGAGAGTGGGATTATTCCATTTTATCATCCATGATTGCATCGAGAAGAGAGTTTAATTATTTGAATTCCTCCATTTCTTCATGAAACACTTCTACATCACTTGAAGAATCAAAATAGGAGGGAAAATTATCTATGACCATCTTAAATTCATCATTTTCAGACCATGATGTCGGTTGAATTTCTTGCACTTATTCACATCTCTCCATTTCATCATCAATTGAAAGATCAAAATTTGAAAAGAGATCATCCATGCTTACTTTGAATTGGCCATATTATTCATCATTGGTGGAGTCTTTAGAAAACATTGGATCATCCATTATGCAAAATATTCCTTTGTTGAAGTTATTATTCCTCCCATAGGCTATGACTCAAGCCAAATGGAATTTCTGAATGGTGATTCTATCTTTGTCTCTTCTACTTCTTCCTCCATGACGTTTCTTTGGATTTCATCAGAAGGTTCCATGATAAGATATTCTTCAGGAGCATCCAAGAATATTTCGGGAATGAAAGCCTCATAATATGGGAAGAAATCCAGGTCTTCTTCCATAGAACACATCTCATCTTCCTTCATTTGATGTGGACCTTAAAGATGTTCATATCTTCTATGTAGAGCTAAAGCATACCTCCAAAGTTTATCAAAGACTTCAGGATCATAATTTCCTTTTATTATGCTCTCAAGTCTTTCCAGATATTCTCTTTTCAACATGTTCATTTCTTCATCACCATATGCAATGAATTCATCTAGAGAATGGTGGAAGGACAACATTCTCACTTTTTTAGTGAGTTGTGCAAGATTGCAAAAATCTTCTTCGGTGGATCTTCCATCGTCTTGTCTTTCTTCATCTTATTGAATGTTGATTTTATCTTCATCAGAAGGCTCAAGGATAGGATTTTATTTAGCATCATTCAAGAACCTTTCAGGTATGAAAACCTTATGGTATTAATGATCTTTAGGATCTTCCTCTATAGGAAAACTCTCCTCTTCTTCTTCCTCGCTATGGGCTGCTTCAAGTTGCTCATTCATCTCTTGCAAGAATTTGACATATTCTCAAACTTCACACCTTATCTTATGTCTCCTTTGAATCCATTCCTCTTCATTGGTGATAGGTTATTGTTTCTTTCCTTTGTCAACACTAGTCCGGAACTATGGCTGATCAATGATCTTCTTTTCCGGGAAGACATCTTCTTCTTCTTCTTCACTATCACTCATTGGTACTTCACTCCAATATGGAAATTTCTTCATGATGTGGGAAACGAATGTGACAGGGGTTCCTTCCTTGATGGAGTCACCTTCACAAATGATTTTCCTTTGAAATATGATTTTTTATTTTATTTTGCAGACCTTGTGGTCATATTTTGGGTGTAGATAGCTGCTAAATCTGTCCCACGGTGGGTGCCAAAAACTATTGGCAAGAAAATTTGTATGGTGAAAAAACTTGTGGATTTATTACCAATGCTTTGGGAATATAAGTCGTTCTACTTAACCGGTGTAGCTGTCGTATATGCATGCATGAGTAAAGGTGGATTTTCCTGGTGGCCTTGTGGCCGGGGATCCAATAGGGGCACTCCACTAACCCTGCGAAAAATTTAGCAATCTCTTGCTAGGGGAGACTTTGTATGAAGAGTGGGAAAGGGGAGTGAGAAAAGAGGTAGGGGAACTAATGTTGCAGGTAGAAAATCAGATTCCTACACACACTAGTTAGAAGTTTCATCACATGCACTAAATTTAGGAAGAAACAATACTACAAACAACAACAAGACCAATTAGAATTTAATGAACAAAAAGTATCAATAAACTCCTTTTTCAAAAAAGGCTCAAAAATCCTTCTTCTTGTATTGATGCTCAAGCAGAAATTGTACATAGTTTGAGAATGGAAGACATTGAGAATAGGGGAGAAGTGGCTAACTCTTTTCACTCACAAGGGAGAAAAATATATCTCATGAACTTACAAGAATACAACCGGCTAGAATAATTTCAGAATTAGAAAAACCCTTTGGAATGAAGATCTCATTACAATTTATAGCAATTTGAATTGACCTTTCACCTCCCTCACATGACTCTTTGTTTCCATATTCCACTCATGACCTTTCATTTTCCATGAATTAAGTATTTCTCTTATAATTTTGAGAAGATACTTTTTACAATTAAAATGGGTCACTTAAGTGAATAGGATGAAATACAATGATGACACATAATGAAGAATTAGAATAGAGAGAGAAATTAGGGAGGGAAGGTATGGAGGGGAAAACACTCCTCGTGATGAAATGATTTGAATGCCTTAATGCAACCATGAACTTTGAGTAAATATTTCTTCCACTAGTGATCTTCTACACTGATGAATATTTTTCCCTTGGATAACTTTGAATCATTTTCCCAATCTAGTGATGACCACAAACTCTATGATGCATGGACATCCTGGACCATAGAATGAGTGTCTAGAAACACTGTTATGATGTTTACCACTACAAAATTGAGATGAACACATATGATGCCCATGATGACCCTCTTTGAAACATGGTTGATGAACCCTTTGACTCATTGAAATCATTCTGACCAATTCACTTTGGATCACTCAGTTCCTTAAGTGATGAAGATGAATTCAGATGATGTGCCTTGTGATGCCTTGCTTTGCTTCTATAAACCATCACTCTCAAGATGATGCTTCCAAGACCTCCATGAAGTTCTCATTACTCCTTTTCAACTCATGAAACCATCTCATTATCCAAAAGGGAGTCCAAAAATTAGTAAGGTGAGTGAAAATGAAGTCATATGCAACTTTCCACTCCGAAATGAAAACTTTTTATTTTTAGAATATGAGCCCGTCCTCTGCTATTCTGAGACATATCACCTGTCTTGTTCCAGTTTCACCTTTTAAACTATCTACCATATTCTAACCTCTTTTGTTACTGATATATTGCTATTTTTAGCACATTTCTATTTTTAGTAGGTTATTATTTGGGGACCTTCTATTTTGGGAAGAAATCATTTTCTGTCTTACTTTTCATTTTACCCCTTTTTTGATTGTCCTGATTCACAGAAGTTGTAATTCAGTTGGAGTTGTCATTTATAGCATGTGAGGAAATATATAATATGTTATTTTTATTAAGTGGTGAAAATGACCTCTGTTTGCGATGGGAACAACTTTTTTGGATTCGAATTTTCATCACAAACTTGTGCTCCAATTTTCATCATGTTTCACTTTCCAAAAATCTCAGAAATGAAAAATGGAATTTAATGTCTTGTAAGATATTTGGGTATGGAGCTACCAAGGAAGAATAATAATAAAAATTCATTCCTTCATATCTTGAGAAACTGGAAACTTCATCATGTAAAAACTAGTTTGAGAGAAACTAGATTTTTTGGAGACCCTTCCCTCTGAATTTTGGATGATTTCACCCGCCAGATCTTCGAGAATTTGAAAATTGATTTGAAGAGGTAAGAATGATGATTAAAAAACACATCCCTCCATATCCATAAAAAATAGGGATTTCATGGTGTGAAAACTAGTTCACGCGAAACTAGATTTTTCAACGATCATTTCCTCCAATTTTCAGGTGATTTCGCCCACTAGAACCCTATGAAGTGGAGAGGTAGCTCGTTGATTTTTTCCATTACTATGTCATAGAGGCAATTAATGAAGCTTGGAATTTTTAGGTATAGTTTTTTTTTCCATTCGCGATGAAATAAATTCCATTGCGATAGGTTTTTGCTTCTGGTGCTTCATGCGAAATTTTACTTCAATCCGACAACCGGTTTGATGGGAAATTGAACTTTGTTCTTCATGGAGCCGGAAGTGAAATTTATTCATTGTGAGCATTCCTTTCTAAAAATTTGAGGTTTGAATATGATTTTTTAATGGCCTTCAAGAGATAATAACTCAGCAACAAATTTTTTGTCAATCCGTGTAATAGTTTGCAAGATATGTTTGATTCTTGGTTTTATGGCAATGGAGTTTTCAGACTTCTTTTCCTCTGTTCTTCATTTTTTCTTCTTGGTTTGATAAATATTCCTTATGTGACATATGTTTTATCATGGAGTGAAGGATAATGTGCTGTGATGGAGCTGGTTTGAGCTTTGGAAATGGTGGAGTGGTGGACTTGTGTTCTCTTCAACTTTTCTTTTGTGAGTGAGAAGCAACAAGAAATAACTAACAATTAGAAAAAATTTCAAAATTTTGAGTTTAAGTTCAATGAATTTTTCATGTCTTAAGTCCCCTAACCTTAGGGACGTGAGGGACATCCAATTCCATGGTGAGTAATAGGATGACACATGTCCTCGATCCGACGGAAGGGAATTTGAGCTCCAAAAATGCACTTGGGGGCTAAAGTGTCAAATTTAAAGATGACATGAGGGTCCCAGAGGCCACATGGGGGTTGGGTAAATTTTTTCTAATTTTTATGTATATGACCTTAAGGATGTTGGGGACATAAAATCTTACCAGGCTCCTGGTGCTGACACATGTCCTCCCAAAAATTGACTAACTCCCGAACTGTCTCCAAGAGGGTAACTTGGAACAATGATAACTTGAGATCCTAGTGGAATTTCTTGGTGAAATTGTATATGATCCTAACTAGAAATTGAATTTTGAATCCAATGGTGGGGTATCATGTCTTTATTCTTCCATCTGATCTCTAAAAAATGGATTTTCGATTTAGTACTCTACATGTGCCTGAGAAAAATTGCCTGCAAACCCTATGCACCAAGGTGTTGTTAAAAATATGATTTCATCATATTTTAGGGATTAGAATTATATTTATAGTGATGTTTCATGTTACTCCTAACTCCATCTGGAGCTCATGAAATCTTCTTCTGAAGCTCAACAACTATTTTAGGCTTGTGTACTGCCTGGGCTTGTGAACCCTATTTTTATTCAGACTGCTCCAAGTATTTCAAAACTTCCCCAAACCTTCCAAAATAATTTACATGATTTTCAAGGTCTTAAATTCACCTCCATGTTGAATTTTTCCCTTATGTTCTGCTCTAGGGGTTGATCTAGTCTTGTGAATGCCAATGATAGCCCTTCCTTTGACTGCCCAAAATTTGCATTTTTAAAGAACTCCTAAAATCACCTAGGGGGAACGAATGGAATTTCCTAAATCACCTATGGTACTAATTTGACATCAAATAGGGGGTGACCAGATTAACGGATTTGACTTGTGGTACCTAGGAATGATAAAACATGAAAATTTTGGCACAGGGGTATAGTTGTCATGCTTGGAAACTTCAAATTTCCCTGTCGCACATTTGCATGACAACAAAGATCCTAATCATGATGTATAAGAATAATTTTTTATATATATCATATACATTATGAGGACTAAGGAATTCAAGTACTTTTGAGGTGGAATAATATATACACTCTCTTGTTTTCATGACAGAGTTGAAAAGTAGTCTTTGGTGCATATAGACCTTATTTTTGTTAGGTTGTTCTTTGAAATATGGGCATGATTCATTGAAGGTGATCCTTCAATATTATTGGAAGATGACTGCAAGGTATATGGGTCGACATCAAGTAAGAAGCATTTATGATTGAATTCACATCAAAACTTGAATGTGCATTTTTTAGAAATTAGGGCTAAAAGTATGTGACAGTGGTATAGTTAATGGAATGAAGAGAAAATGTCTACAAAGAGTATCCAAAAAATCCATTTATCTATTAGTGAACTAATTTATTAAGAACCAAGAGTATTCCTATGTGAAGTGGGCTAAATTGTTCATATCAGTTGTGGGAGATGTTGGACTGGTTCATGGTCATATCCTAAGCCATTATTGACCATCTACAGGTACAAAAGGAAGAGTATGAGTGTTTTCTTAGCACATGTGTTGAAGGAATTTGACATGATCAATGATCTCAGAGTGTTTGAAATCTTCTAAACTGAAGAAGACATGATCTTACACTTTGATACAATAAAGAGAAAGGTATTAGGTATGTGATTGAAGAAGGGTGCAAAATGACTTGCTACACAATTACTGTGCATTTGAGGGGGTAGAGCACTAAGGGTCATCATCTATATAACATGAGTGTTTAAATAAACCCAATATCAATATGATGCTTCATGAATTGTTGCTACATTTGGCTCAACATAAATTCAAGTTCTTGTATAATAAATCTAGTCACAATGGTATAGACTGAAAATGAGCCTCTACAGGTATGTACAATGATGCTCTACATTTTTAAAATAATTTTGAGTATCTATGAAGACTAACATAAAGTTACATTAAGATGATTTTATGTCATGATGTCATGAAAATGGTTGTCAAGTAGACCTTTGAATAATACTAGCAAGTCCCAGGCATAACCCATAAAAGAGATAGATTGCTACTATATTTCAAGCCTATAGATGTTCTGAGAGGTGTAATGGAGTACATGCAAAGAGTTCTTGTGTTTTCATATATTTCTAAGGTAAAAAAAATAGTAAAGGTATGAAGAAGTGATTATTTTGGTCTTAGTTGATCATGTTGAGCAAAATATGTTAATTCCATACCTCAAGCCCGACCGGTGCTAGTGATAAAGTGGAAAGAAGAATGTAATCTACATGTGAGGGAAGGATTTGTGCCTAATAGGATAGGGGGAGAGTATTTTTATCCTCATCAAAGGTTATTTATGAAATTATTGACTTAATTAATTAATGATTGAGTCAAAATGGAGGGTAAAGAACCAAATTACGCTTGTTACAGTGCCACGGTGGTTTGATATTGTGATCGTACAGGTCTAAATATTGCTTAAGGTGTGTATGAGCCCATTATGACAAGGGGAGTTCTTGGTATAATATCCTTCAAGTTAGAATGAAGTATTCAAGGCATCCAAGGTATGTAGAGTTTGTTTTCTCCTTGTTTTAGATGTGTTTGGAGTTTGAATGTACTATCTCAGCCAAATATGAATGTCAAGACTAAAAAAAAGGTTTTGGACTAGTAAAAGTTTCTCAAGATGGTTTCAAGACAAGAATGTAAGGTGTGTAGCTCAAATTTGTGCTTGAAGGATAGAAATTGGTGTCTAAAGTCTAGAGGAGTGTTGTCTTGTTAAGTCATGTGTTGTATGAAGTTTGGGGGAACATCAAATTTGGTTTAAAATGCACTGAAAAGTCTAATTAAGGACTTGTGTTCTCAAGTCAGTTTGGTAAGCAAGAAAGTGTATGTCTATGCTAGTTCTAGGACTAAAAAAGGTGATACAATGTAAAGAAATAAGGAATGATAAATTTGTATGCTCAAATGTGATATTTTTGGCATGTCCATGGTATGGATGGTTTAGATATTTCTCGGTTCTTGAAGGCCAAAACAGGGATGAAAATGATTTTAGCTCTTTTACATGCAAAAAATAGTGGATAAAGGTGTTTTCTACTCCAAAATAGGTAATATTATGTTTCCTTCATGATTATTGAACATGATCAGATGTTGTATCTAATTGTTCTAGGGGGAGCTTGTTGCTTGCATGCCTAAAATGAAGGCAAAATTCAATTTTTGGGAAAAAATCAAGAATTTGAGTGTATTTAATACCTTTGGTTGATGTTTCTAACCAAAGCATGATGATATGAATCTGAATAAGGTGAAAAAGGTAAGATATAGGCATGCCTTTTTCATTAATGTAAAAAGGGAGAGAAGTTCAAGGTGTTTTCCATCAATGACAAAGGGGGAGATTGTTGGCATGGTGTCCTAATAGGTGTTTTCATTGATGCAAAACCACATTAATGACAAATTGAATCTTGTAGAATGATTTCATGATGTTTTTTATGGTGCTAACATGATGGTTCAAATGTTTATCAACTACTATAGTGGGATTCAGTGAGATATGCTTGCTCTAACAAGCTTAAACATGTGCATAAGAGGTGTTTCTTGGAAGGTTGAGATTATTGGTTGCTTGGGAAACATGTTGACATGATTTTTAGCATGATTTGAGGGTTCTTGAGCACTCACAAAAGTGGCATAGTGTAGGAATAGGTGAATCACTTGGTTACATGTGCTCATTGGAAGCATGTATGGTAGCTTGGAGGTGTGATAGAGTGTATTGGAGCCATTTGAGCTCATGGATGCATGCTATCAGGTGGATCTTGGAATATGAGGTATGTTTGAGTGATGTAGAATATGAGGCACACCAAAACTAGAAATGTAGAAATGTAAGGCACATACAAATATGATCTAAATAAATGTAAATGAAGCTGATACCTGACTGGGTCGACGATGACCCAGACTGTGCAGAGGAAGGTCAACGATGACCTGGATGAGTGGATATGGACAACAATGTATAATATGTAGACCTGCAAGGATATGGATGCAAACTGAACATAACTTAAGCCTGTAAATGTAAGTGGATGGCCTGCAGAACAAATCTATGGGAGAAGAAACCAGAAAATGACAACAAACAGAAATTGGAAAGGGTAGATTGAGGACTAGGTCCCTAGTCGATGGTGAGCAGGGTGAAATGGTGGTGACTAGAGTGCAAATAGGCTAGTTTTAATGGAATAGAGGGACTGGATATGAGCTTTTAGTAGGATGAGGAAGAGACATAACACATGCAGAGGCTAGAGAAGGGTCTAGAAGTAGAAAACATGATTGTAGAGGGACGATTCGACAATGAATCGGGCTTGGTGACGATGACTGTATTGGAGTGAGGCAAGGCCAAAGAGAAATAAGATGAAAAGGAAACCTACAAGTAGAAATAATGATAGAACAACCCGACAATGGAGTCACGAGTGTTCTTGGACCTACAATGTTAGATCTAACAAGATAATAGAAGAAATAAGATGAGATAACACCAAAAATCAATCTAAACCTCATGTAATCACACAGATGATGAAAACAAGATTCCAAGGGCTTTGAGAGATTTTTTGAGATGCTTTTGTTTAAAGGTGGGCTCATGGGATGTAAGAGAATCAGAAGTAAGTCACGCCTATGTGTTTTTTATCTTGTTGTGTCCTTTTTTTTGGAAAGGATTAAGATGGTCTTATAGGGTTGATGATAACCAGGATGGGTCACAGCTGATTATGAGGAAAGTTTCCCCAATTGTGTGGAATTTATGATTTAGTCAGGATTTTTGGGCTCTTAAGGATAGGAGATAGGTTCTTTAAAAAAAAATTAGGTGGGAAGGGATGTCATATGGATGAGTTGGAGATAAAGGTAGGTTATAAAAAAGCATAAAAAAGCATGGAGATGCAGATTTAAAATGAAAGCATGCCAAGTGGAAAGTTGGTTAGGGCATGGATAAATATTAATTAATTAATTAATTAAGATTAATTAATTAATGTTAATAAAATAGGAATTAAACGTGATGGGATAATATATGGGAATTTAATTAAATTAAGGGGGATGATTTAAATAAATATGTACATATTGGTGATTACAGGGATAGATGTTGAATTTTGGTGTCTACATCTCCTTCTACCAGATAGAAGAGTTCAGAGAGAGTTTGACACCTACTTTAAGTGGAAAAATGAATGTACCTTGTGTGGTAATGATTGTATCATTAAAGGATTGGAATATAGTTGGTGTTTGGGAGAAAATGGTTTTAAGTACTCAAAGTTAATTGAAGGAAAATGATGATATGATGTTTATACTAGTGTTGTTATCAATCACAAATATTTTTACTAAGACATCGTTGATTTGGGCAGTAATTAATAGGGAATGTCGTGGCCTTCTGGATGTAATTACAGTATTTCTAAAGTGTCAAAGGAGATAACAGTGGATGTTTTAAGAGTGCCTACAAGATTTGTAAATAGTTGTGGATCATTTAAAGGCACTGATACAGAATGAAGGGCTTCGATCATGGTTTGTCAATTTGACAGTGAGGTCTGAACCAAATCATAAAGATACATCTTGAATGGAGCTTGGTGAAGTTGTTTGACGATGAAATTCAATACTACAATATTGGATTGTGTAGGAGGAGTGGGAAGGATAAAACCTTAGATTTTGTGGATAGTGTTTGGTTAGATGATTTAGAAGTGATAGGAATAGAAACTTTAGAATTTTCTGAAGTGTTGGGCTCTTGGGTACTTTCTCGAGTGGTGATACGTACTGCATCAATTTGATGAGGAGGAATCTTGTTGTAAGACTCCTTAGTGGTTGGATATGTAGATGATGATTTAGATGTATTAGTTGCAGATATCTTGCAAGATGTTTTTGATTTCTATAGATCCAAGGGAAGAATACCCTTATTGGAAAGGTGTTTGATGGCAATGGGAAGAACTTTACAATGTTCTAACGAGTGTCTTAGTGTTCAATGATAGTCATAGAAGGCATAAAATTTGTATCGGGAAGATTTCCAGCCTCAGGAGATGGATGGTTAAGAGGAGGTAGTATTATGAGTGACTATTGGAGAATTTTTTCAAGGGTTGATGCATATTATCCTTTGGATGCAGATGTCGAAAGAAGTGATGCTTCTTTCGATTTGAATGATGTGAAAGAAACTAATTTTGGTGTGGTTTCTATAGACATGTGCTGACGAATGGTTTTTGATTGTGTGATGGTAACAGATAACTTAAATGATGGATGTGGCCCCAGTATGGAAGGTAGGAGTTTTGATCTTTGTGTTGAAGAAATAGGATGGTCGTGGGTTATGATTTTAATTTTTTCAAATGGATGGATATGTGTCATAGTATTTTGAGGGTTGTGTGTGTAATTTTTGGCCACGTAATCATCAAATGAGATTTTCACAATTTGTAAGATATGCTTCTTTTGTAAATTTTTTGAAGAGCTTATAGATAGGTTTGATGAGGATGTAGTAGATGTGGATGAAGGAGGTTCATTTTCAATGATAGGACTTAAAGTTGTTATGGACTCAATGTTTTATGTTTTTATAATGGAACTACTAGTGGATTGCTCAGATGTCTATTTTGTGATAGGAGTTATGGATGTGACATGTGATTTCTCATTAAATGTATTTATAGTGTGATGAGTCTGAATATGATTAGTTTTTTGTTCGCGAGTAAACAAAGAATGGTTTGGGAAAGGTTTTTTAAATACATATAAGTTTTGATTTTGAGGTGCATTAGGATTATCTAAATGTAAATCACCTCTACCAATTAAATTTTGGAGGAAATTTCATAATGAGTGACACCTGTCAATGTCATGGACTTTGAACCTATGGTATTTACAATAACCATTGTCCATATACCGAGATGGTTTTGTAATGGATGTATATATAGGGAGGATAGGTGGGAGAGTGGTCATCTTAGCAGCTAGGATTTTATCAAATATGGAACTATATGACCTACTGATAGGAATGTGGTTATGTTGAGCACGAGAGAATTCAATAGTTGAACGTTCTTTGGGAACATTTTTGATGACTACTTTGTTGGTTGATGATTTGGATTTTTATTGAATGTAGGATGGTTTGGATGGAAACTCCATTTTAGATTTCTTTAGTCTAAGTCTCACTTTTCCTTCTTCGAGATTGTGGAGCTTTAGTTTATGAGCCATCATAAAGGATTCATCAAACATCCAGAAGGATTGGATTTGAAGTTTGAATGAGATATTCTTGGTTCAGGAGTGAGAAAATAACTCGATTAACTTAGTTTATGGGAGGGAAAATAATATTTAGTTGATAATTCCCCTCTAATAGGTGAAAAAATCTACAATGGATTCATCTTAAGATTTTTTGATTACATATAAGTTGGTGATGGTGATTTTGCATGCGATGTTTATTGAGAAGTGTTGGAGGAAAATTTGAGCAAGATAAGAGAATGAAAAAAGTAAATATTGTGGGATGCTTTTATACCAGTCTAAAGAAGGACCGACTAAGGACATGGAGAATTTTCTTAATATTAAGTCTTGATCATGAGTTATGAGGTACCATGCATGACGGAAAGAGCCCAAATGTGTTTCTAAGTGTCTTTTGCAAAGTAAAATTTAAGGAACTTTGGGTAGTTCCTAGTGATGGGGAAAGGATTTGTACGGTATGAATGGATGAATAGGTTCATTTCATATATTTTCATATGATAATGTGTTTTTGGGACCCATAGAAATGAATTCAAGACTAGATATTTTGTTCATTAAAGCCTGTAGAGGTCCTGTTTGTGGTTTTTGTTATGTGTTGGATGAAGAAGAACCATGTTGATTATATGTGAATTCATTTGGTTGTTGATATGATTATGGGATATTTTTCTCATGAGTACCTAGAGGAATGCTATAAAGAGGTTATGAAATTAAAGGTTGTGACAGTTGAATGTATTGGTATTGGAAAGGCATGGAAGTGATAAAGAGGGGTTGTGATTGTTGTGGTATGTGTTGAAAGGGAATTGATGTGTGAATAAGAGGTTGTGACTAATTTGGAATATGTTGGAAGGGAGTGGAGGAATAGATGAGTGGTTGAGAGTGTTGAGGTATGTTCTGGAAGAGGATAAAGGTATGAATGAGGGGTTGAGATTGTTGGGGTATGGATTGAGATGATTTTGGGATATTAGATTATTGTTGTGAGGATGGGAAAATAGTTGAAATAGAGATGGTATTAATGAGTGGAGTCAATGTCAGGATAGACATAACTACATTTTGGATGACATATGTGCATTCTTGGGACATGGTAGCCATAGCTACACTTAATGGGATGGATACATAAATCATGGGAAGAGTATGGATGGTAGAATAAACTAAATGAGTTGATGTGGATGAGGATATGTTAGTATTGTTCTGGGATGATGTAGATCTGAATGAGAGGTTTACTGAGGATGTGGATTGTTACTTAGTCGTGTCTTGTGAGGATACCACGTTAAAGGTTGAAAGATATGATAGGGGCCGAAGACATGACGTTGGATGTTCTTTATTGACTACTAGGAGGATAATGATGTACTTGTTGGATGAACAATTTATGATAAGGGTCGTGGAGCCGAGAAAATTCATATGATGTGATGGACAAAGGAGGTTTTTTTAGGAGTGAACGGTTGGCAGTGAACACCCCAGGATATAATATATGCATTAAGATCAATGGGGTATGAATATAATATTTTAGAAAAGACAAGATTCACACTATCAAAGAAATGGGGACTAGATGGATTGGGTATTTCAGATGTGGAATATTGGATGCTAAAATAATGAGGAAATTCTTGATCTAACAGTTGTGAGTATGATAGGAAAGCTTCATGTTGATCGATAAGACATGTAACGTCTTCCATGCGGGTTTAAGCATGTTGCAGTGATTGTTGGGCATTTTCTACAGTTTTTTGGAATCAATTAGTCATATTGCTATAGTTTTGGAGATTGTATTTTTTCCTTATAGTAACCATGAAAACAAACAACCACCTAAGAAAATGAAAATGAAGCTAGATTGTGATTTATAAGAAGAAAACAATTCATGCAAAAAAATTCTTAATTATCTCAACTACTTAGAAAAAAATTGAAATGTGAAAATGGTTGATGGGATCCTAGGAAGTGGTAATCTAAGTATGGTTTTAAGTGATTTTTATGGTTGGATTCCTTGACCTTCAGCCTAAATTTGTGTTAGTGTTGGTACAAGGCCTAGTATTGGAATGTACTCCCTCACTTCACAGTCTTGCAATAATAGGGGAGTAAGGTGCTTATCTAATATACTAAAAACTAGATTGATTATACTCAACCAGAACTATGAGTCAACTTCCCCTCTTGGTGATTAAATCCAAGTAGGTCCACTTGGGTAGGAATGTTTTGATGCAGATTGTATTCAAAGTGATTTGGTTTTGTGTGTGGGGGAGATTAAGTGAATGCAATCAATTAACCTCCTAATTAAAATATGTGATCAAGTAGAATAAGAGGTTCCTTTTAAACCAAAAATAACTATTTATTTTGATGAGGACTTGAAACAAAAATACAATGCTTGAAAAGAAAGGGAAAGGAAGAAACCGTACCTATAAAACACTTCCTTTTTATTTATTTTTCATTCTTTCATTTTTTTTAGCACAACTACAGTGCAATAAGAAAACTCCCAAGACATGAGCCTTCAAGGGTTATATGGAAACAAAATATAGAAAAGAGAAATTGACGTTAAAGGTTGACTAACTAAGCAATTAGAAACAATCTACAGATATCACCATAAATTCATAGGAATCGCTAGCGATTCACTAAAAAAATTGGCGATATGACCAGATCATTAGTGATTACAAATCAGAGAACCTAAATATGGAAGTTAATTAATTTTAAATGAAATAAAAGGGAAGAAGTGTCCCACTAGGTGTGACAAAATGTACCTAAGATTTCTTACTTTCTAGCTTTAACTTAATGAAGTGAAATAACAAGAACAAACTGACCTTAGAGGATGGTGGGGTTTACCGATACCCATAATGATAGATGTTGATGTTGCTCAGTATTTATTGGATAAACATCCTTCCTTCTTTTTTTGACGAATAAAATTATATATCAAAGACACTAAACAAAATTATATTAGATAGATTGATAAATGAGGTTCTCGGCGAAGGATGATTCCAAGAATCCAAAGGGACTTCCTTGGAGGATGTCAGCCCACTTTGATACAATTAAGAAGGTTGATAATAGTGATAGAAATATATGAATGAAAAATATAGGTAGATAATTGACAAGAAGCTTTAGAACGCGAGGTTGAAAAGAAAGTCTTGTGTAGCTTCAAATGTGGCCCAAGAAAGGGTGGATGATATCTGAACAAACTCAAAGTAATTATACTAAAAATCTTTTGTTTCTTGTTGGATGTCATGGATTAACTCAATCTGATATTCGATGTCCTTAATGTCAATGGAAAATTGAATTGAACAAAATTTCAACTCATGAAGGATGTTGTATCGTTCCCAGAAGAAGGGTTGTTGAACTATATGAAGGTTATAAATCCTTGTGATGGGATGAGACTAGCCAGGTACTATCATCTAAAGTAAATCCATTCTTAAAGTGAATATGTTAAAGCCAAAATATTGATAAAAATTGAGACAAAACTCATGAATTGACAAAGAGGTGTAAATTTTTAGGGATCGATGGTGATTCAAAGGAATCACTAGTGATTGGGAAGAATCATTGGTGATTATTGTAAAGATGACAATTTTGATTTTAAAAATAGTAAAAAAAGCTCTGAAATGATGATTTTTGGCATTTCTACAAAGCATAAATGATTGAACGAGACAAATGAATACCTTGTGATGTGTAAATATCTTGAAGGATGCCTTCAAATGTTGAATGACACTGATTGAAGTTGATGAGCAACTGTGAAGCCTTTTGAGAGATGATTGATGGGCAAAGCTACCAAAATTGTGTGTTTCTGAGAGATTGAATTTGATGTAGTACCTTGATTATCTCTAGAAATTATTAAGATTAGTTATTGATTCAAAAACAAAGATTATTTGCAAGATATTTCTGAATATCCATGAGAAAGGAGAAAAAATTCATATTTATAATCGCTAGCAATTGGTTAGGATCGGTGACAATCTAATTTTTCTGGGGAAAACATTTAGGAAGTGGTTGAAACCACTTATAAATGGAATTTTCAAGTAAATGATGAGGGAATATGGTTTAGAGGAGGTTATGGATGAGCTTTGGAGGTTAGGATGTGAGAATAAAATAGATTTGAGTGGTTTTAAGATGGTTAAGGTAAATTTAAAGTTGTTAGGTGGTTTAGGATGGGTGAATAGTCATTTATGAGAGTGTAAAATTGTTTTTACAGAAGTGTGGAGAGGGTGGATTAGGATAGTGATTTTTAGATAGGTTTTTATATTGGATAAATTTGGTATAATATTATAGACAAAAAATCATGCACTTTGGGCAATTATCTAGTATCGATCACATAATACTATTCATATGATTCCTAGGTACAAAAAGTACTAATTAACCCATGTCCTTGACCATCTTTGTTTTATTTCTGTTGTCACTTTTGGTCTTACACTCTTTCTAGTTAAGTCTTTCTTTTCATACCTCCACATTTTTCATCCTAGACACCAATGCCCAGCCAAGACATCATCGCTAGGCACTCTCATCCCCTTGGGGTGACCCTGACCTCTTTGTACTTTGTTCACATCTTTTAGGTCCTTTCTATCCGTTTGAGCATCTTACCTTTTTGTTAGTCATCCTTTTCAAGGTTAATTATGAAATTCAAGCATGTTAATCATATAAATATAAAGGTATGTGATCATAATAAAGGACCAATCACTAAGCATTAGATACCACCACCTAAGGTTTCACTCAAAGGTATTTATCAAGAGCATTCAAGCATCCATATAACATCCATTCAAGGGAAAGGGGATGATATTCCTACATACACTTCATAGGAGGGGAAGTTTATTCTATTCCATGCACACATCTATTACATTTTTTCACATATATCTACTTTTCTCTCTATCAAGTGTGACACGCACAAGAGTAATCTAGGGAAGGATTCCACACACACACACATACAATTGCGTTGGGTTTGAAATTTAGTGAAGAACTCAGTCGTAAGTTCAATTATTTGACGGGTGAGGATAGTCTAACACCTCATTTTCATTATTTTATTTTTAGGATTTAATTCACTTGTGAGGGTTTTGCAGGTCATTCTTTTATTGTAGGTTATCAAAAACCTTGGCGAACATTGTGTGACCTACTAACAACTAAAGGAAAAGGACATCAAACACATTGTGACCAATCAAAGATAGGTTCCTAATATTATTGGAAGTCACAGGCACCCAGTATAGGTTTATGACACCCGTATGAACCCTTGACCCAATTCAGGTGCCCTAGTCCAACATATTTCTCCATCTCTACTTTTTTCTGAGCTTCATTGTAACACTTTGTGCTTCAATTTTTCCATTTTTCTAGCTTTGTTCACCCTCAACATCTCTGCGAAACAACTAAGTCATTTTATCCCTTCTTTACAACTTGGGTTTCATACTTTATAGATTAGTTTACTTGGTTCTAATTTTGTACTTCATTGCATATTTATACTATAGGGATGTTACATATTTAGATTAGGAATTTTATTCATTTGTAAATATTTCACTTAATCATTTGTGTAAACCCCCCTTGATTTGAACACTCTTAGGGTTCTCATATTACTTTTATATTTATATGATCTTCTCATCATGAGTATCTCTATTAATGAATTCTTTCTCATTAATCCTTAATTAAGAGATAAAAAAAATTCTTCTAGCTACTACTCACATTCCTACTGATATTCATTAGGATGTAGTATATAACACATTCGTAGATTCATTTTCTCATCACATTTATTTAATTAAATCCTAATGTTTATCTTTCTATTTTCAAAAATGATCCACCTCTACACATCATGATTCAAATTTATAATGTGGGTATCAGACGCAGTCTAGTTGATAATGGATCTGAACTCAATCGTTTCCCTATGTCATTCCTTAAAAAACTTGGTCTCTCTGCTATTAATGTTAATCATGTTTCACCACATAGGGGTAACATATGAAAAAATGATTTAAAAGGTAAAGGTAAGGTATGTGAGGAATACTTGGAGGTCATGAAGAGGTTGTGCACCATTGTTGAAGACCAAGCTGATTGTAGAGCACTCCTTTTGTTTGGGAAGGACTACCAAAGAAGAAAAGAAAGAACAAAAAGTATAGTTAATAGCATAGGTTGGTGGATTACCTAGTGTGTGCTGGATCTGGGAAACAGGGTGCTTCCTCAAAGGTTGTCAATCCATGTCTTAATACAAATAAATGCTAATAAATATAATGAAATAGAAGGCCCTATTGTAGTTATATGATTTGTGTATCTCACACAACACAATAGTATAAATCTAATCTAAATGAAAAATATAAGACTAAATCTAGGAGAAGGGTCAGTTCTCAGGGTCTATAGGTATGACAGAGGGTAGAAAGATGGTCTGGGTGAATTCTTGGGAGGATTTGGAGAGTTTATGGTGGAGGAATAAGACTTCTGGTCTGAGCGGAAAATTCCAGACACATAGACCGATATCGATTGGGTAACTGATGTTGGTCACTGGTTATAGCTAATTTTGGTTGGGTAACCAACCATGATAGGGGAAATTAGGTTTCAAAGGTATAAAGGAGGTTGATTTGGGCTCTCTGTGATTACACAAATTATTTAGAGGTCTTAGGTAGGGTGTAGGAAATTAGGTGAAGACTCAACAGGGGTAATAGGGGTGGTTGAAAGGGCAGAGTTGTTCCGGTTGGTAGGATGTGAAGTGAGTGGGCTACGGAAGGTATCCAAGAGAGGAAGGAACTGATTAGAAAGAGATAAAGGATCTAAAACCAAATATAATGAAATTATTAACCTAGTTAAGAATAATCATCAGAGATCTAGAGATTGGTAGAAGGTGGTTGTTTGCGGGTGTACGTAGGAGAGACGAGTAAAAATCTAGTGTCGTGAAAATGAAGGTTCAAGCATTCTCCGTGCAAATTTCTCAATCCTATGAAGTTGTAGATTGGTTTTTGGTGAATATTTTGATGTTCTGGTGCTCTGTTTATTGTCAAGGTGTTGATTGAATACCCAATATGCAAGATCCAAGAATGCCAACCAAAAGAAGAAAAAAAACCTAAGAAAAGAGTTGAAAATGATAATTTAAAGAAACCAATGGTGGTCCCTTGAGCGATGCCGACTGAGGAATAACTGGTGTTGGTTAGGGAGAAATAATCTTATTTTCTAAAAATAACCTTTTCAATCCCTTTTTGGCATGAGTCAAGAATGATTCCGAGTTAGGATTCTTGATAATTATTAAATCACATGGGGAATTGGTGGAAGAGGTAATTGAAAATTAATATTAGGTTTATAATAAGTCTCAGATGGTTAGGGGGAGTAATGAATCAGTCTTAGTTATAAAATGGGCTTGGAATGGTTCCAAGGTGAGGTGATAATTAATCTAATATAGGTAATTAGATTAATAAAAATATGTGAAAGAGGTCATGGTAAGGGGGTATGTAATTAAAGGGGACCTAGAGGGAGTTGCCCCAATTTTGGGTATCTACATTTCCCCCTTTTTGTCACGTATCTTTTACTAATGAGTGACAATGAAAAAATCAAGAAGTAGATGCCCCAAATATGGGTGGAAGTTATCCCTCTCAAACCAAGAACTAATGTAGTGGTAGGAAGATTCAGTGATGGGTTTCATAAGGTGGTAGGTGATGAAAAATGGGATGATTTGAAAGGTGTTGGCATTTGTTATCTCGTAAAATTGGCAAGGGAAATTTTACAGATAACCCTACTGAAATTTTGTTCCGATCCCTCGTCAGGGATTCCTTGCATTCGGAATGTTGCAAAATCCCTTTCCGGGAAATCTAGTTTTCCGAACTTAGCCTTTTTTGGTATTTTTTGGTCGGGCGCATATAATGACAATGCAACATCAAATGTTCATGCGCCCCCTTTAAATCCTTTGGCGCATGCTTTCTTGTGTCGACAGGCATTTTGATGCACCTCACTATGTTGAGTCTTCCTTGCATGCACCAAGGCGCATGCGCCTTCCTATCAACAGAATCTTTTGTTGAACCCCTTTTTGGTGCACCAAGGGCGCACATATTCCTCTGTCAACACCACTTCCGGTGTGCTGAAGGCGCACATAACTTTGTGTTGGCAAGCGTTAACGTGCGCCAAGGGCGCATGTTTTCTTGTGTCGACAGTTCTTTTCATGCGCCAATTGAAAAAGTTGGTGGCACATTTATTGCCACCTCGCCTATAAATAGGCACATCTGCGCTATCATTATCACCAAACACAATCACGTGATTATTTTTCTCTGTACCTGTCAGCGCACCAGACCTGTTGCTTTCGATCTCGTCGTGGACCCGTTTGCGCATTTCTTTGCTATATATCCGAGTAAGAGGTCCACTTTCTTTTGTGCATTGTGTTTGTGGTTTTTGGCTGCTTATTGGTATGGATTGGATTGGAAAGAATCTGAAATCATGAACTTTCCCCCCCCTTTACTGTCTTTTCCATTCCTCCACATGTTCTTCCCCCTCTTTCCAGATCTGCTAGTAGAGGAAGCTTTGTCCTGATAAAATAGCTTGGAACTCTCATTTTGTGGCTTCTTCATCACCCAAACGACCTTGCATAAAAAGGAGTTAAATCACATGTGAAACCCCTCAGAGAAGATCGAAGATTAAAAAAGAAACTGTATTTTTCTTCTCCTTTGGCGCATCTGTCACCCCCATTACACAAAGAACAGCCGTGCCAATGGCGCACATTCCCTTCCTGCTACATAATGAACAGTTGTGCCCTCAAGGTGCACTTCCTTAGTTTGTTGCAAACACTTTCCTCGCGCCCCCTCATGGCACACCAAACTCATTTGTTGCATCGTTAAAACCTGCGCCCTTTGGTGCACCTTGCATGTATGCAACATAGAAATTATCCGCGCCAAGTGCAAAATTGTAAAACGGCGCAGGCGCATCCCTCATTACAATAACAGCATGTCATGCAGACCTTCCATGTGCCACGCCAAGTTCCCTTTAAGCACACAAAAATCATATGTTACACAAACCTTAGATGCGCCTTTGACGTACCGAAGTTCCATGCAACATGAAAATTATATGCGTCATGGGTGCATCCTGTTCCCATGTAACATAAAGAATCCATGCGCCCTTTATAAAACACATACATATGGCGCAGGCGCACTTGTGCTTACAACAAAAAAGAATGCAATCTACAGTATCCATGCGCCATGTGCCCTTCGGTGCTGATTTATCCCCTGCAGCAGCCCTTTCCTGTGCACCTTACTATTTAGCCCTGTAACCTGCAGTATTCATGCGCCCTGCGCCCTGAGGCCTTAAAATTTCTAACTCTTTCTTCTGTCAGCATTTCAATGGAAAATCAAGACAGCTGACACGGCTTTCTTGCGATTGGGTTTCACTTCTTATTCTTGCAGATCAGTAGCTAAGTTTAGAAGAACATATGTTAACATCAAGCAAGAGACCTACCAAATCCAAAGGCAAGGCCAAGCTCACAGAAGAAGAAATGAAGTATAAGTATCAGAGGGTCAGAATGCCCGACTCCCAGGCCGAGTGTGACCTGGACATCAGAGACTCAGAGTTGGGTCATATTGATATGGAGGATTTCTAGGTCAGGACTCATAGAGGGTCACAAGAAGTCCATGGATGGAAAAGTTGATGGGCAGTGCCCTACACTTTGCTGGGGGAATCCCAGTCAGCGCAGTTAACAATGAATTCATGATGGTGGTTTCCCAGATGCTACAATAAAGACACAAGATGTGTCGTATGGTGAGAAGGGTGAGGTCATAATTAACCTCACTGCCCGGCCACTTTGAGATAATACTCGGCATTTCTCATCACCGGCACTTTGTGGCCGTCAGCCAGAGAGGATTGTATCAAAGCCTGGGATGACAATGAATATCAGTGCATGCAACTGATGAATGAAGTATATCTGAAGAACAAGAAAGTAGTGAGCCATTGGCCACAAATCATTCACCGTAGTGATTTTTCGGAGGAGCTCAGTCACACCATCATGTTCCTAAGCAGGGTGTTTGGGCTTCCTGACGCCCACTATTTCCACAAATGGATGCTATGGTACCTTAGAAACAATGAACAAAAATCTGCCCGATCAACGCTTTGAATGGGCAGAAATCATAAGCAGCATGATATCATGAGCAGCTACAACAACTTCCCCACAACAGGGAGGTTCTACATGAATTCCTATGTTGTTTATGTTGCAGCTTCTGAAAGAGACTATCCAGCTCTGATGCGGAGTGCGGGATTTGGCCCCAAGTTAGAATGCTATGAATACTATCCAGAGTTGAAGCTGGAGAATAGCATCCCTCAATTTACAAAGATAAATGATGCATTTTTCTATTTCATCATCTTCCTGTTGAGGCCGAATATGACTTACAGTCACACGACCCAGAGCATCAGTGGCAGCCACTGAGAAATGGGGGCCCCTGTTCACCCAATTCCCCACATTCACTTATCTGAGAGTGGCAGTCAAGTTCCTGGGAGAGCCAACTAGACTGCCAAGATATGCTGGGCCCAAGTTGATTCTGCTAGAGCTGTCAAGACAGCTAATCACTTATCATGAAAAGTGCCTAAAAAGAAAGAAGGGTGGAACTCCTTTCCCCCTCATAGTGGGTAGATATACATGTCTTACTCACCACAAGGAAAAAGACATGTTTGCAGAGCTGGAGCTACTGAATCTGAAACACCGACTTCCCAGCAAGGCCTACCTTCGACCCAAGAAATTGTTTGCCAAGGGCTAAACTCGATCCGATCCACGTCCCTCAGATCGAGGATATCTACATTGACCTATATCATGAGGTGGGGCTCAGGAGGAAAGACCATTCTCGTTTGGCCTTCGGCAGAAATCATCCAATATGGGGTAGCCATCGTCCCCAAAGGCTACCAAACTACCGAAGCAGGAAGTGGATCAAGTATATGTTGACACAGGTGGGGATGATTGGCCTTTTGCGTTGCAATTGATAGGACTAAAGCACCTTAGACAATTGAGAAGAGGGTCAAAGAAACTCTGTGCAGAACAGATCATTGGTGCCGAATGAACGGACTCATCTACCTCAGAGTTGATTTCACAACCTCTCCATTGGGTAACGCACCTCCTCGATCAAAACAAAATCCTAAAGGGCAATGGTAAAGGTAAGAGGGTGAATCCAACACTACTCAAGAGGAAGCCCCTGAAAGTCCTCCTTCCGCTGCACCCGAACAAGTTGTAAATCTGGCTTCTCCAGAGAAAGAATAAGCGGAAGAAGATGTTCCAATAGGCCCATCCACTCAGGATGTCACCACTGCTGCAACAACCGAAGTCCCTTCTGTCTCCTTCTTCTTCTCTTCCTTCCCCTCCTCGAGTGACTCAAGCGACCATTCCTTTGGTCGTGTCCTCTCCCCCTTCTTCTACTGTTCCTCCCGCTTCTTCGTCTATCTTCTCTTCTCTTGCGGATCTGTCCCCCTCCATTTCTTCCCTCATCTCTGAGCTCCCTTCCTCCCGTGAGTACTTCTTCAGCCTCCCTCTCGATGCCGCCTCCAAGTGTCTCCATGTTTTTCCCTTCTACTACTGCAGCTGCCCCCTTCTCTATTTCTGGCCCTTCTCCCATAAGTCCAGTCTGGATCTCCCAGCACTTAAGTCAGCAGAAAAGGAAAGTTCCCATCGCCCCGATGGAATTTTCCGTAATCTCGTCCAAAGGGGCAAAGAAGCAGAAGCCCGTCACACGCTTCTCTCAGAGTGCTTCGGGAGAGAGGGTAATGGAGATCGCATACCCCAATCCTCTGAAGGATAAAAAGGATCTATCTCCCACAAATTACACAGTGACTCAGGTCACAATGGGTACGTCTTTCGAAAGCCTTCAGGGAGAGGCCCTATCTGCAGTTGATGCCCTCTGCAAGAAGCTTCAAGAAACAAAAGAAGAGAAAAGGCTATTGAAAGAGAAAAATAAACATCTACTCCAAGTCTTACAGAAGATGGGCAGTGCACCTCCCATAACTGCCCGCCGAGACTCTTGAGCCTCTGAGCCAGGATAAAATTAATGAATATGCAAAAATCGGCGAGCAGGGCATGGCAGTTTCAGCTTGGAGGAGCCAAATCCTCAAGGACAGTGAACGAGTAATCGCTAAGTTCTCTGATTTGTATCTAAACATCAACAAGGTGAATAAAGATCTCTAAGCGTTAGTGGGACCCATATCAAAAGAGCTGGACCATGCTAGGCTGCAGCATGAGACCTTTCAACAGAATGTTTGACTGTTCAGTCGAAGATCTAGTGAAGTTTGGTGTCTTCGGTCATCCCAGGGCCCTCAATAAAGTCATTTCAACCCTGGATTACTGGGTGGATCAACTGGAATTTTTCCTTGAAAAGATTGATAAGGTAAAGGAAGAAGCCCTGGACGCGATGCACCAAATGGAACAAATCGTTCTCAACAATGTCACCAGGGTTGCTTACTCCTTCCTTCGCCTTAAGAAAAGTTTATGAAACCATCTATATCTTCAAGGAGATCGTTTCACAAGGTCTGGGGCCAGAGGTCATTTTTGACGTGGACTCCATCAATAACCTGCTGGCTTGTTGGGACTTCATTGGGTTCCTCATAGAAGCAGAGAAAGAATATTCCAAACTCCTAGAGAAGCTCATAAACGAGTGGGAGACTTGTGAGGCTGATCAGTGAGTGACACAAGGATCCTTCCCAGGATCAACTAGGGCCCATGATCAGCAAGTTCATGGAATACCGTGCTCAATTCCACATCTCGTCACCTGAGCAGCAGCAAAAGCAGGCTACCCCCTTTCAGCCGCAGGATGACGACGATGAATAGCTTCTCTTTCTTCTTCTTCTCTCTCTTCTTCGACTTTCTTTTTGTGAATATCTGGAGTATGTTGGCACAAATGATGACATCATCCATGTTGCACCATGGGATGATGTCATCCATCAAGTTGTCAAAATTCAACATGACTTTGAGATATTTTGTATATCCTTGTAGATATTTTGTAAATATCTTATGTAAATAGGTGGTTGGATCCTTTTTGCCTTCTTTTCTTCTCCTTCTTATATAAATACCTCCAATACTTGTTGTATTGGGCATGACTGAATATATTTCAGATGAAAAATAGAAGTGAGGAGAAAAGACTTTGGGCTTTTTGTAACAGAAAGAATTATTAATACAATATTTAGAGTTTGTGCTGAATACGTGTGTTAGTATGCATTGGATATTTCTTACGTTAGATATGTGTGCTTGTATCTGTTGGATCTACTTCTGTTTTATTGTCATTTATTCATTAGTATTTCTTTGCTCGTTTATGTAAGTAGGTTTGGCTCTGTTTACTACCAATCCCAAAACATAAACCCTCTTACCTTTCTGCTTTGGAATTCATTTCTTCTCTTTCTTCAGATCTGATCTTTCTCCATCCTCTCTTTCATTCCTTTCTTTTCACAGCCGGAAACACCCCTATTGGGATGAGATCCCAAACCCCCGAAGGCAGAATATTGTGAGACTTGCACAGATTCCTACTGGTAGAATAGCAATAAACCAGTTTTGCTTTGCTGACTCAAAGAGGGGCTATGCCATACACACTGTTGGCTCGTCTATTCATTGATCTGTCTAAGCGACAGATTTTCAGACCAACAGCATATCATATATACATATACGTGCTTATGACATTTATTTTGTATGCACTATGTACATGGTAATGATCATACATATGTTCAATATTGTCAATGTACTGCCATAGTATATGGCATTGAATTTGGCATTATATGGACCTATGAATCGCATGTTTGTATTTATTGCATGTAATATTTGGAACTCAATGATGTTTTTATGGTCTTATGGATACTTTATATGTGTATTCCAGAAGACCAAAAGGTTTGGTATAGTACTGAGCATTATCAGTGTCATGAGATAACCTTTCTTGAGGTTAGTAACACATAAATAATATGCATTCAACATTATCACATGGTAAATCAAGTCATAGCTGAGTTAAATAAATATCATATATAACATGTCGGGTTAAAAAGTATCTTTGTAAATGTTATGGTGTTTGCCTAGAGGTGACATGTAAAGGGTGTCCCTGGAAGTATGCTAAGTAGGGAGGTATTAAGTTCTGGTGCACAACAATCTTGGTGAGCCTTCTCGGAGTACATCAGTCATGCGTTAGTCCCTAGAAAGATTAAAATGAGAGTAAAAATATAGTGCATAACTTTGATGAGTGATTTCTTGAGCTTATATGTCAGGGTTACCAATGTCGAGTCATATGGAACCTACATCTCTGTATTGAGACCAATCTATGATCATTCTAGTTGCAAGTTTTCCCCAAATTAATTTGGGTTTCCAAAATTACGAGTTCCCAATGAATGTAATCCCTACTAAATAGTGTCTCAATTTGAGTAGTGGTGTAAGGCTACAAAATGTGACTATTTGGAAAACAGAAGCTGCGTGGCACTATGAACAGATTAGTGCCACAAGACATAGTTGGGGTGACTTTGATAAGTGGGTAGGCGAGGCTTTGTTTTGGTGACCCAAAAATATCAGTCCTTCCCAACTAAAATGGTTCGAGAGTGTAGTCCCTAATATCCTTGAGAGAAAACATAGGCTATAATCTTTGACAAGTGATTTCTCAGTTCTTCGCTAGCATCCATCCCAACATGGAGGTATCCTTTGGACCTACACCTAGGACTTTGATACCCTCCCAGCTTGAAATGTAGAACCACGATTTTTACATAGCTCAATTCATTTTTCTCGTGAATCCCATTGAATGACAATTGGGGTGCCAAAAAATTCTATTTGGTTTAGTGTAAGGATGACCAATTATATTATATTAGGGGTAAATAGAAGCTCGTAAGGCACCAAACGGACTGTGCCGACAGGGATTGGGGTGGCATGGTACACATCAACGAGTTTATGTGAATTGGTTTACAAGAAACATGTTAAGAATAGATGTGGGTTCATACAATTTAGGTGGTGAAATGAGTAATTTTTGTTTATCCGGGTATTTGTTTCCAAGATTTACGGTTGATGAACTTAGACTGTTGGTCATTTTAAGCCAACTTCAACATCACTAGGTGAAAAATTTCTACATTTTTCAGTGATAGAACAAAGTTGTTAACAACCAATGTAATATGCTATGCCCAATCTAAGGGCCTGTTAAATTCTCTCAGGGCTTCTAGAGAAGTCTTTGAGAAAAAGGAATGTATATACTAACAGGATGTCCAATCAGAGTGAATGTGAGAGGGATTGTTTTGGCAGGTCAATAGGTAACCTACATGGGAGAATAGATTAGTAAGCAATTAGAATTGAATTTTAAATACCTACATGAACTTTTAAAAAAATGGCCGAGCTAAAGTTTATGAAAATTACCATGCCTTGAGATGTAGATGCATATATAGCCCTAGTATTAAGTGAACATAGGCTGATGGAAATTCAATCCACATGAACCACAAGGATCAACTCTACTCTTGGTACAGTGGGTATCTAGCTGAATTGTTTTATGATTTCTCACAAACCTATCCACAGGTATTCTTGTCAAAGTTGGCCTACCTATGATTACATTGTTCAAATAAATATTGGTTGCAAGAACCAAATGTGAATAGTGAAGTATATATCTAATGCTGATTGTCATGAGCTTCCCTTTGGCTAGGAACAACCAAGCAATTGTTTTTGATTGGATATCAACGAAGACCATCAGATTCAGTGACTAATCATATGACCCGGTAGTGGATTTACTAGAAAGTTTTCACCATTAATGAAGTGGAGATGCTTCCTAGATTTCTATCAATCAACTCTACACAATGAGACAAGAACTAGTTTTCTCCCTCTTCATTAAATTATGTTGCAATACTACTGCAGTTAAACAATGCCTTAGGCATCTCATGCAAATTAAAACTCAAATAATATTTAAAATACATAGGCAAGATATTATCATTTAATAATGCATAGAGGTTTGGTAGGTAAAGACTATGTATGTACCTTGATCTGACAGGGGTCTACGATTAGAGACGTGGTCAGATAGTCAGGTTGATTTTGGTTGATCGATATGATATGTTGGACACAAGGAATGTAATGCTCACGGAAATTGATATGTGTCAAGCGAAATTAGAGGTTAGAATTGATGACATTCAGGTTTCCACCCACTCGGTAGGGTGACTCACATTTGGTAATAATTACATAAAAGTGGTTTTGTACATCTCTATGATTACAAGAGAATGCTAGGGAGGATGGTTGTGTATCGTAATAATGCCAAGAAGACTTGCATTTGAATGTATGGAGGTGAGTGTTTATCACTTGAACCATGTAATTGTCATGGGTGGTTGGATTCATATCTTGCTAAGATTGTGTTCCTTTATCAACCATAGAAGGATCTAAAATTGTTGAGCTCTCTTGAGATATCATGGCCCATGTTCTTGTTACACCAACTACAACAATTCTTTCTAAACCAATAAAATTTAGTATCATCTTTGAAATTTAAGTTCTAGTCTCTTAAGGAGGGATAGTTTTTATCACATGAATAAATCCTGTGGTCAGTTCATGCAACAATCCTTTCCAGAGTGTCCTGCCTCAATAAAAATCCAAATATCTTTGTACGAGCCTCAGGTGTCATGTGCATCCTTCTTGAGGATATCCCATCATCTAAACATTTGTGCACTCTTTAAATTGTGATGTGTAATTATCCGAACAAATGTAATGTTGAATTGAAAAATAATCATTCCTCTTAGGTAAAGACTTCACATAAAAGTATACTGAAGGTACACCCTTTCACATGATGGTCTATAGGTGAATGATGTCGGTCGAGGGATCACCATAGATGGTTAAGGAGGGAAATTCCAGGTCTACTTAATATTTTCTAGATCTTTACTCATTACTTTCTGGACGAGTTCATGAATGCTATAGGCTGCTTAGGGAAATGGAGTTCAACTTGAGACTGAAGTTAGGAAGGTCATTGTGACTGAACCTCCATTTTTAGATTTTAATGGAGTAATTCTCAGTTAGTTAAGTTAACTATTGAAATTGAGAGTGATTCCCAAGTGCTAAGATTGATGACTTGGTCATTGTGAGTGAGGGTGTCCCCTAGGTAAGGTGGTTGGGTGAGGTGTCTAGGTGAGGTGGAAATTAGTTTTAATTAAAGCAATTAAATTAATTAATAATGTAAGGATGAACATTAATTCAATTTTAAGTAATTAAATTAATACGAATGTTGGGTAAAGGGGTCATGATTACGTGAACACTTTACATTAATTGATTGAAATGGACCAAGGGGAGTGTGACCCAAAAGTGGTGTCTACATTTTGCCCCTTTTTGTCGCATAGCTTGTCTTGGTAAATGACAATGCTAAAAACATGAAAATGCTCCAGGTATGAGTGAAGGTTAGATTACCCCATGTGTGGGTGAAGGTGATCCCCCTCAAACTAGGCATTGATGAGGTGTTAAACTATGGAATCGATGAGTGGGTTGATAAATGTGTTAAGTTGGTGAAAGTGAAGGTAGGTGGGTTGAAGGGTAAGTGGTTAACTTGGGTCATTTTAGGTAATAGGCCATGAGTCCAAAATTAGGTAATGGGTAATGGAAATAAAACTCATGCACATGTATAGATTGTGATACGGTACCATGTGGAAGAGCTTGCAAACTCTACGTTGTCAAAAGGGTGATAGGTTTATCCAAACAAGGATGAAGTGATTCAGGTATCCAAGGTATAATATATGGTCATGAAGCACAATGAGGTCCGGTGTAGGAATGAGTAATATGTTTTATTCCATGAAACCAAAGGTATGGTTAGGATAAACATCATGTCATTAGGCAAGGTAAGGTAATTAGGATAAACAAAATAGATAACAACATCACAAGTTATATCAAGTACACAAATTCAAATGTCACCAAAAAGGTGATTCATGTTAGGGTATATTGAGTAGGGCACAAGTAAGGCCAAGGTATAGGTAAATAACATGTCCCTAGATGCAATTAAAAAAATGTACATGTAGTTTAGGCTTGTGAGTAGGGTGTAATAGGTATTGGTAAGGTCAAAAGTTGTTGGATAAATAATGTTTTTAGGCAAAATGGGCATGGGGTGGGTCAAATGTGTAAGTTAGGTGACCAATGTCAATTATATCATAACTGACATAGGTTGGCTGCAGAACGAGATGACCGATGTTGGTCATGTCGATTTGGGGTTAAAAAAGGAAAAATAATATTTTTATGGATTCATTTTGATATTTCCACTTTTAGAAAATTAGAGAGGAGAAGGTGAGGAGTGGGAAATGAAAGTATGAGATGTTGAGCTGAGTTGGCAAACAACGTAGTAGGTGATTGGCATTTGATTGGTGGATCCACAAGATCTATTTGATCGATTCAATTGGTTTGGAGGTGAGGATTTGACTTTGGCATAGCAGAGGCAAGAGAGGGGTCAGGTGGACCACTGACGTAATGAGTAGATGTGCCACCATGGAGACCGTGCCGAGATGAGGCATGAGTCAATCTAAATCCATCATTTGGTCATAAATAGGTTGTTGAAATCAGTTTTGTTTAAAAATTGGGTGTAATGTGAGTTTTTGAAATTGTGGGTAAAAATTAAGGGGATGAGGGGTGGGAAGGTCCAATGTAGGTTAAATAGGGTTGGGAATGAAGGTATGATAGGTTTGGGTGTGTTTGAGTAGGTTTTTATGTTGGTTTTTGTGAATTTTTGAGAATGGTGGATAGGTTTTTCGATTTTTGGCCAAAATAGAGACCTATGCTATTCATGGATTGACCGACATAGGTGGGATCTTTCTGGTATCAATCAAGGTCTGGGTGACCGATACCAGTCAAAGAGGACCAATGACGGTTAAGGAGACCAATGTCGATCATGATTAAGAATAAATAATTGAAAAAAGGGCTTGGTAGGAAAGTAAAATAGGTGAGGGAGGGGTAGGGGAAGATTTAGGTAGAGGGAAGAGGGTAAAATGTTATTTTGGGGATGTGGGATAGTTAAGTAGGTGAAATGAACTAATGTAATGGGTAATGATAATATGGAATATAGGTTTGTAGGTGAGTATTGCGTTATGGGTAAAAGGTGATTTGAGGTGCTCAAGTCTTGACAAGGTTGTGTTGGATGATGCAAGTGAGGGATCAACTGAGGATGCGAGAAAAAGTACCACCCCTATTGGTACAGATGTGACCTAGTGTGACTACGGAGGAGTTGGAGAACATGACTGGGGTTGTACTTAATATGATCTGACACTATAGGCGTATAGCCTAGGATCATAGTTTGATGGTCACTCTCATCGATAGATGGGATTCCGTAACCAATACCTTTCACTTACCGAAGGGAGAGATGACCGTCACCTTAGAGGATGTATATAAGATCCAATGACTTCCTATTATTGGGGATCCAATATACTCCATTTCGTCTAAGGCATCAGTGGATCTGATAGAGACAATATTTGGTGAGGCCATGGGTGAGCTAAGGTATCACAATGCAAGTTTGAGCTATGGGGACATGTATGTGGCCTACCCACAAGAGACCATGTTATCAATTCTGATGATGGTAACAGTAGGCTATTTTGCATTGTCAGATTCTGAGGGTGGTAGGTTTCTGCGAGCACTAATGGGAGTGCTACAAGATATGATCAAGGAGTGGATATGTTTTGCTTGACCACCAACCCTCCTATTTTAGTTGTATAGGGAGCTATGGGCCTATGGGATATTGAGGAGATTTAGTGTGTGTTGTACCTATTTATTATACTACTGGGCATACGATAACATCGTGTGTGTGCACCTAGTTAGTTTACCACAACAAGATTGGTTTGGGGGTGGCTTTCTCAGAATTGGTTTCAGAGGATGGGTACCAATTGGTGGATAGCCAAGGGTGGTGAGGGACACATATGATGTGTCATACTACATGAAATGATTGGAGGGTCTTTCAGCATTTAATATCATTTGGCAGCCATATGTTGACTATCCATCATACAGAGGCATGGTTAAGCAGCTAGAGGAGGTTCAGCCACTGAGATGGATATAGGTGCGGTAGACTGGGGAGCATGAGATGATACCTATGAACAAGGTCAGATGGTAGTTTGGACTATGATAGGATGTTCCAATATCGTTCCCACAGTTCTGTAGATATGATGTGGAGAGACCCATGTCTCCACTACATCTGAGTGTTCTGATAGGGCTGGAGGAGAAGGGATGAGATAGACAGATTGATGACATGGGAGTTATTGATGGATACAAGCAGTGGTGGGTGGAATAGCCATGAGTGACACCACCGAGGACAAGGAAGAAAGATTTAGCCACTATCATAGTGTAGAGGAAAACATTACAAGGTCAGGTGGCCTCCCTAGAGACAAAAATTACAAGATTGCAAGGACAACTAATAGGTTCAGAGTCACAAGTAGCCACTTTAGAGGCTCAGGTGATAGCCCTACATGCCTTGGTAGCACAGGGGTAGGCACTTACATAGGGTGGAGATGGGGATGAAGAATAGGTAGCCACCCTACAGGTGTAGGTGACAAGTTCATAGGACCAGACCATCGCCACCTACATTTAGGAATTCCTCTTTCACAAAAATCACCTATGCATATTCGACCTAAATTCAACCATGCCTAAATGACCTAAACTCAACCATGCCTAAATGACCTAAACTCAAACATGCCTAAATGACTTAGACTTAATCATGCCTAAAACCAACCAACCCATGCCTCTACCTCCGAGCCTGCCAAAATATTTCACCAAATTTTTGTGTGATAAAACATATAAGGTAGAAAGGTTAAGGAGGAATGCTTGTTATTACATGGTCAAGGGTTGAGTGCACACATTAATGAATTTTTTATCCAAGATGATTGTGTGAGTTTCCCTTTCTCTAGGAGGAACGACTTGTATAAGAAACACAAAAAGACCACCAAATAGTATTAATAATATAATTTAGTGGACTGCCAAGTGAATGCCAGATCTGGGAAGTGAGGTGCTTCCTAGAAGGCTGTCAATCCACTTTCAAATATAAATTAATATTACAATTATCATGAAGGAAATCTTACTATAGTTATATGATTTAGGTATCTCACGTAAATATAATATGAAAATCTAAAATAAAAGGCAAGGTTGTGATCCAATCTGGAGGTTTGGTAGGTTATTCTAAGTTTTTACAGGTCTGATAGGGTCTGGGTTGATTTTGGTTGATCTAGAGACTTGTTGATCAAAAGGAATGAAATGACACAGAGACTGATATCGATCAGGTGACCAATGTTAGTATAGAGGTGAAACCAATGATGGTGAAGGTGACCGATGTCGGTAGGGGAAATTTGGTAGTAATTAAATAAAATTTGTTTTGGACTTCTCTATTATTACACAGAGAATGAAAGGAGGATGGTTAGGTTTGTAATAATGCCAAGAAGACTTAGAAATGTATAGAGGCTAGGTACAGAGAACTAGAAGGTTATGTGTGGTTGGATGGGTAGATTGGTAATAAGGTGGGGATGGAGGAATACAACAAGGAATAAGATGTAATAACAAAATATAATGAACCTACACTTTAAGCAAGTACAAAATTATGAAAATCAAATATACTTACTTGCATTTGTAGGTCTGGTAAGTGAAGGAATGCAATAGTTGATCTGTGAAGAAATTTTGTGGTCAGTGCCCCAAAACTACTTCCCATATTGTTCCCATGAATATTCTAATTCCTTAGGATGAGCCTCATGTGCTTTCTTGATCATGTGGTTGACGATATCCCATCGTCTAGATGCTAAAAAGTCTTTGATTCATGCTTGAATACAATAGAACTCTCTGGACTGAAAAATGACCAACCTAGGTAAAGAGTTGTGAAAATGTATATAAGGTAACCAATGATGGTTAAGGTGACTGACATCAGTTGAGGGATAAACGGTGTCAGTTAAGGTGGGAAATCCTAGGTTTATTAAAAATAGGCAGCTATTTACTATTTTTAGCGTGATCTTGATTGATTCTACTTAGGGAAGTGGATTTAACATGAGAGAAGGTAGGAAGGTCATAGAAGAAGTCTGATTAGGTTTTTTGAAGTAGTCTCAGTTAGTTAGGTTAAGTGCTGACTCAACACTAGGAGTAATGACTCAGTGCTGAGAGTGATGACTTGGTCACTGTGAGATAAATGCCCCTGGAATGGGTCCAGGGTGAGGTGTTTAGGTGATGTGTAAATTAACTTAATTAAAGTAATTAAATTAATTAATAATTTAAGGATGAACATTTATTTAATTATAAGTAATTAAATTAATACAAATGTAGGGTAAATGGGTCATGGTTAGGTGAACATGTTATGTTAATTGATTGAAGGGGTCCAAGGGGAGTGTAACCCAAATTTGGTGTCTACAGTTGGTTGGGTGAAAGTGAATGGTCTAGGTTAGGCACAATAAAGTTTTTAGCTAAGGTTGAGTTTTGAATAGAAATTTTAAAGTTAAAATGATTAAATTGTGTGGGTGTTAATGATATAGGCTAGGTAGTAGATGACTAAGAGGGACCGACTTCTGCCCCTTCTAGTGTAGATGAGACCGACCATTTCAAACAAGGAGTGGGAGAAAATGTGGTCAGTTGGGCTTGACAGGGTGAGGAGGTATAAGAGGATTACACAAGAGCATAGTATGATGTTATCCCTCATCAATAGATGGGACCTAACTACTAACACCTTACATCTACCGACGGGAGAGATGATCATCACATTAGAGGATGTGTATAGGATGTTGTGGCTTCTAATCATTGGAGAACCACTATATCAGGTGTTGTCTATAGATGTTTTGGATCATATTATTAGAGTTTTTGGGCCATCCATCGAAAAGAAGACATACCATAGTGCAAGTATCAGTTATGGTGTGATGTATGTGAAGCATCCTCAGGAGACTCATGTTGTAGTGCTGATGATAGTTGGCATCATTTGTTTTACCATTCTAGACTCAGAGGGTAGGATGTCTCCACTTGACTTGGTGGGAGTTCTAGAGGACATGGTTATGGAAAGGGTTCATTTTTCATGGGCACCAGCTTACTTATTTCATATGTATAAGTAGCTTTGGGCTTACATGAGGATATGGTGATACGGTCTCTGTTGCACTTACCTATTACACTATTGGGTGTATAAGCACATTGTGTTCTTTCATCCACTATGTCTACCAAGATAGGGGTGGAACGTTGGTATTTATAAGTCGGGATACATGTGGTTGCTATTGATAGGAGAGTAGGAGAGGGAAGATGGGGTGACTTAGGATATTGTATAATATCAGTGGGTATTGGATAATGTGTCACCTGTAGAGATTTTATGGAAGCCCTGCCTTACCCAGAGAGTTCACTGGTATGGAGGGGGAGTTAGAGGGTCTAAAACTTTTGAGATGGATCCAGGGGCACAGGGCCAAGGAGCATGAGTGTATACTAGTAGAGTGAGTCAAACGATAGTTCATCTTACAACATGATGTTCCCCAACCATTTTGTTAGAGATCACAAGCATTGAGAGGGGGGTGAATTAGTGTAAATTAAATATTTTTAATTAATACCAATTTTAAACCCTTTAATAATGTGTAGCTTTAAACTATGAGAAATCAATCAACCAAATGTCTTGCACAATAACATGAAACAAAAAAATAACCATGAGAAACCCTTTCGAGAGAAAACCCACCAAAAACATTTCCTATATTACACAAAGAAAGGACTCATAAGAATATAAAAAATCTTACAATATTTTTTGAGTGAGACACCAATCCCACAAGGAGCACCAACCCCTACACCTCTATTGATATTATGCACAACAAATGACTAAAATGAATATTACGTATCACAAGATATTTATTTTTCAGGAAACCACCTATAAGGAAGCTACAACTCCCTGAATGTGCTAAGCTACAACTTATACTTGATGTATATATATTTTGATCATGTTGTTTCAGCAATTGCTAATACAATGAATCATGATCACTTTCCTAGATTTATGTGTTAATATTTTCACTCTCTTCTACTCATCTAATTATATCTTTTATTTCTCAATCAATCTGTCGCTCTTGAGTCTCTTCTCATCTGATAAATAAATACATCATCAATCTGCTCTCCTTTTTTTTCTCTCTTCTCTTCCGTAGCTCTTTCTAAGCTAGATTATATTGCATTATTTCTTCTACTACTCTTCCTTATCTCAAATACTTATTTTCTTACTTAAGAAACTCTCAAAATAGTTCCAAGGTCGAACTATATTCACAATCGACTCAAATATTCGACTTTGAGTTTTGTGTCATGTACCTTCTTGTTTGGTCGCTTGAAAATCTAGATCATTAAATGAATACAACTAATACCATAATTTGTTCCTTATAATTTTGGCTTGATTACATAGTTTTTAAATGTACCATTAGAAGATATTTATTATTTGTTCACCAAAAAATATATTCCACATTTGCAACATGACTTAGATAAGAAATTCATTTCCTTATCTAATATTTTATTCTACCTTAAAGCTCGTGATCTCATAGAGAATATAACTGCATTTCCACAAAGTCAATGAGCATTACATGCTGGAAGCTGAAATAGTGGATTTATTCATTCTTTATGGATATAAATTTGTGTGCTTGGCCATAATTACCAGATAATCGAATCATCATTGATTTCGGAAAACAAAAATCTTACTTGTTCATGTTTAAATCAATTTCATTTCCTTCAACCATTTTCAGTCCATATTCTCTCATTTTGAGGATTTTATAGTCTTCCATAGTTCTTCATGGATTTTTTCTGTATCTCTTTCCTAGCTCGACCTTTGACTCCATGTAGATTTGTGACTTTATACTTTTATGTTTGGAAACCACTTACCTTCCATTGTGTTCTCTATGTTCTATGACATTGTGTAGACTTCGACGGCTACTCCAAGTATTTGGAAGCTATGTTTAGGATTTGATAGTTATCTCCCCATCTCCACAACTTACAAAAATATCGAATAAGTCACTTATAACTTATCCTTTATCATCTTCAAGCCTTTATGAGATGACACTACCAATCAACCTTCATCTTCTTCACATGCTCACTTTACCAATTGAATCATTTTTCCATCGATGCAACTTGCTATCAACTCATCCATATTGACATCAATGAAAAATATGTAACAATCTCGCCCTTTTTCATTTATGGAAACACTCCAACCTATAAAAACCTTATAATATTTTAATGGAAAAACAATTGTATACCTGTATTCACCTTTCTCATGTTCTTCTATATACATGGACTAGTTTATGGTTTCTTCATTTCTCCCCCTTTGACAACAATGACAAAGGGCCATCTATGCCGCATAAATTTGAATGTACTTGTAACCTATTTCTTCATGTCATTACCTTAAGAAGATTTCCTTAAGCTTATGCTTCTTATCCATCTATTCAGGTGTTTTCGTGGAAATGCTCCTTCTGAGCTGATGTATACTTTGATGAATTTAAGCTAATAGATTAGTTCTGCCTCACTTTGGAACTGATTTTAGGAGTAGATAATACCTGAGAATGCTCCTTTCCTTCTCTTCACACCCTCTAGTTATTGGCAGGATCAACAATGACCCCCAATTCATTCCTTAGGTATTTAAAAATTTTCCTAAGCAATGGCTTGGTCATTATGTCTATAATTTATTCTTTAATGCTCACATATTGAAGACATATTTTCTTTTCATTCATGTTTTTCATTAAGAAATGCTATCTTATATGTATATGATCGATGTTTGAGTGAAATATTGGATTTTTAGAGACACTTATTGCACTTGTACTGTCACACAACAAAGGAATTGTATTTTCATATTTTACGTTGTAATCTTCCAATATATGCTTCATCCATAGTAATTGAGTGCAACATATCATGGCAGCTATATATTTTGCTTCACATTTTGAGAGAGTCATTGATGATTATTTCTTGCTTAGCCAAGATACCAAGAAATTTAAAACAAATAATTCTCCTCCACTTGTGCTCTTTCTATCATCCATGTTTCCTGCCCAATCTGCATTTTTATATGCCTTTATGTTGAATTCATTTCCTTTGGGATACCATAGTCCATAATCAAGTGTTCCCATGAGATATCTCAGGATTCTCTTGACCACCTTGAGGTTTGTTTCCCTTGGATCTTCTTGAAATCTTCCAACAAGGCCTACCACTTGCATAATATTAGGTCTTGCTGTTGTGGAGTAAAGAAAACTTCCTATCATAGATCTGTACAATGTTTTTTCTACCTTAGGTGATTCATCATCTCTTATCAACTTACATCCAAATTCCATTGGTTTAGCAATTGGTCTGCATTCTTCCATTATGAATCTTTTCAACATCTCTTTAATGTACTTATTTTGGGATATGAATACGTCATTGTTTGATTGATCGATCTGTAATACTAGGAAGAATGAAATATCTTCAAGCATTGACATCTTGAACTATTTTTTCATCATGTCAACATACTCATATTTCATCTTATCATGGTCTCCACCAAATATGATGTCATCTACATATATTATGACAATGAGCAGATGTTCTCCTTCTTCCTTGATGTAGAGACTCTTGTCTACAACACCTTTTCTAAATCCTTACTCAATGAGGTATGAATCCAATCTATTGTACCAAGCTCTAGGATCTTGTTTTAATACTTCCAAATATTTCTTCAACCTATACACATAATCCTTGTCTTTAGTCAGGGAAAATCCATCAGGTTATTCAATAAATACCTCCTCATTCAGGAAGCCATTTAGGAAAGTTGATTTACCATACATCTAGAATACTTTGATCTTCTTCTATGTTGTGTAAGCCAAAAATAGCCTTATTGCCTCCATTCTTTCAATCGGTGCAAATGTTTCATCAAAGTCAATTCCTTCCATTTGCGTGTATCCTTTGCACACTAGCCTTTCCATGTTTCTTTTCACTTCTCCTTTCTTATTCAGTTTGTTTCTGAATACCTATTTGGTTCCAATCACACTTTTTTCTGCAGTCTAGGTACCAGTTCCCATGTCTCATTATTTTCAATTTGATCCAGCTCTTCATTCATGGCATCTACCCAATACTAATCTTTTTTTGTTTCTACAACATTCTTGGGTTCTATCATTGATAAGAGTGTTATATCTTCATGGTTTTGCTATTTTATTAGCCTTTTTATTGTGAGAATGACATCATATTTGTTTCTGTAATGCCCCGTTAAATATAAAGTAATAATAATAATAAAATAAATGTAAAAAAAAAAAAGAAAATGAAACGTGACTCCTTGCTGGGGGCGATTTTAGGGCGGATTAGGGCAAGGGGACGCCTTATGGTCTCTTGTTTTTTGTCTTTTGCTGAAGAGAGACAGCAGCCGCCGCCATGGAAGCTCAGAACAGTCTTGGCCGCAACCTTTTCACCCAACCAATGCGCTGAAGGGCGTTTTTGCTTTGTTTTGTTTGACTGTCCAAAGGAATGCTTCGATTCGCGCACAGCCAGACTCCACAACCGTCCAGCATCTCCCAGGCCGCGCCACACACCCCCCTGCGTGGGAAAAATGAGCTTTGGAAAGGTATTTGGTCAGATGTTGTTGCAGATGTGAAAATCCTTGGGGTCAGAGTTTGGACGCGCAAATGGAGGCAGATTTGTGTTTGATTTGTTGTCTACCTGCGCCAGCATCCTCCCAGGCCGATTAAAAAATGGGAAAACCATCGAATCTGGCGAGGACTCCTTCCAGCGCGCAAGACAAGGATTTTTTCAGATGTTGCAGTTGCTATGGCGTTGGGGGATGCTATTCCAGTGTTTGACCAAATGAAAGAACGAACCAGCTTCTCTAGGAATGCGTTTTCTTTTGGCAGCGTCTAGAAGTCATGGTTTTCTCAAAAGACAGTCACACTGTTTCACCTTGCAACAAACAAGTCTCCGGCCTGTACATACGTGGCACTTTGGAGCAGGGTATAAACAAAAGAATCTGATTTTTTTTGTGGAAGTGTTTTCAAGGTGCCTAATCTGTTTGATAGAATGCCTCAAAGAAATGTTATTTCATGGGATTCCATGAGGGCAGCGTATGCACAAATTGGTTTTGTTAAAGGCACACGAACTGTTTGACAAAATTGATTCAACGAGAGGTATTCTCGTGGACTGCAATGATTTGTAGGGTATGCACAAAATGGCCTTCTTGATGAGGCTTTCCGCCTTTCCAATACAATGCCTGAGAGGGACGTGGTCTCATGGGATGCATTCATTGTAGGATGCTCACAGAATGGGCTTCTTGAAAGGGCCATGGAGATTTTCAAGCAAATGCAGTTGGCAGAGGTAAAGCCAAACTCAGCAACCTTTGTTAGCTTCCTCCCCGCATGTGCAAAAATAAGAGCTTTAGAATTGACCATGGAAAACCATCAAGGCATAGAAAACAAGATGTTTTGTTTACAATGCAACTTCCTTGATAGACGTGTATGTCAAATGGAGGAGCTGTTGATGCTCGTGATCTGGTTGACGAAGTGCCCAAGCACGAGACTGTACCCAAGCCTGCGGCTTCGACCGGCTTCGTTTTCCAGGCATGGTCCTTCTTCCCTTACCTCTCATAATTCTCGTGTTTTAGTTCTCTTTTGCAACTAGATAGAAATTTAAATTATTAGGATTTTTTTTTTAATACAGTTAAATGTCTCTTCAACTCTTTCAAAACAATAAAGTGTCATGTCACAACTCTCGAAGCCATTATAACTCGCCTGTTTTAAACCACGAACTATCACCCTCGTTTTGAGATAACCAAGAAAACTCTTACTCTTTTGACCTATTCAATATCGTTTTATCAACCAGACAAATTTGACTCTCCATTGATTAAGATGACCTTCTTCCTACTTACAATAGTTAAATTTTGCTATTTTTTAGAGACTCACTAAGTACCCAAGTCGCAACTCTGGAAACGAGATGTGAAGTTTCATTCGGGTACCTTGGTATACGAGGAGTCGCCTTGATTTTTGGTTTGACCCGAAACGATCATGTGACATCCTTTTGACGCCCTTATAGGAGCCCTGCAACACTGGTTTACAACAGTAGAAAGTCGTTAAAACTAGAAAGTTGGCTTTCGTTTTGGATCGCCATTTGAAACCTGGAAAGAGAAATCACTTCATGTTTTCACCGACCTCTAGCGTTTATACTAGACAAATGCATGGAACTTTCAGTATAGGAAAGAGAGCTTTTCGGGATAGTTTGGCGAAGCCATTTTGTAGGCCTCCGAGCACAGTTTTGACGAGGTCAAACTGGTCCATTTTTGCCTTGTCGCTCCAGAAAGCTTGTCGCCGTTTGAACATGGTTTTCTAGTCCTTTTCTTCGACTCTGACGAATTCTCCTTATATAGGGGAACTAGTAGGAAGAGTCTCGTTGTGTGTGCATCCGTCGAACGTCGTTTGGGACACGGTTTCTGGGCCATTCGAGCTAACTTTTGTCTCTTTACAACTGGGTAAACTACGACCAGTGGCCCCGGAAAACTAGCCGCCAAACGCGAACCGTGCGCTCTTTTTCAATTCCGTCAGTTGCTATGAACTCTTGGTATATCCGGGAACACGTAGCAAGTTGATCGTGGAGGGCGTTCTCATTGGAAGGTAACTTTTGGAAGCAGTTTCTTAGCCTCCGAGCCCGTTTTGAACGTTTCTGTAATTAGTGAGAAAATGTAAAAGTAGAAAGCTGCGGACCCTCGTAGGGTGGCTAAACCCCCTTTGGAAACTATCAACACACGTAAATAAGCGTTTAAAACACTGGAATGAAACTCTTTGTGTGTATTGGAACTTTAGACAAAATGATATTTTCTCTCTCTTCCTTTCTCTCTCTCTCTCTCTTCTGAGTTTATAAAATGAAGAAAAAAAAAAGAAATGCAATGATTACATGTTTCTAGGTTTTATTTTTATTTCGATTGCATATTGCAGTTATTGTCAGATGTAAATAGGAACTGAAAAATGATAATTATGTTTGTTTTAGGGTGGATGCCATGCCAGCGATTTATCGCTGATATCATGCTCACGTGGGTTTTGCAAGATGGATGAATGACGACGCAAAGGGCGATGTGTAATTTAATTATTATTATGGTAATTTTTATAGGTCATTGTAGAATGAATGACTGTGTATTGTAGTCTCTTGTTATTGAAAGGTTATAAATGAAATTTGTTAATATGTATGATATGCCAGTTTTAGGGATACTTAGGAAATGTGCCTCTAATCACTAGTTCAATTTGATTTTAGTTGTGTATAAAAAAAAGGGGTTTGATTTATATAAAACAATTTTGAAATTGAAGTTAAGATATTGTGGTACCTTCTCAGTATTCAATAAACGATTAAATTAATTATTGGGTTACCTTCTTACATTGCAGACACATTAAAGAGTTTTAACGGGAACACTCAACCCTAATAAAATATTCGTGCATAACTTGCCTGTATGTGTGATCCCGTTCTACCAAATAAGAAAATTAAAGCCGAAGAACGACCTTAAGCTTTGCACTTGATGAGACCTCATAGGATAGGTAAATAAAACCCCTCGTTGGTGTATACCGTCATAGTCCTTTTGACTAGCGACCTTGTTGCGAACCCATATTTAGGAATGTCATGGTCCAACCTATCTGGAGTATGCGGTTTCCTTCTAGATTTGGAAGTCGCGAGAAGAATGTACCCTCTTCAGGTCTGATACCAGGCTGAGTGTTGAAGACCGCCTTAGGAGTCATCTTATGAGTTCTTGTTCGAAGGATCGACTAAGCGGTGCTACCTTGGTTTCTATCAAAATCATCTTGGCATTCTCTTGAATGCGGTTTAGTACAATTATGTCCACTTGCCTTAAAATCGCATGTAGTAGAGGCGTAGATCGCTAGGTGCTTTTTGGAATTAAACTAAACCCTAGTGGTTTTTGTCTACTAGCTAGTGGGTAGAAAACTGTATTTTAACTCCTTGTATGCAAATTTGAGCGGAAGGATGTTGATTCTAGAGAACCTTAGAAATAGTAATCTTGTCCCTTAATCCCTCGTTATGTCATTTGTGGCATTAAGGAATAAAGGATATTCCTTATGCGGAATCGTGAAGTGTAGTGACATGGGATCTTCGTGTACATAGATCCCTTGTGTTCATGTGTAGTTTATTATGCTCCTAGCCGTGTACTTCTTTAAGATGTCAGACAAGTGCTTTTGTATCTCTTGTTTCGAGATGATGCTAAGAACGAGACCTTAGTGTGATATAAGAGCATATCATATAATGTTGCACACGAGATTGGATTTTAGGACTAAGGTCAAGCTTAGAGTCTGTATAACTTAATTAAACCTTTTCATGTGTTGCAAAGAATATAAGTTACCTTGGTGCAACCAAACTTTGAGAAAACAAGAGATATGTAGACCTAGCTATATATAAAGCTTATAGGAACTCAATAAGTTTTTCAAATTATAATAACAATGGTAGAGAAATAAATATAGTGTGAATCGAGAAATATTTTGGTGAAAAGCTGCCCTGTGTCTAAATCTCCGTCAAATCCTTGTTATCGTTCTGGACATCAAGTCACTTTCGCTTGAGTGTAAGGGTAAGACTGTAGCCTTTAAATAAACGTTTGAGAAGCAAAATCTTAACATAAGAATGAGAGAATTAGAATCTTGTAGGCATTTCGGTATATGGAAAAATACTTATGTAAGTTCTGAAGATTGTTATAAGGGTAAAGGGAAAATTAATTGGTTGAACAATAAGTGAGCTGTGAAACGAATTTTTAGGACATGTAGGTGGGAAAAAGGGAGAAAATCATGCTTACCTAATAAGGATCTTGGGAAGATAGCCGTAACTAAAATACATTTAAAGTAATGTTTTTTCGTGGGTTCGCCGTTCTTAAAGTCACGTTTCTTGTGGTTGGGTCCTTGCTAGTATTCGTTCGTTGGGAAGAGTGTGGTATCGACATGTCGATGTCGTCTGCATGTGTCTATGTGAGTCGATGCCTTATGGGATTGTCGCGTGTGTGTCGAGTTCTGTACTTGGAGCCCTTACTGGGTTGTGTGTCGTGATCAATGTAAGACAAAAAAAAATTATTCTAGTATTTTACTGTTGTATTTGGGTGTGCAATAATGACTGACAACACTAGTTACAACACCTCGTAATGATAATGAGCACTCAAGCTCCCCCTTAACTCATGTTTTCATCTTCAACAAGGTGCAAACCAAACACATGGTAAGAGTTATATTGAATCCATTGTTCATAAAATGGAAGTTCTCATTTTTACCTTCACTATTCCCTTAGTTCTTAACACTCTCCATATTGTATTCATGATTACAAAAGATAAACAAAAATCAAATTATTCAAGTACTAATACACAGATATTCATACCTTGAGAGAAAAATCATATCATGCATCAAGGTGGATTGATCAATAAAAAATAATAGAGACTTCTCTATTGCACTCTCTTATTTGCGATTAGATCCAAAATCACTAATCATTGTCATTAAACAATCACTTAACTTAACTTTTAATGTCGATAATCATATGAATATTAATACCTCTATCCTTGAAAAAGCTAAATCTATCTGAAAATGTGATCAAATATGAGCTATAATACACTGAATCTTATTCCCTTGAAGGATATAGACACCTACAACTCAAGAATACAATGTACATCCTTCTTCATGTGGAACAGAGACTCAAAACCCCGACTTATGATATTACAATTACATAATAACCACTTTAATCTAACTCCTCAAGCTATTCAAGGTCCCCCTGAGATGAATATTATTCAATGAAATACTAAAATCCTCATATAGAATAGATTGCATACCTGATCTTTTGATGCTACACGATAAAAAAATTCATTTATTCAAATATATGTCAAGTCCTCTTTCCTTTATCCATCCTCCTGGAGTACTGCATCACTTCACAAGGTCTTGATGCCATCTTCATAGACTCAGATATAAGGTATGTTTTTATCAATTCTCAGGATGATATAAGACATTGTCATAATTATCCATATTGATTTGACTTGATACATAAACCAAAATCGCACCTTGTATACATGCCTTGCATAGAGTCATTTGATGGATTGCGCCAGAAATTTTACATAGCATATTTCAAGACTTCACCATTTGTATCATACATGGACACACTTTTAGGAAGCTCATGTGCCCCATTACTCCCATGACCATGATCCAGCTGTTCATCTATCTCAAAGTGAAGTCAACTCTAATTAGAAACTCATTAATGAAATACTTTTTATGACCAATTTCATTTGTCATGCATGCCTTAGAAACCTTGAGGAATAACACCAACTTTTCAAATTTATCATATCATATGTGAGACAATACAAACCTTTCTAGATATCAGCAATACATCTTACGATCATATATCGACATCACACTCAGCAGATGATGGATACAGACTTCTTATGGATGACATGGATCAAGAAGAATTTACTTACAGTCTTTCGTGGGATCTAAACATCATAGGTTCCTTGATGGGAAACAACTACCCGATTTGGCAGAGTTGTTATCATCAAATCTCATAGTGCCGGATGCATTATTAGAAAAAGTATTTCACCCTTCATCTTGTTTCGATAACACATATGGATTGAGCATCCACTATCCAAATACCATATTTTATCTTCATTTTAAACATGAAATGTTGTCTGTACAATTTAACATGACTCTTTTCTCTTGTTACCATCTTTCTTTACAACATACACCCACTTATTTTGTTTAGGTGGTTCATGTTTATTGGTTGAAACCGCACTACTCTTCTTGAGGTAATTGTGTTAGACACTATTATATTTATATCTTGTGTAAGATGGACCAAAGTTTCTTCTATAGCCTCTAGATAATTTTCTACACTTGGTGGCTTTATGTCTAAACTGATTACATGAATAAAAGTAACCATAAAAAGAATGTGTGTACCTCATTTCATATGTGCTTCTAGGAGCATAATTTATTCTCTTAACGGTACTGATAACCTTCTTGTTTGTGGCATATGAGGTGTTATATGTTGATGTAGCCTTGTTTTCTTCATCCTCTACATGATCCTTTACTTTGCTTTCTTCTTTGAAACTAATTCCAGTCTTTTCATTTGCATCACGTTGGCTACTCAGTATATTGGTCAAAACACTTGAGCCCTTTTCAAGTTTTTCAAACATCTTTAGTTTATTGCTCATTTTTCCCATCTCAACCTTCAGTTTCTCCAGTTCTAGGTTTAACTTTGTGCACTCATCATCCTTTGACTTGTAGGAGTTTGAAATATTTTCCAATGGTGTTTCCAACTCCTTGAGCTCATTAGCCTCTTCTTCTTCTTTCAAAATTTCTCTTCATCTGACTCTTTATACTCAACTGCGTACTTTTCTTTCAAGGTGCACCTTAATTTCATATTTTTCTTCCTACATAGTTTCAGCTCTTCAAGATCACATATTAACTCTACTTCGCAATTAACTTTAGTTTCTTCTTCATCTGACACTTTATACTCAACTGCGTACTTTTCTTTGGAACTACATTCTTCAACCACATTCATAGCCATAAACAAACTTTCTTTCTGATCTTCATCATTTTCATTCTCATAGTTACTTGACTCTGATCCACTTGATTCTTCCTTTGAATAAAATTTTATTTTGTTCTTAAAGAACTTATTTTTGTCATTTTTCTTCTTATATTCTGTTTCTCTTTTCTTATGTTTATTATTGTCCACTTCATGTTCAGACTGATTGTCTTTATTCTTATTCAGAAACCTACTAAAAAAGTGACCTAATCTTCTACAAGAAAAACATTTGAATGGGATTTTTCCTTTATATTTACCTTAACCTCTTTTTAATATTCTTACAAAAATGGATTCAATATTTTCATCATCCAACTCATCTCCTCAAGATAATTATTCTTCTTCTTATTGAACGGGCTGAGTTTCTTTCTTACCCTTGAATGCTACTTATTTCTTGGTGGATTTAGATCCAACAGTCCTCATTTCATATGTTGAGAGGGTTCTCTGTAATTCATCGATTGTGAGATTCTTCATGTCTTTGACTTCCTCTATGGTTGAAACCTTTGCATCATACTTGCTGGTCATGGATCTTAGAACCTTGTAGACAATAATAGATTCTTATAGCTTTTCTCCTAAGCTTTTGATCAAATTTATGACTTCATCAGTTCTTTGCATGTAGGTCGCTATGCTTTCATCATCCTCCATTTTTCTATTCTTGAACTGAGCTCTGTAGGTCTATAGTTTAGCTAGCTTTACCTTTTCATCTCCTTCATAAATGCTCTATAGATTTATCTATGTCTCATTTTTGGTTTTGTATTTCATAAATTTTACAAACTTTGTCTCAGTCAGGCCGCATAGAATGACATTCATATATCTTTTTTTACCTTCATATTATTCCTTATCTGTGGAAGTAGTAATTGGTGTGCCTGGAGGATTGTATCTCAGTTCAAAGCATTACTAGATATCAAATACAAGTGACATAAAATATGTCTTCATCCTTATTCTCCAAAATGCATAATTTGTACCAGTGAAGAGAGGTGATCTTGACAGTGAAAAACCACCTTATGCATGATTTGTTTCAATGCTTGTGATAGAAGGATCTCCTTGGAGATGTTAATATTCTATATTAAAGATGTTGTTCTAGTACCAATTGTTAGAGATCACAAGCACTAAGAGGGGGGTTTGAATCAGTGTAAATTAAATATTTTTAATTAATGCCAATTTGAAACCCTTTAATAATGTGCAACTTTAAACTATGAGCCATCAATCAACCAAATGTCTTGCATAATAACACAAAACACAAAAATTACTATGTGAAACCCTTTCATGATAAAACCCACCAAAACCATTTCTTATATTACAAAAATCAAGGACTCTTAAGAATATAACACATCTTACAAGATTTTTTTACTAAGACACCAAACCCACAAGGAGCACCAACCCCTACACTTTTGTTGATATTACGTACAAAAAAGGAATCAAGTGAATATTACACATCACAAGAGATTTATTTTCCATGCACCCACCTACAAGGAAGCCACAACTTTGACTTGATTTATATACATTTTGAACATGTAGTTTCAACAATTACTAATACAATGAATCATGATCACTCTCCTAGCTTTCTGTGTTCTTCTTTTCACTCTCTTCATCTCATCTGATTCTATTCTTAATTGCTCAAGAAATCTTTGGCACTTGATGCTCTTCTCATCTGATAATCAATACATCATCAATTTGCTCTCCTCTTTTTTCTCTCTTCTCTTATGTATCTCTTTCTCAACTAGATTGCATCGTATTCTTTCTTTTACTACTCTTCCTTAGCTTAAATACTTATTTTCTTACTTGAAAAACTCTCAAAATAGTTCCACGGTTGAACTATATTCACAATCGACCCAAGTCTTCCACTTCAAGTTTCATGTCGTGCACCTTCCTACTTGGTCACCTGAAAATACGGCTCACAAAATGAATAAAAAAAATACCAAAATTTGTTCCTTCTAAGTTCAGCTTGATTACACCATTTTCAAATGTACCATTAAAATATATTTATTAGCCATTTTCCAAAAAAAATATTTTCCACATTTACAACATGACCCAAATAAGAGATTCATTTCCTTCTCCAATATTTTATTCTACCTTGAAGCTCGGGATCTCATAGAGAATGTAACTACATTTCTATAAAGTCAATGAACATTAAATGTTGATAACTGAAACAATGGATTTATTTGTTCTTTTTGGAGTTCAAGTCGTGCACTTGGCTATAATTACTAGACTATTGAATCATCATCAATTTTAGAAAACCAAAATCTTAATTGTTCATGTTTAAATCAATTTCATTGCCTTCAACAATTTTCAGTATACAATCTCTCATTTTGTAGCTTTATAGTTTTCAACAGCTTCCATAGTTCTTCACGTATTTTCTCTTTATCTCTTTCATACTTTTTCCTTTGACTCCATGTAGCTTTGTGACTTTATCCTTTTATACACGGAAACCACTTACCTTCCACTACATTCTCTAGTGTTCCACAACATTGTGCAGACTTTGGTAGATACTGCAAGTATTTGGTGGCTATGTTTAGGCTTCACTAGCTATCTCCCCATCTGTGTGGATTGAAAAAATATTGATAAGTCCTTTATAACTTATCCTTTATCATCTTGAAGCCTTTGCGAGATGACACTACATTTCAACCTTCATCTTCTTCACATGGTCACTTTACCAATTGAATTGTTTTTCCATCAATGCAACTTGATATCAAATCATCCATCTTGATATCAATGAAAAAAATATATAAAAATGAAAAATATGCACAAATCTACCCCTTTGTCATTGATGGACCTATAGAAACCTTATAAGCTTTTGATTGCAAAATACTTGCATATATGTATCTTTCTTTCTCTTGTTCTTCTATATACGCAAACTGGTTTCTAGTTTCTTCATTTCTCCCCCTTTAAAAACAATGACTAAGGGCCATCTATGTCGCATAAAGCTTAATGTGCTTACCTTAAGAATATCCCCTTACCCTTATGCTTCTTATCCATCTGTTCTAGTGTTTTTGTGGTGATTCTCACCCTGAGCTGATGTATACTTTGATGAATTTTAGCTAATAAATTATTTCCTTCTCACTTTAGCAGTTTTATTTAGGAGTTGATAATACCTGAGAATGCTCCATTCCTTCTCTACACATTCTCTAGTTATTGGTGGGATCAAGAATGACCACCAATTCATTCCTTAGGTGTTCAAATGTTTCTCTTAGCAATGACTTGGTCATTATTTCTGCAATTTCTTCTTTAGTGATCATATATTCAAGACATATTTTCTTTTCATTTACTTGTTCCCACAAGAAATGATATCTTATAGGTATATACTTGGTATTTTAGTGAAACACTGGATTCTTAGAGATACTTATTGCACGTGTACTGTCACACAACAAAGGAATTGAATTTTCAAATTTTACCTTGTAATCTTCTAATTTCTGCTTCATCCATAATACTTGAGTGCAACACATCATGGAAACTATATATTCCACTTCTCATGTTGAGAGAGCCACTGATGATTTTTTATTTCTTAGACAAGATACCAATCAATTTCCAATAAAGAATACTCCTCTACTTGTGCTCTTTCCATCATTCATGTTGCCTGACCAATCTGCATATGTATATGCCTTTATGTTGAAGTCATTGCTTTCAGGGTACCATAGTCCACAATCAAGTGTTCCCATGAGATATCTCAGGATTCTCTTGGCCTCCTTGAGGTGTGTTTCCCTTAGATCTTCTTGAAATATTCCAACAAGGCCTAATACTTGCATAATATCATGTCTTGATGTTGTGTAGTAAAGTAGACTTTCTATCATGGATTTGTACAATGGTTTGTCTACCTTAGGTGAGTCATCATTTATGATCAACTTGCATCCAAATTCCATTGGTGTACCAATTGGTCTATATTCTTCCATTATGAATCTTTTCAGCATCTCTTTGATGCACTTGGTTTTGGATATGAATATGTCGTTTTCTGATTGATTGATCTCTAATCCAGGGAAGAATGAAATATCTCCAAGCATTGACATATCTAACTCTTTTTTCATCATGTAAACATACTCATATGTCATCTTATCATGGTTTCTACCAAATATTATGTCATCTACATAGAATATGATAATGAGTAGATGTTCTCCTTCTTCCTTGATGTAGAAATTGTTGTCCCCAACACCTTTTATGAATCCTTTCTCACTGAGGTATGAATTTAATTTGTTGTACCAAGATCTGGGATATTATTTTAATCTATACTAATCTTTCTTCAACATAAACACATAATCCTTATATTTAGTAAAGGAAAATCCATCAAGTTGTTCAATATATACCTATTCATTCATGAATCCATTTAGGAAAGATAATTTCACATCGATCTGGAATAATTTGATTTTCTTATATGCCACGTAAGCCAGAAATAACCTTATTACCTCCATTCTTTCAAATGGTGTAAATGTTTCATCAAAGTCAATTCCTTCCATTTGCACATATCCTTTACATGCTAGCCTCGCCTTATTTCTTGTCACGTCTCCTTTCTCATTCAGTTTGTTTCTGAATACCCATATTATTCCAATCATATTTTTATTTCATGTTCTGGATACAAGTTCCAATGTCTCATTATTTTCAATTTGATCCAACTCTTCATTCATGGCATCTACCCAATGCTGATCTTTGTTTGCTTCTGTAACATTATTGGGTTCTATCACTGATAGGAGTGCTATATCTTCATGGTTCTGTTGTTCTCTTAAACTTCTTCTTGTGAGAATGCCTCCATCTTTGTTTCCAATTATCTCATTGGAAGGATGGTCCTTTTTTACTTTCCTGGAGGGTACCTTAGTGTCTGGCATTGCTTCCTCCTCATCTACTTCTTCACTGGGGCTATCCAGCTTTTCATCATCCTCTTGTTTTTCATGATCACCATATTGTTGAGTGCTGGTTTTAGCATACTGTGTCTCATCCATCTTCACATCAGTGTTTTCAATAATATTTTGCAACCTTTTATTGTAGCATCTGTAAGCTATGTTGACCGCTAAGTAGCCAAGGAATATTCCTTCATCGAATCTTGAGTCAAATTTTATCAATTTTTCTTCATCTCTTTTGATATAGCATTTACTTCCAAAGAATCTTATGTTCTTTACATTTTTTGGTCTCTTCTTCCATAGTTCATATGGAGTTTTGTCACTGTTTATCCTCAATTGAGATATATTAAAAAGATAAACAGTGGTGTAAACTTCTTCACTCCAATACTTATTTGAGAGTTTGGATTCATTCAACATAGAACTTACCATCTCTTACATAGTTTTATTTTTCCTTTCAACAACCCCATTTTGTTGAGTTGTCCTCGCAGCTGAGAATTGTCTCCTAATTCCATTTTCTTCACAGAATTCATCAAACTCATTTGACCAAAATTCTCCACCTCTGTCTGATCTTAGGCATTTGATTTTCTTATTTTTCTCATTTTCAACCAATCACTTGAATTTATTAAATCTATCCAAGTCTACTGATTTTTACTTCAAGCATGTTACCCATGTCATTATTTTGTAATCATCTATTAGAGACATGAAATATACCTCACAATTTATATCTTTAGTTCTGGTGGGTCCGCTGAGGTTTGTATGGATCAACTCCAACGGTCTGGTTGTAGAACACTCCTTTTATTTGAATGATCTCCTTGTTTGTTTTCTATGTAGATAGGCCTTACAAAGAGTATCCACGAGTTTCAAAATATATGACATATGTCTGACACAACCTTTTACCCTTAATTTTACTAGATTTTAAAATCTCATGTGCCCCAATCTCCTATGCCACAATGAACTGTAATCTATCTTACTACTTAAGCATTTTTTAAAATCTGATTAAGAACATACATGTTATTTGTCTTCTTGGCCTTAGCAACCTTATTTTCTATTTTACAATTTATAATATCACAACTTTTTTCATGGAATATTACATTTTACCCCCTCTTACACATTTGACTCACACGCAACAGATTATGTTTAAGACCTTCAACATATAAAACATTTTCAGATACAGTCTTTCTATTATCTAGAAGCAAGGTTCCGTTCCCAACTATGTTTGTAGGGTTGTTATCACCAAATCTCACAGTGTTGGATGTATTATTAGACAAAGTAATAAATTTTATTTTGTCAAATTTCATTTGGATTGATCATCCACTATCCAAATACCATATTTTATCTTCATTTTGCACAAGAAATGTTGTTTGTACAATTTAACACAACTTTTTTCTCTTGTTACCATATTTCTTTACGACAGACACTCACTTCTTTTGTTTAGTTGATGCAAGTTTGTTGGTTGAAACCACACTAATCTTATTATGGTAATTGTATTGGACACTATTATAGTTTGATCTGATGTAAGATCGGATAAATTTTCTTCTATAGCCTCTAGATAATTTCCTAAAATTGGCGGCTTTAGGTCCAAACTGATTACATGAATAACAGTAACCATAAAAATAGTGTGTATACCTCATTGGATATGTGATTCTAGGAACATAAGTTCTTCTTTTTGTGGTACTGATAACCTTTTTGTCTTTGGCGGAAGAGGTGTTAGATGTTGATGAAACCTTGTTTTCTTCATCCTCTGTAAACTCCTTTACTTTGTTTTCTTATTTGAAACTCATGGATGATGAGATGATGGAGATTGTTTTTTATTTTTTATATATGACTTATATATATATAGATCAGCTTGTGCGCCGAAGATCCGAGTTGTATATGATATTATTTGAGAGACTTAGTTATATCTGTGTATACTATATTTTGACACACAAACTTTCCAGTATATAGATGATGGTATTTACATCTGTTGTGTTTGGTTTTATTTCCATTGATCATGGAAATTATATGTAGGTATGAGTGGTAATGTTATGTTTTGGTTTCATTTCCAATGTATTGATATTATGGAAATTAGATGTGTAGACATGGTGATGATGTATGGTTTAGTTTGGGTTTAATTTCCAATGTACTGATATAATAGAAACTAATGTAGGCATGGTTGTTGTATGGGTTGGGTTGTAATTTCCAATGTATTGATATTATGGAAACTATATGTAGGCATGGTTGATGTATGGGTTGGGTTGTAATTTCCAATGTATTGATATTATGGAAACTAGATGTAGGAATGGTTGATGTATGAGTTAGTTTGATTTTTAAATTTCCAATGTATTGATGTTATGGAAATTATATGTAGGCATGGTTGATATGTGGTTTGGTTTGGTTTACATTTCCAATGTATTGATATTATGGAAACTAGTTATGCGGTGGGAGAACGGATAAGTAAGATAGGAAAAGTCAGAAAGAACACATATGAGGGAAAAATAATGGCCGATTTAACCTTCGAATACCCCATGCCTTTAGAGTGCTTCCTACATAACCCTTTCAAAATGGGCCTCAGGCTAAGTTCTCCCATAAGGTAGGGAAGAATAAGATGATGGTAGGTAAGTTAGATAAGATTGGGTAACGTAGATTGTGGGAAGGTAAATTGGGTAAGTTTGGGTAAGATATATTGTGGTAAGGTAGATGTTATTTGATTTAAGTTTCAATGAATGATGGTTTTATGGGAACTAGATGATGGGTATAGATGTGGGTGAAATGATAATAGACCTAAGATATCTGATGTCGATAGTCTTGTCCTATTAAAGAAGTGACAAGTAGATAGAGGGGAACCGAAAGGAAGAAAAATTGTCCATAGTTGGCATGGACTTTAATGGCATACCAAATAGGCTTATGAACATAAAACCCCTTGAGAAATTGCATGATTGATATGTCTATGGTTGAAAGAAGTTGCATGATCACAAAGTGTCACATGAGTGCCACATCCCTTAAGTAGATAGGAGAAAATAAAAGAGGGTATGGTGGAGTTGTTGTTTTAGCATAACCTTGTTATGGGACAACATGCCCCTTCTACAAGATACCCAAAACTAACATAGGCAAGTCCATGACTAAATTTTTTTATTTTTCTTTCTTTTTTCTTTTGCATTCTAATTTTTTAATTTCATAGACTTATTGATGTGGGAATTCTATTTTGGGATGAATATTAGAGTCTCCATGAGTTCTCCATGAAGCTGATCAATGAGGGAAGCTCCAAGAAAATGTTTGTTTTAACAAGTACAAATTAGTACCACATGTGGCTATCTTTTTGTAGTTATCCTTTGAGGGAACAATCTACTTATAGCAGTAATAGAGAGACTCATTGTTCATTTGAGGGAATAATCCATTTGTGAGAAGTTTGACTCAAGGAGTAGAATTTTTTCCTCCAAAAAATTTTGCATTATTTTGGACTTGTAGTCATGGACAAGACTATAAAGGATTATAGGCCTCTTTTATGAAGGAAAAATCATAGCGTGAAAAGGTTAGCTACGAAAGAGGGGGTTAAAGTGACGAACAACCATGGGATTCCATCTTGAAAAATATGAAAAGTATCCATGAAAATTATGCCATGAGTATATTCATGGTACTCATATTCAAGATAAGGGTGAATGGTGACAGATAATCACACAATTTTATTTGTGTCATTGGTCCTTAAAAGAGGTATATTAAAGGAGAGGTTTTCTCAAGTGACGAGTATTTATGAGACATAAAGTGATGTAGTACTTTATTAAAAAATATAATGATTGAAGATGTAAGGAATTTAAGTGCTCAGGTTTGGGTTTACCTTCAAGGGAAGATAAATGATAAGTTCTTGATCTATAGGTATGAGTGATAATATAAGTTCCAAAAAATTAGGAGAAAACTTGCATCATTTACTTTTATCCATTTTGGTTACATGTTGATTATCCTTCAGGACAATATTACTGATATTAAATGTTCATTCTTGAACACATTTGTCATAGGCACGCTTAATGCACTTTTGGTATATTTAGAGATGGTCTAGAGAGTTTAAACAACGTTCGTTCAGTAGCTCAAGTTGTGCCAAATGTTATTGGTGAAAATCATCATCAGAGATGATATCCCTTAGAGATATACAAAGAGATGGAATTTAGATTTCAAGAGGTAGGACAACCTCTATATTGTAGACCAAAGAGAAAGGTGTGGCATCAATAGAGGTACAAATGCTGGAATGATAAGCCCATAAGGAAAAAGGAATGTGTGTGTGCCAATCCTTACCATATTTGTCAACCACTTTCATAAAATTTTTATTGAGAGTTTTGTTAGAATATTTGGCTTGACAATTTTCTTGTGGGTAATATGGTGAAGAGAAACTAAGTTGAATACCAAAGTTGGCAAACAGCTACCGTAGGTTTTTTTAAATTTTTTTTCCATTGTCAGAAATGAGGCGATGAAGAACACCAAGTGACGGATGATACGGTGGTTGATAAATTCAACTATTTTCTATACTTTAGTATTAATCAAAGGGATGGCTTCCACCCATTTAGTGTAATAGTCAATCACTATGATTATTTAATGATGATGTTGCAAGGAGTTAGGGTTAATCTCCCCAATGAGATCCAAAACCCATTTAGAAAAGGGCCAAAAGTATCTGGTGAATTATAAGGTGTGACAAGGAGTATGATGAAGTTTAAAATGACGATGACACTTCACAAAACATTTAAAATAGTCACAACAGTCTTGGTTAAGGGTTGGCTAGTAGTAGTTGAGTCGAAGTATACAATTTGCAACAATGAGGCCACTAAAATGTGTCCTGCAAATCCCATCACGAATTTCTTTGATGGCATATGGGATTTAAGAACTAGTGAGGCATCACAATATGATACTGTAAAAGTTGCATTTTTAAAGAAGACCTCCCATGATGACGTAATGAGAGACAATTTTTTAGGAAAAATCATCATCCATTGCGAGTGAGATCAGGAGGCAGGATTGAAAGTGAGAGATGGTCAATGAACTTATTATCCCAAATGTCAAGTGGGTCAGTATTGATGCTACCCACAAAATTGATGTTGGGGATAATATAAGAAGGTGACTGAAACCATTTTATTGTGACAAATATTTTGGATTTCAAAGGTGAGGCAGGTATTTGAGAAGCAATACAATCCTAGGTATCTACAAATTTGTTAGTGGATTGCGGTGTGGCCTAAATGAGGTAGTGATCAAATGTGGTCAAAAGTAGGTCAACATGATGTTCATACTTTCAAATCTCATCGTTACAACATTGGTACGAACCATTGATTTAGTTTACAAATAGTTGAGAGTCATAAAATATGTTAATGGTTTTAATATCTATGGTAATGGAAGTTTGAAGACCTAACACAAGAGCTTTATCCTTGAATATTTTATTTGTGCAGTCAAAGTCTAGTTTAAAGGATAGTGACATAGGCTCACCATGAAGAGGAATGTGGATGACCCCCACACCTCCCCCGTGGTGACATTTGGGTCCATAAAATAATAATGTCATCTAATAAACAATATCATCAATGGAGATGGCAGTGATAGATTGATCAGGAGAATCAAAGTTTGAGGATTGGTTCCCAAGAAAATGAGTGTCTGCAAATTGATATGTGGTGGTTTGTCATTTAACAGAATTTTTATGAATAAAATCCAATTCCAAGTCTATGAGAAACATAAGCCAACGAGATGTGCATTGGTGTTGGTAAGGTTTGGCGTATATGTAATGAAGAGGGTCGGTGTTGGTAACAATAAATGTTTTGTGATTAAGCAGGTAGTGGCAAATTTTGGTGGCCACAAATACTAAGGCTAAGTAAATATTTTCAGCGTGATTGTACCAATTTTCATAGTCTATAAGAGTATGGATTATGTAATAAACCACTTGTTCCCTATGTTTCTCATCATGATGAGAAAGCATGACACCCAAGAAATGGTCAGTAGTAGAAATGTAAAGGTAAAAATGATGATCTTATTTTGGTGGAATGAGCACAAGTGATTGAAAAAGGTAGTTCTTCAATGCTTCGAAGGATTTGTGAAACTCAACATTCCAATTAAAGAAACTTCCTTTTTAAGGAGATGGTGAAATAGTTGGCATTGGTCTAAAAGTTGAGAGATGAAGCATTGAATAGATTGTAAATTTCCTTACAAGCTACAAAGCTTCCAAAGGTTACTCGATGGAAGCATACCAAGAATTTCCTTGATTTTAGTAGGATCAACTTTGATACCCCACAAAGATACAATGAAAAAAAGGATCTTACTCAAGAGAACTACGAAAACACACTTCTTTAATTGAAGGAAAATACAATATTGGATAAGGCATTCAAAGATAACTTTAAGAACGGCCAGGTGTTTAGCGTAATGCTTAGACTAACTAAGAAGGTTGTTGACACAATCTTCTAATATGTCATGCATGATGTCACAGAAGATGTAAGTCATAGCATGTTGATAAGTAGCACCAACATTTTTCAAGCCAAAGGACATGACACAATAGCAGAAGGTCCCCCAAGGGGTGATGAAGTTAGTTTTGTGTTGATCTTCTAGAGTGAGTAGTATCTGATTATAACCAAAAAACTCGTCCATAAGAGATAACATCTCATGGCTGGCTATAACATTAACTAGTTAGGAAGTTTTTGATAGAGGAAATCTATCTTTGGACAAGCTAGGTTAAGGTCACAAAATTCAGTGAAGATACGAAGTCCCCTAATCAATTTTGTGACAGGCACAATATTAGAGATCCATTATGGATAATCGATAGGTAGATGAAGGAAACCGAGAGAAGGCACTAAAGTTATTCTTTCACAAGAAGATCAATGCAAGGATGCATTTTACATTGCTTCTGCTTTATGGGTTTGGCATTATGGTTTGTTATGATATTATGAAGCATGATATTAGGGTCAATACCTGACATATCTTTATAAGACTAATAAAATGCATTACTATGATCGCGAAGAAAAGAGGTGAAAGATTCTTGTTCCGCAAAGTCTAAATATTGGCCTATCTTTAGAATTTGTGGGTCATCCTGAGTGTGAATGTTTATTACTATGGTAGATTCATTCAACATGGTTTGCGTGTACGAGGGTAACAACCTTTGAATATAAGAATCCTCTACACCTAAATAGGTCAAAATAGAATCATCATCCAACATGTCAGGATAAATAAGAGGAAGGGAAGAGGGAACATCAACATCACTTCTATAGGTTAGATGTCCCAAGTAGATGGTGTTCACAAAAAAAATTAGGTAGAATGGATTCAGGATTTATAGACTCCGTGGGAGAAGGCGGCGTGATAGATGAAAAAGGTGGGAAAGGTTTTTTGTCTTCAATGAGGGTGATTCAGGCCTTCTTAGAAGGATGATGCTTAGGAAATCAATGACCACAATGGTATTTGTGTTTCCTAGTGGTGCATGCTATGAAAATGTGATGACCTTGTTCGTAATGACCAAATTTGAAGCCTTTCAAGGGGCAATGGTGAAGAAAATTAAGTGTGAAGCTTTGTTTGGTGAGGTAGGAGAATTCGGATGAAAAATGTCTATTTTGGAAGGGAGGCTCAATAGAATAAGAGGAAGGTTTGATCCCCCCAAAGGTTAGGTTGGTGCAAAGTTGGGGAGGACCGTATAGATTGACCTCTCATATAGGATGATCGTAATGTAGGTGTTGGTGTATTTTTCCATACTCTTGAGGAGTAAGGAATGTGTCAATGTCGTGGAGGTGATATCCTCTAAGTGAAAGGCATTGAAAAATGTCTACTATGGGGTATATGGTTGGTACTTGGGTAGCAAGTATAAATGAGCTATCTGATACATGAGAAGATGTGGCATCAATAGAGGGCATAATAGGAGGGTCGGTATGTGGGCTAGATGAGGAAAGTGAAGCGACAAAATTTATAGATGTGGTAGATGCCTTAATTAGGATTAGGGCATCATTTGGAAAATACATCATATTACAAGTTTTGAAGGGGGAGGGATCTTCCTTAATAGTGTAAGGTTCCCCTTCATATTCAAATTTGAGGCAACAGTGAAGGGTGGAAGGTACACAAGCCATGGCGTAAATCTAGGGAAGGCCTAGAAACATGTTATACTGTAAATATCCTTCGAGAACATAGAAGAGTTTGGGAATAGTTCAGGGACCCATGTGGATGTGGAGAATAAAGGTGCCAAGGGGTCACGACATCATTAAAATATTGAAGCATGAGGGGGTTGTCAAACATACAATTAGCAGGCATGCCTATTTTTTCATAGGCATGAGAAGAAATGATGTTGATGCTAGCGCCCCCATAAATCATAACGCGTTTAACATGAATATAATTAATGTAAGTGGAGATGAAAAGAGAGGGATCAAGATCATCAGGTTTTGAAGGGGAAATATCTTATGTGGATAATTTAATTGAAGAAATATAATGAGGAGTAATGAGGGCGGTGATAGGTGAAGTTTCATTGGGTGGGACCTCGATTAATAGAAAGACCTAAATGAGGACCTATTGATGAGAGTTAGAGGTTTGAACCTAGTCATATAAAGACATTTTCAATGGGGATTGGTGAAACTATTTAATCATCAAACAATGTGTAACCCTAGAAGAATTAGGTGGTGCCAACCCAAGGATGATTATCTTGGGGGGAGGTGCAAGTGTAATGGTAGGTGAAAGCGAACTAGAAAGGTACAAATAATTTCCTTTCATTTTTCTTTCACATGTTGTGATCGAGTGGCTACACACAACATGTTAATTTCAAAGATAAGGGGAGGAAAAGAGGGTTGTTTGGTCTTACCTTTATCCCTAGGTGAATGTGAAGGAAAATTTTGTAGAATGGGTTTGGGGCTAGGTTGTGTGGAAAAAGATGAAGAAATAATGCAATATTCCTCTAACAGATCATCTCCTTCGAAGAGACCATCAGAATCGCAAAGATGAAGCAAAATGGTTTTAAGAGCCTTAAAAATTTTGACATCATGCCCTGGTGAGCGATGATAAATGTAATTTTTTGTGTCATCAAACCCTATTGGTTTAGGCATGATAATATTTTAAGGCTTGATAGGTGCAAGTGATATAGCAAATGTCTCTAACAACCAAGTAAGGATGTTAGAGTATGATCCTGCCAAAGGATCATAATGAGAGGTCAAGGTTGTCTTGGGTGAAGGAGTAGGTGACCTTCGTGAGGAGGGAGAGATGAGAGATCATGTTGGTGTAACTACTTTTTAGGAAGTTAGTGAAGGTTTTGGTTTAGGTTGTGCCTTCTTGAGTAAAGTCACATGAATAACACATGAGGTTGAAGGAGACTCAGAAGGTGTAGGTATCCAAGTAAGCCAAGGTGAAAGTGTGGGTGTTGGCAAGAGTGAGGATAAAGGTAGTGAAGAAGTTGTGGGTAGAACGGGAGGTGAAGGCAAGGGTATAGGTTGTCACGCTTTGGGTTTTCCTTGGTAAAGGGGTAGGTTAACCAAGGTTGAAGGATATTGGCCCAATATCGATGGTAGAGGTGAAGGTGAGTGAGAAGGTGTGGGGGATATCTAGGTGCAAGCCCTAAGAGTTTGGGTCTTCATTTTAAGTTCTGGAGTACATTTTTTTATTGGTAGTGAAGAAGTTTACAAGTCTATCTTCATAGGGGGTGTAACGGTCTTGGTGTTGGTAAAACCCCTAAGGTGGTAGTAGGTTTTTGAGAAGATGGAGACCTGAGTGGAGGGGGTGCTGATGACTTAGGGGAAACACCACCGGCTCAGGCATAATAGCCTTAGTCGCATTGAAGATCTCTTGATATATGATTGAGGTATTAGGAGAGTACATCTGCATCTATGTGGAAACATGGATTCTAGGGCAACCCTAGAGGGTAGTTTAATCAAAGTACTCCAATTATTCAATTGAATGAGTGAAGGGTTTTGGAGTAGATAAAGAGTACGATGAATTAGTTTTAAATCCAATGAAGAGCTTTAAGGCCTACGAGGTAGGGAAGGTCTTAGAATCTAACTCAGTGGGTAAGAGCGAGGTAAGAAAAATGATGGGATCTTTGAAGACCTTTGGAGAGGTATCACCAATAGGAAGAGTAGATAAAATTGGCTCCTTTATGGGTTGAGGAGAAGGAAAAATAGAAAATTTGGACTCCTTTATGGGTAAAGAGGATGATAAGGTGGGTTCCTCTATGGGTAAAATAATAGGTAAGATAGGTTCCTCTATGGGTAAAGAAAAAGGTGTGATGGGTTCCTCCATGGGTAAAGGAACATGTGAGGTGGGATCCTTTATGGGTAGAAGAGTTCATATAAATATTTCCTCAATAGATTTTATAGGATGAGATTGGATAGAAGGGTCAGACATTGTATTGAAGAATGCATGAACAACATGTACATTGGTTTCTTCTGTAGACATCTCACAAACATGAGTTGATGAAGGGGTATGGTTATGAAAAGGTTTTCTAAAACTGTAAAAATTTACATTAGCATGCGCGTTATGGTTTTCAAGGATGAGATCACCACTGTCTAACATTCCTTGCACAATGTTTTTAAAAGGTTTTCCAATTTACGTCATTATGTATTTTTACACGGTGCTAATTACAGAATTCATTTTCCTTATACCAAGCTGGTGTGGGGAGAGAAGGATCAAAACCAGTATGTGGTTTGATGGGAGGAAGAGTGATGGCTCTAGCCTTCAACAAATTTTCAAATATGGAAGAATAAGGATCTCTAATGGGAGTGTAACTCTTTTGTTCATACCGATATTGAAACTTTTTCCCCAACGAGAGATTGGAAGGAGGTTTAGGTTGATTGGCTAGATGAGAAGGGTTGGGTTTTAGAAATACCACGTTATTAGATCCTTTTAACTTGGGATGGTCATTGGGTGGTTTGGAAGAAGACTCATTTGAATTGAAGGTGGTGTTTTTGTTACGCAGTTTCAATTTGTCTTATTTGAGGGAATGGATCTCAAGCTTCCTAGCCATGGTAAAATCCTTTTCAAATGTATGAAAAATTTTAAACTAAAGGATTGAGGAAATTTTCCTGACACACGCACTCATAAACAACTCTATGAGCTCAAGCTATAAGAGAGATAGGGAAAGCTATTTGATTAGACTTTGCCACTATACGATGAAATCAATGATAGAATCATCGTCATATTGACGAATAGAATATAAATCTAGGCTAGAGACCCTTTTAGAAATGTTTATCAAAAATTGATTGAGAAATTTCTGTGCTAATTGATTAAAGGAAAATATTGAGTTCTTGGGAAAAGCATTGTACCAATCTAAGGTGGGTCCCAACAGGGACATGAGAAATTTAGGAAGGAGTAAAGTATCATCATGGCCTATTAGGTGACAAGTGTGTCTAAATGAACACAAGTGTTATTTTGGGTCCTCTTTACTATTGAAGTAGTTGAATTTAGGTAGTTCACATTGCACAGGATATGGATGAATAGGTATAGATGGATTGATGGGTTTGTTACAAATCTCATCATATGTTAAGACGTTATGGGACCTAGAAAATTAGCCTCAAGCTTCTGTATTGTATCCATCATCATTTTTATAATATTTTCTATGGGGTTTTCTTGAGGGATGCCTCTTAAGGAATAAGGGGCTTGACAAGATGAATGGGTTGTAAAAGGCATACAATTATCAGGTGGTTTAGATTACATGAATTGAGACATAGGTATGTAGGAAGTAGTGGATGAGAGGGTATATAACCTAAATATGAAATTTAGGGGATGGGTTGCATTTGAGGTACAATGGAAGTACGAGGGGCTTGTTGAAAGATCCTTCTAGCGATGGGTGGAAGAGTTTGGGGAATAGAAACCACCAAACCCTGAAATGGAGTGGAAGAGGTTGACACAACTAGCGGTTGTCTAGGAATGGGTACAAAAGATACTGATGATGACACAATAGGGGCAGTGGAGATGGGTCCTACATATTTCAGTGGGAGAGAAGATGTCAAGGATGCAGAGGTTACATGAGAAGTAGGTGGTTGTATAATAGGAGTAGGCAATGCTAGAGTAGTTTGGGTGGCCACATTAGCATTCCCTGATATGGAAGAGATGGTAGAAATGGAAGGTATGGAAATGGACATTCCATAAAGGGGTTGACTTGATGAGTCACAGGTGGAAAATTTAGTAAGGTAATGTTGCAAGGCCTTGGTGTTATGATCAAAGAATCTAGTGAATTCCTCATCACCTATGGGTACATTCACAGGATAATTAGGATCCATTGGAGGTGAAATGGAAGGTGGTGAAGGGATAGAAGGAAAAGGTATACAGCTTGCATGAAAATCAAGAGATCGTGCCTATTGCTGAGTCTAAACCATATGAAAGGATGAAAAATAGGTATTTTGGGCTCTGTAAAAATGACAGAAAATTAGAAATAGACTTTTGGAACATGAATGGAAGGTGAAATTAGCTTGTTGTTTTTGATAGAAAATCAGAAACACAGAGACTGATACTAGTTGCTTAACCAATGCCTGTAGGTAGAATAACCAATGTCAGTTACTAAACTGACATCGGTAGGGTAGATTAGATCTAAACTTAAGAAATTTGAAATTTGAAATTTTTACACAAGATTTTGGTCAAGAGAAGCTAAGAACTGGGCTGTGTATATCAATTATAATCTAACACACTCAGAGAACCAGAATTAACTGATTATGATGATCTAGTGTGAAAAATGAATAAAATTCATGAAATATGATCTCACACATCAAATAACAGAATAAAAGAAATAAATTCAAAAATCCAACCAGTAAAATCTAACAAACACTTTATCCTAGGTATAAGATTTTAGTGTTTTGATGGCTTAAGCCTTAGGACTGACTGTGAATATAGAGAAAGGAGTGGATATAGAGTACTAAGAAGCCAACTATGGATGGTTTTAGGAATGTTTTGGTGGGAGTTGTCCTTGATATACTTTTCGGTATGTGAGGTCTGAGCTTTGATATGACAATTCGACTAGAACACTGGTCGGGGCCCACTATCAATGGGTATTTAAATCCTTGATAACTTCTTCTTGGGATTTGGGGAATGTTTAAGAAATGTGTTGTTTGTTTGAGTGATTTGGAAAAGTGTGTGCAAAATTGGATTGCGCTTAATTACCCAATCATCAACCGGTCATGACCTCTGATATATTTGATTGCTAATTAGACTATGTGAGTTAGATGCAAGAATATACATCATGCAATGTAATAATTTTAAACGCAAAATATTGAGATTGGATGAAAGCAATAATTAATAGGAATAGACTATGAATTTCATTAATGCAAGCAAGAAATAAGAAAGAATGATTCATTTTAATTTTCACCAAATGAAATGTGATTTTCAAAGAAAATAAAAGAAAGAATGTTACCAAGGAGAGATTTAGTGAATATTTTATAAAGGAAACAATTAGTAATATAATCCTAGATGAATACAAGGAACCAAAAAATTATGAGGGTCCCACTGGGCATGCCAAAATATTTCACCACATAGGAGTACCATATGACAAAACAATTTAAAAGGTAAAGGTAAGGTACATGAGGAATACCTGGAGGTTATGAAGAGGCTGCGCACTGTTGCTGAAGAACAAGTTGATTATAGATCACTCCTTTTTGTCTGGGAAGATCTACCTGAGAAGAAAATCAAGACTAAAAAATAGAGTTAATAGCATAGGTCAATAGATTACCTAGCGTGTGCTAGATCTAGGAAGTGGGCAACTTCCTCAAAGGCTATCAATCTACGTCTTAATACACATCAATGCTGATAAATATCATGAAATAAAAGGTCCTATTGTAGTTATATGATTTGGGTATATAACACAAAAAAAGTCTAAATCTAATATAAATGAAGAATATTAGATTAAATCTAGGAGAATGGTCAGTTGGCAGGGTCTATAGGTATGACAAAGGGTAAAAAGAGGGCATGTGTGAAGTCTTGGGAGGATTTGGAGAGTTTTGGGTGGAGAAATAAACTCGCTGGTCTGAGGGGAAAATGCCAAACACAGAGACCAATGCAGGTTGGGTAACCGATGCTGGTCACTAGTTTTAGCTTATATCGGTTGGGTAACTGACCATGGTAGGGGAAATTGGGTTTCAAAGGTAGAAAGGATGTTTATTTGTGCTCTTTTTGATTGCACAAATTATTGGGAGGTCTTAGGTAGGGTGTAGGAATTTAGGTGAAGAATCAGTAGGGGTAATATGGGTGGTTGACAAGGTAGAGGGGTTCCATTTGGTAGGATGTGAGGTGAGTGGACTACATAAGGTATCCAGGAGAGGAAGGAAGTGATTATAAAGAGATAAAGGATCTAAAACCAAAGCTAATGACATTAATAACCTGGTTAAGAATACTTATTAGAGATCCAAATATTGGTAGAAGGTGGTGGTTAGTGGGTGTGTGTAGGAGAGACAAGTTGAGATCCAATGTCATGAAAATTAAGGGTCAGAGCTTCTCCGTGTGAATGGTTCAATCCTATGAAGCCATAGATTGGTTACTAGTGGAGATTTTGATGATTTGGTGCTCAATTGATCATTAGGGTGTCGATTGAATGCCCAAGATGTGAGATCCAATCATTCCTACCAAAATAAGAACATAACCTTATAAAAGAGTTGAAAATGAATATTTACAGGAATTTACGGTGGTTCCTTGACAGGCATTCGTGAAGGAATAACTGACGTTAGTTAGGAAGAAATAGTCATATTTGCTAAAAATAACCGTTTCTCTCCTTTTTTGTGTGTCAGTCAAGAATGGTTTTGGGTTAGGAGTCTTTATTCTCATTAAATCACATGGAAAATTAGTGGGAGAGGTTGTTGGAAATTACTATTAGATTTATAATAAGTCTCAGTTTGTTAGGGGGAATAATGACTCAATTTTAGTTATCAAATGGGCTTGGAATGGGTCCAAGGTGAGGTGATAATTAATATAATATAGGTAATTAGATTAATAAAAATATGTGAAAGAGGTCATGGCAAGGGGATATGTAATAAAATGGGACCTAGAGGGAGTCATCCCAATTTTGGGTGTCTACAAGTCCTTCATCTCTTTCTCTTTTCACTTATGATGGCTTTGTTCTTCCATTTATAGGTCACATTACTTTTCCTATTACAGTTGGGCCAAAAAATCTTAACACAGTTTTCTCTGTCATTAAGTTCATGGTTTTGTTTAACTATTTACTTGGTAGGCCATTACTTTATGCTATGCAAGTAGTTCCTTCTACAATACATCTTTGTGTAAAATTCTCACATGAGACCATAGAATATACAGTTCTTATCAACTGTTACCAATTTAAATATTGCGACCGTGATCCCAATACTAGACTTCTTACTCTAATATTTGATACTACCGATGAACCACAACCTATGGATACTCCACCTCATTTTCCACCACTTAAAGGTGTTATTTGCATGATGGATACTGTCTCATCTACACCTTCAGCTCTGCCAACCTCTACTACTACTATTATTATTTATTGGGGGTCTATCCAGATAACGTATTTCATTCCATCTCGTTTACCTTCTCATTAGAAATATCCACTAGCACGTCCTCCATTTACATGAACACTTTTCATGAATGACTCTTATTAGCAACATATTCCATTTGATCCTACTTCCTCTGAATTTATATGCACACATGATGGGTTGAATCAGCTAGGGTTTATGTTTGATGACACTTCTCATCCATCTCATGGTTCTCATCTTTATCATGGATCTATTTTCATTATTGTTTCTTATGGTCTTTGTGTCTTTCATCTCACATTATTTCTTGTACGTGCTCATCGCACTTCTCCACTTACACTTGGTCAATCTTGGCTTGATTATATTAGGGCACCTTAAATATTTCTCATACTGATATATCATTCTCATTATTATTTGGTATTGTTTTCATTTACAATGACTCATTTATCAGTTATTCACCAAATCGTAATCGATGGTATGACCATGGTTTTCCATTACCTCCATTCAATGATGAAGAATATGTTATGGGCATGTACAATTTACACCTAAATGGTTCTTTACTCGACCAATCTAACACTATCACTTATCAAATTTTAGATGCTTCACCATTAATTTTTTACTATGACAATGATGACCTCTTATATGAAATTACTTGATATCTCTTTCATCATTACACACTTGGGGGTAATCACACTTATCCCCCCCTCTAACATCAATAAGTGTCTTATTTTCTCATCACTTCACATTTATACTTTCACATACACATCTTGATACACACTTGTATCGTCATTTCCTGATGACACAATTTCATGATATGGTTCACACTTGACTGTTGAGGGAATCCTATACACATGAGCCTCAAACACACTACACACTACATTACACATCATCCTATTTCTCACACATATTCATCACTATAAATTCAACACACTTACGACATATTCTTCCTAATACACAAATTCAACATAAGATATTACATACTCGAAACACAAACAATACACATAACACTTAATTCACTAAATCTGGACTTATTCCAGTTCGAAAAATAATAAAATATTGCTAATATTGGAATCTGAAATTACTATTTTTCGATTCCAAAATGTTAAATATTGGAATTATTTGGACTCCAAAATCGCACATATTGGATTCCAATATCACATATATTGGAATCCAAAATCACATATATTAGAATCCAAAATAACATATATTGGAATTTACTACACTCCAAAGTCCCATATACTGCAATCCAAAAATCAAAATATTGGACTCAGACATTGATTTGTAAAATAATAAACATAACATGTACCTATTCTATACGAGCTAGCATTTGCATGGATTTTATTCTTCCTTTGGAATAAAGGTTCTTATCAATTTTAAATTATTTTAAAGATTAAGTATGTAGTTTTTGGAAAATCATTTAATTATTTCAGATACTCTAACATTGATTTACAAAACCATAAATATAACTTGTTTATGTTTTATATGGGCTGATGACCGCTAGGATTTAAATTTTCTTTGGAATAAGGTTATTATATATTTTAAAATTTCATTAACATTAAACCATGTAGATCTTGGGAAAATATTTAAGTATTTCATGGAAGTTGACATTTTTCTACAAAATAATAAATTGGTCGTGTTTCATTTTTACACAGGTTAGCAGTCACTAGGCTACTGACTTTCAAAAGATGTGAGACACTTCTAGGTTCATTTACTATGATGTGATTGAACCTCGGTGTAACAAAAAATTACTACAGAAACTAGCAGAGGGCATTAATCTAGACTATGAGAATATAATTAAATGTAATCCGTCTTCTGATGCATATGGTAGTGCTGTAAACCACTATCTGGCCTTACTCATTAAACTTGTATTTGACGATAGTATTCGTCTAGCTTGATGATATTCGGCGGTGGCAGAAAAAATTCTAGAACTTCATTATCCTCCTATTCAAAATCCCCTCATCTCACTTTTTCAGACGTATTCACCGTCATCCCTAACTAAAGAAACAGGAAAATTCAGGAAATCCTCAAACTTTCAGAGTAAATTTTAAAGGTTTGCAGACACAAAAATCACCCTATAAACAAACTTAAACAAACGTGTTTTTTAAAGTGGACACATGTTGAGATTAATCAACGATGGATAATCTTGATAGGTTTTCTTTAGTGAAAACAAATAAATCAAAATACTAAATGAGGAAAGTCAAAATAAAAGGGGAATCGTTGCGATAAAGTGAAACACAATAGGTCCTATCAACACTAAAAACCCTAAAAAACCTAAAGTAGGAATAAGTAAAAGACTCCATAAGAAGAATGAAAGATGCCTAATTTTAAGTCTTCCTTGCTTAAATTTTAAAAAAAAGTATTCCTTGGAGTGGCCTATTAAACTCTGAAAATAATATTATCATAACCATAGGCATTGAGCTTATTTGATATCCCTCTGAGTGTCCTCCTTGTTGACGAAATAAAAAAAACCAAATCCCCTTCTAATCTGTCTTATTATCCATGGCCACGTAGAAAGGCATGATGTGTCCAAATGAATTGCAAAGCTCATCAAGATTGACATCCTTCGTGGTCCTCGGACAGACTGGTAACTCAAAAATAGTTTTCATTATTTCTACATTGCATGATGTTTCTAGAGAAGTCCACGCTAACCGTGAGACTAGGAGGTTCCCATAACCAGAGGTAGCGGTAGCCCCTCCAGTGATGTTTTTGCTAGAGGTGAGGCCCTCAATGGAATTATCCTTTGTTAAGGTGTCCATGGCACAGGAGGGGATGAAATCCTTGTAAAAGGTAATATTGGTGTGTAGTGATCACCCTTCTTACTACAGATATGAAAAACTATGAGCACCACACTGCCCTTAGAATGAGAGAGGATAGAAAACACATCTCCACCTTCCTTGGAATCATTAGCCTTCAATCCTGGTGAGTGGGATCACTCCAGTAGGGTTCATAGTTGGCAACGATGCCAAACTCTTACCACTCATAGTGTTGAGGGTGCACTTGTTAAGGCATGCACTTTGGCCAATTTGTGGATGTGGATGGTAGTGGTGCGAACCACCTTCTATCCTTGCTCTTTGAAGTTGTACTCAATTATCTTCTCTTTTTAGCTCAATGATATTTGGGGGTGGAAAAATAAATTCTAGATCTTCATTATCCTCCTATTTAAGCTCCCCACATCTCACTCTATCGAATGCCATCACTATTGTCCCAAAATTAAGAAATGGGAAAATTTGGGAAATCCTCACACATCCGGAGTAAAGCTTAAGGGTTTTTAGACTCTCAAATCTCCCTACAAATAATAGTAAATAAACGTCACCATGAGAAAAAATGTCAAAATGAATTTAAAAAATTTAAGATTTGATAGGTTTTCTTTAGTGAAAACAAATAAATCATTATACTAAAAGAGGAAAGTCAAAATAAAAGGAGAATCATTGCATTTAAGTGAAACACAACTGATCCTATCAACATTAAAAACCCTACAAAATCTAAGGTGGAAATAAGTAAAAGACTCCATAGAAAGAAGGAAATATGTCTTCTTTGATGTCTGCCTTGCTTCAATTTTTAAAAAAATATGCCTTGGGGTGGCCCATTCAACTCTGAAAATAAGATTATCATAACCATAGGCATTGATCTTATTAATAGCTCTCTAAGCATCCACCATGTTGACAAAATTAACAAAACCAAATCCCCTGTTAACCCATCTTTTGATCCATGGGTACATAAATACACATGATGTGTACAAATGAATTAAAAACCTCGTGCAGATTGACATATGTCGTGGTCCTTAGATAGACTAGTAACTCGAACATAAATTTCATCATTTTTACGGTGCATGCTTTTGTTAGATTGGTCCACACCACCCCAAAGATTGGGAGGCCCTGAGCAGTGGAGGAAGTGATGCTTCCACAAGAGGTGAGGACCTCGAAGGTCTTATCCATTGTTAAGGTTTCTATGGCAGCGACTGGGGTGAAAACATTTTAAAGTCATTTTGACATGCAGTGATTTCCCTTCTTACTGCAGATACGACAAAATATGATCACCGCACTTCACTTAGAGTGATAAAGGAAGGATAATGCATCTCCGTCGGACTTGGAAACAACAGCCTTGGATCCCAGCTGGCGGGGTGTATCTAGTAGTGTTCCTAGTTGGCAGTGATGCTAAACTTGTGCCACTCACAACACTCAAGAGAAAACTTATTAAGGTGTGCTTTGGCCACTTTGCAGATGTGCATACTAGTAGTGCAAACCACCTTCTTGTCCTACTCTTTAAACTTGTATTCAATGAGCTTCTTCATCTAGCTTGATGATATTTGGTGGTGGCATAAGAAATTCCATATCTTCATTATCCTCTTATTCAAGCTCCCTGCATCTCACTCTTTCATATGCCATCACTGTCATCCCTAACTCAAGAAATGGGAAAAGTCAGGAACTCCTCATACGTCTAGATTAAATCTTAAGTTGTTTTAGACACTCAAATTGCCTTACAAATAAAAATAATCAAGCGTCACCATGAGAAAAGTGTCAAAATGACATTTTAAAACTAAGATTTGATAGGTTTTCTAGAGTGAAATCAAATAAACCATTATACTAAAAGAGGAAATTCAAAATAAAAGGATAATTGTTACGTTAAAGTGAAACATAACTGATCCTATCAACACTTAAAACCCTACAAAACCTAAAGTGGAAATAAGTGAAAGACTCTATAGAAAGAAGTAAAGACGCCTGATTTTAAGTCTACCTTGGAGTGCCCCATTTGACTCTGAGAATAAGATTATCATAACCATATGCATTGAGCTTATTGATATCTCTTTGAGTGTCCTCCCTGTTGACAAAATTAACAAAACCAAATCCCCTCTAATCTATCTTCTAATACATGGCCACGTAGATACGTGAGATGTATCCAATCGACTTGAAAATATCATGCAAATTAACATCCCTCATGGTCCTTGGATAGACTCATAACTTGAACCAAATTTTTATCATTTCTCCGATGCATGATGTCGTCAGAGTGGTCCCTATTTCCCTTGAGACTAGGAGGTGCCCAGCAGCGGAGGTAGCGGCAACCCTGCCAGTGATCCTTCCACTGGAGGTGTGGCCCTCGATGGACTTATCCATTATAAAGGTGTTTGTGGTAGGAATGGAGGTGAGATCCTTGTAAGGTAATTTTGATGTGTAGTGATCTCCCTTCTTACTGTAGATATGAAAAACTATGAGCACCACACTACCCTTGGAGTGAGAGAGACCGGATAGAGCATCTCCTCCAAACTTGGAGTCGTCGGCCTTGGATCCTAGTGGGTGGGGTCACTCCAGTAGGGTTCGTAGTTGGTAGGGACGATGAACTTGTGTCACTCGTGGTGCTTGAGAGTGCATTTTTATAGGCTGGCAGCCATAAGGATTTAATTTTTCATTTGGAATAACGGTTCTTATAAGTTTTAAAATTTATTAAAGATTAAACTACGCTATTGTTGGAAAATTGTTAAATTATTTTAGGGAATCCAACACTAATTTACAAAACCATAAATATAACATGTTTTTGTTTTATACCAGCTAGTGGTTGCTAGGCTTTAATTTTTTCTCATTAACATTAAACCATGCAGATGTTTGGAAAATATTTTAATGATTTCACGGAAGCTGAAATTTGTCTGTAAAATAATAAACTGCCATGTTTCCATTTTATATCAGCTAGCGGCCGCTAGGCTGATGAATTTCAAGAGATGTGAGACACTTCCAACTTCATTTACTATTATGTGATTGAACCTCATTTTAACTAGAGAACTACTGAAGATATTCTAAAGAAACTAGTAGATGGTGATGATCCAGAGTATGAGAATATAATTAAATGTAATCCATCTCCTGGTGCACATGGTAGTGGTGCGTACCACCATCTAGCCCTACTTGTTGAACTTGTATTAGATGATATTCTTCGTCCAACCTGATTATATTCAACAATGGTACAAGAAATTTGATATCTTCATTATCCTCCTATTCAAGATCCCCACATCTCACTCTATCAAATGCCATCAATGTCATCCCTAACTCATGAAATGTGTAAATTCAGGAAATCCTCAAACATCCAGAGTAAAGTTTAAGGGCTTGTAGGCACTCAAATCTTCCTACAAATAAAATTAAATAAACATGTTTGTTAAAGTGGATACCTGTTGAATGCAATGAACGATAGATACTATTTTTTTATGAGTGACGACATATGACATTACTGGGGTAGGTGATCTCTACATGCATGTTAGCAAGAAACTCTTATGAGAACATGTTTTTTAGAAAAAATAAATAAACCAACTCAAGTCATTTATATTACATCTATGTATCTGCTACATATTTCGGTACAACTTAATTTTAAAAGCCAATGATTTTATTATGGCATCATTATTGTTAGGGGAACCATATTATAACTCATAGAATAGGTAAATATCCTTCAAAATCACAGTCCTTCAAAAATCATATATCTAAAACCTACACTTCTCACCATAGAGATAAAATCAAATAATAATTGACTTAACAGTACTAGTTGCTTTCACATTATCTGATAAGAAGCATGTTAGAGCCAAAACAAGTTTGGTCTATAATGAAGTAATATTGAACTAAATGTGAGATAAAATATTTATTTTCAAGTACTATGTTAAGAAAATTTTCTCAAGATGTAAAATAATACTTGAGAGTAAAAAAACATATATTTTTTGTAAGTACACAAATGATTTCTCAACAGTAAAAGGTAAAATCAAAATTTTAACTTTCAATTTTCTAAAATATACCATGAGAAAAATTTCATGATGATTTTAAAAAAATAATATTTCATAGGTTTTATTTAGTGAAAACAAATAAATCATTATACTAAATGAGGCAATTCAACATAAAAGTGTAATCATTGCATTCAAGTGAAACACAATTGATCCTATCAACACTAAAAACCCTACAAAAGCTAAAGCGGAAATATTTAAAATACTCCATAGAAAGAAGGAAAGATGTCTATTTTTAAGTCTACCTTGCTTCAAATTTTTTTAAAATAGTTTTCCCTAGAGTAGACCATTCGAATCTATGAGTAAGATTATCATAACCATAAGCAGTGAGCTTATTTATATCTCTCTAAGATTCCTTCCCTATTAATGAAATTAACAATACCAAATACGTTGTTAATCAGTCTTCTGATCCATGGCCATGTAGAAACACGTTATGTGTACAAACAACTTGAAAATATCATCTAAATTGATATCTCTCATGGTCCTCGAACAGATTGGTAACTTTAATAGAATATTCATCATTTCTGCAATGCATGCAGTCACCAGAACGGTCCATGCCACCCCTGAGAATTGGAGGTACCTAGCAGAGGAGGAAGTGACAACCCTGCAAACGATGCTTTCATCATAGGTGAGCCCAAGACAACCTTATCCATTATTAAGGTGTCTCTGGAACCTATGGCGGTGAGATCCTTGTAAGGGAATTTTTATGTGCATTGATTTCCCATCTTACTGCAGATACAACAAACTATGAGCACCGCACTGCCCTTGGAGTGAGAGAGGGTAGACGACACATCTCTGCCAGACTTGGAATTTTAGGCCTTGGATCCCAGCAAGAGAGGTCACTCTAGTAGGGTTCTTAGTTGGCAAAGACACCAAACTTGTGCCACTCATGGCACATGAGAGTGCAGTTATAAGGGCACGAGCTAAAACCAATATTCCAAGAGAGGAATAAATTAGCATTAACATCCCCTTAATAGTTATAAACCCAAATTCCAAAAGAGGAATAAACTCAGATTACAAAAACATCAACATCCCCTTAATAGTTATAAATTCATGACGAAATTCATCATTAACCCCTCACATAACCTTCTGATATCCTTGTGTGCCTCAAAAGAAGGGACATGAAATCACTGTGGAAATTTTCCTCCCACACCTGACACTTTAAATGAAAATTAAAATTATCCTTACTCCCCTTGTCAGGAGGATATATTTTCATAATTAAATATAGATATGAAATAAATTAAAAATCCATTTCTAAAGGTAGAATTTTGGTAAATAATTTTAAGAATAAATTAAATTTCAATGCAGAACTATTCATCACAATGGAATCTCAAATTCACAGAATAAACATAGTAAAATAAAATTGTTTTCACGATATTTATTAACGCACTGATTGTTGAAGTTGCTGATAATATTTCAATTACTAATATTCATTGAACCAATGTGAACAATTTATAATTAATATTCATTATACATATTAACATTATTCCTTATATTTCTTATACATATTAACATTATTAAGATAGTCACACACATTATATAGAAATTTGTTCTCAATTAAATTTAGGGACAAATTACATAATTTTATTTTTTAGATAGTTAAATGCTTTTTACCAGAGCTATGAACCGGAGGGTTGATGGGTCCCCACCCTACAAGTATTGAAATATTTAATTGATGAAGGGATAAATAGAAAAACCAAAAACCAGTAGGAAATATTGTAAATCATGAGGCCAAAATCTAACATAAATAACCAGGTCTGTAAAAAACATAAATTGGTGAACACAAAAATAGAGGGGGAATGATAGAGAAACCCTAGGGTTGCACCTCTAATTGGTCCACCGAGCCAAGTGTTGTAATCTTCCTGAGAAAGGAAAAGGATGAGCTAGCAACAATCTTCAACTACACCATGTCATTAGGAAGGGGCAGGGTGGGTTTTGTAAGTGCAACCAGGTCAAGGGATGACACATTAGAGATAGACACCCCATTGGATCAACAGATGCTTTGAACATTCTCAACAAATTGATGGAGGGTCTAAATTTTCAATTCCATGGCATAAAAAATCATGTTGTCAACCCAAAAAGGAGATAGACAAGAATACAAATTGGAAAAGAAAATAAGAAAATACTTCTTCCAGAAGACCAAACCCTTCGATGATGTGGGTAAATGAAATGGGAACCACCATTCACTTCCTTATCTAAACACCAAGCAATTGAACATGAAGATGCTTGTAATCTTGGAGTTGACACAAGCTCTCTTGGTGCTCTAGAGATAATCCATGCCCAGGAATTTCTCAATTACATTCAGAACAGGTGTGGAGCCTATGTGGAAGACATTGCAAAGATGAGTGGAAGACATAGGAGAGAGGAAATCCATTTTTGCTTCTTTCTATGCAAGAGGATGAAAGGAACATAGGTAGATGCCATGAGAGGGAAGGGGAAAACAATAGAGAGAAACATGAGAAAATGAGTGAGGGAAGGTGAAAGCACAACCCAATTAAGTAGTCCCTTAACTCATGTGAGGCAGATTGACTCAATAATAAATGGATGGTGTCATCAAGATTTTCCCATAAATTGGCTAGATTATGAATAAAGGCTTCCGCTGATTGATAAACACACATTATAGAAAATAACATTACTAAAGATAGTCACACACATTATACAGAAAGGTGTTATCAATTAAATCTAGGGACAAATTACATAATTGTAATTGGGTTATTGACTTAATGACATCACATACGTCTCCACATTGTCTTCCATATCCTTCAATAGTTGAAAAATATTCCACAACTCATCTATCAAGTACAATTGTAATATGCATTATATGACACAATTCATTCTTCAATAGGTATATTTTTACAATTGTAATATGCATTACACTTTCTCTAAATGGTGCTAATATTTTTGAGAAATATGTTTTGATTCCCGGTTCCTTGACAAACAATACGTTTACTCATGATGTTATCTTCCTGTGTGAATATAATCTCGAAGCTTCCAACATCCAAGCCAAATTATGTATCGTAGGAATGAGGGCATCATGTCATTAAAATTTTACATTCTTGGCAATGTCCACATAATAATAAACAGAAAATATATAAAATAATGATTTGCAAAACTTTAAAAAGAAAATGTTGTTTGTTCTACACGTGCTATCGGCTGCTAGGATTTATTTCTTCTTTGGAACAATATTTTATCATTCATAAAATGTCATTAAGATTAACAGATGAATATCTGGTAAACAATACTTTTATTATTTTAGGGAAGCCAACATGAATCTACAAATCAATAAACATAACACATTTCTGTTTTATACGGTCTAATGACCACTAGGATTATTTTTGGCTTTGGAATAAGGTTCTTATTATTTTCAAAATGTGTTTAAGATTAAACCTTAAATGACTTGAAAAAAATGTTTTTTGATTTCAGGGAAACCAAAATCGATCTGCCAAACAATAAACATTATATGTTTATGCTTTTTACGTGCTAGCGACCATTAGGCTTAATTTTTCATTTGGAATAAGGTTATCACCACTTTTGAAATTTATTTAAGTTTAAACTATGAATATCTGGGAGAAGACCATTCTTTTATTGGTCCATGATCCACGATTGTCTCTTCACCCATAGAAAAAAAAATTACTTTAAAAAAAGAATTAAAAAATGATTGCTCACTGTGAATCTTTAAGAACCTTAAGGTAGTTATTTTATTCCATAAAAATGCACAATACATTATTGGATTTGGAAGCAAAGTATATAATTCAAATGCAAATGGTGCGTTCAAACATTTTCAATAATTTACACATGTTCTTGTGTTCTCCTGCATGTTTCAACCATGTACATAATTCAGTATAAATTTTCGAATCAGTCTTATAGTTTCCATCAAATCTCCAGTATGTTGGGGTTTTGAGAGTAATTTCTTCTTTGACCTCATGCGACAAGAATCTCATGTCATCGATCAAAAGTATATTTTTTTCACCATAGACATCACCATAAATGTCTACTATCTTCTAACTGGTATTTCTTTGGAACTTACATTGTTGGCATCCCCAAATGAACCTGAAGTGGGTTTCTCGTAACCAAATTTTTTTTTTGATGAACATGTACTTCACCATTGTTGAATCCATAAATGAATACCATAAGGCAGTGTTAAAATATTTTGATGTCATGCTTATCAAGTGAGCACTAAATTCTCATTCTAATTATTCAGTATTCCCGGATATAAAATCTTGAACTATATTACAAGGTATTTTGTCGCCAATACTATAAATTCTAGACAACAAACCTTCAACTCCCAAAACTATTAATTTCCAAGGCTTCCCAATTAGATCTATAAAAATAACTCAGAATTAATGTAAGCTTCCAAAAGTGATTAAACACAAGTCAACATAGTATTGTGATAATATTTTATTTAGGTAATTCACATAAAAAACTTATAAAACTATAATATCAACTCAATCACAGTGAAGATATAAATACTGCCAACTTTTAAATTTGTAATCTCAACATATAAAATAAAGAGTGACCATATGATTGTACGAATGAATATCATTGTAAAAAACATTTTGAAATAATTAATAATTATATAATTTCTGGTTGCTGCAATTTTTTGATGCCCTTGGCAACACTCAAACCATGAGACAATATATGTGATATGTTTGTGTACAACTTGTTCATCAACCACCTATCCTTGAAACAATTTTCTCCATTGGATTTCCTCCCCACCATAAAATTTTCTATAGGGTTTCCCTTTAGGCCTATTTCAATACACAATGTGTGTGTAGGGCCAACAACAATATCCTTTCACATCAATGTTCTTTACCCAAAAATATCTAGTTTGAATTCAACCACTATTTTTTTTTCATATCCTTAATCAACTTTTCAACTTCGGCAAAAGAGAGATAGCTAGACCAAAATCCCACTTCACATTTTGTTGCTAATATCTTTAAAAATTCCTTGAGCCCGTCTCGCAAGTTGATAGTCTCCTTACCGAACTTTATTTCCAAATCCTTATGGGATTGGTTTTTCTCATAGAGAAAACCCCCTAAATCTAAAATAATTAAATAATCCTTTTTGGCAACTGCACAAAAGTAATTTTTTCTCAATTTCCCATAATTTGATATTAACCAATTCAAAAAATCAAAATTTCGACATGTTAAGACATACTAATAGAGATTCTGGCTTGGATTCACTTGCACTCCCCCTCTCCAGGTCCTTGTGATGCAAGATCTATTTAACATAATAGTATTCATTTCAAAATAAATTTCAAGTCGAAGTAAAAATTTACGTGATATAACTTTATTTTATACAATATTGCATAGATATATATGTATATGCATATGTATATTACTTAGTTTTAGTTTTACTATGTTTACATTGACATTCTTTGATGGGATTAGTGACTGCTAATGGCCAACTGTACAGAGATATTTAAATTTTTCAATTCTAGGAAGTTTGTTTTTAACCAATTTTAAAAACACTAATCAATTGAAAATAAATACCATGTCGATGTAATTAAATTCGTGATATAACTTTATTCTATTCAGTGAAAAAACTTTTGATGGAAAATATTAAATATATATATATATATATATATATATATGTATATTACAGACCGCTAGGCTAACTCATTATTTCCTAGACTATGGTTGGTATGACAGTCTTTGATTATCTTAGCTGCGACAAATAACCAATTATACAGAAGTTATTTTTTCAATTGTTTGCAATTTATTATTAACTAGTAAAACAAAAATTTACTCAATTAAAAATAAATATAATGAAAATATGTATGTTAGTGACTGCTAGGGTAATACATATAACAAATAAACTACTTCGCTATAGGTTCCGAAAATTATGAGTGGCTTATAAATGGTTTTGTTTGTAATGCTACACGACTATTATACTATTTTTTGTCTGCGAGTTCATGGGTGACATGCCAATAGCCTCCCCATTTGGAATAAAATATGAAAAAAAAAATTGAATTTTTATTAAAAATATGTAAACAATGACAATCACAAACTTCTTGTAATGATAAATCTATAAAACGATTATTTCCCATTCACCGTGTATAGATTCATTGGATGCATGATCAGCGACATCTGGGGAAATAAGTTGAATTGGATGTGGCATGTTAAGAACAAAATCATATTCTTTGGTTGTATGTGGAGAGGAAGACAAAATGTCTTCCTCTATTGTTTGGTTGTCTGCATAAAAATCATATGTATCAGTTAAAATGCATTAAACTAATAAAATTGTTTAAAGTGCTCTTAATCAATGTACCTTTTATCAAATGACAAGAGTAATTTTTTTTAAAACATTTCTTGATCATACGATTCAACAATAAAGACCGCAGATAGACATGAGTCAACCAAAGCCTGCAATGCAACACTGCTGCCATAAAGCATTATAATTGTAGAAGTTTTGGAACCAAGTCGAATGAATATATGAGACCAAAACCCGTAAGATATCTTACACAGAAAAGGATGTGTCTTTCCTCATAGGCTGAGTTGTCTTGCACTCGCAAATTTCTATGGAAGTTAGTCCATCCAATCCATGGCGATGTATGCTCCATCCCCCTCAACAACATCATAATTGTGCACACTTGTTATTGTGTACATAAGACACAAGCTCTTAAAGTTGTCATTGCTGTCATAAAATTTGTAACAACCTTCCATAACTAATTCCCCCCTGTCTTTAAATTTTTGCATATATTTGTTTATTGTATCTCTTAATACTTTTTAAGAATCAATAGGTAAGATCACAATAATAACACTATTTAGCAGACTAGATCCGAAAAGTGTAAGCAGGTACATTATTGCATAAAAAGTTAGTACACTAGAAAAATTACATAAATTTGTGATCACACATTCTGCATATAATGGATTAGTTGATAGAATAGATGATGTTTTTGAATGGAGATAGAAGCGATATGCAATTTGAAAGGTAAAGTCATCGGTGTCTTCCATCCTTGCTGGAATTTGTTCTTCTATTGAAATCATGTAGATATCTATAATTTTTTGAGATGCCGACAAGAGAACCTTTGAACTTCTGCATCAATTTTTCTTTTTTTCACTTCCTTCAAAATCAACTTTTATTTTTCCTTTATTCTCTTCTCCCAAGAGTAAACACAACTGTCGGTAATGAGATTCATGCAGACCAAAATTTTCAACAATATTCTTTTCATTGCATTCTGCCTTACAATATTACCTAGATATTTACTTTTCATGTATTTTAGAAATTTTCCTCTAATTCTTCTATCATCTTTTACTCTTTGGCAGTAAGAGTCAAAAGTTTCTGTTATGACACTTTCTTTAATAGATCCAATTATCCATATTTTCCCTAATTGTACTTTATCTATTAGAATTGATATCTCCTCATAGTTCATTCCTCTTACATGCTTGAAGGAATTCTCCGTGAACCTTGCCAATGAATTTTCTTGAAAGTTAGGTTGGTTATCATTAAAAGGAGAACAAGCCAAGCCACCTAATTTAAATAACTCAATGATTGTTGTCAAATTTTTCCACATGTCCTTAGGAAAAAATAGATATGTCATTTTTTTAGAAAGGCTCTCTATCTTAGCCACTATGAAAATAACAAGACATTGCTTCTCAAAACTCTGCATTGAAAGAGGAAAAAGTATATTTACTCTCTGCATATTACAAAAATTAAACTTTTACGTACAAATTCCATAAAATTAAGTTTCATTACCTTTAAATCGTTTGTCTTTAAGTTTCCCATTCTGAGCCTCTGAGGACATCCTAGGGATCTCCAAATCATTCGAGCCTTGTAGAGTACATCAATAAAATTGTATTCAATCTAATTTTTATTTTCCTCATTATGCTACTTGCAAATATTAATAATGACTTCACTAGGCGCATTTGAAGACAAAATGCAAGCCTTTCTAACCTACATATTATTATGTAATGAATTGTATTTTCTTGTAGTTATCATTATTTTTGGGCACAAATGGTATGTTGGCCATTAAGAATATAAAATTGTACATCATTTCTTTTCAAGTCATCTGGATCCTCTGGTTGCAGAAGTTCCTTTGTAGAATATAAAAAAAGGAAGAAGAAGTGCATCCTTAAGAGAAGGAATACCATTAATCAACATTGAATGTATAAGAAGGTCAACATTCTCATCATGCACTTTATGGTATTGATATTGTGGAGGTGTTACATGACACCTAAAAACTTCAACTAGAAAATCATAACCATTGAACAAATATAATTTTTATCGTTCAACAGTCGAAGTTTGTGAATTCTCAAATATACTAGTCACTTTCTTCAACAATAAAGTTGATCTATTATTGTTTTTAATCCCTTACAACTTTGACTTAGAGGGATCTATCTCTAATTTAGAAAAATAAGATCGCCTTAGTGTTGTAAACAACTTTGCATGTTTCGGTGCAGAAAGCAAATTTCTTTTTATTCAAATAATAAAAAATAGAAGAAGTATTCTCGATTCTATACATTTTTTTTGATACAAAATTCATGCTATTATGGATTTCAAGTGCATCTTCATAACTTTTTTTGTCTGAGTGTATGAACTTCCCCGAATTCCAACTATATTTAGAATAAGAACACGTCTTACTTTCTTTAGAAGCCTTCATTTCCAATTTCTTGAACAATGAAGCTTCCAACTCCATGTCAAGAATAAGGCACTTATTCATTTAAACGTTAATGCATTCAAACTGAATACACAATGTTTGCTAATCAATAACTTCTAAAGTTAGTACCATACCGACTTCACTAAAAATGTCTTCATCAACCAAAAATAACCATAGATCACCATGGTAATTTTCTGAGGAATGTGTTTCTACAAACCATTAATAGTCTCTCTTTTTCATATCTTATGCTCCTTCAATCAAAGAAATTTACAAGAACGGATTGTAACCAATGAAACACATATTACCTGAAAAAAAAAGGAATTAAACACGTTAATAGTTTCTAACTGTTTGGGAAGGATAAATACCATTTTTCCATAGTGCAATAGCAAGGAGATGCTATATCGATGTCATTATTTTCATAGAGTAAAATTTAAGGTATTATTGATGATTTCTTTTTTATTAATAATATGAAGAATTGCCTTTTATTGCTAAAGGAGGGTTTAAAATTTTCCTTGTATTAATTATTTATTTTTGTTGTTAATGATATCTTGATGTCATTATTTATAACTTAACGGTTGATAGACAAACTTCAACCCTCCTTTAGTAATAAAAAACAAGAAATCAGTAATAAAAGGTTTTAGTTATTCATTGTAATAAGCAATTTAAATTATTAACCGCTATTAAATTTGCTTTGTTTCAAGTAATGTCAATTTGTTGCTAGAAGTGAAGACTAACGGCCGCTAGCATCTATATATTCTAGGACATATTTCCGTCAATGTAAAAAACATTTAGTATAGATTTAGGATAGAGGAGCTAATAGTGGATTGATGGCTATCTTCCCATCACTGTTAAAAACAAAGTTGAGTTACACTACATCATTGTGGAAACCTGAAATCCAACATGTGTGACAATGGTCGATAATTGAATATTTAATAATAACAAATCTTACTTTTATAGTTCTCAAATATATAATATATATATATATATATATATATATATATATATATATATATATATATATATATATATCGTCGATAATTGAATGGGTGATAATGGTCGATAGTTGAATATTTTATAGTTCTCATAAGGTATATCGTGAATATCACATAATTCAAATCGAGTCGTTAGTTTTATAAACCATGTGATATAGTTGTAAATACTTTACTTGTTTTGGAATATTTGTTTTCTTTCCCTATCTTGGAACATTAAAGAAAGGTAGTGAGCATCCACCCTAGTGGTCACTATCCTTGAAGATAGTTTTGTAAAATTTAAATAAAATAATGGAGCATAATTAGTTTTTTCAGTCGAGTTGTTACTACTTGTCCTATAAGAAAACAAAAAATATCCTACCAGCAACTAACCTCAAGTCTTTGTGATTTTCCAACCGTGCTATGCAAGTATTTTCGACCTTATCGGCTGCTCAACTTTAAATATCCTGTTAGGCGAGGTATATCATGTAACAGATTTTAAATAGTATGTTGAACTCAATGACTACTAAGCCTAGAATTTTTTTTGCTACTTATCATGTTTGCAAGATAACAAATATCCTAGCAGTCGCTAACCTCAAGTTTTTGTGATTTTCCACCCACACTATGAAATTATCTTTGATCTTAGATGCCACTAGGCCTTGAATATCATCTAAGGCTAGAAATATCATGTAATAGATTTCAAATAGAATGTTAAACCCAACGGGCGCCAAGCTTGAGATTTCATTTTTAATTACGTGTCTTCTCTTGTCTTCAAACATTAAAGAAAGGTAGTAATATCATGTAATATATTTTGAATAGTATGTTGAAATCAGAAACCACTAGGTTTAAAATTTTATTTACTACTTATCTTGTATGCAAGACAACAAATATCCTCGTAGCCACTAACCTCAAGAATTTGTGATTTTCCACCCGTGCTATGCAATTATCTTCGACCTTAATGGCCACTAGGCTTCAAATTATTGGTGTGAGTTATCTTATGTGTCCTCCACTCACATATGGAGGGTCATCTCACATTGGTTAGGTTTAGGGTTTGCTATTGAGTCATGCACTAGGGTTACTCAGCACCCTATATGTATCCCTTCATTTGACATTTATGAGCATGCCAAGACACTCTGATGTCTTTTCTCTACATGCGCAAGCTTTGTTCTGTTATGCAAGTTATTCAGTTATTGATCAATTCTTTCTTGTGATTACGTTGGAGCCATTACGATTCAACCAGAGTGCAACTTCATCGTGGTGCACAGTTTTCGATACGATTCATCAACTCTTTCATGGTATCAGAGCTGAGATCAGGTAAATGTACATTTTTCATTTGAGTTGTGATTACTCTTGTTTTCATTTTTTTTAACTCCTCATGAAATTTTTTCAATCAGTAGATTCTGTAATTTATTATTGCTAACATATTTAACAAGTTGCTCTTGGAAAGTTGTCGGATTTGTTGTGTTCTTCATGCATGTGCAGATCTCCTTGATTTTTTTAGGGGTTTTGCAGCTACATTTAGCTAGCTGCAGCTAAATGTAACCGATCAGCAAAAAATAGAGTATTTTCTAGTTTTTTAATTTTTTTATTAAACTGAAAATTCTTTAGATCATTTTTTTGGTCCTTTGTGTTTTTTGCATGTTTGTTGCAGAATACAGGGTAAAATTTGTGGTTTGTTGCATGGTGTTTCACCAACACTGGTATCGACCTCCTTCACCAAGCTGGTCAAAATTCAGAGTTTTTTGATCAGTTTTCAACATGGTATGCGTGACTTTTCCCGCTGTTGGAGTCTCCCACGAGCCTGCATACCCGTTGGAATGTCTGCTTGTGCATTGTTACTGTTGCGTTTTGGGATACTGCATTTTGGAGTCTCCAAGCTGATCGTGGTTGATCCTTCGTCCCTGAAACCTACTTAGCCATCTTCAACCTCGCCCTGTTCTACTCTACATGTGTGTCCTTCTCTACCCACACTGTCGTGATCCACACCACAATAATTTGCGCGTGTGTCCATCTCTAAGTTTTAAAAACCGTAAGCTTATTTAACATGGTTTTTATTTATTTCGATGGCCTTTTTAAAACCGTAAGCTTATCTAAAATTAATTCCATTAAAAAAAAGGTAATCTATTAAAGTTTTAAATTTTCTTAGATCTTTAAGGTTTTAACACGGTAAGCTTTTAAAAAAAAGTTAAGTTTTTAAATTTACTTCTATTAAAAAACAAGAAGAAAATCTATTGAAGCTTTTTTTAAAACCCTTTTTTTTTTAAAAGTAAGCCTTTTTTAAATAGAAACTTTTCTTTTTTAATATATCTTGATAATTTAAATTTGATTTCTTTTAAAAAGGAAAGTATTTTTAATATTTAATTAGGATTTATTTTTTAATTAGATTCTAATTAGTTTTTTGTAATTAATTAGATTTAATTATTAAATCTATTTTTATTAATTATGATCTCTCATTTACGATTAGATAAAAAAAAAATTTAAAATTGTTTTTAATGTAATTATCGTTTTTTTTAAAGTCCAAATAGCTCTAAAATTAGCTAAATCAGACATTTCTAAACGATAAAATTTTAACGCGTTATTATCGATTTTTTTACTAATCATGCACTCAAGTGTGCAGTGACACTCTGAGCACTTTTTTTCTTCCGCGTGCCCTTCCGGTGTTCTGAAGGTCATCAACTCATCTTCATTTAAAACATTGTAAATTACCCTTATTATTGCTTGTGACTAGTGAGTGCATCCGCCACAGTTTGCAGCAAGGGGGTATCATTTGCGACGCAAGACGCTTTTTCTCACAACCAGGATTTGATTTCTCCTCCTTCCTAGTTTTTTGCTATTGTGCATGTATACGGTGTCACTTTGCTGCACTCCACGAAACATGACTGCGGTCTCCTCTCTTTCACGTTATTATGCTCATTGCAAGGTGAGTTACCGAGTGTTTTACGATGCACGCTCGGACCCGATTGTATTCAACGCACTAAACTATAAAGTGCCGAAAGCAGGGGGTTATTATATTGTCCTGGGTGGTTGTGTTTCTTTTATGCATTCCTTCTCTCTCTCTCTTCACTATGGATGCACTTTCAATTCCTTTGCTTACACCGTTCAACTTCTTCTAATGGAGATCAAAAATAATAATGAAACTAAGGGGTAAAGGGTTATTCCGCATCACCATGGGAACTAAGACTGAACTAGATGACGACCCTGAAAAATCTAAGTGGTTAAACCATAGTGATGAAGCTTTAGGTCTTCTTTACATGTTTGTTTCTCCCGACTTTCTCTTCCACATTCAGTCATATAAAACACCTAAGTCTGCGTGGACAATGTTAGATGAAATGTTTGGACAACACGATGACATGAGAGCGCATGAGTTGGAAAATTAACTACTAGGGTTAAATCCTAGTGATTTTGAAAACCTACAAGCATTCTTCTCGAAGTTTGTCCACACTAGATCGTTGTTAAAGGAATGTCAAGTAGAGAAGAAATATTCTCAACTGATCTTGTCAATTCTCTCTAAGTTAGGTCCTGAATATTCTGTCTTTGTGTCAAATTTTTACGCTACAAAAGTTTCCTTGGGCAAGGATTGGAATATGCCCTCCTTTGACTGTTTTTCATCCCAACTCATTCGAGAACAGGACAAACTCATTCAAATGGGGTCTCTCAAGTCCAAGTCACATGCCCTTGTAGCAAGTACTAGTAAGGAAAAGAAGACTGAAAAGAAGAAAGAAAAAAGGATCAACCTAAGAAGGAAACCAAGATTAAAACTAAAATTGACATGAACACTTCGAATTTTGAGCCTAGAGCATAGAAAGACATGTATTTGTGTTCCCATTACAAGAAGCCTGGTCATAAAGAGCATACATGTATGAGAAAACAAATTGATCACCTTACTCAATTACTTGAGAAAAATAAAATTGGTGTTCCTGAGTCTATCAAACAAAATGCTCCCAAGGCCGAGTCTTCCACTGCAAAAGGTTCTAAATCTGATAAGAAGAAAGGAAAGGCCCTTGTAGCCAGAGTTGCTCCTTCATCGACATGGATTATAGATTTTGGTGCCTTGCACCACATGGGTTCTTCGCATGTTGAGTTCTCCAACATCGAGCCTTGTGGAATGTCCCAAATCACAATGGGTAATGACACGACAGTGTCGGTTTCTGGTAGTGGATCGGTAGAGATGGATGGGGGAACATTCAACCAAGTGTTGAGCATTCATGATCTCTCTACCAATATCCTATCGGTTTACCAAAATACTCGCCTTGGTGAAGGAATGTGAGTGGAATTTGGTCCTAACTTGGTGATTATTCGTGAGCTTAACGATGACACTACAGTGGCTGAGGGAAAGGCGGATCACCGTTCACGGTTGTATACCTTTTCCACTTTAGTTCTAATTATACGCCCACTGCTTTGCTCACTCATGCAAATGAGGTTAGTAAGCTATGGCATGAGCGGTTCGGACATCTAAATTATCGCTACCTTGAACAATTGAGCCAAAATGAAATGGTCAACGGGTTACCCCGCATCAAGTTTTCTAAGGGTCTTTGTGAGGGTTGTACCCTTGGAAAGCATCCTGAAAAGAACTTTGACAAAGGAAAATCCTGGAGAGCTACTCGTCCTTTGGATCTTGTTCACAGTGATATTTCTGGTCCATTTCCATCTCCTTCATTTACTAGAGCTCTTTATGTGCTGACCTTCATTGATGACTATTCACGATATACTTGGGTATATTTTCTTAAGCTTAAGTCTGAAGTCTTTGAACATTTTCAGGACTTTAAGGCTCTTGCTGAGAAACAGGCGGAACGGTCTATCAAGGTTCTTTGAACTGACAATGGAGGTGAATATGTAAACAATAGGTTCATGGATTTTTGTACTTCTGAAGGGATCTCCTTGCAGCATACAGTTGCATACAACCCTTCGCAGAATGGAGTAGCAGAAAGAAAGAACCATACTCTTAAGGAGATGGCCACTTGTATGATTCACTCGAAGTCTCTTCCTCCATAGTATTGGGCTGAAGCAATGAATTGTGCTAATTACATTCAAGAACCGTGTTCCACACAAGGCAGTAAGAGGGATGACACCCTTTGAAGCCTGGTTTGGATGCAAACCTGATGTTGAGCACTTTCGAGTCTTTGGATCCAAGGCTATGGCTTAGGATTCCCAAGAAGAAATGGCAAGGCATTGGAACCACAATCTGAACCTTATATCTTTGTAGGGTATCCTGATGACGTGAAGGGATATCAATTGTTGAATCCTACTTCTCATGATCTTTATATTGAGAGAAGTGTTAAGTTCGATGAGTCTTCTTCCACTTCTACTTCTCCACTTATTGAGGTTCTTCAACTCACTGATTCAGATTCTGACTCATCTATGATGATGTTGTTGAGCGTGTTCCTCTTCCTGATCCTCCCGACCATCAGACCTCTAAGTCTTCTGATTCTGACAGTAGTGATGATGAGGACTATGTCCCTTCTCACTCAAGTGAAGAATCTTCCAACTTTGAGCCTGATCCTCCTGGTCCTCTTTGGGCTAGGAAAACTTTGCAAAGTGCTGGAGATTTAGTTGGAGATACTTCGGATATGAGACGTACTCACTCAGATTTCATTGGACCCCACTCTTTCTTTGCCTCTACTTCTGATCCACAGTCTTTCCGGGAGGCTTTTGGTATTCCTGAGTTGGATTCTGCCATGGATGAGGAGTATTCCTCTCTCATGAAGAAAGATACTTGGTATCTCACCCCTCTTCCGAAAGGAAGAAAAATCATTCGATGTAAGTGGGTGTTCCAAACAAAGTATGGAGTAGATGGAGACGTCAAAAATTTTAAAGTGTGATTAGTAGCTAAGGGTTTCTCCTAGATAGCTGGGGTTGATTATACTGAAACATTTTCTCTGGTTGCGAAGATGACTTCTATTCGACTGACCCTAGCCATTGCCGCAGCAAACAAATGGAAAGTCCATCAAATGGACGGTTAAGAGTGCCTTCCTTCATGGTGACCTAGAGGAAGAGATCTACATGGAACAACCTTCTAGGTTATGTCCATGATCCCTCCCTCATTTGTAAGTTAAAGAAGTCTCTTTATGTCCTTAAACAATCCCCTAGGGCTTGGTATGCCAAGATGGACTCCTTTTTACTTACATCAGGGTTTACTAGGTGTCACTCTGATCCAAATGTTTATATTCTATTTCAAGATGACTCCATACTAAATCTTATTCTCTATGTTGATGACTTGTTGATCACTCATAACTCTTCCTCTATAATTGATTCTGTGAAGACCACCTTGGCCAACAGGTTTTCCATGACTAACTTAGGTCTGCTTCATTACTTTCTTGGGATCTAGATTTCACAATCTGACTTGAGAATTTTGATTTCGCAACCTAAGTATGCTCTTGATTTTCTATCTAGTTTTCAGATGTCTAATTGCAAATCTTCTCCTACTTCTTTTCTTTCTAGGGTTAAGTTGGTTTCTGATTTCTCTACTCGCTTGGTTGATGGTACCCTTTATTGAAAATTGGTGGGGAGCTTGATTTACTTAACTCACACTTGACTAGATTTATCGTATGTTGTTGGGATTGTGTCCAGATTCATGTAGGATCCACATGAGCTGCATTGGAAAGTAGCTAAATGGATCCTTCATTATGTTCGTGGAACTTATACTGATGGCATTCACTATCATGGAGGGATAGATATTGACTTGATTAGGTTCACAGATTTTGATTGGGCTGATGACTTAGATCATCAAAAATCTACTTCTGGCTACAGTTTCTCTCTTAGTTCAGGTCCTATTAGTTGGTCTAGCAAGAAGCAGAATGTAATTGCGCTATCATCTACAGAGGAAGAATACAGAGGAGCAGTTAACATTGCCACAAAAGCTATTTGGATATAGGGTATTTTGACAGAGTTTTACATCCACCTTTGGTGGCCTACCATTATCTACTATGATAACATGAGCACTATCTCTATTTTCAGAAATCTAGTTCACCATCAGCGGATGAAGCACATTGAGATCCATATGCACTTCATACGAGAGATAATTCATGATGGTATCATCAACATTCAGTACATTCAGACAGCTCATCATATTATAGATTTATTTACCAAGCCCTTCACAGAGATGAAATTTCTTCACTTACGGTCTCTTCTTGGGGTGAGGTCTTCTACAGTTACTCATCTTCTTTGGGTTATTTAGTCCTCCTTTTCTTCTTCTTCTTCTAGGAAGATGTTGTTTATATATGGGCACCTTATCAGGCCTTTAGTTTTCGGGCCCCATTGACACATATTTCTTAGTTGTTTAGGAGTGTCTTCTCTTTTTTTCTAACTCATCATAGCCGCTACCCCAGCTTCGATGAAGGGGGATATTGGTGTGATTTATCCTATGTGTCCTCCACTCACATATGGAGGGTCATCTCACATGGGTTAGGTTTAGGGTTTGTTGTTGAGTCATGCACTAAGGTTACTCAGTACCCTATATGTATCCCTTCATTTGACATTTATGAGCATGCCAAGAAACTCTGATGTCTTTTCTCTACATGTGTAAGCTGTGTTCTATTATGTAATTTATTCAGTTATTGATCGATTCTTTCTTATGATTATGTTGGAGCCATTACGATTCAACCAGAGTGCAACTTCATTATGGTGCACAGTTTCCGATACGATTCGTCAACTCTTTCACAAATATCATTTTAGACTAGGAATATCATGTAATAGATTTTGAATTGCAAGTTTAACTCAGTGGCCGCTAGGCTTAAAATTTTGTTTTTAATTACGTGTCTTTTCTTATCTTGGTACATTAAAGAAAGGTAGTAAGCATCCACCTTGGCAGTCGCCAATATTTGAAGATAGTCTTGTAAAATTTAAATACAATTGTTGAGCATAGTTAGTTTTTCAATTGAGTCATTACTACTTGTCTTGTAATCAAGACAACAAATATCCTACTGGCCACTAACCTCAAGTATTTTTTATTTTCCACCCATGCTATACAAGTTTCTTTGACCTTAGTGGCCATTAGCCTTCAAATATCCTATTAGGAGAGCTATATCATGTAATAGATTTCAAATAGCATGTTGAACTCAGCGGACACTAACCTTGAAATTTCATTTGCTACTTATCCTGTCTGCAAGATAAAAAATAGTTTAGCGGCCACTAACCTCAATTTTTTTTTGTGATTTTCCACCCGCGTTATGCAATTATCTTCGATCTTAGCAGCCACTAGGTTTCAGATATCATGTAAGGATAGAAATATCATGTTATATATTTTGAATAGCATGTTGAACCCAACGGCCACTAGGATTAAAATTTGGTTTTTAATTACGTGTCTTATTTTTTCTTCAAACATTAAAGAAAGGTAGTAATATCATGTTAGGCTAGGAATATCATGTAATATATTTCGAATAGTATGTTAAATACTAGAGAAATTAATATCATATTAGGCTAGGAATATCATGTAATAGGAATCAAATAGTATGTTCAACTCAGCAGCCGCTAGGTTTAAAATTGTGTTTGCTACTTGTCCTATATGTAAGACAACAAATATCCTAGCAGCCGCCAACCTTAAGACTTTGTGATTTTCCACCCACACTATGCACTTATCTTCGAACTTAGTGGGCACTAGGATTTTAATATCATGTTAGACTAGGAATATCATGTAATAGATTTTGAATTGTAAGTTGAACTCAGTGGCCGCTAGGCTTAAAATTTCATTTTTAATTACGTTTCTTTTCTTGTCTTGGGACATTAAAGATAAAGGTAGTAAGCATTTACCCTGGCGGTCGCTATTCTTTGAAGATAGCCTTGTAAAATTTAAATACAATTATTGAGCATTGTTAGTTTTTTAGTCGAGCCGTTACTACTTGTCTTATAAAAAAGACATCAAATATTCTACTAGGTGCTAACCTCAACTATTTGTGATTTTCCACCCGTGCTATGCAAGTGTCTTTGACCTTAGTGGTCGCTAGGCTTAAAATTTCATTTCCTACTTGTCTTGATTGCAAGATAGAAAATATCCTAGCGGCCGCTAACCTCAATTCTTTGTAATTTTCCACCAAAGCTATCTATTTATATTTGACATCAGAGGCCTCTAGGCTTTATATATCGTGTTAGGCTAGGAATATCATGTAATAAACTTCAAATAACACGTTTTACTTAGTGGCAAATAGGATTAAAATTTGGTTTTTAATTACGTTTCTTCTCTTTTCTTGGAACATTAAAGAAAGGTTAGAAGAAACCACCCTAGTAGTCACTAGTCTTTGAAGATAGTATTGAAAATAATGGAGCATATTTAGTTTTTTAGACGAGTCGTTACTACTTGTCTTGTATGCAAGACAACAATTATCCTACCAATGGCTAACCTCAAGCCTTTGTGATTTTCCATCCACGGTATATAATTATCTTCGACCTTAGTATTCACCAACCTTCGAATATCATGTTAGGCTAGGAATATCATGTAATATATTTCAAATATCATGTTGAACTCAGCGACCACTAGGCTTAAAGTTTCATTCGCTACTTGTCATTTTTGCAAGACAACAAATATCCTAGTGGTCGCTAGCCTCCAATCTTTATGATTTTCCACCAAAGATATGTAATTATCTTCAAAATTAGCAGCCGATGGGATTCTAATATCGTATTAGGCTAGGAAAATCATGTAATAAAGTTTGAATACCATGTTTTACTCAGCGATCACTAGGCTTAAAATTTGGTTTTTAATTACGTTTCTTCTCTTGTCTTGGAACATTAAAGAAAGGTTATAAGCATCCACCCTAGTGGTCACTAGTCTTTGAAGATAGTCTTGTTAAATTTAAATAAAACAATGGAGCATAGTTAGTTTTTTAGTCGAGTTGTTACTACTTGTCCTGTAAGCATATCACGTTGAATACCAGAGCTATGAATATAATGTTAATTTAGGAATATTATGTAATAGATTTTGAATAGTATGTTGAAGTCAACAGCCACTAGGATTAAAATTTTGTTTGTTACTTGTCCTGTATGCAAGATATAAAATATCCTAGTGGATGTTAACCTCAAGACTTTGTGATTTTCCACCCACGCTATACAATTATCTTTGACCTTAGTGGCCACTAGGATTCGAATATCCTGTTAAGCTAGGAATATCATGTAATACATTTTGAATAGCACATTGAACTCAGTGGTTGTTAGGCTTAAAATTTGGTGTTGGAGCTTAGTTCAGATTTTCTTTTTCATTTTTCAGTAGATTGGTTACATATTACCTTGAATGCAAGACAACAATTTTCCCAGCAGCTGCTAATCTCAAGTCTTTGTTATGTTACACCAACGCATTGGAATAATCTATAACCTTAGCGACCTCTAGGCTTCTAATATCATGTGAGGGACTTTGAATAACATATTGAGCTTAGTGGTAGCTAGGCTACACAACATTTTTCTTGATTGAATTTGAAAAAAGGTACATAAATAGACGAGTACAATCTTGTATTATTATATTTCAAAAAATTATAAACTCAACCAATGATATGTAGAATAATAAAAAATATATGGCATATCATAAGATCCATAAAATGAAATATATGTTTGTAAATATAATGATTAAAATTTATGTTTAACAATATTTATGAGTACATATAATATTCTTACCATTTATTAAACATAAAATGTTTTTGCTAAAGATATTACATTTAACTATTTCTACGTGGGAAAACGAATATAATTAACTACATATATCTTCACGGTAATAATGTAAGCATTGAACATTGAAATAATTAGTCACAAATATTTATTTCATATTAAAAAAACATTAAAGGAAATCAAAATGATTACCTAAATTATACAAAATCAAACCATTATGATTTTTAAAAAATGAATATGCGACTCGTGTTTTGCAACTGGGGATAGATGCAACCACTTACCGAAAAGATTAAACGTAGATAGGAGAACAAAAAATACACAAATTAACCATAGAGACACATAGAAGGGATAAAAAGGGAACCCGTTTAACAGACACGAATACGTGTGTTAAGGTTGAACATAAAAATGGGTTTTCAGAAAGAAAAAATATTGGAAAAGGGATTACAATTTCTTCGGTCAAGGCAAGACAAAAAATGTGGTTTCAAATAGAGCAACACATTTTGAAAAGGGGATGAAACAAAACTACAAAGGTGGCAGAGGGAAAGGCAGGGATGGATTACAGTATAAAACAAAAGAACTAGGTGAATACAGACCCATTGAAAGGGATCGCCATCAGCTACGATACACATACAATAACATAAATGCTTTTGATTAATACCCATTTTAGTAGTATCTGAAACTTTTATGTGTTTTATGACTGTTAAATCTATGTATTCTCTCTTAAACAAACTATCTGAGAGATTTTATCCACAACCTATTTTGCTTCTCTCTTTTGATTTCATCCTCTGTGGACCTCCTGATCTACACTCGTACCCATGATATATCCACAATCACTATGTTTTTCTTGTTTATGTTCTCTCGGATGATATTATAATCATTGCCTCAGCTTTCCGCTCCAAAAAATAGCCAGGAATTGAGCAGTCAAACCAGTAATTTAGTACATGCACATGTTGTATTATGATTTCAAGAGTTGCTTTTCTGCGATTTCAAAATAAAAAAGAAAACCAAATATATATTTCTCCAGTGTATTTAATTTTTCCCCAATACATTCAACAAAGGAAATTCTGAAAAATGAAAAATAGGGGATTAGGAAAATTTCAAAATTTAAATTTCCCATTTGTAAAGTGAAAGTGTGGGATTTTGAAATTTCAAATATTTGCATTTAATGCAGGTGATTTCACATATCAAACTTTGAATGTACCCCTCATTTATATTTTCATTTAACTCGGGGGATAGCGTGGAATATGAGGAAATCACATTTATTAATTTTATGTTGGAAACAAGTGGGACAACGACAATTGTTTCTTTGTGAACTCATGGGAAAATGAAAAATATTAATTTAAGAATAATAAAAAACATTTACAAAATAGAAGTTGTCAGAGCCACGTAATTATTATAATTTTAAAAAAAACACCTTTGATAGATTATGATTTTGTCATTATACATATTTTCTTTTTATCATTATTATTGTGATGAAATCATGTTTTTACAACATTTAAATTAAGTATTTTTTAATACAAAGAAATTTCAGGTGACCTATTACTTGGGAATAAAGTCACCATTTACGAAATGCCTACGTGTCACCATTTCATTGGTTACCTCTTTTATGTAACTTGATGTGACTTGATTTATTGTCTGGTTTATATTTAATTTATAATTTTGAAAATGACATGTGGTCACTTTAAGTGAAACAACTAATGGTACTTTCCCATTAACGGTCATTGGCACATTTATTATTAATTTTTATCGAATGTGAATTTGATATTTTTTAAAATACCGCTCGCGTTAATTTAAAAAAATTCCAATAAAAATGTGACATCTTGTAAGTTTGAATAAGTTAATTACGCAACTATATAATTGGCACATTTATTAAGAAATTTTTTATTGGTGATAAAATTAACAAATAGTTTTTACCTATAAAAAACCACCATATTAAGTTGTAACTGTAATCTAATAAAATTTTGGAACGTGGCATGAAATTTCTAATAACTCTTGTGATCATCAATATTAGAATTTGAATTTCTAATTTCTAATATTTACCATTAATTTTTCTCGAATTCAAATTTGAAATTTTTAAGTATAGTGCGTGCCAATATTTGATAAAATGTGACATGTGGCAAGCCTAAACCATTTAGTTAGGCAAATATATAATTGACACATTTTTTAAGAAATGTTTATATAGCCCTAGAATTAACAAATAATTTTAACTTATAAAGACCCGCCATAGTAATTTTTGAATGTCATCCACTAAAATGTTTACATGTGGCATGAAACTTCTAATATATCTTGTGTTCGTTAATATTATGGAGTTATTTACTCTTTACTCTAGAAAAACTAAAACATAATTTTTCTCTTCGCAAGAATTTGAGAGTACCTTAAAGATAGGAAAGAAAATAATTGCCGCTAACCTCCATTAGAATGATATTTTTGCAACACAAAGTTCAAAATAATAAATACTTAGATTTTGTAGGTGACCAGGATATTCTTTTCAATACATGGTAATGAACAAATCAGCATGTCAAATTTTTTCCATCTATTTGTTGAGCAGAAGCCTAACGACCACTAGCCTCTATAACTCCACGGTTTCCTTTCCAACAATGTAAATAAATATCTCTACAGTTTTGGATCACTAGTATTTTTCATTAACTATAATCATATCTTATTGGATATATAATTATTTCAGACAAAGAACAATATATTCAATGTATTCTATTAAATTCCTGTATATCAAACAAGAGTGCAGAGCCTTATAAAGGTTGTAGGAGGAGAGAAGGAGGGAGGAAAGTTATAACTGTCCATTAACAACAATGGATTAAACTAATGCTAACATCCCCCCCCTTAATACATTGTTCGTACAAAGATACATTTCCTGATGATAGGTCCCCTCCTTAATGAAAACATCGCAAAGAGGGTCTTCACACGAGCATGTGCCTACATGGTCTCAATACACATGGTTTTTCTAAGGTTGACCATAAACCTAGAGGGACAAGAGCACTTTCTGATTGTTCACCTCGGTGGTTTTATAGGATTACCACGAACCAAGAGGACTTTACCTCGGTGGTTTTACAGGCTTACCACGAACCCAAGAGGATTTTACCTCGGTGGTTTTACAGGATTACCATGAGTTGCTTTCAGTGCTTTTCTGCTCCCCATGACACTCTTCAGTTATGAGGTCCCAAACAGGAAACTATGCAACATCTGCACTTTATTGAACAACCAAACAACATAGGAAAACAACAAACAATAATGACAAATATTCCACATTCACTTCTAAGAATTATAGCAATCATGTTCTTAGTTGTAGCCACTGATGTCAATTGTCGTTTAGCCAATATTCAATAGCAAAGGAAACAAATCATTGCCACTGGATGTTTCCCTTGACTAAGTCATTTTCACCCATAATGTGAAATGTGAATACTTATTCGCCACAATATCTATCGGCAGCCTTGTCACTTGTGGCTTACAAGAGGTCATTGGATTTCCTCCATCCTCCTGTATGTTGCTACTTAATCAGCAGATATAACTTTGAGGCTCACTACTTCACATCTCTTGATCTTTTGAATGCTCGCTGCTGGCTGGTCACTGGTTTGTGGGGAGATCTCATTTCCTCTTCTTCATACTTTCACACCAAGAAGAATTGATCTCCAATCTGTCTTCAATGTATGGATTATGGATTCTCGTAATGAAGGATTGAACTGAGACCTTGTTGATAGACAAGCAGCAGGTTGAAGTTGGCTTTGATTCCAATGTAGGACTCCTGTCATGGATTTTCCCACTCAAGAAGGTCTGTATATCTTTGCAAGAAACTATTCAGACGGTTATTGATAACCTTCAAATTTCAAGCTTGGAGTATCACAATGAAAATGATCCTGATCTAAGGCATTGCAACAAAAGCATTGAGTGGATCGAACAGGGGACTCGGTCTTAGATCTAATTTCCTAAATGTAACTTTCCAACGCAATGTAAGTAGAGAGAAATCAATCTCGGGGAGCTTTCTAAAAATATTTTGATCCAAACTGTCTACCAATCAGTTGCAATAAAACATACGCTTGGACATATCATTTCCCAGGAACAGGAAAGTTTCTAATTTCAAGACAGGTTGCGCCAGGAAGTGCCTGCTCCACAACTTCAATAGATTTTCATGGACATTTCTTCATAATTCCACACATGACAACATCAATTTTGTCTCTTGCATGCTCTGGACGCCTTTTCCCTTGACTATAGTTGATGCCACGTGATAAGTTACAGATTTGTGATCTTCACACAAAAAAAACCAAAACACTAAGACAAGGAAAAGATGCTACACGTCATGCCAACTATTCCAAAATGCCACGCTTCAATTTTTATTCTTCAATTTTCCACACAGGCCAAGGAAGAGTGCTCCAAAACTCACGTCATGATCTCTGTTGAGACAGGTTTGTACTTCAAGGTTATTTCCACGTCTGCCGCTTTGCAGGTCATTGCTCAAAGCTCAATCGACCAAACTTCAATGAATTCTAGACAACACGCTCAAAAATGATGATCGCTCTGATACCAATGATGTCAGACAAAGAATAATATATTCAATGTATTCTATTAAATGCTTGTATATCAAACAAGAGTGCAGAGCCTTATAAAGGTTACGGGAGGAGAGAAGGAGAGAGGACAGTTATAACTGTCCATTAACTATCCATTAACAACAATGGATTAAACTAATGCTAACATATAATCCCTTGCACAACCAAGTGCGAAACTACATACCCTTGAAATATATTACAACTTCTATATTACTCATAAGTTTTTTACGTTTAACACATAATTTTTATCAGTTCGTATCTATTAAAATACTTAGGGACCGCTAAGCTCCATTAATTGAACAAGATCAGTCAAACAATTCGTATTAAATTTAGTGATCACTAAGCTCAAATAATTACAAAAAGGAATGATTGTGCCCAAATAGGGTAAACAATTTCTTATTTTTAACATAACGCTAGAATAACAAATCATAGTAATATATATTAGGGGTCGCTAGGAATTTTCTATAATATATTTCAATGACAGATATGTGAGATATGGATCATTTTTATTGTCGAAATCTATGAAGGACTTTGCATAGTTGTGAAAAAATATGGTTATTAAAAATGTTTTTCAGGGTGCTCAAATAACATCATAGTGACTACTAGGCATACACCTTTGCATCTTGTCTATTTTGTACACATTAATGGGCATCACTGAAAAATATTAGCGATCTCTAAGCTCTGGTACTTATTATAAGAAATAGATTAGAGGCCGCTAGGCTAAACTGTTTTTTAATTTCAAATATAGAAATCAAAAAAAAGTTCATATTAAAGAAAATGCTTAATGACTGCTAAGCTTGAATACTTACATAAAGAAATGATATGACGACAACTAGGCTAAACAATATTTTTTTTTAACATAGCGTTATAATAACAGATCATAGTAATATATATGGTAAGTGCATGAAGTTGGTGGACAATTCCGTGGACATAAAAACCTGAAATAAAGGAACCGCGATCGCGGTTCATTTATTCTAGGTTCAGTAATTACCGAACCTAAAACTGCGATCGCAGCTTAGAACCGCGAGCATGGTTATAAACCATGATCGTGGAACTCTAAGACAAAATTTAACAGTCTCGCGACTTGTTATTTTCCTCATTTTTCATTTCGAACTGCCACTTTTCCTAAACGTTTTTCACTCGCGCTTTCAATACCATCTCAAAATTGCTCATCGGACTTCTGGATAGCGATATATTTAACCATGCTGCCAAGACGAGGAGGTAAGTCCCCGATTGTAATCATTTTTTTGCATTTTAGGTTTTTTTTTGCATTTTCATGGGTTTTTTGAAATGTTTGTTTATGTATACAATTTTCTTGTTTTATCAGTTGGTCGGCAAGCTCGAAATCGTGCAAACCGTCAAAACATTCCTCAAAACCCTCTGAACATTCCTCAAAACCCTCCTCCAAACATAGATCCGCCTCCTGTGGCTCCTTTTGTCCCCACTGAGCCAGCAGGAACGCAAGATAATATCATTGGAAGAATCTAAGAAAATAAAATTGCCATTGAGAACCTAATTCGCATGACTTTAGCCAATACATTGAAAACATTGATTGGCGAAGTTGAGTCTACAACCAACCAAATACATAGATGGAACACCTTTAGAAGTGACTATAGGCGGTGGTATGCGGATAAACTATCCCATGCGGCCGTCAAAGACAAAAAAATTGGAAAAGACCTCATTTGTGCATTATTTACCGACCCTAGAACCAATGTCCCCCCTGCAGTTACTTGCAAACAGTTCCCAATCCATTGGTGCCATGATGATAGAATCAAAAACAATTTTTGGGACCGATGGTGGATGGTTTTTGAATATCCACCATGCAAAAACAATGAGGTTCCTCTTTATTTTTTGAAGAAATTATATTGTGAGTTCGTGCTCAATGAGGTCCCGAATTATTTTGACTTTTCTGACTTTTTTGGTCGAGGAGGTGGCTCTGCACAGAGCAAACCTGGTGCATGCATAGGTCATCCTAGGATCCCCCATGCCCCAAAACCCCCACTACCTTTAGTTATTCCTCCTACAGTGAAGGAGGTTGTGGAGATTGATACATTGCATGCATTCAGGGAGCTCACTGACACTCTGTTCGTTCGAAAATCTGTCGCTTGGGTAGATTTATGGATAGACGAGCCAACAGTGTGCAGGGCATAGCCCCTCTTTGAGTCAGAAAAGTGAAACTGGTTTATTGCTATTCTACCAGCAGGAATCTGTGCAAGTCTCACAATATTCTGCCTTCGGGGGTTTGGGATCTCATCCCAGTAGGGGTGTTTCCAACTGTGAAAAGAAAGGAATGAAAGGGAGGATGAAGAAAGAGCAGATCCGAAGGAAGAAAAGAAATGAATTCCAAAGCAGAAAGGTCAGAAGGTTTATGTTTTAGGATTGGTAGTAAATAGAGCCAAACCTACTTACATAAACGGACAAAGCAATAATGATGAATAAATGACAATAAAATAGAACTAGATCCAACAAAACAAACATACAGATCTGGCATAAGAAAGATCTAATGTAAATAACACATGTATTCAGCACAAAGTCTAAATATTGTATTAATATTTTCTTCTATTACAAAAAGCTCAAAGTCTTTTCTTCTCACTTCTATTTTTCATTTGAAAAGTATCCACCCTCAAATACAACAAGTATTTGAGTATTTATAGAAGAAGGAGAAAAAGGAAGGCAAAAAGGAACCAACCACCTATTTACAAAATATCTACAAAATATCTCAAAGTCATGTTGACTTTTGACAACTTGATGGATGACATCATCCCATGGTGCAACATGGATGATGTCATCATTTGTGCCAACACACTCTAGATATTTACAAAAAAAAAAGTTGAAGGAGAGAGAGAAGAAGAAAGAGAAACTATTCGTCGTCGTCGTCCTGCAGCAGAAAGGGGGTAGCCTACTTCTGTTGCTGCTCAGGTGACGAGATGTGGAATTGGGCACGGTATTCCATGAACTTGCTGATCATGGGCTCCAGTTGATCCTGGGAAGGATCCTTGTGTCGCTCGCTGATCGCCTCGCAAGTCTCCCGCTCGTCTATGAGCTTCTCTGGGAGTTTGGAATATTCTTTCTCTGCTTCTATTAAGAATCCAATGAAGTCCCGACAGGCCAACAGGTTATTGATGGACTCTGCATCAAAAGTGACCTCTGGCCCCAGCACTTGCGAAATGATTTCCTTGAAACTCTGAATGGTTTCATCAACCTTTTTTAAGGTGAAAGGAGTAAACAACCCTGGGGACATATTGAGAATGATCTGTTCCATTTGGTGCATTGCGTCCAGGGATTCTTCTTTTACCTTATTGATCTTTTCAAGGACGAATTCTAGTTGATCCATCCGGTAATCCAAAGTGGAAAGGACTTTATTGAGGGCCCTGGGATGCCTGAAAACACCGAACTTGACCAGATCTTCGACTGAACAGTCAAACATTTGTCGAAAGGTCTCATGCTGTAGCCTAGCATGGTCCGGCTCTTCTGATATGGTTCCTGCTAACGCATGGAGTTCTTTATTCACCTTATTGATGTTCAGGTACAAATCGGTGAACTTGGCGTTTACTCGTTCACTGTCCTTGAGGATCTGGCTCCTCCAGGCAGAAACTGCTATACCCTGCTCACCGATCTTTGCATATTCATTAATTTTATCCTGACTCAAAGGATCAGGAGTTTCGGTGGCAGTTGTGGGAGGTGCACTACCCATCTTCTCTAAGGCATGGAGCAAATGTTTATTTTGCTCTTTCAGTAGCCTTTTCTCTTCTTTTGCTTCTTGAAGCTTCTTGCAGAGGGCATCAACTACAGATAGGGCCTCTCCCTGAAGGCTTTCAGAAGACGTACCCATTGTGACTTGAGTCACTATGTAATCTGTCGGAGACAGATCCTTTTTATCCTTCAGAGGATTGGGGTATGCGATCTCCATAACCCTCTCTCCCAAAGCACTCTGAGAGAAGTGTGTGATGGGCTTCTACTTCTTTGCCCCTTTAGACGGGATTACGGAAAATTCCATCGGAGCGATGGGAACTTTCCTTTTCTGTTGACTTAGATGTTGGGAGATCCAGGTTGGACTTATGGGAGAAGGACCAGAAATAGAGAAGGGGGCAGCTGCAGTAGTAGAGGGGAAAAACATGGAGACACTTGGAGGCGGCATCGAGAATGGAGCCAAAGGAAGTGTTCATAGGAGGAAGGAGATACCGCAACTAGGAGAGGAAGACATAGGAAGGGAAGGGAACTTGGAGATGAGGGAAGAAATGGAGAGGAAGACATAAGAGGAAGAGAAGATGGACGAAGAAGCAGGAGGGACAGGGTAAGAAGAAGGGGCAGAGGACACGACCAAAGGAATGGTGGCTCGTTTGAGTCACTTGAGGAGGGGAAGGAGGAGAAGGAGAAGGGATATAAGGGAACCTCTAAAGTTGGTGTAGCAGACGGCAACATCCTGAGTGGATGGGCGCTATTGGAACTATCCTCTGTCAATTCTTTTCTGTGCTTTTCAAGACTTCAACCCGTTCTTGTGAAGCGGAAGGAGAGGCTTTCTGGAGCTTCCTCTTGGGTGGACCTAGGATTTCACCTCTTTACCTTTACCCTTGCCTTTCAGGCTGCTGTTTTGATTGAGGAGGTGCGTTACCCAACGAAGAGGTTGTGAAATCGACTCCGAGGTAGATGAGCCCATTCATTTGGCACCAATGCTCTGTTCTACACAGAGTTTCCTTGACCCTTTCCTCAATTGTCTGAGGTTCCTTGGTTCTATCAATCATCGGCAAAAGGCCAATCGTCCCCACCTGTGTCAAGATACACCTTGATCCACTTCCTCCTCAGTAGTTTGGTAGCCTTTGGGGACGATGGCCACCCCGTACTAGGATGATTTCTACTAAGGCCAAGTGAGAATGGTCCTTCCTCCTGAGCTCCACCTCATGATATATATCAATGTAGATATCTTCGATCTAAGGTATATGGATTGGATTGAGTTTGGCCCTAGGCAGAAAATTTCTCGGGTCGAAGGTGGGACTTGTTGGGAAGTCATGTTTTAGATTCAGCAGCTCCAGCTCTGCAAACATGTCTTTCACCTTGTGGTGAGTGAGACATGTATACCTACCCACTGTGAGGGGGAAAGGAGTTCCACCCTTCTTTCTTTTGAGGAATTTCTCATGGTAAGTGACAAGCTGTGCCTTGACAGCTCTAATAGAATCAACCTGGGTCCAGCATACCTTAGTAGTCTAGTTGGCTCCCCGAAGAAGTTAGCTGCCCTTAGATAAGTGAATGTGGGGAATTGAGTGAACAGGGCCCCCCATTTCTCTGTGGCTGCCACGATGCTCTTGGTCGTACGACTGTGAGTCATATTTAGCCTCAACAGGCAGATGATGAAATAGAAAAATGCATCATTGATCTTTGTAAATTGAGGGATGCTATTTTCCAGCTTTAGCTCTGGATAATATTCATAGATTTTAACTTGGGGCCAAACCCCACTCCGCATCAGAGCTGGGTAGTCCCTTTCTGAAGCTGCAGCATAAACAACATAGGAGTTCATGTAGAACCTCCCAGTTGTGGTAAATTGTTGCAGATGCTCTGATATCATGCTGCTTATGATCTCTCTACCCACTCAAAAGCGTTGATCAGGCATATTTCTGTTCATTGTTTTGAAATATCACAGCATCCATTTGTGGAAATAGTGGGCATCAGGAAGCCCAAACACCCTGCTCAGGAACATGATTGTGTCACTGAGCTCCTTTGAAAAATCACTGCGGTGGATGATTTGTGGCCAATGGGTCACCACCTTTTTATTTTTCAAATATACCTCGTTCATCAGCTGCATGCACTGATCTTCATTGTCGTCCCAGGCCTTAATGCAGTCTTCTTGGCTGACGGCCACAAAGTGCCGGTGATGAGGAATGCCAAGCATTAATTCAAAGTGGCGGGTAGTGAGGTTGATTATGACCTCGCCCTTCTCATTTACGACACATCTTGTGTCTTTATTGTAGCATCGGGCTACCACCATCATAAATTCATTGTTTACGGCACTAACTGGGATTCCTCCAGCAAAGTGCAACACACTGCCTATTAATTTGTCCATCCATGGACTTCTTGTGACCTTCTGAGTTCTGACCCAGAACTCTTCCATATCAATATGACCCAACTCTGAGTCTCTGATGTCCAGGTCACACTCAGCCTGGGATTCGGGCATTATGACCTTCTGATATTTATACTTCATTTCTTTTTCTGTGAGCTTGGCCTTGCCTTTGGATTTGGTAGGTCTCTTGCTTGATGTTGACATATGTTCTTCTGAACTTAGCTGTTGATCTGCAAGAATAAGAAGTGAAACCCAAAGCAAGAAATTGAATGTCAGCCGCTTGATTTTCCATTGAAATGCTGACAGAAGAAAGAGTTAGAGACTTTGAGGCCTCAGGGCGCATGGCGCATGGATACTGCAAGTTACAGAGCTAAATAGGTAAGGCGCACGGGAAAGGACTGCTGCAGGAGATAAATCAACGCCAAAAGGCACATGGCGCATGGATGAAGCAGTGTTGGGCATTTTATAGCAGGGCGCACAGGAAATGCGTGTTACATTGGGGTTCGGTGTGAACAACAAATTATGGCGCATGGGAAGATTGTGTAACATGTGACAAATGATGCACCAACAGGAATATGGCACGGTGCATGGAGCTTGTTGTTTACAACCACTCCTACATTTTAGGAGGTTGTTATTGCAATGGAGGGTGCGCTATTTATGCGCCTATGTAATCTGTGTATGTATTTTGCGAACGAATATCAAGTATTGTGTTGCATGAAAGCTGGGTGCGCCCTATCCTGGCGCATGAAAACAGAGCCATGTTGAGCTATGGAAAGACAGGCACGCCAGGGAGGTTTCAACACACGGCAACGCATGATTTGAGAGACTTGCAGCATGTAAAAGGGGCGCGCTGTTGAGGTGTCGCAGGTCCTTGGAGAATGCTGGCTGTGCAAGAGTGGCAGGGTCGCGCCCTTGGCAGTTGGAGTCTATGAGCATAATTGCATAGCGGGTAAGGTGCAGTCGAGGGGCGCGACTGTCTTTATTGTTACAAGGCGCGCCAGTGCGCCATTTGAGGATACAGTCCGGTAACTACTGCAAATCATTTCATATCTTTTCTTTCAACCTGTTGAGTCTCAATGCGCATCGCCTGGAGCAAGTCATTGGAGTTCTAGTTGGAAAAGTTTCTAACAGACCAAGCTACTTTCAAGATACAACGTCCAAGCTTCCAGCCAGATGCTGTGACAAGAGGGATTTGAGAGAAGGAGAAAAATGAAGTATTCACGGCAATGGAAAATCACAGGGGGAAAGACGTCTCAGGTTATATCTTCTATTTAAACACAAGTCCCTAGCAGACCAAACACTTTACCAACAGGCTGTGCATCCAATTAGAATGTTGGACCAAGATTTATTATGTTAAACGTCATGTTTTTTATAATGATTTAAAAGAGTAATGAACTTTTCTTACTTTTAAATATATGTCTAAGTTGTCTGAAGTAGCGGGTCATATTAGGGTGTTTATAATGACAGAGCATTTTCGAGCTGACAAGTCCAGAGCAATCACGTCAACTTGAGGGAAAGAATGAAAATTTGACTATTGTAAAGAAGCGCGCACATGATGATTTATAGAAAAACTTGTCATTAATGCGGGCACAACCACTTTTGAAATGGCGCATGATAAGACTGCTGATCGACAGGCTGAAAGTGTTGAAGCCCTTTGAAACTGCACTGGAAGTTTTTGACAACAGAAGAATGAGTGCGCCTTTGGCTTGCACCGTATGCATTGTCGACATGAAGTCATGTATCGCCTTTTGAAAATAACCAAAACTTGGAGGTAGGAGGAAATAGATTATGTGCGCCCTACTGGCAGCACCTCAAGACGTGTTAACATGGAAAACCATGCGCCAAAGTTGTATTTTAAGTGGTGGTGCACCATATTTATTTCCAATTGTGTGTTACAAGGCAAATCCAGTGCGCCCAGCCAAAAAAAAGGCTCAAAAAGACTAAGTGTCGAAAACTAGATTGGTCCCGGGAAGGGACTTCCTATGACGTTCTCTTGAACGTGTTCGGGATGTGGCCTAACAAGGTGATCAGTCAAACAAAATTTTCGGTATGGTTATCGGTAAAATTGCAGCTGGTGTCAATTTTACGGAGAGGAACAGTATGGGGAGACCTAAGAAATATGCGTAGGCATATGATTCTGGTAACAAAATAAAATTTCACTCACATGTTCACACTTTAGGGTTTGGATGCTGGGAATATTCTAGTGTAATCATTATATTGTCTAGATCTTGCTGGAACAACAGGAGTACCCACTTCACTATGCAGTGAATCCCTCACTATGATGATCAGTACTTGTAACCAACTACACCAACATAAAATATTGTCAACAATTCCACTCTTTCAATTCAAGTGAGGTTATATTTCACCATCCATTTGATGAATAATTTCGATTAGTGAAAGAATTGTCAGCAGTAGAGGATCACCGTAGTCAGATGCCCTCATCTACATACTATTTTCAACATTCTGCAACGCACATTCTCAGATTGTTTCACATGTTTGGCAATGAATGTATAACTTTTCTGTTATATCTGCACACACCACACCAAGAAAACAAATGTGGATGCAATATGTAAATGGTGCTAGCAGATATTTATCATGTGACATCCATACATTGGATGTGCTAATAAGAGCGCATTGATTTGCACCTCCAACCTCCAATGCCTTTGTGCGCTCAAATAGAACATGTTGCTTACTAAACAATTCTTATCTTCAAGACATTGATGTTCCACATCGTGATTAGTTAGTTTCATGCCCGTGCCATAATGTGAAACACTTTATTCTTATTAGCATTTAAGGTTACTGTCGAAAATAGATCTGTGAGGGTTAATTTTTTTGCACCCCAAGTTTGGTGCGCTAATTGAGGGCTCACAGGAAGCATTATGCTTGACAATTGAGGGAAGTGTGCCATAGAGGACAAAAAACTTTAAATAACTCTTAACTTATGACAAAAAAATTTATGACATATGGCGCAATTACAACTTCGTGTAACAGGGATGACATTTGATGACGCCTAAGGGCGCAACTATGCCAAAAATATAAAAGTTGTGAGCCATATGTGCCACAGGATAACAAATTATATAACTCCTCATTTAAAGCTTTAATAAATATCAGAGGGTTTTAAGTGCTTTCAAACTTCTGGTAGACAATGTCCGTAGGACATAAAGAACCCGAAATAAAGGAACCGCGATCGTGGTTTATAGTAGTCATTTCAGGATCATGGTTTTTAAACCACGATCAGCAGTTCTTGAAAGAGGGGGGAGAGCATGGGGGAGAATTACCAAGACAGCTAAGGAAGGTTGTGAGTCCGTGGTTTAGACAGCTTTTCAACTAAGCGCGGTTATCCAAACCAGCAATCAAACAAAGAACTCTGAGCACAAAACACACATTAGCTATCCCGCGACTCTCTTATTTTTCCCATATATTTCATTTCAAACCGCGATTTTTCGCTAGATGTTTTTCACTTGAGCTTTGAATACCACCTCGATAATTGCTCATCAGACTTATGGATAGCGATAGATTCTGACCATGCCGCCACAGACAAGGAGGTAAGTCACCCGATTTTAATCATTTTTTTACAATTTTAGCGCAGATTTTTTTTTTTATTTTCATGGGTAGCAATGAAATGTTTGTTTATGTATACAATTTTCTAGTGGCGCATTAGTTGAGTTGGCAAGCATCAGAAATCATACAAACCTTTGGCGCACCAAACATTCTTGCAAAACCCACCGAACATATCCTGCAAAACCCTCTGAACATTCACTCAAAACCCTCCTGTCAAACATAGGATCTACCTCCTGTGGCTCCTTCTGTCCCCACTGAGCCAACAGGAACACAAGATAATAGTCATGTAGACAGAATATGAGAAAATGCGCCTTGGCTCATTGCAGGAACATAATTCAAACATATAGAGGCGCACCAAAACGCCTACTGACTACAAGAATCCATGCGCCGCATGACTTAAAGCCAATACATTGCAAACATTTGATGTGGCATATTCAGTATGAGTGCCGCAACCAAAAAGACCAAATACACTAAGATCGGAACACCTTTAGAGGTGACTGTAGGTGGTGGTATGTGGATACAACGTATCCCATGCGGCAAGTAATCCCCGACAAAAAAAATCGGAACAATACCTCATTTGTGTATTATTTATCTGACCCTAGAACCAATGCCGCTTGCCATAGTTTACTTGATAACACACTCTCACCCAGCATAGCACCCAGATTGCATCTGATGATGTTGGTGGAGGCGCCAGTTCTAGTGCACCACACCACTGTGGATCATGTGGTGCCGTATGCACTGTAGGTGAGACATCATTTTCTGGTTCATAGGATTTCTTTTCTATAGATGAGATGCTGGGGAGTGTTTTTGGAACTGGAGCCACTGATATTGGTCTTTCACAGGTAAATTTTAAATAAATTTAAATAATATATATATACAATAGTTTAATTCACATGTTTGAGATATTAATATATATATATTTGATTGTACGTCATGTACATACATGTAAAAAACTAATTTTTTATTTTATTTTAAATAGCAAGAGCCGGTGAAGGAAACATATGGTGTCAACATGCTAGCTACTACGGCTAGGCGTGTTTCAAACGTAAGTTTCAAGTTCTACAAACTTACATTTTTAATAAATCATTTAATTGCACTAGATTATTATTATAATTTGTTTCACGTGTATGTTGTACATGTATTAATATTTTTCTCTTTTATACACAGGAGCCTAGCGGGTCATCATCTGCTCAGGGAACTGAGGCTACTGGCATGCCTCACATGAGTTTTACGTAGGTTAGTAAATCTCTTTACACTTTGTTTCTAATTACTGGAAGTTCACGCACGGATTGCATGATTTGGACCTCTGTGTACATGAGTTTCACTTTCTTATACTCAACCTATATATTATTTAGTAGGAAATACCAATTCATTTGATATAACTAGCCATACAATCTAATCATATATTGGTTTTACATGTCTTGAAAGTACCACCTGGGGTAAGATTGTATAGTAGGGACGGGAATGAATGTATAATTTCCCTCCTTTGTATAGTTTTTTTAACTTCTTAAAATCTCAACATGTGGAATGAGTGCTTGTAAATGTTTCATGTACCTCTATATAGATCTGGTGTTTCCTTGATGAACAGTGAAAAGATATGTTTAGAGTGTAGGGACCTTTGAGTTCCTTTACTATTATTTTTTTCAATAGGTTTCGATAGGAGTGCTAAGCTCTTAAGTAGATTTTAATATTGATTTGTACATGTTTTTTGTATAGCTTATGACTGCTAGAGAGACTCCTCCATATATGCAGACTGTGGAGGCTGCTGTAGATACTGCCATAGCATCTGCAGATCCACTAACTGAGGTACACAATTTTTTAAATTTGTTAAATTTTGGAGACCTTCATTATTTCTTATTAAACTTAAATCTACAATATCAAATTTTGTAGGTATATATGTGAAATATTTAATTTGAAAATTAATTATTTGTATGTAGCTTACCCCTCGTGAGTCTATTGTTGTCCCTGCGATGCGTCAACAACAAATTGATAGGGATCATGACATTGCGGTAAGATTTCACATGCATTTTAACTAAATTGTACAAGTTTCTAAATTTTGAATGTATTTTAAAATTTTGGGTGTTAAAAACTTGTTGTTTATGAATGTGCAGGTTAGGTTGCAGGCATGCTTAGAGACACCTAGGACCACACGGATGAAATCCATAGTGGCATCTCCCTCCACTACATCCCCAGGTCGTGGACGTGCTACTTCTAGCAGGGCGAAGAGAGGGAAGATGTTTCATGAGTAGATTTATAGTGGACACCTGGATGTACATATGTGGTCATGAGTAGATTCACAGTCCATTGTACTATATATAGCCTTTTGCGACCGCATGTGGTCCCATATGTACATTATGACACGTGCTTAGTTCGAGATGTATACATACATTATGAACTTATGTACATATATATTTTCAGAGACGTGCGCGTCTGGAGCACACTTTGTTTGATATATATATATATATATATATATATCCATGTGTGTTGGTTAAATCATATTTATTTTGGTTATTTTGGTATTATTGCTAACTCTGAGAAAGTGGGTTTTGATCTCTGTTCGTTGGAACTTGTAGATGCCCCGAGTATTCTCTATCTGTGAATTTATCTGTACCCAAACTAGGTTAATAATATTTGTATTGTTTATTAAATAAAATTTAGTGTTCAAAAGTATACATAGATCATAGTTTTTGTTTGTTGATAAAAGTGATTCCTCCATATATGGAACTCCTATGGATATCTCTGCTACGGTTTTGTTTCCGAGGCTATAAATTTGAACTATTTCAGGTCTTTTAAATCTTGAGGTGGATTTAGTGTATTACTTCTAGTTATATATTTTCTAGTATCTTTCTGATTATTATTTGTGGTATATTTCACCATGGGCATTTTGAATTTTTATTTTTCAAACTAAAACAATATTGTTAGCTCTATTGCCAACTTAAGTATTAGTAACTAAAGCTTATATATTTAATGGAATTCATCAATTTATCATCCTGTTGTATTTGGAAAAGTGTGCAATATGAGTTAATCCTTGAAGTTAATATGGAATTCATCAATTTATCATCTTGATAATATTACAGGTATACCCAAAATTGGGTCTGCATTGTTTGTAACTTTTGTGTACATATGAGTTAATCCTTGAAGTAACTGTATTGATTTTCCAATCCTGTAGCCGTACTGTTCTTTTGTAACTCATAATAATCCTGAAATATTGTTAAATCTGAATGATATGTGGCTACATATCTTTATATTATTTTTATTTGCATCATAAGCTTGTACTGTATTTGTATTTGCATCACAACCTAGAATTTATTTTCAAATGTATTTTTACATTTGTTTTAGCTGATTGCTTCATGTATTTTGAGTTCCAAAACTGTGAAGAAGTTGTAAGTACCTTCCAACATGGGCATTGTTGTATTTTCCTATGCATCATGGATATTGAACTTGGCAGTTGAAGATGGTAGTTGATCATTTTGATTACGCTCATAGTATCTACATTAGAGTTAGATAAATAATATCAGTAAGAAACCATATAGAGGATAAGGGATAATATTAAATTTGGAGTACATGTTAACTAGTGAAAAGGAGTTGTTTGAACTTGATCAAAAGACAGAGTTGAGTTTTTAGGGAAACATAGAAACCATTGAATACATATGTTATAAATTTTTTGAACTGCAACATGTGGTATCATAACTTGAAGATCAAGGAAGATTAGCTAAAAGGATTTGAGATAAGGTTGATACAGTGGTCCAAGAAGAGAGACAAAGAGATAGATGAAAATGATGGGTGAAGTAAAGAGTGAGGTCATGGTTACAAAATGCCACATTGGATGGAGAAGTTAGTATCAGAGAGATAAGATGCTAGACTAAAGCAATTACATGAAAGGATAAGAGAGTTCAAGAACATATGTGAAAAATAGAAAAGATGAAGAAACGTAGAGAAAGGTAATTGAAGGTTATTAGGCCTCATGAATCAGACTTGATATATGGTGAAGAAGAAGAAGAACTAGCAGGAAATGTGATTCAAAGGTTGATAGAGCTAATGAGGTACAAGAGAGAGAGAGAGAGAGAGAGAGAGAGAGAGAGAGAGAGAGGAAAAGGAAAGAAGAAAGGATGAAGAGAAGATAATTATGGTTTCACAGGAGGTCAGAGAGTTGAATCAAGAGGTAGCACAACTGATGGTCTTCATAGAAAGAGAGAAAGAAGAGAAAGGAAAAGAAAACCGTAGAACAATATTACCCATAATATTATAACAAAACCAAGTGTTAAGGATAAGGTAGAAAATAAGATTCATGAGCCCCATATATCATCCTACCAAGGACACTTGATGACAACAAGAGATAACATAACAACCAAGTCATTGTAATTTAATTTAAATAAATAAGGAAACACTATATTTTACAAACGGTGGGTCGTGGCACCGAACGGACTGCGCCGACACGTCTGGGTGGCCAGGTGAATGCTAGAGGAGGTGGTGTTTCGGTGCGCGAAATGGTCGTTGCTTTCGGGCTACTTCGTTCGGGCGCAGTCCCTTAAGAGCCCTGAGACCAAAATATCGTTCAACTTCGACGGGTGACTACTCAGACTCTGTGGCACCTAGAGAGGCCTCGTCTAATCCAACACCTCGGCGTAGGGACCCTCTACAATAGCCTCTCTTGGTTTTTTCCTTCTCATTTCGGTGCTCTCGCTGTCCTACTGTTTGCAAACGCGCGAAATAGTGCAGTTGGAGCCAGTGTAAGGTTGTCAAACGCTATATTTTGCAAACGGTGGGTCATGGCACCGAACGGACTGGCCGACACGTCCGGGTGGCCAGGTGAATGCTAGAGGAGGTGGTGTTTCGGTGCGCAAAATGGTCGTTGCTTTCGGGCTACTTCGTTCGGGCGCAGTCCCTTAAGAGCCCTGAGACCAAAATATCGTTCAACTTCGACGGGTGACTACTCAGACTCTGTGGCACCTAGAGAGGCCTCGTCTGATCCAAAACCTCGGCGTAGGGACCCTCTACAATAGCCTCTCTCGGTTTTTTCCTTCTCATTTCGGTGCTCTCGCTGTCCTACTGTTTGCAAACGCGCGAAATAGTGCAGTTGGAGCCAGTGTAAGGTTGTCAAACGCTATATTTTGCAAACGGTGGGTCGTGGCACCGAACGGACTACGCCGACATGTCTGGGTGGCCAGGTGAATGCTAGAGGAGGTGGTGTTTCGGTGCGCGAAACGGTCGTTGCTTTCGGGCTACTTCGTTCGGGCGCAGTCCCTTAAGAGCCCTGAGACCAAAATATCGTTCAACTTCGACGGGTGACTACTCAGACTCTGTGGCACCTAGAGAGGCCTCGTCTGATCTGAAACCTTGGTGTAGGGACCCTCTACAATAGCCTCTCTCAGTTTTTTCCTTCTCATTTCGGTGCTCTCGCTGTCCTACTGTTTGCAAACGCGCGAAATAGTGCAGTTGGAGCCAGTGTAAGGTTGTCAAACGCTATATTTTGCAAACGGTGGGTCGTGGCACCGAACGGACTGCGCCGACACATCCGGGTGGCCAGGTGAATGCTAGAGGAGGTGGTGTTTTGGTGCGTGAAATGGTCGTTGCTTTCGGGCTACTTCGTTCGGGCGCAGTCCCTTAAGAGCCCTGAGACCAAAATATCGTTCAACTTCGACGGGTGACTACTCGGACTCTGTGGCACCTAGAGAGGCCTCATCTGATCCAACACCTCGGCGTAGGGACCCTCTACAATAGCCTCTCTCAGTTTTTTCCTTCTCATTTCGGTGCTCTCGCTGTCCTACTGTTTGCAAACGCGCGAAATAGTGCAGTTGGAGCCAGTGTAAGGTTGTCAAACGCTATATTTTGCAAACGGTGGGTCGTGGCACCGAAACGGACTATGCCAAAATGTCTGGGTGGCCAGGTGAATGCTAGAGGAGGTGGTGTTTCGGTGCGCAAAATGGTCGTTGCTTTCGGGCTACTTCGTTCGGGCGCAGTCCCTTAAGAGCCCTGAGACCAAAATATCGTTCAACTTCGACGGGTGACTACTCAGACTCCTGTGGCACCTAGAGAGGCCTCATCTGATCCAAAACCTCAGCGTAGGGACCCTCTACAATAGCCTCTCTCAGTTTTTTCCTTCTCATTTCGGTGCTCTCGTTGTCCTACTGTTTGCAAACGCGTGAAATAGTGCAGTTGGAGCCAGTGTAAGGTTGTCAAACGCTATATTTTGCAAACGGTGGGTCATGGCACCGAACGGACTACGCCGACACGTCTGGGTGGCCAGGTGAATGCTAGAGGAGGTGGTGTTTCGGTGCGCGAAACGGTCGTTGCTTTCGGGCTACTTCGTTCGGGCGCAGTCCCTTAAGAGCCCTGAGACCAAAATATCGTTTAACTTCGACGGGTGACTACTCAGACTCCGTGGCACCTAGAGAGGCCTCGTCTAATCCAAAACCTCGGCGTAGGGACCCTCTACAATAGCCTCTCTCAGTTTTTTCCTTCTCATTTCGGTGCTCTCGCTGTCCTACTGTTTGCAAACGCGCGAAATAGTGCAGTTGGAGCCAGTGTAAGGTTGTCAAACGCTATATTTTGCAAACGGTGGGTCGTGGCACCAAACGGACTGCGCCGACACATCCAGGTGGCCAGGTGAATGCTAGAGGAGGTGGTGTTTTGGTGCGCGAAACGGTCGTTGCTTTCGGGCTACTTCGTTCGGGCGCAGTCCCTTAAGAGCCCTGAGACCAAAATATCGTTCAACTTCGACGGGTGACTACTCAGACTCCGTGGCACCTAGAGAGGCCTCGTCTGATCCAAAACCTCGGCGTAGGGACCCTCTACAATAGCCTCTCTCGGTTTTTTCCTTCTCATTTCGGTGCTCTCGCTGTCCTACTGTTTGCAAACGCGTGAAATAGTGCAGTTGGAGCCAGTGTAAGGTTGTCAAACGCTATATTTTGCAAACGGTGGGTCGTGGCACCAAACGGACTACACCGACACGTCTGGGTGGCCAGGTGAATGCTAGAGGAGGTGGTGTTTTGGTGCGCGAAATGGTCGTTGCTTTCCGGGCTACTTCGTTCGGGCGCAGTCCCTTAAGAGCCCTGAGACCAAAATATCGTTCAACTTCGACGGGTGACTACTCGGACTCCGTGGCACCTAGAGAGGCCTCGTCTGATCTGACACCTCGGCGTAGGGACCCTCTACAATAGCCTCTCTCAGTTTTTTCCTTCTCATTTCGGTGCTCTCGTTGTCCTACTGTTTGCAAACGCGCGAAATAGTGCAGTTGGAGCCAGTGTAAGGTTGTCAAACGCTATATTTTGCAAACGGTGGGTCGTGGCACCGAACGGACTGCGCCGACACATCTAGGTGGCTAGGTGAATGCTAGAGGAGGTGGTGTTTTGGTGCGTGAAATGGTCGTTGCTTCCGGGCTACTTCGTTCGGGCGTAGTCCCTTAAGAGCCCTGAGACCAAAATATCGTTCAACTTCGACGGGTGACTACTCAGACTCCGTGGCACCTAGAGAGGCCTCGTCTGATCCAACACCTTGGTGTAGGGACCCTCTACAATAGCCTCTCTCAGTTTTTTCCTTCTCATTTCGGTGCTCTCGCTGTCCTACTGTTTGCAAACGCGCGAAATAGTGCAGTTGGAGCCAGTGTAAGGTTGTCAAACGCTATATTTTGCAAACGGTGGGTCGTGGCACCGAACGGACTGCGCCGACATGTCTGGGTGGCCAGGTGAATGCTAGAGGAGGTGGTGTTTTGGTGCGCGAAATGGTCGTTGCTTCCGGGCTACTTCGTTCGGGCGTAGTCCCTTAAGAGCCCTGAGACCAAAATATCGTTCAACTTCGACGGGTGACTACTCAGACTCCGTGGCACCTAGAGAGGCCTCGTCTGATCTGACACCTCGGCGTAGGGACCCTCTACAATAGCCTCTCTCGGTTTTTTCCTTCTCATTTCGGTGCTCTCGTTGTCCTACTGTTTGCAAACGCGTGAAATAGTGCAGTTGGAGCCAGTGTAAGGTTGTCAAACGCTATATTTTGCAAACGGTGGGTCGTGGCACCGAACGGACTGTGCCGACACGTCCGGGTGGCCAGGTGAATGCTAGAGGAGGTGGTGTTTCGGTGCGCGAAACGGTCGTTGCTTTCGGGCTACTTCGTTCGGGCGCAGTCCCTTAAGAGCCCTGAGACCAAAATATCGTTCAACTTCGACGGGTGACTACTCGGACTCCGTGGCACCTAGAGAGGCCTCGTCTAATCCAAAACCTCGGCGTAGGGACCCTCTACAATAGCCTCTCTCAGTTTTTTCCTTCTCATTTCGGTGCTCTCGCTGTCCTACTGTTTGCAAACGCGTGAAATAGTGCAGTTGGAGCCAGTGTAAGGTTGTCAAACGCTATATTTTGCAAACGGTGGGTCGTGGCACTGAACGGACTGCGCCGACACGTCCGGGTGGCAAGGTGAATGCTAGAGGAGGTGGTGTTTTGGTGCGCGAAACGGTCGTTGCTTTCGGGCTACTTCGTTCGGGCGCAGTCCCTTAAGAGCCCTGAGACTAAAATATCGTTCAACTTCGACGGGTGACTACTCGGACTCCGTGGCACCTAGAGAGGCCTCGTCTGATCCGACACCTCGGCGTAGGGACCCTCTACAATAGCCTCTCTCAGTTTTTTTTTTCCTTCTCATATCGGTGCAAACGCGTAAATATGGTTCAGTGTAAGGTTGTCAAACTATATTTTGCAAACGGTGGGTCGTGGGAAGGAGTCATGTTTTCTAAAATTTACAACATTTTCAAAATTTACAACACTTTTCAAAATTTACAACAGTTTTTTTTTTCAAAATTTACAACACTTTTTTCAAAATTTACAACTTTTTCAAACAATGAAAGCTTCTCTTTTTTGAAAGCTTCTCTTAGAGAATTTAAAATTCTCTACTAACAGTGCCAACCACGTGAAGGTGGAAGCTTTTATGGCACCACTAACCTAAATAAAAGTGTTAGTCAAAGAAATTTAAGTTTCAAATCAAAACCATATATACTATAGATAGATATAATGTACGTGCAAAATACACAAATTTAAAATAAAATATATATTCAAACTTAAATCTAGATCTTTAAGTTCTAAAAAATATATATATATATATAAATTGAAAAGAAATTATATATATACCAGACATGCTCGCATTGTAAATTCATTCCAATGAACCATCAGGATCGGATCTACTCTGAATAGCAGACAAGATTGCTTCATGATCTGACTCTCGAACCTTCCAAAGAATCTTGTTATTAGGCCTTCCTCGATATCTATACAACTGAATATTTGTCGCTAGAACTAGATGTGAATATAAGAGTATTTTCCTGTGTGTCTCAAAGTCTTCAAACACCCAAACAGAGGAGTTTTTTAATGGATACCGTCGAAGCCAAGTTCCAGTAACTACCACTGACCCTGTAGGATACTCAATATCTTCGCCATCTATAATAGGAGAAGTCAACTTCTTTCTTTCCTCGATGCAACGACATAAGAAATAGTCTGTTCCTTCTTCATTGTCTTCTGTCGCAATTACTGCAAACACATGTCCTACAAAAAAATAACCAAGGAAAGTTGAACAAATCAAATTTAAATTACATATTAAAATTTCAATGGACATATAACTCAATTTACAAAAATTAAATAAATATAACCATATTTATACCTTGTCGCACCAAAATTGAAATTTCGTCAAAGTCCTTGGATGTTGTAACTTCATCTGCAAAAACAAGTCGTAATGCTTGTGGAGGTTGATAACTAGGAAGCGGAGTTAGAGGCCTACAAATCCATCCTTCCACCCATTCTTGTGAATCACACTCAGCAGTGACAAATTCGATACAAGATGCACAAAAGCATGTCAACTTTCTTGTCCATACGGCCCATGAAGTAGCGTCTGAGCTACAAAATGAGTGCATATCACTGGACCCAGTGAGTGTCATACAATCCTCGTAGTTAGCAATATGTTTTTCCTCTATCAACCAAAAATATCTGCAAACTGTGGAATTTTCTTGAGAACCTCGGGCCATGTTGTCAGTACACCATTCCACTATGCTCTTTGCATCTTTTAATTCAGCACCATCTTTGTACTTCAACTCTTCTCTTGCAAGAGCTCTTTTCACACATGCCCCTGCACCGTCATGCTCTCCTTTTCCATGTCCAGCCTCAGTGAAACTCCAAATATGTTGCACACCCATCTTGACGTGCATTCTGCTCATCCAATAAAACATTCGTGCATTCTTAAACTGAGACGTGTAATTATCTGACCATATATAATGTTGTTTGAAGTGGATGTCCCTATCAGACAAGTTTCCATAAAATAACTGGAAACACCCTTGCACAAATTCAGTAGAATGAGTACGATCATCACTGATATAAAAGTGGTACTCTCTTAAGATTTTTCGATCATTCTCTGTACTGTCAGGAGAATGTAGAAATGCTATATGCACAAAAATGGCAACTTGTACTGAGTTGTAATATTGCGATTGAACCTCCATTTGTGGTTGCAATGTGTAATTCTCTGCAAAATCGACCACTGAAACAATAGTACCAATAGGAAATGTGTCTTTGCATAGCTTGAATTGTTCATCCAACCATCGAGCTCTATGTGTATGCCTCGCATACTCATAAACAATTTCATCCTTAAATTTTCTCATAAATTGAAAAATGGGCATTTGTTCTGTAACTAGCTCACACCGTTTCGACTCTTTTCCATCTTTCAACTGGTATGCAACTGATTTATATTTATCAAATTCAACTAAATTATGTCCTATTGTACCTTCAATTTTCTCATGGATGCAACTTTCCAATTTAGGTAATCCGCCGCATGTACTACAACTTCCATCTAAACAATCCTGACTATAAAAAAATTGTCCAACTTCTTTTTCACAAAATATAGTAGGAATGAAATCCCTGGAAGATATTGGTGGAACTTGAACACCACATTCAGATAACATAGTTTCAGAATGAAAATTAGAACGAATACGTAAAAATTTAGCATAATGCATCGCAAATTCAACATGTTGCCTACAACAACAAGTGGTGCGAGCATGGTTGATTTTCACATAGAATGGTTTCAACATTTCAAAAAAACGTTGACTAATTTTAATTTCCGGATTCTCTTGTTCAAACTTACGAAAAAATTGAGTTTGAGTCATATCTAAGAAATGCTTTGGATGTGGTTCACGATTAGTAGAACCAACTCTCCGTTTTATAACATCTCTTGTATTAGGTGAAACTCTAGTGTTATCATGCCAAAATTTAATAACAACTTCTCTTATAGCATCAGAATTATTTTTGTCCTTACGCGGTGCTCTAGCAGAAAATGCCCAAAAATCGGCATTATTGAGTGATTGAAGGATATTACGTCTTTCAATTGCTTTCATTAGAGTTTTTCGATTAACTTGCAACATTCGACTTGTTTGCGTAATCAAACGTTGTTTTTTTATTGATTCACTTACAACACTAGTAGCAAGTACACGACGCACAATATTACTATCCCTAGTGCGTCTCTTGACACCAATAGTGTGATATGCATCATGAAGGTTTTCAACAATTGTAGAGGTTTGTCCACGTATATTAGATGTTGTCAATCCTAAGGTGTTTAATGTAGGTCTCATTTTAATCAATTTCATCAAACTAACCAACAACTGACATCTTTGGGAATCATTTAAAATTTCAAAATGATTATCCCAAATTTCAGTGGCTTTTCTTCTGATTTGTCATTCAGAAAGTTTGTCAGACATTGGTTTCAAAATGTTTTCATCAATTTCAATAAAAAAATTAGGTTTCTTACGTAAAATCCTAGGAGGTGTTTTTGTCAAATTTTGCTTGTCTACAGTTTCAACATGAATTTCCTTATTTACATTTTCATCGTCTCCTTCAATTTCAACATTTGCTACATCATGAGTATTTAATTCTTCTTCAACATTGACAGTAAAAACTTCTTCATCACGAGTATTTAATTCAACTTCAACATTGACAGTAGAAACATTACCTAGTTCTTCATTGCTTACAATAGTTGGGATTGAAGATGAACCTCTTCTAGATTCACGAAGTTTCCGCATTCGCTCAGCATTTTGAATTTTGTTGGCCTCTAATTCGTTTGGTGTTTTTTTACTTAATGACTTCCTTTTTTGACTTCGTTTTTTGTCTCCCATGATGTTTTGCTTCCGATGATAAGAAAAACGTGCAGAAAAAGACAGAATTTCACAGTAATTCGTACGGTAAGGTCAGAGAGTAAAAATCACATGGTAATTCGAGCATTGGGATGTGTGTAAATATGATTTATAAACTACGATTGAATCGCGCTTTATAAAGCGCGCTCGCGGTTTATAAAGCGCGATCGCGGTTTATGTTTAAAAAACCGCGATCGCGGATCTATCTGCCGAACCTAAGGCTCGGAAAATCTTTGTTTTTCACCAACCAAAGCTATGGAAGGTCATTATGAAGTGTAAAAGGTCAAAAAACCTCAAATCTGCTCTTCCAAAGACTTGAACCGTGCTAAAAAACTGAAAACATTTCACAAAAATGGTGCCATCGCGTAGGGGAGACTCTTAGCTTCGTAGAAATATTGTTTTTAAAGTGAATAGAATAAGATAAATATCATTTTATAATTTTTTACTAACAATAGGTCTTTAAGACATTTTTTCCCGTGAATGTTCATGTCTACATTTAAGACTGTAACTTTTGTTTCGCTTATCAAAATATGATAAAACTTATACCATCCCAAGCGTGGACAAATTCTATACACGTTAAAAAAAAAAAAAATTGATTTCGATATTTTTTGATATAGTTATGGCGGGCAAACGGAAAGCGCTCCGTTTTCTAAATATTTTCAGACCACTTTCACGGAAAAAATCATAAAAAAAAAATATTGCTAAAAAAAATACAAAATAAAATCCATCCCAAGATAGACAACTACATCTAACGTTTCACCAAAGGAAAAAAAAAAATAACAAGATTTGGTCATCCAAAATGCGGGCAAACGGACTACAATCTTATAAGTTTTTTAAAAAAAAAAAAAACTAAGTCATATAATTTTAAGTGTTTAATATAGCTAAACTTGTCCGTTTTTTACAAAAATTAGTATTTTAGAAACTAGATTCCGAATGCTACGATTCATATTTATATAAATTTTTCTAATTTAGAGTGCGTGTATAGCTAATAATCCCTACAAGTTGAGATTTTGTTGTTTTTTGCAATATGATGTCCACGGATGACCCTATATTTGTCCATCAACTTCCTGCACTTACCTTGTGAAAATAGAGATAAAAAAGTTTGTATTAAAGAAAATGATTAGCGATCATTAAGCTCAAATAATTACAAAACTTAGTGCACGAATAAAAGATCATATGAATGGATAAAATGTGGTCACAATTCATTTTTCATGTCGGTTTGTATCAAAGAAAATGCATATCGACTACTAAGATACATTACTTACTGAAAGGAGTGGCTTGGAACTCACTAGGCTCTACTATTTATGTTTTTGTACAATATCGGTCTTATAAAAATAAATGTCTACATTAGTGACAAAGATAAGAGTTATAACATAATAATATAAGTACATATTTTAAACCTAAAGACGTATCCTAAGCATCTTGGCCCTGCATATTTCCAAAAATAACTCATTAAATTGAATGGATAAAATGCGGTCGCAAGTCATTTTTCATGTCGGTTCATATCAAATAGAATACATAGTGACCGCTAAGATACATTACTTAATGAAAGGAGTGGTTTGGCGCTCAATAGTCTTTACTGTTTCTATTTTTTTTAAATATCGACCTAATAAAAATCACTATCTACATTAGGGACAACGATAAGAGTTAGAGAATAATAATACAAGTACATATTTTTAAACCTGAAGACATATCATGATCATCTTGGCCCTACATATTTATAGAAATAACCCTTTAAATAAAATATTCCTAAAAACTTTACTAAAAATTAAGGGAGAAGATGAACACAAATCTTGCTCAGGAATAAATGATTTGAGGCTGCGAAGAGAAATTCATGTTTTATGTTAACCAATTATTCATGGATGAGAAGGCTATCAGCCACTAGCCTATATATTGTTGACGAATCCATTTTAACAACGCAAAAATCAATCTTAACAGGTTTTTTGTCATTATTTGTAATTATATTATATTTGATGGACTATCCATGACATATCCAAATCCTTGAATAAATACCTTTGAGAAGGTTGATGCCTTACGCAGTTCTCATTTGATATATTGTGCATAAAATGTAATTCATATCTTTTTCATATAAATAAAAATTCTTTGCAACTGATAAATGTCGTTAGTTAATGAAATGGAAGGATTTGCTATTGCTGCAATCAAAAGTTTCTAGGAATAAACATAGCCACATAGTATGGAAAGGTTAGATCATTGTAACGAATGTAAATAATTTAAACCTAAAGAAGTATCCCATCCTTCTTGGCCTTGCATATTTTCTTAAAATCATCCCTCACAGAAAATATACCTAAACAATCTATCACATACGTAGGGTGAAGGTGAACATGATTCTTGCGTAGGTTTAAATGACAAACTTCTATTGCATTGATCTAATCTTGATGATATACTATTGTTTTATTTCCATTTGTATGGTTTCTATTCTAAGTATCCCCAATTGTGTGTTTGATAAAATCAACAAACTTTTATTGGCCTATTTCTGGTAAATAACCAGCGAGACCAAGAAAATACCCACTTTTAAATAGGTCAACATTTCACTTTTTAAAGATCATGGTGAAGCAAGGATTTTTAACTTGGAAAAACACGAATCTCATTCTAAGTGCTAAATGTGTGTGGCAACCTCTCTTCAATCCTCAAAGTGGTTTTTACAACATAGCCGTAATAAAAAAAGGTGGCCTTCTTCTATAGGCTAATCTCATAATTAATAAGATGATTAATGACTATAATTTTTGTAAATTAATAAATGTATAAATCAATAAATTAAAGTGGTGAAACATTTTTGGTCTGCGGCTAATGAATTGATTAGTAATTTATTAATTATTGGAGGTGACTCTAATATTATTGCTAACGTTGCAATCAAAAATCTTGTGTGAATGAAATTCCTTTTTTACTTTTTTTGGACCTTAAATCTTATATATTGGAAGGTTACTAAATAGGTAGATTTTATAGAAAATTGAGGGACTGACCAAGTGCTTTGTGATAAGATTGCTAATAAATATGTTGATTGGTCGGACTTGCCACCTTTTCCAATAAAGATTTATATTAAATCCCCTAGGAAGTTTGTATTGATTACAAGCATACGATAACATAGTCACTCTATATATTTACCGATCCGCTCTCCTATAATTTCACACCTTTCAGGTTTATTTCAATAGTTTTTTTTTCATCTCTCGTGGCCTTTCTAATGTTTCCTTTCATGCAATTTTCCACGTCAGTTCATGAAATGGGATTTTATACCAAAATTTCATGTCACCATTTGAAATCTCTTTTTTTGATTGAATCAGAGAAAGACATGATTGCTATTGAAGGAGTTCTTGGATAAGTATATCTTTCTCTGGAGGGACATCCGAGGGTAAATGTGGAATTTGTTTTGACATTCGTTTTTCATCTTCTTATCATACATCTCATGGAGAATTGGGCTTTGGAGTGTCAGGAATATTAATTAGTGCTTCATGGATTATAATAAGTTTACATAGTTAGTATGAGTAAAATCTAAATGTAATATTAGTCAGTTTTTGTGAGTTGTTTTAACAACCCACGTATATAGTGAGTTATTCGAAAATGGCTATAGGAGGTTTCCTATTTTATAGGAAACTATCCCTCTATATATTTGTATTGTAATATGAAGTTTGACTAGTGAATATCAGAGAATATTATCTGTGAGGAAACTATTCCTTCTCTGTCATCTGGCATCAGAGCGTGAACAGAATGAGAGTCTTGTAAGTTTTCTAAATACAAACACCATTCGTGCCTCTGCAAATATTTTTTCATTCGTAATTTTGTTATGAGCATTGTTTATTTACAACCCGGAAGATGGACGTTTTGGTTTTCATAAGCAATAGAGAGTTTAGAGTTCTTTCTTCACCAACTTAGATCTAGAAATCTTCCTCCAAACGCAGCTTGTAATAGTGAGAAGCGTCTTTATAAGAGACATTACAGTTGGTTCTATTGAGATTAACTTCACATAGATTTGAAATTAAAATCAGTTGCATTGGTTTTGTCTAAACTAGCGTATTTCTTTACCAATTGTTATCAAATCAGTAGGCTTTACGTTTTCTCTTAACATGGCCATGACATTTTTTTGTATTCCCAGATCTTGTACTTTTTTGATCATAGGCCAAAAATGTCATTTTTTCATCATAAATATCTCATTGGATTGATGTAAGGTCATACTTTAGATTTCTCTCATTATTATGCTTATTATAAATTCACAACCTGATATCCTTGTGCGTCAGTGCGTGGATATTTGAATTAGTCTTTGTGATCTGGTTATCAAATCGTTTTCAACATGTTAGCTTCTCAGACTTAGTAACAAATTGGTCAACTAACACCTGTGTCTAAATTTTGAAGTTTCTTTAAGTTGTCAATTTAGATGCACAATGTCTCTTTGCTGTGTACCATTAACTTTCTTGTGATTCTTAGTGCCCACTTGGATTTTTTCAGGAATTAATATGCAACGAAATGTAGTTCCTCCTTTCAAATGCACAGGTTCCATGAAGAGCATTCATTCTCGTGTCAGCTATTTCAATTTGGCAAACTTGGATATGTATCCTTGTTAATTTAAAATTGTTGCCCAATGTAGCAATAGAATAACATCAAGTATCTCAAAAGTCAAAGTTTTATTTGGGATAATGATTGGGTTTGAGTCACATATCCTGAGTAATTTTAAAGAGTCAGTACGAATGCGGATACTTGTATGTGAGCCTACTTGTATTTGGGATTAGATTAATGAGCATTTGGAATGGGTCTTTATGTGTTACTATTTCACAGCACGGTATGAGTGTTTGTTCATTCTATACAAGAACATATTGATGGGAAATCAAGGTTATATCCAGTATTATGATTTAAAGTGGATTTATCTAAAGTGATTAAGTTCCAGCCAAAACATGTTACGTCATTGTATTATGTCCATGTGGTAACATCTATTGTCAAATAGTTATTTTCTTGTTTTTTTGTAGTCCGTGGTCAAAAATTGTGATGATCTGGACTTTTCAATAATTGGACTGATGCCATCATGTGGGATCTCACAGATACAGAGCAGCAATAATGTTCAGGCATTTCGGCTGAGCTAGAAAGTGCTATGGAGGTCGGAGGATACAAAACTGGAGGGTGATCAATCCTCATAGCGTTAGTCAAACCAAGAGGGGGTTGAAACTGTCTATTTGGTCAAAATTTTATAGGGATTTTGAAGTTTGCACTATGCGTGCACTTAATAAAGTGGTAGTGTGGGAGGAGCTTCCCTTGTTTTGATCAAGCCCAACGCAGACCCGGAATATGAAAAATAATGAAATGCTTGAGAACATCTTCTGTATAGGGAGGGCATCACTGAACTGGAGAAGATACCTCGGTCTGCAGACCAATTTTTATTGTCGTACTTGTAATTTGTCAGAGGACTGGAAATATATTGTTCACTAGAAGTTGAATATGTGAAAAATGTTGAAAATATGTAGGTGAATCAATGGAGAGTTGACCAATGGGCCGAAACACTGCCTTGGAAGTGGATTACTCATGTGCAGCAGATTCAAAGGATTGACAAGACAAGCCAACTGAGGTATGCAGGACCTAAAAATATGCGGAGGCAATGAGAATTTGGTTTCTAGTTCTTCTACAAGCTTTCTATCCCATGTTCGCACTAAGGGAGGGATGACGAGGAATACCCGTAGTGCTTCATGGCTTATACATCTCTTTACAGGGGAGATCAGTATGACAAACTCTTATAATGCAGTCAGTTGTTGTGAGTTGTTTTAACAACCCACGTATTTCGCAGAAAGTTATTGGAAAATATAGGAGGTTTACTTATTTCTATAGAAAAATATCCTCTATATATTGTACTCGTAAATGAAGTATGATCATAGTGGTCCCTTTAGAGAAGGTCTCATTTTCTGTTGCAAAATTGTTGCTGCTCTATCTTAATGGCTCATCACTGGATCAAGCCAACGTCCCCCATAGGGTGTGGCTTCTGGAAGCACCATGGCCGATACCTCAAGTGCATCGTATGGTCCATCACCACAGGCTCAATACCCCTATTGAAAGTTCCTTGTGGCTCCCCCTATCATCCCCCCCACCTTGGAGCTCCCACCCCTATGAACGGTTTTAACATCCTCGAATAGGCCTTAACCATGTTTGGTCTTCCAAATGGCTGTAAGAGACTGGATAAGGACCTAGTTTGATCCACTTTCCTGACCAAGATGAATAGGTTTACTCCACTAACAGGAACCGACACATTGGGATCATGGGTTCTCAGGAACACACGCTGAGGTGTATTATTGGCTAAAGAGCTCAGGTTAGCTTCTAGAAACTGACATCTTGCTCCCTGAAACCACTTGAAGTAAACTATTTTCATCCCTGTCTAAGCAAAAGTGGTAAGAGAATTAAGGAGGAGGAGGTGATATTGTCTGATTCAGGTTAAATAAGATATTCTACAAATACGTTACTTATATCTTCCCTAGACAACCGTTTTTTAGTGAAAATCCAATTCCATTATCATTGAATCATCCTGGCTATATTTAGTGCAATTGAAGAGTTTATTGTATTCAGCATGTCCACTTGCATCTCTAATCTCAACGGCATACCAACAACTATTTGGGGCATGGAAAAAGAAAGCATTAACAAACCATTCAACATCTGGATACTACTGACCCTACTCTACATATATTGGCTATAAAGGGCTATGGACCCTTCAACAATCGTGGTAGACTATTAAAATCCAGAATTGCCAATCTGCCAAGAAGTAATTATGGATCTACGCATTGCACTAAGAAATTTAAATACTTAATCGCTATTAAATTTGCTATGTTTGACATTGTCTATTTTTTGGCTGCAACTTCTGCAGTGTTCAAACTGGTTAGATGTTTTTGGGTAACTGCTCTTATGGTTTTACACTAGTTTTTAATGTCTTATCTGGATCTCAATCCTTCTTAGTAATGTCTTTTCACTCCTAGCTCTAGCTTCCAGAGGCCCCCTTCTATTGTTATGACAAATTTGGTATAATCCCTTTCAAATGTACGATGTTGTGTAACAAATTTGTGGCCCAGTGCAGTGAAAAACATCCATATCAAAACTGGAAATTGTTTGCATCTATTTGGGTTCAGTACTACTATTATAGTTGTGTATCGTTTAAATCATCCAAACGCATTTACAAAAGGCTCTACAAACCAAAATATAGGAAGGTGTTAAAACTAATATAACTAGACATGATTTCATATTGTATAGATTATTAAACAATAAATCAGAAAGTAATATCTTATTACAATTTTTTTATTGACACATCTATTTGTTACACTTAGGTTCTCCAAGGTTGGTCATACTACACATTAACATGGCTCTTTACATGTACAACAACATAATGAACAATAACAAAAAATCTAAATGAGAAATGTGTAATTGGCTATGGTGCTAGAAGCATTGTTTATAAATGTGATCTAAAGAATTTTAAGCCAATTTCTATAAAGAGAATGTAAATTCGTTACCCACTAAGCTTGCTTGCATTTGAAACTGATGTGGAAACAGCTGGGAAGCATCAAGCATCATAATCTTGAGAGTCTGACATGGATATTGGTTTTCTCCACTTGGAAACATGTTGTTTTATGATTGCACGGGGTAAACGCGATTTTGTGGGACATCCTACATGGTGAGTACAATGATTATGTTATGAATAAAAATGGATCTATACATTGTAGATTCATATTTTGAAATAGAAGCATCCAATCAATCTCTAACCTTCATATTAAAATGGATTGTTACAAAATCTAATAAGTGTTTTCTTAATTTTTATTCTTCATATAGGATCATCAAAGAAGATTAAGCTATGACTGGAACACTCGGCTAAAGATTACTCATGGTGCTAAATAAGGGTAGCCATATCTTCATTATGACGATAACCCATGTATTTTTCACAAGGATGTGAAGACTTCTAACATTCTTTTGGATTATAATTTTGACGCACATTTTTTAGAATTCAGACATTTCCAAGTACATTCCCTTGGCCAAAAACCACACCTCTACCTATGGTATGGGTACCATTAGTTACATTGACCCATAATATGCCTAAGAACATCAAGGATTAAAGTGAGAAATCTTGATGTATATAGTTGCAAGAATTTACTCTTCTGGAGCTGTTGACTTAAAGGAAGTTGTGGCCAATAACTCAAAGTTGCAAGAGCCTAACACTTTTACAAGGCTAAGAGAATGGGATACAAGAGGGAGACTTGTGAAAACAAAAAGAAGAAAAGCGTTTTATACCACATTAAGAGGATGTGATGAAAATGTAGCTCATTCACATGGACCAACATTGGGAAAAATTTGTTAGCATTTCTTAACTCACAAATAATACAACTGTAACATAATTGAGTCTTTTGATTGATCTAAACTATAAAATATTGGTTCAATGTATCTCCAAGGGTGTAATACTATGCATTTCTCAAAAACATTTTTCTTGCATTGTGTCAAAGGATTATGTCATTTTCTTTCTCACAGAAGGTGACGCATCATTTATATGGAGAATGGAACAATTTACAAGAATAAATTCTATTATTTTTCAGAGTAATAGAATTTTTTATATACATAAACTCCCAACTATGTTTTTTTATTTTAATGATTACTCAGAGATATAGTTTATAATAATAAACACTAGTGAAATTAATGTCCACGTACAATCTAAGAAAACAATACTTGAGTTGTTACAAGATATATTTCAGGGTGAGAACATAAATTTATTGTAAGTTCCACCAGAAATAAAAATAACACCACTAGCATTTAAGGCCAGTGTCAAATTTAAGGATGCACATTAGTAAGCATTGAAATTGAGAACCCCGCACTTTGAAAGTGCAAGGCTGGCACAATCTGAAAGTGTGAGCCTCACTCTTTTAGTGTGTGAGTCTCGATATTTTAGTGTGCAAGGATTGAAATTTCAGTGTTTGGCTCGCACTTTCAGAATGTGGGGTTCACACTTGAGTGCGGGGCTCACATTTTCAAAGTGTGGGGCTTGTACTTTCAGAAAGTGGGGCTTGTAAATAAGCTTTATGTGTGAGGCTCGCAACTTGGACAAATTGCATTCTCACACTTTCAAAGTGCGATTCTCATATTCTTTCACAAATTCTCATAGTACGAGTCTCACAAATTTGACAATGAGAGGCTCTTCATTTGAAAGTGCGTGGTTTGCACTTTGAACTTACTATTTCAAGTATTTATTGTTAGTTATTATTTTTAATTTAATACAATAGGGTCATGACTTATAATGGTTAGCGCCCACTAACCTCACATCGAGGCTTTTGCACTTTCTTATAAAACAACAGGATCATGACTTATAATTGTTTGTTGTAGCTAGCCTTACATCAAGGATTTTTCAATTTCTTTCAATACCATGGGTTCATGACTTATAACAATTAACAACCGCTCACCTTACATCGAGGCTTTTGCAAGAAGTTATTGTTAGATTTTTTATTTTTATTAAGTCCAACAGTGATCATGCCTTTAATAGTTAGTGGTTGCTAGCCTTACTTACTCAACATGAAGATCTAAAAAACAAAAAAAAAATAGAATCTAATAATATCAATATTGGAATCCATTAATAGAGAAATTGTAATCCAATAATAGTGAAATTGGAATCCAATAATAGCGAAATTGGAATCCAATAATACTAAAATTAGAACTCAAATAAGTCCAATAATGACAATATTGGAATCCATTATTGTTACTAATGGAATCCAACAATAGTAATAATGGAATCTAGTATAGAAAAAAATGGAATCCAATATAGGCAAAAACAGTGATAGATTTCTTCCAAAACATGTAATGTTGGAGTCCAAATTCACTAGAATATGTCCAAATTTAGTGAAATAAGCATTATATTTATCAATCTTATTCGTCAATAAAAAATAAAACAATATCAACACCTAATCTTGGCGCATATTCAACACAACATACAACAAATACAACACGTTTATAACATGTTTCACACTCAGTGCTTTTATAACATATATCTTCTACATTACACAAACATACCTCTCTCACATTACATGGCACATATCTTTTTCTTAGAATGAACATATACATTTTACACAATCTTTATAATCACCACACATTGTCTATTGGACACTTTCACAACATATATTTCTCATATACATACGACACAACCTCTTACAAGATTGACACTTTCACAATACATCTCTTTCAACACAATGCCTTACACATTAACATAATTATGAAAAATCTCTTTCAACATATCCACAACACTATATACATTTGGCACTCTCAAGACATATCTGTCTTGCATAACCTACTACACCAACGACAAATTCACAACACCTTTTATCTCATGCGCAAACAACATAACACATTATACAACACACATATCTCTCACACAACCAACACAAAACACTACCCTATAATGCACTCTAGTTTCACAGTCCATACTCAACTGCTGAGGTTGTACATCTCAAATGGAACTCACTACACTCATGTGCTCAATCGCCCACTCACTCACTCACGCTTTTACATTTTATTCTTTACTCTTTGACAATCACATATTTTTCATATAAATAATTCAAACCATTTCCCAATGATGAACTCTTGATTTACAGTTCATTCTTGATTGCTGAGGGGGCATGTATAAATGAAACTCATCTCATGTATACACATCCTCTTGGGGGGCACATGGCTCCTATCACATTCACTTTACGTTCCATTCCATCTCACACTCACTCCATAAAATATTGCATATCTTGTTTGGATTTAGTATTTCTTACATTTACTTGTTACATTTACATTTTATTACACATGCTAGATAGATATCTTGTATCTCATGATCTTTCCATACACACGTGCATGTTCACTTGCTTTCTACTTGTGATCCCAGATTCTATAGATCAATACATGTAACATGGATGCTTAGTGCAGTACCTATTACCAATCCCATAACGGCTCCTAAGGGAATCCACTTTCGTACACTACAGGTGATATTGTTTCATTTGTTTCATAGCACACTACTTTCTCAGATTATACATGCCTTGACATACTTTTTTATATTTCTAACATGCTAAGGGTGATTCATGTGCAACATTTTTCTTGTAGGTCTACTTGTTACAATGGTTGTCTATTACATTTCTTGCTCGTGTTTTTCATTTTTTGCCACTATTTTTGGGCTTTTCTCTTTGAATTCTGTGTACACTTGTATGCCTTTGGTCTAGTCATCCTTGATTTTCTTGCAACATTTTGAGTTATGTCCCATGTTTGAAAATCATTTTTCATGTCTACATTATATTCTTGCGTCTTATCTTACACATTGTCTGTTTATTTGTTAGATTACATTTTACATGTGTGTTTTCCTTTCTTGTACTAACTCTTGTCTCCTAGCCACTTTGTTTGTGTGTTCCTTGTTTTTACCAAGCACACTCCCATCACCCCTACAGGACACAATTTGAGCACAACATTCGGTCCTCCTTTGGGTCACATTCTCCTTAACGATGTCACATGCACCCCAAATGAGGGGGGCATCATTTGGGTAAATCAATCACCCCATACAGTACTTCACAATCATCACACAACATAGTTCAGTCCTGATATGGCTCATTCATCAACATCAGATAAGGATCAAAATATGACTTAGGTCCTTACTACAATACAAAAACTAGCGCCTAGGCCTAGACAATAATGTCTGGGTTTCCTTGACCCTTCCTTGACGCCTGTGAACAAGGGGAAATTACACAACATTTCTCAGTGGAGCACAATCTACATCACTTCACACATTAGATTTTACAGGGCATACAATCCTTAACAACCATCATATAGCATTTCCTTCTTTAAAATTGGATCAGAAATGTTAAAACCAAATCATATTTTTACACACCATCTGTAGTGGTGTTCCATACTTTGGGAAGAAGTTAAAGGTTAGAGGATGACACCATATTTTTCTCTCTATACTTCTTCCAGTTATTAACATGAGATCACCTGAAAAACTTGCATTCTACGCAACTTGCGTGAGATCACACAAAAAAATCGCTCTACAACATCTATAGGATCCTTTTTATCTCTTTTCCTCATCACAGATCGAGTGCTCATGTCCCTTTTTCACATTTTTGCATTCTACATACTTTCTTACATGTTTTTACTCATATACATACATATTTGACTACTTTTTCATTCTTCTATTTTACAAGTCCATCCTTATGTGAAGAAATAGTCAACACCATCTTACATCACATCATACATCAACAACAAGAACATTGACACCATCTACAATATGTGTTTCTTCCCTAGGGTCATCATCATCCCTTTTTGCACTTTCTCCTCTCTCGTTTCCTCACTCCATATTTTTATCACTCCATCTTTTTCCTTGTCTCTCGACACACTTTCACCATTACTATACATGGATATTAGGTATGCATCTTTATCTAATTTATGTTATCAAGCATGCACTCAAAAACATAAAGTGGGGGAAAATTTAGACACAAAATAAGACACTTTGGGTAATTATTTATTCCTCATTGCATACCACTATTCATGTGACTCCTAAGTCATAAAATTACTAATTAACCCATTTCCTTGGCCATCTTTGTTTCTTTCTATTTTCATGTTTGGTTATACATTCTTTCTATCTCAGTTTATCTTTTCATACCTCAGAATTTTTTATCCTAGATGTCAATGCCCAGCCAAGACGCCAATGTCAGGTGCTCCCTTCCCCTCTGGGCACCCCTGACCTCTTTGTACTTTGTTCACATATTTTGGGTCCTTTCTATTTGTTTTAGCATCTTATCTTTTTATTAGTTAGAATTTCGGGGTTCATTACGAAATTCAAGCAAGGGAATCATATAAATATAAATTTATGTGATCATAATAAAGGACCAAGAACTCTATCAGGCTTTCAGGGTGGCTATTAAAGTTTTTAGTAAATCTGTTGGGTAGTGTTGTTGGCTCCTTGTTCTTGGTGTGGCTGTTTTTGTGTTGTTTTCTAGCTACAGTTTTGATGTCAATGTTTCGTGTTGGGCTCGTTGTAGGAAGATGGCCCCTGCCTTTTTTTTCTTGTTCTTTCCTCTTTTGGTTGGGGTGTGGACCCCACAGATCAAAAAACCACACTATTTTACATTTCTTATCTTGGTTGTTGAGCCTTTTGTTGTAATCCTGGGTAAGGTCCCACCAAAATGTTTTACCAATAATAAAATAAATAAAGAACCAAGCACTAAACATTAGCTACCACCACCTAAGGTTGCATTCAAAGGCCATTATCAAGAGCATTCAAACACCCATCTAGCACCCATTCAAGGGAAAGGGAATGATATTTATACATGTAATTCACAGGAGGGGAAGTTTATTCTATTTCATGTACACATCTATCACATTCTTCTACATCTAGCTACTTTTCTCACTATCAAGTGCAACATGCACAAGAGCCACCTAGGGTATGATTCCAAGTGCTAAAATTAATTGGACCAATGAGATCTAATTCCTATAAGTAATTGAACCAAAAATTTTCCATAGCTTTATGTTCTTCCTGTATGATCTCAAGTTGATCCTCGATAGCTTTGAATTTCAGTGTGAGGGAAAAGGTGTACAAACTAAGCTCCCATGTGATATCAAACTGTTCCCACATGAAATGTTGTTGGATGATCAAAACATCATATATGTTAGTGATGGGTGTGAGAGGTACCTAGAATATTCATCTACAAAGAATACATCTTGCAAGACATCGGATCAGGCTAAAAAAATATTGATAAAGATGTGATAACTGCTAAAAATGACTAAAAAGATAGGGATCGATGGCGATAAGAGACAAAAATTCTTGTTTTGATAAAAATTGATAAAACAGAGTGTATTTGATGTAAGATAAAATGTGACAATGCTAAGATGGACCAATTGAACCCTAGGAACAAATAAGACTCAGAAAATAGATATTTAAATGTGTTTGAGGGGCTAATGAAGCAAAAAGGTGATTAGGACACCAATCGACAATGGTTGGGAATAGATGGTGATCAATGTTAAAATTGTAAATATTCTAAAAGTTTATCAAATAATTAAATGAGGTAATTAACGTGGAGTTTCTACAAAGGATGATGTATATGACTAATTATAGGATATAATTAATGCAAAATACAAACCTTTTTGAATGCTTCTAAGGATGAAAGAGCTCCAAAAGGCCAATAGATTGTTTGAAAATATTTCATAAGGATGGGAAGCAAAATGTTAATATTTCCTTGCATATCGATGTCCTATGGAGGTGCGTCAATTCATTCCCAAATCAAATCTTTGACTAACTAGGAAATGGAGGAAAAAGGTGACTAAATAGAATAGATGAGGTCCATAATTATCGCTAGCAATCATGGATCACCGTTAGTTTTGGTCAAAATGGTTGAAAACAAACAAGGGAGAATGGAAAATGGTTGAAATAACTTTCCATCTAGGTTTTTTGTTTTTTATGAACACTGAGAGGTTTTGAATCCAAGTAGGAAGAGGTTAAGGGATTAGGATGGGTAGGATAAATTAGGTTAGGTTGGTTTCAGGTTGTTATGGGAGGGTAAATAAGATTTTATGATAGTAACTGATTGTTTACAAAGGTAAATTATAATGTACTTAGGATAGGAATAATAATGTGAATAATGATAGTGAAATTAATGTGCATCGAGTCACTTAGGGGTGAAAAGGCGGTGTCTACATTCCAGTTATCTACAAGTTCCTTACACTTGGGGGTATGATCACTCCATCCCATTTTCATCCATCTCATTACATGAATTTTTACTCAATGATCCAAACCCTCTATATTAATTATGGTTCTAACCTTGATCTGGAAGTAGAATAATATTAAACATTATTTAAATAATTTTCTTCATATACCCAAGCTATCGGTGGGGGCACATTGCCACAAATTTCTGTGTACATATCTCTAAAATCTTGTAAAATCCAAAAACATCAAAACAAATAAAAAATCCCATAAACACCACAAAATTCCAAAATTGGAAAATATTAAATTTTTTGAATAACCTAAAAACATTGTATAATCGAAAATGCAAAAGCATCGAAAACAAACAAAACATCCAAAAACATCAAAACAATTAAAAATAATAATCAAAATATCAAAAATCTAAAAACATTGTGAAACTATAAAAAACCCTATCCAGTGCTCAACCTAGTGGTTTGAAATAAGAAGAACATCATGATTAACACCACATATACAAGGTACATCATTTTCCATCCTATTATTTCCAGCATATATCATTGCTTAGGGTAAACCATGAGTAATCATGTCATCTCTTGGGACATATCTATCCCATGTACATCCCCCTGACATACATAATTTCTTGGGGAAACATTTTCATCCTTTTCTCAATCCTACATCACCTTGGTGTGAAACATGACAAAAATAAAAATGTATTATTTTACTTTTGACAATTTTTTATTTCTTGTTTATTTTTTTAATATCATTACATTGCATTATTCTTTATTATTGAGTCAGTTTTGGACAAGTTTCCTTACTACTTATTTTAGATTAGTTAAAATGCAACAAGAAAGATATCAACTTGAATTATGGAGGGTTTAAGGTACCTATAGATGGGACGAAGATATGTGGGTGAAAAGTTATGAATCCTTCTTCGCAGCGAGCTAAATAACCTAAAAATCAAGAAAACTCAACACAGAAAATGAATTAGTAAATAGATGGGAGGGTTTCCTAACAATGTCAGTCCTGAGAAGTGAAAACTTCCTAGGATGGATGTCAACCCTCATTTTGATAAAGATAACATAAAAATCATACATTGGTAAATTGGATGTAGCAGAATCTAAACAAAAACAAAAACTTAAATGCTAGATAGAGGATGGAAAATTCAGATATGATCAAAATGGATGAAAAATAAATCAAACATGAGTGGGTCAATTGAGACCCAAAATTGTAGAGGTGTGGTAGACGAAGAATGGGACTAGACGAGAAAAACCGTAGAAAACATGTCTGAAAGTCCTCTTGTAGCTAGATCTAAAGTTGATCTAGATCTGGATGTGGATCAGAGATGAAGGTAGAACACTACATAATAGGTTAAATCTAGATTTGAATGAAAGGATAAAATAAAATTAGGAAAATGATGATAAGTACACTAAAGACAGGTTGGGTCGATGATAAGTAGGGGGAATCAGTCGAAAATGGGGAGTAACAAGACATATCTGAGATGACAGAAAGGGGAAAATGACAAGATCTCGGGGATGGATGAATTTGAGAATTTAAAAATGGATGATAGAGGTCCTGGATGGTAGAAACACTAATAGGATGAAGGTTGGGTCGACAGTGACCAAATAAAGTTGACGGTGACTGGGGCTGATCCAAGCTTGCATGAAAATGGATGGGCTAAAAGGAAGATCTGCAGATAAAAAGTGAAGGCCATACAATGATAGAGACATAAAGATTCTAATCGTAGCTAAACCTACATAAGATATGATGGTGATAAATGAAAATTACAAAAAAGGGGGCCCAAACATACAAGGTTGAAGAAGATCTCCAAATCTATTAATTTGAAGCTCAAGACTTGCAAAATAGTGATAAAAATTGCAAGAGAACACACAAGATGAAAGAAAGATCACAAGAAAAATAAGGTCTCCAAAATTGTGTCCTTGAGAAAGGTAGGGGCAAGGGCATATTTATAGGTTCGACGATGACTTGGATGTGTCCCCGCCAATCATGGGGATCTATCCATTTTGATAGTGGGAGGGTGGTGAGCTCAAGACAAGGAGACCATAAGAGGCATAATTAGGGTTTGGAAGGATTATGGTGAATTAAGGTTGCCTAGGATGAGTAAATGGGTATGTGGAGGGTAGAGATTATTAAATAAAGGCCATGGAGAGGTGAAATCATTAAATGGTGGCCTAAAAAGGATAAAATAGGATATTTAGGGAGAGGAATTGAATTAAAGGGTGTTTAACACTAACTAAACATGATTAGAGATCATTAATGAGGAAATATTGATAGGTAGGATTAAATGAATTCAGGAGAGAAGAAGGGAAATTCAAAAGAGAAGAGAGATATGTATGTATGAAAGATGATGGAGAGAGAACATGGGGTGAGGTGTAATGATTTCAAAAATTTGTGTCTACATTTTCCCCTTTTGTTGAGTGGTTTGTGTTAGGCAAGCCACAAGACAAAAACTAGAAGATCTAAGAAAGATGATTAATGAGGTGCTCCCCTAAACTAGGGTTTGATGACATGAAGGGAAGTCAATCACAATTTTGAAAGAGATGGATTAAGAAAGGATGGAAAGGATGAGAAAATAGGATAAGGGGATAAGATATCCCAGACAAGGATAAACAAAAACTTAAAAAGTAAATAAAAATATAAATGTGATTTTGAAATCGCTTCGGTAGGGAACAAAGTACAACCTCAATGGAGATGACAGAAATATCCTATAGAACTGTGAGTTACAAAAAACCCACTGTAAGATGGACAAAATCCAAAGGGAATATTCTGAAATGGATGTGCAAGCCGTAGGACCAACGGGTCAAAAGAAGACATCAAAATATGTAAAAAAATGTAAAAACATGGTCAAGATGAGAGCCGCAGAAAAAAATAGATAGGGGTGGGAAAAATGATTGTGATGTCCTTCTAATAGGAAGAATTGAAAAGATGCGTCTAGGGTGGGACAAAAAAAGAGGTTAAATAATGGTGACCCAAGAGGGAACACGAAGATGGCCAAAATGGAAAGATGATGAAGGATAACATAATGGTGCCTCAAAAGGAGCACGAGGATGGCCAAAAAGGAACAGATGCTACAAAATGTGAGATGAGATAGATGGAAAATCCTGAGTGGGAGATAATAAAGATAGATTATGAAGATCACTCACGTAAAAGTAAAAGAAAAGATAATTTGAAAGGAAGTGTTAATCGAAAAGAGGAAAAATAGAAGATGATCAAAAAGAGGGAAAAAAGAAGAGGATAAAAAAGACAAGGCATAGTCAACGACGACCAGGAAGGGTCAACAGTGACCAGAGGAAGCGATGTCAACCTAAGGGGGTCGACATTGACTGAGGTTAGTAGGCTATATAAGCCCCTGGGTCAGTCGAAAAATATCATTTGCACATTTTGAAGTGACGATCAAGAGTCCTGAGCTAAAAGGAGATTTGAAATTGTGAGCGAGATGGAGGTTAAAGGAGTATTAAGGAAGTGCCAAAGGGCCCACATGATGGTAAGTGCTAAAACCCTAGCTTGTTTTTAACCATTTTTTATGTTTTTGTTTAATTTTTAATTTTTTTTAAATTTTGGGATTGGCGCAAGGACCGGTCGATAGCGACTGGGTATGGTCATTGTAAACTAGGCTTAAAAGGTCATCAACCCATGTCTAGAGGCATCGACCAAACTTGGTTCAGTGTCGATCAGGGTTAGAATTGATGATTTTAGACTTTTGATGAGATGGATTCTAATGTTTTGCATGTTTGATATGTTTTTCAGGTTCGAGAGACTTCATATCTATGGGATAGAGTGTTGGAATTATATGATAAGATCAAGGGGATGTTACAGATGCTGAGTAGGAACAAATGGATGTAGTCAGATTGGGTGGATTTCATCACTACCAATGGATTCCATGAGATGTAGGGTTCATGATTGCATTGGTGGATAGATGGGATGTGTGGACCGACACATTTTGGTTCAAGACGGGTGAGATGACCGTCACCATAGAGGATTTATACTACATCTTGAGGCTTCCTATACATGGTGAGAAAATACATCCCATTACAGCAGATAATAGATTGGGGGTCCTGACATGGCTGTTTGGAGTTGACACAGTTGTTTTGTGCCACCCTAGAAATCTTAAAGTGCATTGGTTAGGACCGTATGTTATAACTTATATACTTGATTTAGGTGCTTTCCAGTTAGAGGCATTGGACGGAACACGGTCACCTGGTTATTTCAACGGGAGTAGGCTGAAGCCCTATTATAAATAAGTCTTCTTGGTTTTTTTAATAAGGAATTATTACCACTTAGATTAGGTTTCCTTAATGTTTTTCCTTCATTGTTGTTATGCTTTGTCAATTTAGTTCATTATTTTGTGTAATAAGTGAACTTGCGCACCAGAAGCTTATTACTATCTAAGCGTTTTCATCCACAGAGGATCGCCCATACCCTTAGTGTGGGGTGGAGTATACATGGGATTCATGGCCCAAGTTTGAATATTATTTGAAAACGGGTATGCATAGAAGAGATATTATGCAAGTTCTCAAAGGAAAGGTTTGGATAGAGAAATATTGCTCATGACGGAAGACCACATATGGATAAAGGGATGCATAGTGTAACTTCGGGTAGGATGTAGCAGTGGAAACTACTTAGTGAAAGATGCAATGGTGAAGTACTTCGGCACATGAGGATGCGTGAAAGGAGGTTTGTGGCCGATAAGTAGAAGGCATGCCAGAAGGTTATGACTGTGGCGCGGAAAAAAACATCATGAAATATTGACGGAATGGAAAATCAATGTTGAGTATGATGGTAGGTGGAGAGAAATAAATGTGGAATTTTTTTGAAAATCTATATAAGGTGGTATTGTGAAATCATTTTTACCTTTACGAATAAGAGAATTCAAGTGAGTTTTTGACGAGTGAGCTAGCGAACGAGCTTTGAAGTGCAGAGAGCTAAAAACCAGTTGAATTTGTCATATTTACACACCAAGGTGATTGGCACTCCATTTAGAGAAGTGTTTGAGCGAAGCACAGGCATGCGAGGGAGGAAATTTGACAGTTAAGGCTCGGATTTGAGCTAGGGCACGTGTTTTCAAGCTAGGGCACACATAGTTGAGTTTCAAAGCTCGAATTATTTGAAAGGACACACCTTTATAGTGGAAATGGCACCAAAAAGAGTACTTGGAGCGGCGATAAGGGGGAAGAAGCAAAAGGAGGTTAAAATCGAAGTTAAAGACACTTTTGAGAGTAGGTTTTCTGAAATACAATACCCAGAAGGGGTTCACATGGGTCGTAATTAGGACTCACACATTCTCCGGTGCAAGGTGAGTGATAATAATGACAAAACAAAGGATAAAAAGGATGAACTAGATAAGTTTCTATTTGTGAAGATGAATAAGAGAACAATGGATGACATGGTCGTGTACGATGATGCATGTGAAAATTTATCGACAAAGGTAGGAGTTATACATTTATATGAACTCCCTTATTTTAGAAAACCAAAAAAATTATACCATTGACTGATGAGTAGATTTCATGAGGACTTTTTCTATTTTGTCGGGCGCCAGATGAGGATCACCACGCCCTTGATTGGGAGTCTGATAGGACTTAGGAGATCGAGCACTGAAGTGAACAACAAACTCATAGATAAAGAGGCAATAGTGGTGACCAAGAAGGTGTTGTGCTACCTAAAGGGAGGGCATGGAATGGATATTGACAAACTACATAAGTACCCAGTGGTCCAAATAGCAGCACACCTCCTCACAAAGGTAAATAACCTGGAGCGATGGTCGCAAGTAAATACCTTGTGGCTGCACATAGCAAAGAAAATGAATGAATGGGTAACTTATAACTTGGCTGGTTTCATTGTTGAAACCATCATTGAGGAAGTGCATGAAGGTGAGAAGATTATTTTTGGTGCAATCCTTTTGTCACTTTTCTGTGTAGAAATTTGGGTGCCCGATGGGCCAGAGGATAAAATATGGCAGTATCCTGTAGAGAATAAATCTCTTGTAGAGAGATTTGAGGAGTATACATGTGATGGGACCATGAGTGGACCATTTAAGTAGAGGGAAGAGTTGTGGTATGAGCACTTACATGCCAGGTTTGAGGAGGAACAGAGAATACCCAAGGATTTACCTTCAGTATTAGGTAAGCAAGTACAGTTTGTAGTTTATCAACACTTTTGTATTGCGCACTTTGGGATGAAAGACAAGAAGTGGATCCCTTGGTGTAAGCTCCCTTATTCCTTTATCATGCGCTATTTCTAGGCATCTGTACATAGGTTTTTAGATGTGCACCGGTTAAATTTCAATGTTGATAAGGTAGACTATGACTACACACTCAGAAAGACTTATGTTTATCCAAGTAAGTTTACATATATTGAGATGTTAATTTCAAATGATATTAGAAAGAAGGATATGAGTTTGGAAATTGGCAAGATTAGGGCAGCCCTTGTGTATATCCAACTCAAGCCTAGGTTAGAGAATGGGAAATAAGTGGAGAATGAGTTCAAACTTCCTAGCCCACCCAAGGGGAAGCATACAATTGGCACTTTGGCAGATGAGGAACCAACCTTTCCCTTTGTGGAAGAAGGAGAGAAAGAAGAATTACAAGAAGTAAGTGGTGGTTTGGAGCATAGGGATAGAAAACAACCCACTGTTGGAGAGAAACATGATCCAACGGTAACCCCTCCACTACAGTAAGAGGATGAAGTGTTGGAGAACGACAGGCTAGATGTAGACATAGAGCAGAATTCAGAAGAACCTTAGTATAAGAGGGTACTAAGGAGGAAAAGGAATCGTGGCATGGAACCTACATAGCCCCCTAGAAGGTCACCAAGGACTTCTCCAAAGAAGGCAGAACTTGAGAAGAAGAAGAGGCACATGTATATTCCTCGGAAGGAGGAAGAGAAAGAAAAATTTGAAGACAACACGCCCAAAAATCGAGTTATGATTGAGGATACTAAAGATCCTCAAGAAGAGGAGATGAAGAAAGATGAAGAGGAGCTAAAGTGCCACAACATAGATAATGGGAAAGATGGCTTGGAGATAGGTGAATATAAGGGTGATCCATTAGGAGCGCCCCATACTACATACTCAGGTGAGGACCCGTTATTGGATATAGGCGCTTGGATTCTGAAAGGGAGACGATCAGGGAAGGAAAAGAATGGAGAATATTATGAGACTCCTGCAATTGGCTATGTGGGTGACACAAGTAAAATCATACACATGGGGTTCCAAAGCACTTTGGAGCCTAAGGACTTTTATGGATGGGAACTCATGGATGTAGACATGGTGAATGCATGTACACGCAAGCAACTATCTTGGACTATGCATACTCATATGGATGAGCTTGATTTTGACATGTGTGAGGAATCTTGTGTTTTGCATAGAATGAAGAAAGTGCCCCATTCTAGGCATGTGAATTTCAAGCCCCCTGTCATGTCTAATGAACAGGTAAGAAATGCCTTAATGAAGATATTTGTTGAGGTTGCACGCAGGAATATTAACAAAGTGGCAATTATATGAGCACTTCTCGAAGATAAAAAGGACAAAGAAAGGAGATTAAGAACTTAACGACTGAGAAGGTGCAAGTTGAAGCCAAGGATAAGGCATTACAGAGTATGGTGGAGGAGGTTGCAGATGAAATTTTGGAAAATAGGTCACATTTTGAGAAGAAATTGCCCCAAATATTCCCATTTGTGATGCATTATGTGCACACGCTTATTTGTATGGTAATGGAAGAAGGGCCCGTTTGTATTCCCACACCTAAGGATGTTGCAAAAGAGGCAGTAAGGGCCAAGGCCACAATTGCAAGGAAAATTATAGGTTATGAGTCCATTTTGCAAATTTTGAAGGATGAGCTTAAGAAAGCAGACTTGACATTGACTATGTGCTCGGCACTAGATGCGATAATAAAGACAAAGACTATGGAAAAATAGGATGAATTCCTTTAAGCAACAAATAATGAAACACTCGGGTCTATAGAGAGAATTACACTGGTAGAAGTAAATCACGATGTGTTTGAAGCTACCCAAGTCCCGCACAACGAGAGAATAAAAGAAATTGGGAAGCTCATCACATGGAGGATGGATATAATGGAGGGAATGGTCCCAAGTATGGCTAATATTCTCAAAGTCGTGTTGAATGAAGGAGAAAAGATGACTCTTAATGATTTGGAATTTGTAGTTGTAGACATTCCAGATAAAAACATAAAGCATTGAGCTATTGGAATGATTTAAGGGAAGAGATCAAGAATGAATATCCATAGTTAATCCTACCTATAGAAGAGAAAGGTGTTGAGTAGCCTTTATATTCTTTTTGTGTAAGAAATTTATTCATTCTTTCATTATTTATTCATTATTGTTGGAGAGATAAGTTGAGATTACCGGTATCTGGGGACGATAATGAAATTAGTGTGGGGTAATGTTGAGCTAATGAAATATAAATTAAGTATGAAAGCGCGGAAGGAGTGGGTGTGTAGACACAGGATGCACAGGAGTGCATGAAAGTATAGCAAAACAGGACGTGCCTAGAACAGTTTGAAATCAGGACTTAGCTGATTTGTAGATTGGGACTAATTTTAGATATAGATTGAAGAACATGTCTTCTACGAGACTTGAAGACCACGCAAAGGCTATTTTAGATAAGTGGAAGAACAAGCACCATGCATAACTTTGAAGATATTAATATGATTAAACAATAGGTATTCTAGTAGTTAATCTATTATTAGCGAGCTTGCATGCTTTTTTATTCTCATGCAAGGGCGCATGGCTATTATTAGCATGTAGCCTAGTTTTGAAGGGTACATGGGCAGTGAAGGGAAAGTCCCCACCCCTATAAATATGTAATGATTTTCACAGTTTAGACAGATCGGATATTATTTTAGTGTTATGTTGCGAATTTATGAGCGCGCATGACCATGGAGATTATATGATGTATGAAGCTTCTATGTTTTGCAGTATTTAATATAATGAGACTTGTTGGCTGGATATTGGTGTTGGATGTAACTGAGCATGGATCTTGTATGGTAAATCTGAGTATAGTAATTGTTTAAGTATTTTTAAGTGGTTAAGATCTAGATCTAGTTTATGCACTGTGGTTTAATTGATTATCTGTTATGGATCTGAAATATACATTCAATCATGATAACTTCTTGAACAAGCTTCTCTAAAGAGGGACCTGGAACCCTTATGCGCTTCGGGTGAGTGCTCAGTTCAGGCTAAGTGATGTGGCAGTGTGTCTTGGGCTGTTGGTGGTAAAATCTAGGCTACAATACAAACCCCATATGTTGGATTAGTGGATGCATGGCCTTTATGGCCTACAACATAATCATGAAAAGATATTTTGGAGATCATAGGTAATTACCATTGGTGGGTGGAGACAAATTTTATGATAGAGTGTTAGGGAAGTTTAAGATACTATTATAGATACCTAGTTTTAGCGATTTGGCACTTGATAATGTCAATATTGAATTAATCCCTTTATTCATGACTTTTGTGCTTATTATGCTCTTAATTACTATATCCTAGTCTATCTTCATTTCTATTACAAGACTTTCTCTCCTCATTGCACTACTCATCCTCTTATAGAAATGCTCAAACATGCCACAAGAAATTAATTAATTGCCATTATTATCATGCACATAGCTCCACAATACCATCCCTCATTGATTCGACCAAACAATTTATCAAGACCAAACCATTAAATGATCTAGTCTTCGGAAAGAAGGTCTTTTCCTAGGCCACCTAATAGCCAATTTTCAAATTTGTATATCTTTTAAGGGTTATCATGTCCACTAAAAGTCTTCCTTACTGTGAATATTATTAACAGAACCATATATAAGCAAGTATAAGACACCCATCTACTCACCTAACACTAACCTTGCATTATCAAGTAAAAATAATTTGAAGGAAAGAAAAATCTCTCCTAATATTTCCTTAAGACTAAACATTAGGGAAAACCCCTAAAAATGATGCACTCAAAACCATGTCTAAGATTTAAGCTTCTTAAATCTTGAGATCCCATAAATACAAGTCAATATAAAAAAATAACAAGTGTTCAAGTTATTAAATAGAATTACATCCATGTAATATAATGTTGCATATCTAAGTGAAAACTATGTTATGTGAGGTTTGAGGCCTCTTCATAGTAATTTCAATGTAAGCATCGTATGTATTTTGCTTCATCCTAAACAATAATATTTTTATAGGTTCCTTACTTAAGATTAGGGTTTTTGGTTAAGGTGGTTGATTTTAGATGGTTTCGCCCATGAGTGAGACATAATATTTCATAGTGAAGCATTTATAAGATGTCCATATAGGTTGTAAAAGTTACAAAGACTCTTTTCTACCCAGACCAAAAGATTCAATAGGACCAAACCATAAATTTTTTTAGTCCTATGAAAAATAGTTTCGCCTTTGAGCACAATGTGATTCTAGAATCAAAGATGAAGCACATGTAGAATATTCCCAACCATTTCATCTTCCATTAACACCTATTTTATCTTCCAAACTAATATAAAATCCAAGTTCACCCATATTCTTATGTTCTATTATATTTAGTATGTTCCCTAATTAAATTCAATTTCTCTATATTATTTTACATGTGTTGTCAGCTATGAATTTTGGAGAATTTATATATTTATATGAGTGTGCATTGGTTTCTAGGATCTCTATCCTAATTAGGGTTTACAAATTGTAAAATTGGTAAATCATATGATGAACACACTTATTCTTCTAATCCTTCACCTATTTGGCTTAGGTTTTCAATTTATCATTGTTATCCATTACTTGGTGCATGATTCTATGTGCTACTCTAATGTTGAGGTTTGTTCTTAGATGGCTTACTCTACGCATCCCATGTCATTCTCTCATGCTTATAATAATGAGAAAACCTTTGGGTCTCTAGTTGGTTTCTCTTTGTGTGAGGAATTTAGTGATGGTATTAATAGTTTCTATCATGATGGTTAGCTCACAACATATACATAATCTACCACCTCCTACCCATGTTACGACCCATAGCTATAGATATGAGGCGATCCCAAAACTTACATGCCTACCTAGTAGTATTGATTATCATTCGTTAGAGTTAACTAGAACCTCTATTGATACTTATCTTACTTGTGACTAAGAAACTATATATAGTCTTAAAGACACACATGAGGCATGTCATGATGATAATTATATTACTTAACAACTTCCAATTATCATACCTTAGTAATTCACATCTTCTAAAGAAACTTGCATTATCCCACAACTCCATATGGTGTCGTGTGGCTTCAAAACTTTCTTTCTAGTATTATGTGACTTTAAATAGTATTTCACGACTTCCTTAGTGTTCTGTGGCATATTTTGATGCTTGTGAAATCTCCAAATACTGTTCGTCTTCATAGGTTTGTGTGGATTATGCAAAAGCTTATGCGATAGATTGAACCTTGGAAAATCGACATGTGCACAACACTAATAATGTGTAATAAGATTGCATAGAAAACAAACATTGCACAACAGACTTGCATACGACTCTTGACAAGAACACATAATACAACAGTAGTGTTCTTTGGCCCACCAATAATACAAAATGCAACACACTTGACTCTAACGGTTTGAAATGTCTCATGTTGATCTATGAACCTAGATGTTTATGCATCATAATTTCTTTTAAATTTAAAACTTGACATTAGTTGGAGCATGTCTCATTAAACTTAAGAATATATTTTCCTACATAATATTGGCTTCTAAGGCCTTTCTTGTGTGAAAAAATTCATCAAAATACTAGTAAGTGCGGAAAAATACTTTATCTTCTACAATTAATAATATTTTATTGAAAAACATATTTTGAAGATCACCATCTGGTATTTGATAAATCATATTAGTAACTATAATCTTAAACCTAAACAATACTCACTAATGTACACATTGGATATTTCCCAAATTGAAATGATGATCTCAAAAGCAACATTGTTTTGAAAATAAGGTAAGAAATAATCAAATTGAGGTGAAAATGAATTAATGGATACACGTGGAAATGAATCATATGTTAAACTGAAACAATCACTTAACAATATATCAAAAAATTTAAGAAAGAGGTATAAAATAAGAAGAAATAAAATAAATTAGCGAATAATAATCAAGTACTTCATCATGAGGTCAAGCACTAAAGTATTTTGATAGTTTCGAGAAGGAAGCATCTTAGACCATTGAGTTTTGGGAAGAAAGAATAATTACAAGCTTTGATAAACATTCACATAATCTTTTCTGTTATAATAATCCTTTCTTACGTAGTCGGACTCGGTAGTGTATCCATCCGTCGGTGACTTGGCGCGCCAGTTTCCTCGTAAATGAGGAAGCGTCTAATGACTTTATTCACCGGAGGCGTTTACTTTGAAGAAGGCATTGCTGGAAAGTGTCAAATTCTGGTGGCTTAACTTTACAGGTTGCCGGAATTTAGATTTTTTTGCCGGAATTTAGATTTTTTTTAGATTTTTCGCTACAGTAAAATTACTTTCCACAAAGTTTTAGATTTTTTGTAAAATTACTTTCCACATAAAGTTTTAGATTTTTTGCTACAGTAAAATTACTTTCCACATAAAATACAGTATATTGACGCAGAGGAAATATAGTATATTTATTTCCGCTGACGGGCGCCGAGAAGTGGACGATCTTCTGGAGGGGTGGCATACTCATTATCACCCATAATCGCTGCGGCTTCATTGATACTGATAATATACTGTATTTCCTCTGCAACTTCCTTCATACTTGGCCTATCCTGCCTCTTCTCCTACAAACAACCAACCGCCAACAATGCCACAACCTTTATGGTATCCACCACCATCTGGGACGCATTTTCCCCCAATCGACGATCCACGGTGTCCATCACATTTCCTTCCCCCGATTTATGAACAACATACACTGCCAGGTCCACAAAATCAGGGTCCCTCGCAAAATCGATTGCCTTTTGCGATGTCACAAGTTCGAGCAGCACAATGCCAAAACTGTACACATCGCTCTTATCAGTGAGCTGATAGTTTCTGTAATATTCGGGATCCAAGTAGCCCAGGGTCCCCTGAGCGCATGTAGAAATGTGAGACAAATCCGTCTCTGCAAGACGGGAGAGGCCGAAGTATGAAACTTTTGCATTCATTTTTTCATTGAGGAGAATATTGGTCGATTTGACGTCTCTGTGATAAATTGGGGGAACTGCTGCAGAGTGAAGGTAGGCCAAGGCTTCTGCCGTCTGAAATGCAATGTTGAGACACTTTTTCTAATCTAGAAAGGGACCTTGATGAAGGTGTTTGAATAAGGTGCCATTTGGGATATATTCGTAGATCATGAGGGGTTCCTCTGCGTCCACACAACACCCCAGCAATCTCACCAGGGTCCTATGGTTTACTTGCGACAGAATTCTTACCTCGTTTAAGACCTATTCTGTTCCTTTAATGTTCCCCACTTTGGCCATCTTCACTGCCACAGTAGTTCTGTCTTTGAGTATTCCTTTGTATACTTCGCCGAAGCCCCCGACTCCCAGCAATCAATCCCCTGCAAAGCCGTTTGTTGCCTTGTGGATCTCTTTGATGGTGAACAGTTTGGCAGACTTTCCCCCGCTGTTGACTGCTAGAATTTCTGCCCTCTCCCTCGCCAATCTGGGCTGAATCTCCATCTGCAACCTTTTTCTTCTGTAGAACACCACCGCCAGTATTGCTACTATGAATACTACGCATGCTCCTGCAACAATCCCTGCGATTTCAATGCCAACATTGTTATTTCAGCCATTCAAACAATGTGTAAAAACAAAAAGGAATTATTTGATCTATGGAAGGAGTATTGAGAGAGGAGCTTAAGGGTTGTAACTTGTGTTTAATACCAACCTTCGATTAATGCGCCTTGACCATTACTTCCTCCACAACCGTCTGGATCGGTGTAGATAGGCACATCTGTACATCAAAAGTGATGTCAATTTAACACAATTCAGTATAGACCATGGGAGAGAAAAACACAAATACCTATGTGTTTTAGAGACATACTTTTAGCACAGACTCCTTGCACAGGGTCCCAACTATAGTCGTTAATACAGAGGCACCTAGACATGGCAGAATTCATTGGATCACGCAAACAGGACGAGTTTTTGGTCGCAATCCCCCTGAGTTGCACAGGAAGGCTCACGCGGCGCAACCCACATGATCTCCACTCCATACATCCACTGGTTCAGAGGCAACGCCGGGTTATAGTTCAAAACACTGGTATATCCCCTGCACCCGCCCCTCCATACTCGTATTCTGTACGAAGTCAATGAACCTCCAGCAGTAAAACTGCAACACAGAGAAGTATTTCTACAGACATTGGCCTCCCCCACTTCGTCAATGAATCGATGACAGGGACTGTTATCGCTGCAGTTCAAGGGGGACCGCAATAGAATAGAATTGCAGTTCAAGTACATAACCGTGTTGGTACTTGTAATATTGAAAGGCAAGCTCTGATTCAACTGAACTCCATCGCCCTGCATATCTCGAGTCTGGTACGAATTGTTCATCAGATTCGAGGGCTTTATAACCATTCTCATGGCCTCGGGATTGATGCTTAGGATTCTGTACGAACTCCCATTCAGGGCTTCAAATTCAAGTTACTTGTTCGCCGGAGGTGTTTACTTTGAAGAAGGCATTGCTGGAAAGTGTCAAATTCCGGTGATTAACTTTATGATTTTAGATTTTTTTTTACAATCCAAAATATTTTTCTACAATCTTAGATATTTTTACTATTCTAGATATTTAAAATCCTCAATTCATTTCAAATCTCTTAACCCTGCTATAAATTTGATATTTACAGACCTGGTGGTTAAACAGATCCAATGGCCATAATGTCATTTCTGCTCCTTGCTCTCAGAGATACATATCTCCATGTAAAGCCTTCTTAGGAGATAAATGAAGCGGTCAAAAAACATAAATTACGGTAGGAAGAAGATGCTCTATTCTTGTGGATGCCAGAAGGGTTTCTGTAGCAGAAATTTTTGTGGAGGGCTCAATTACCAGATTACCAGATTGAAGGATCTTATTGGTTTTGTAAATTGCAGATGAAAGGAAAATAGATGAGCTCAGAGATAACACTGGGAGGAGACGTTTTCAGTGTGATTGTGCAGCTTGGTTTTTTACGCATACATGAGCCCTGAGAGAACGACCACTACGATGGATACACGGGGGACATTTGGAGCCTCAACCTGACGCTTCTCAAACGGTATGTGGGATATTTCCTTTCGTGTCACCCGACGTGCAACTCGACTAACTGAATTTAATGTGTGCCATTTTTTACGGGGAACTGCCATTACTGCCTCCTTCAACTTCACAACAGTTTCAAAGCTTTATAAGGTGTTGCCTGAATAAATACGTTGCCGAGTGTTGGATGGTGGTGCACTTGTTATCCTATCCTTTTCTTACTCGGGCCATTCGTCTCTCCCTGTAAAATTGATACATTTAAATTTCTTTCCTATTATATTTCTCTCACATAATTGCAGACCCCTTTTTCTCCCTGGGGGTTCTTGATCTTTGCTGTTTCTGGTCCATATAGATGCAAAATTTGAGTTTGCTTTGGATTTTTTTAGGGTTGTTTCCCTCTGAATCGGAATTGGGAGTCTACGATGACCCATGGTTTTTTACGGATATGGATCGGTTTCACAATGGAAAAAATTGTGGTTGCATGCAATTGATGGAAGTATTTTTTTTAATTCGAAAGTGAAATAAAAAATGCTTATATTCATGTTTCTAAATTATTATTATTAATCATTTTCTTTTGAAATGTTGGTTTCTAAATTGTACAAGGAAATATTACTAGCAATTGCACAAGAGTTGCAAACTACCCCACAAAGAATGACAATGTAAAGGTTATCGGAAAAGCACTTCACTTCCGACATATTTAGATGTTTCCATGCATTTCATAACATAAGCAGATGATGGTTCTTGAGTAATTGGAAAATATTGTGCTATAAATTTCCCATTCCGAAACTCAGTGTGAAAACGCTGAATTTTTTTGTAGCTTATGGCTTTACACCTAACAATTACATTTTCTTGAAAAATTCTAAAGCCTTTTTAATAGTTTTTTTTTGTATATCCCCTAATCATTGAAGTCCACTAGACGACATATGTTTCATTGTAGTCCATGAAACTATATAGGTTTCAGGTATTTTTCCAAACAATTCACGTGTACATGTTGGTAGTATGCTAACAAAAGTGAGATGATCAAAATAGACACATGTTGGTGTTATACAAAGTCAAAGCTCCATTACGAAATGAGCCAGTTGGAAACCTATTGATTGCATTTGGTGAAATAGTGTCAATGTTATGTGAGGATGTCCATGTCTTCCCTAAAATCTAAGCATCCAAAAGGCCACATTTCATTAAGGCATTTAGACGGTAGTTCATTTCCCTTACATATGCACCACGTGTTGCATACAGATTTACCTAGGTTCTTGTTAAAAAAAAAACTTCTTCCTTGATACACACACATTTTTTCTTTGCTGGCAAACATTTTTCCTTTGGAATCACCAGCAATTATATTTCCTCGATGTGTGCCTGGAAAATAAATAGTTTGTTCTTATAAAGAGTCAAATTATCTTTTGGAGTCTTTGTTAAAGTTTGTTTTTTAAATGTTAAGTCTTACGTAATTATAATTTTTTTTAGGAATTTGGTTTAATTTTGAGGTCCTTTAAAAGTGAAATGCGTGGGGATAATTCTTTTGTTTAGTTTTAGTTTTATATTTGTTTAATACGTTTTAGTATTTATTTTTTAATTTTGATTTTATGTGTTTATTTTAAAATAAATTCATTGTATTAGTCTTATGGTGCATTTTCTCTGGAAGTCAATTAAAGAATCCGATGTGTGATGGGGAGAGGACAATATAGTAACTTCCAACAAAAAAAACATTGCCTACTATGCCTTGATGGATGTCCGTACATTGCTATAAAGCTTGTATTTTGTTATGGGCCACACGTATGTTGGTATAGGTGAGTTGATCGGGGTGAATATACAGTTGTTTTATTTGATGAAACAATCACAATGTCTCTTGACAATGACCATGTCTTCTGTAAGATACAACTATGATATTCATTTAAAAGATAACATGTTGTATCATTTGGTTGAACACTTGGCGTTTATTTACAAAAGTTCATATTTTGGCATTTAAATGTTTCCAAAGCGTAGACAACAATCCCATTTTGTCAGTATCCTTCAATCACTTCATTTCATGAGATGACATATCTCTAGGGAATTTTATGTTTGGTGGGTAGATGAGATTAAGAAACCTGCCAATGATACCCAAGATGTTGTAGCGGAAGAGCATCTACACACTTCTTATAAACAAGGCTTCCATCTTTGTGTTCTTATCCATATGATTCTACTCCTGTTGTACATATTCATCAGCTTTTGCAACCGCTTGCACCACTCAGGCACAGAGAGTGGTTTCTTGTTTACATTTCCCAGCATACTCCTCGCCTTGTTTCACCATATGCAAAAAACATGGCTCCAACCCAATTAGTTTAAATTTTCCAAAGTACTCCCAACCTGTGCCAAAATATAGAGGAATTTTGTTAGATATAGTTGCAAATGTTTTGATAGACATGTATGCAGAATGTGGAACCTTACATAAAGACATGTGAACTGTTTAGCAAAATGCAACTTATGTTCTTCACTCAAACATCTATAATAGATCATAGAATATATTTTAAATCCAAACCATATTAGACCCAGTATGTGAACACGTCCCAATACTTGAACAGTATTTTGCATTTAAAATATCCAATACTTGATGGAATAAAAACCAAAATTTTGATTATTGAAGTTCAAAAATTTGTTTTTTTATAAACCATATGTGCATAGGGTCAACATCTCAGTATTTCTTAGTACACAATAAATACTGATTGGTACTTTCATTTTCTACAATAAAAGACTCATTTGTTCAAAATATAAAAACAACATATCAGTTGACAAACCCATCATATCTATTTAATGGGTTGAATATTTGTCTTCTCAATTCATCTCTTTCCATATTCCAAGTTGGGTTGTTCAATCACCAGATCTTTCATATCCAGACATTAATACATACCTGCAAAAAAAGAGGGAACCTTCTTCTCAAGATTCAAATTCATCCATTAAAAACACAAACAAAATTGTACACTTGAAGGTAAAAAATAAATATGAATATCAAATCAAATAATTTCAGCCACAAGATCATCTCAAAATCAATTTCAACCTTTGATTAAAAAGACCCTACACCTTGATCCATGTCTTACATTTTGATTGGATACTCTCAAATCAATGTTGGTATTATATATTCACTTTCCTAGTCTTGTTTACTGCTGATTTACTTCTGCAGGGTGCCTGATTACAGTGGAGTTTATAAGAAGAGATTACTTCTATCAAGGAGGAAAGGAAAGGTCCAGCAAAGCAAAAATTGCAGGTTAGTTTTCATACCTACTGCAAAAATTGCAGGTTAGTTTTCATACCAAAGATCTGTTCAATTAGGTTAGAATTAGACATAACAGATTGCTGAGCAGAACTGCAAGTTTATGGACTGATAGAATTATAGTAAAGAATTATAGTAAAGAATGAGTCTGGAATAATAGAATTTAAAGAAAGGCCCTCAGCTTTGTTCTTTTTGCCTTTTACAATTTATTTTAATTTAGATACCATTGTGGACTAGTTCTGAGAATGACCACAGACCGCTAAAATATGCACATGATCAGATTAAACAATGAGAACCTAGTGCCTATCTACGCAAAGAAAAGCTCCAAACCAGTAGTACCTAGCAAGGCAAAGGAAAAATTACTAGAAAAACAAGCCTCGAGAAACCCTGCAATCAGTAGTCTTAAACTCGTTACACAGCTAATTTAAAAAATCGAAAAAATCTAAGCTGAAAAGAAATAGTTAAGATTGCACACGCATTTTGAAAAGAAAGAGCAGGATTGCACACGCATTTTGATGTCTGTTCAATTAGGTTAGAATTAGACATAACAGATTGCTGAGCAGAACTGCAAGTTTATGGACTGATTTCTATTTATTTTATCAAAAATTGGCCCATTTTGCAGAGCACATCAAAAAAATATTAAGATTGGAATTGAGTGATTCTTGATCATAGCATCCTGCTAATTAATTCTGTGAACATCTATTAGATACTGGCTTTATGTTTTCTCCCTTAAAGTACCTTAAAAGCAAATAATATTAACTTCACAATAGAACTAATAACTTCAGAATGTAAATGTGTTTTTTTTGAGATATTTTATTTGATCGATCATATGTAAGCAAATAATATTACAATATGATTCGAAATTAAAGGCTTAGGATAAAAAATTGTTAAATTATAACTAGCTGTCAAATTGGTGATCCTACGTGGCAAGGAATTGGCTCCATGGACCTGCGATCTTAGGGTGTTCGCATACTGGCCCTTCTCCCCTATGTGCAGCAAAAACGAGGTAGAGAGTTTTCTAAATGATATTCATAAATGGTTTTCATTAAGCTAATATGCAGTCGGCGCCCCACATTTCCCCAAGAGCGGCTTCCGTCAAAACCAGTTATAATTTCTCAGCTGAAGTCTCTTGTTATCCAGTTGAAGTATTTTCCTTACTTATTTGACAAGAGAACTATTAACTTCACAATGTCTTCCCTTATTACCCATCTGCCTTTTCTTTCCCCAAATGATCATTATAATCTGAAATCTAATACTTACGAGCAAGTCTTCTGTCCGCCTGATGTTATGAAGCATGTCCTTAAAAATGCTAATGAAAGGAGTCGCTCCGATGCCCAGTCCAACCAGAAGCAAGATATCCAATATTTTCTGTAATCCTGCGCAGGAGCACCGTAAGGCCCGTCAATGAGCAGCAAACATGGTGGTTGAGCATTTATTTGTTTCTTATCTATTACGCGCGTCAAAATGGTGGAGGACAGATTGCATTTCCCTCTTTTATTTCGAATTTAATGCTCAACACCTGTCCTCTTTGGTGAACCACTTCGGGTCTCCACCAGAAAATGTGTATTTAATGAGATATTTTATTTGATCGATCATATGGAAGCAAACATTATTAAAATTGGATACGAAATTAAAGGCTTAGGATAAAAAAATGTTTTTTTATAACTAGCTGTCAAATTGGCGCTCCTACGTGGCAAGGAATTGGCTCCATGGACCTGCGAACTGAGGGGGATAGGCCTTTTCTAAAAATAAGTCATCTACAGATATATCAAGAATGTGCAAGACATATCAATTGGTTTCGTCCTCAACCCATAGACATCTGCAAAATATAGAGAACTGAATTTTCTCACAAACAACATCCACTGCATCCTATAAAATTGAAAAACTGAAATTCAAACCATTATCAATATCCACAAAGATTAATGGTAGTGAATATAAATCGTAGTACAGTGTAGGTAAGAGAGAAATCATCTAACATACGTGAGCCAAAACATCTTCACCTTTAGAAATAGAGAATGTAACAAAAGTCCAAAACAGCTCAAACATATTTCAGAGTTGTGGCTTCACCTAAGACGTCATTGGCTTCACCTAAGGATGCAACAGCTAGCAAACAAATCAAAATTGAATCTTTCATTACAATGAACACCGTTGAATTTTTAACAGAAAATCCTTCTCAATTGTACAGTTTTCTCGAACTATACGTGCTTACGGAAGCTGAATAGACAATTGCTTCATATGAGACCACAAAATGAACCTAGTTCTTTCTACTTTATATTTTTCCCTTCCACCACTCTCGTAAACTACTCTATAAGGAACTAGAAGACGAGAGTAAGTGTAATTTTTTGCAATAATCATTTTCGTTTATCCAAGGATTCAACATCAGACAGAAGACAAAATGTCTGCAAATCTAATTTTTCGCAAATCCTTGTAAAGCACAAGGAGCCTGGTTTTTCTGATTCCGATGAAACTGAAGAAAAAAACTGAAAACCCGGCTAAACTGAAAATGGCTAAACTGGCAAGCTTTACCAACTTTGGGATGGTTTCCCCTACATTGCTTATGCCCGTATCTTGTTATTACTTAGGGTAGTCGCTGTTAGTTTCAAAAATCAAATTTTTTCATCATTCTCTGACATTTACTTCAGCTTATAACATAAAGGAGAAGAAATCCAAAAGCCCCCCTCCATGGCATAAATTCTCCAGAGCATCCAGAATTCAAGGATATGAATCTTAAGCGCTAATTTTCATCCTGATCTACTTAATAATTTTCCATAATCACTTTGAATCAGTAGAACAGGTCAGAATGGCCTATAAACATTATTATAAATGAGATGTCACAGTCCTAACCGTGATTGCTACCTATCTTACTCAGCACACCGTAACAGTCTGAAAGTCTATAAAGCTCGTCTTCAAACCAAGAAAGCTAAAAGTGTACAAGCTACTAAGTTAAGTTTGCCTCCTCCTCCTCCTCTCCTTCTTCATGGAGTGTGATATAAACACACATGTATATATGAGCATAACTTCTAGACTCTAAGTTCAAGTTCCACCATCGACTGCTTCTAGTAGCCCATGAGCATCAGTGTAAACTATTTCCTTTACAAGAGAGAGGCCGTATGTACACCTCAGAAAACCTCATCATTCCGTTATAGCTTTTCTGCTTCCACATCCATAATAATAAGACAAAGATTTTCTGGAATAAGATTGATGTTTGACCCATCATCAAGATGAATCGTAAACATTCCAGTTATCCAATTTACATAAAATGTTCTTTCACCCATTTCTCTCAAAGTTGCCCAGTTCAACCTATCTTCACAGTTCACACGAACCCAAAACTAAAAATAAAACTAGAACTCCTATTTACAGCCACTTCTACTTTCTATTTAGATCAAATTGAATTTATCTGGTCAAAAACCAAAAATAGACGAGTAATTTTTAAGCCCCACTTCCGCTGGATGTTTTTCATTTGTCAAATCCAAAGATCTACAGTAAACCCCAATAACTTAACCAAAAAATAATAATCAAAAATTTGAATTTTATGGAAACCATGAATATAATAGAAAATTTTGAAAATCCACTAACCTTCTCACCCCTCTCGCTAACAAAGAAAAAAAATATGTCCAGCACATTCTTTATATATCTCTCGCTAACTCTATAAGATATAAAATCTGTACCATTTAATACAAAACAGAAATCTGTAACTCTATGTGAACACTGCCCAATACTAAAGAGATAAGATAAAGAGTTTCCAAACTAAAGAGATAAGATAAAGAAATGTTTATTTATAGCTAGCTGTAAAATTGATAAACCTACATGACAAGGAATTGGCCCGATGGACCCGTGAACTTAGGGTGTTGACATAATTGCACTACTCCCAGAAATTAAAGATATAGGAAAGAAAAATGTTTATTCATACCTTTCAACTTAACTATTTATTCTTAACTATTTATAGGAGTGACAGTATGCCAGCTAGGTATAAATAAACATTTTTTAATCCTATATCTTTAATTATTTATCATATCTTAATATTATTTGCTTCCATATGATCGATCAAGTAAAATATCTAAAAAAAAAACACATTTACTGGTGGAGATCCGAAGTGGTCCATACCAAGACCTACAGTAGTACAACAGATTTGCTGCCACCATAACAGCATATGTAGTCAAGCTATTACAATTACGATTCTTACATGCATTCACTTCTGAAGATGATTTGATGTCACAAAACATTACATTAACAAGACCTGCGTCAATTGATCAATATGAATTACAATGTCGAAAGGGGTGACTGCATGTTCCAGTGAAACATTCTAATTGATATTGATCAATTACAAACAAGCCGACGAATGTAGTGTTATTTGATAACACCTCATCTTTAGAAGAGTTTAGGGGAGAAGGGCCAGTATGCGAACACCCTAACTTCACAGGTTAAGTGAACCAAATCCTTGCCACGTAGGAGTGACAGTATGCCAGCTAGGTATAAATAAACACTTTTTAATCCTATATCTTTAATTTCAAATCATATCTTAATATTATTTGCTTCCATATGATCGATCAAGTAAAATATCTCAAAAAAAAAACACATTTACTGGTGGAGATCCGAAGTGGTCCATACCAAGACCTACAGTAGTACAACAGATTTGCTGCCACCATAACAGCATATGTAGTCAAGCTATTACAATTACGATTCTTACATGCATTCACTTCTGAAGATGATTTGATGTCACAAAACATTACATTAACAAGACCTGCGTCAATTGATCGATATGAATTACAATGTGGAAAGGGGCGACTGCATGTTCGAGTGAAACATTCTAATTGATATTGATCAATTACAAACAAGCTGATGAATGTAGTGTTATTTGATAACACCTCATCTTTAGAAGTGTTTATAGATGATCTTATTGATATATTTATACATATTTTACTAATTTTATATTGTTTCATACTGCAGCATTTAGAGAAGATGAAGAGAAAGAGGAGTTTACATCGAGCACAACGTATGCCCAAAAAACGAGGTGTACAATTTGAAATTGAAACATCTAACCATGGAACAGATGAACAGGATGCTACAATAATAAGCGAAGAGGATGGTGCAATAACAAATCAAGGAGATACAAACACAACTGATGATCATCAGCCAGAACCTGCTGGATGTGAACTAAATAGGCATGAACTACAGGAGACTGTGGTTGTTAGAGGCAACACTTCGACCAAGAAGGTTAGAATTTTGTCTAGTTGGTCAAAAGAAGATATGTTAAAGGCCATAGATGATATTGAGTTTCTCGCATTATTCAATTAGAGCTGCTGCACTGAAATATCATGTCATCTGTGACATGATATTTCACTTGAACATTATTCTGCATTTAAAATATCCAATACTTGATGGAATAAAAACCAAAATTTTGATTATTGAAGTTTATATAGGGCCAGTATGCGAACACCCTAAGTTCGCAGGTCCATGGAGCCAATTCCTTGCCACGTAGGAGTGCCAATTTGACAGCTAGTTATAAATAAGCATTTTTTTATCCTAAGCCTTTAATTTCGAATCATATTGTAATATGAACAGGTCAGGTGTTGAGCATTAAATTCAAAATAAAAGAGGGAAATGCAATCTGTCCTCATGGTTTTTATTCCATCAGGTATTGGATATTTTAAATGAAAAATAGTGTTCAAGTATTGGGACGTGTTCACATACTGGCCCTTCTCCCCTATGTAATCAACAACCCAGCTTATAAATTCTGTCTTTATCAAATAATATGAAATTAATAAAACATGTATTCGATCATCGTTAATGGCGCCCAACGGGGTAATCACAAGTTCACCTACAAGTTCATAATTCATACTGTCATGTATCATAAGCTTGCTAAAATTTTCCCATTGTAGATGATCTTATTGATATATTAATACATATTTTACTAATTTTATATTGTTTCATACTGCAGCGTTTAGAGAAGATGAAGAGAAAGAGGAGTTTACATCGAGCACAACGTATGCCCAAAAAACGAGGTGTACAATTTGAAATTGAACCATCTAACCATGAAACAGATGAACAGGATGCTACAATAATAAGTGAAGAGGATGGTGCAACAACAAATCAAGGAGATACAAACACAAATGATGATCATCAGCCAGAACCTGCTGGATGTGAACTAAATAGGCATGAACTACAGGAGACTGTGGTTGTTAGAGGCAACTCTTCGACCAAGAAGGTTAGAATTTTGTCTAGTTGGTCAAAAGAAGATATGTTAAAGGCCATAGATGATATTGAATTCAACAATTATTCTATTAGAGCTGCTGCACTGAAATATAATTTACCTCCTACATCTGTTCATTATTGGCTGAATGGTCTGACCCATACAAAAAGGAAGGGCCCTGCACCTGTTTTGAGTGAAGGAGAGGAGAAAGAGATAGTTGAATGGTGTAAGCAAATGGCAGATTTAGGGCATGGAGTGGGATTTATGCAACTGAGGGCGTGTGTTGCACAAATTTGTGAAACTAGAGAGACTCCATTTCGAGAAGGATTACCTGGAAAATCTTGGTGTGAAGGATTTAGAAAAAGACACCCAGACATAGTCCTTCGGACTGCTGAAGGTCTTGAAAGAGATCGTGCAATAGGTTTACGTCCAGAGGTGGTTAGCAAGTTTTATGAAAAACTAGCTAACATTTATATCAATTCCTATGGTGCAGGCAAAATATGGAATTGTGATGAGACAGGAATCCAAGCAGGGAGAAATTGTGGCATGAGGGTGCTTGCCACCAAGGGTTGCAGGAATGTTCCCAAAATCATTCCTCGTAGCAGAGAATGGATGACAATTCTATGTTGTGTAAATGCTGCAGGGCAATGTATCCCTAACTTTTACTTATTTAAAGGTCAGAAAGTTTCACAAAATTACATCAAGGGATGTGAACCAGGTGCTTGCATGGCTGCTCATCCAAGTGCTTGGATGACTAGAGAGCTCTTTATAAGCTGGTTGTATCATTTCAGTAAGTCTGTACCTGGAGGGGTGTGCCCTGAAAATAGGCATTTACTTATATTTGATGGTCATGGAAGCCATGTGGCATTGTCAACTATAGAAGAGGCCAGGCGATTGGGGATTGATTTATTGACATTGCCAGCACATACTACACACAGGTTGCAACCACTGGATGTTAGTGTCTTTGGTCCTTTTAAAGCATATTTCAGATCTGAGAGGATGCAGTGGATGTGTAATAATAAGTACCAAGAAGTCAAACGTTCAGACTTGGCAGAAATAGGTAGTAGAGCTCTCGCAAAGGCCTTGACACCTGCAAATATTCGTGCTGGTTTTAGACGCACAGGTATATGGCCACTTGATCCAAATGCATTACAGAATGACATGGAATGTAGTAAACTATATATCATTGAAGAAGATGCCAACGAAGATGATGCTGAAAATGTCACAGATGATGATACTACTGAAAACATTACGAATGTTGATGGTACTGAAAACATAATAGATGTTGATGCTGCTGAAAACATCCTAAGTTTGTCAAGAGATGTAGCTCCACCAGTTGGTGACAAAATTGGAGAAAATTACTTAATGGAATCAGTTGAGAATCTGTCAACAACACAAGAATTCCATCCAACCATTGAAACAATGGTTGTTGCTAATACAGAGACGGAGGAACCAAGTATACAGGGAGAAAGACAAAGTATAATGCAGACCAAAGATTATGAAGTGAACCACATTGTGAATACTCGTGACCAAGGCACATCCAACTGCAACACTGAGGCCCAGGGATTTGGAGAGGACGATCTCTCATTGCCAAGTGCACCAGAACAACCTACTTGGCTGCAAGAGCATATTGCAGAGTTGGGACTTGATCAGATTGGAAACACCGAGGATGAAAGTATATCTTTACCTTCGATGCCAACCAACCTTGAGCCAGCAGACTTTGAACCAGCAAACTTTACTCATTATTATGCTGACACAGAGGAAATTGAGGTCATTGATAAAGATAAAAACGAGGAAGAGACAACTGGCCATGTTGTTGAAAGTGGTATATCAAATGATGGTGTTGCTGCAAATGAGAAGAAATTGGGTAAATTTTTAAGGTTACCGACACAATTTGTACGGGATCCTTCCAAAGGTAAGAGTGATGCTGCACTCCGGATAAGTCGGGCTTCACAATTGTTAACATCTGATGCTTATGTTCAGATGTTAAAAGATACACAACAAAAAAAACAAGAAATATGTGAAGGGAAACAACGTAAAAAGGAGCATATTGAGGCAAAAAAGCAAGAAAGGTTGGCAGCAAAGGAGCAAAAAAAGGAAGAGAGATTGCAACGCATTAAAGAGAGGCAAGAAAGGGATCTACAAAAGTTTGTTGAAAGACAGGAGCGCGAGAAACAACGAGAAGTAGCTCGCCAAAAAAAGGAATTGGAATTACAACAGAAGGAAGCCACTCGCCATCAAAGGGAGAAAGAGAAACAAGAAAGAGATAACAAGTTCAACAATCCACAGGTTTTGTTTCCCATGCATCATTCCATGCCCATACAGAACTCCATGTTACAAGATATGTTGAAAGTTCCCATCCCAGATTACCACCCTTACTTCCTTGACACCAACAGAATGCAAATAACTTCAACTCCAACTACACACCCCATTATCCCACAACCTCCTACTTCACATACAACCTTTCATACCATATCTGGTTTTCCTATTCCACCATGGGTTCATCCAGTGAACCTCTTAATGACTCCAACAACATCTGTCAATGATACAATCGTTCCTGATAGTCCAAACTAAGGGCCTTTTTGAAGGTGTGACATGGTTATGGACTAACAAACTGATCCCAAAATTATGGCAGCATTCGAGGAGAATTCTTTTTTGTGTTGCAGAAAAATATGTATCGAAATCAATTGAGAATGCATTATTGCATTCACGATTATAGGTTATAGTTGGTATATTTTGCTCCGAATGTAATGAATATGGACACATACAGTATAAGTTTATATGTTTTGCTCCAAATGTAAGAAATATAAAGACACGCAGTTTATATTACTACATTTTGCTCGAAATGTAATCATTGTTTCAGATGTGGAAACCAAATCAGCTCAGAATTTGTTCATAACCTTATTTAAATTGTTGCAGCTTAAAATGAACACCGTTAAATAAAAACTGAAAGACAAGGATTTATTTGAATCTTGGTGAGGTTGAAACCTCACCTCTATATGGCTTAAAAACATAGAATTGTAGGTAACATTTTCCTTGAGTATTAGTAGTGTGAATACACACTGTTTCAACCCTGCTTCAAACGATCTCGCCGCATAAAACTGCCATTCCAAAGTTCTCAGCTCTTGCGCCAACACTGGAGCTCCACAATAAAATACTCCTACACGTCCATCCAAAAACAGAATTTGCTTAATAAATAATAAACATCACATTCTAGAAGCTTGTACTAGACCATGCGTATGGACTGTGGAAATGCCAAAAAATATATGCAGGGACCTAATGGGAATAGACACAAAGTCCATGTTGATATAATACTCACCAACTTTGGCATTGGGATGCTTTGTGCATATTCGTGAGAAGACCTTTCTCCAATTGGGCCTTGCAAAATGAGTGCGCACCTGTATGGAAAAATGAGTGGGTATTAGTTGTTACGTTTAACAGGACACGACAGATCAAAGTCTGAAAAGTTCTAAATGCTTAAACTCGAAACAATCCTACAGCCTCGAGCAACCAGTATACTCAACATTATTCTATTAAAAGCAGCTTCAGAAAATGCGTCTACCAGATAAAAGTTCAAGTCCAAACTACAAGGTAAAAATTTGTCGGTTATGTATGCTGTTAATTTTGGGTCCTAAGCAAAAAATCGCCACCGAGTAAATGAAAACCCCCATCACCCCCAGCAAATAAAAAAAAGACTAAACAAAAAGTCATTCACGCTGTCTTTCACTCAAAAACAACTTTACCTGCTCTCATCCTGCCAAACTGTTAAGATTCATCACAGAACTCCTAAATCCCGTATAGATTATAAGCAAATTTCCGTAACATTTAAACAAATTCAACTTCTCCCCACACCGAGTTAACAAAACGAAATGAAAAACAAGAAAGTGAAGAGAGCGATACCGCATAAATTACAAGGCTTCTGAACAGGTGAAAAAAATTACCTCCCTCCATCCGAAGCTGAAACGATGTCTCGACCACAGCCTAAATTGTTATCTCGTGTATGGCGAGAGCTCATCTCCCGCAGCAGAAAAACAAGGGTTTCATCACTGCGAAACAAAATGAAAGGAGTCGCTCCGATGCCCAGTCCAACCAGAAAGAAGAAATCCAATATTTTATGTAATCCTGCGCAGGAGCCCCGTAAGGCCCGTTAATGAGCTCCGAACAAGGTGGTTGAGCATTTATTTGTTCCTTATCTAATACGCGCGTGGAAATGGTGGAGGACAGGTTGCATTTCCCTCTTTTATTTCGAATTTAATGCTCAACACCTGTCCTCTTCGGTGGACCACTTCGGGTCTCCACCAGTAAATGTGTTTTTTTTTGAGATATTTTATTTGATCGATCATATGGGAGCAAATATTATTAAAATTGGATACGAAATTAAAGGCTTAGGATAAAAAAATGTTTTTTTATAACTAGCTGTCAAATTGGCGCTCCTACATGGCAAGGAATTGGCTCCATGGACCTGCGAACTTAGGGTGTTCGCATACTGGCCCTTCTCCCCTAGTGCGTGACCTCTTAAGATTTTCCAATATCTCCTCATGCTTCTAATATTATTATAATATAAGGACCTCAAATTCTATCAAATATTGTTAATCTATCTTTTATTTCTTCTATTCCAATCTTTCCACTACTATTTCTATATAAATTTGTGAGACGTACATTGTGCGACTTGCAATCAGTTAGATTTTTTTTTCAACGGTTTGAAAATATAAGGGAGGGAAGCCACTCATCATGAATTGAATTTAAGAGTCTATTTTCACACACATATTTTAAATTTTATTTTTTTAAAAATTCCCTTTTATACTTTAACATGTTTTCCACTTGCAAATTTCATTACGTATTAAAGTGATCATCCCACATGCATTTTTTAAAGCAATTTTTGCAAGGTATTAAAATTACATGTTAAAAAACCATACACTATTCATTGAAGTTTCATCATCCAATAATGGAACAAAAAAAAGGTAATACTATTCAATTTTAATGGTATTAAATTTAATATAAAAACTACTTTTCAACATAACAAGGTGTATTAAAAATTACCAAACATTTTTTTATTGTTAAGTGATTATTGATTTTTTGGCAACGTATTATGGGAGATGGACTGCATTTAAACCATTAATTATGAACACCACTGCTAGTTGTTAAGGGAGTGCCACCTGTCAGATGATGTAGCCTGCGCCATTCATTACATTATTTACTCCTACTGCCTATCATTAATTTCCCTCCATTCTCCAGTCGACTGTGCACAGATCTCCATTTTCCTTGCTTCACATTGGTCGCTATGGAGGTTAGGAGCCTCGTCTAGGTAATGATTCTCATTTATGGATTTGTTTCCGAATCAACAGGAATTATGATGCCCATTTTCATTTCCTTTTATGAGCTCAAGATCTGCGACATTGGATTGGGTAGCTGTTTGTGTTTCTAGTTCACGCAGAGGGATTGATTTGTTGTTCATGCAGAGGGATTGGGTAGCTCTTGCATCTCATTGTTTGGTTTAAGCTATTCATTGTTTGGTTTCAGCATTTCATCTGAAGAGAAGGCCATACTAGAAGGGGCGAAGCTCAAATATGTCAAAGAAAGGCAACCCCACAATGCCCTTTTTCATCATTTCTTTGTCAATGCTTTCAAATACTTATTTTATAATTGTTGACATACACTGTGCAGGAAAAACTTCATCAAAGCTACAACGAAGACTTGTAAGGAGGTACGTATACATTGAAATCCCTTGTTTTCTATGTAGTTTGAAATCCGATGGCAGTAGAAGTAATGACTGTTTGCTGTTGTAATTTGCAGTGTGGTAAAGCTCTGAAAACATATTCATGGACGTTTTAGCCGGCTTATGAAAAATTATGCAAGGAAAAATCCTCTTATTCGCAAGCTTACAAGGGCAAGTTTTCTAATCTTGTACTACTTTTCGACTATGGTCTTGTAGAATAGAAAAAAATAAAGTATTCCCTGTAACTTTGGCTTATCAATTGAAAAGAGAGAGAGAAAGACTGAAAAGTTTTTGGCGATGCAATAGGAACTACTTTTGGTCACTCCAAATGGCCAGTCGTGGACATTAATATCCAAATAAACTCAGCCGCTACAATTTATGTTGTTGAATATTGTATTCTGAATCCAAGCATAAGAGACTTGTATGCCAACAGGCTTGAATATGTAATATATGACTGAAATAAAACAATGTGATTACAGATATATACTCAAAAATTGAAGATAACAAGGAAAAGTTTCTTCCAACGTCATGGATCCCATTTCTTTCCTTCATGTATTGTGTTGAAACGCAGAAATCCAGAAAGCCACAGTTTTCTCATGCCTTGAAATCGCCCTCAACTTGCAGGTGAATTGTGTTTTTGAACACAAAAAATACCATGGGAAATATTTTGTTACCTGGTTACAATCTAAATACAAATTTTAAGAAGAACTATATTTCTAACCATTTGATCATGAATTGTTCTTTTGCATCCTTTTTTTTTGTAGGAAATCAAATGAATGAACATCCTTACTGGTACTGCCCTCATTGATACTAGCAAATTTGGTGAGGATACTGCCCTCACTAAGGCAATGATAGGAATAGAGCATGATTGTTGTGTTCAATTTGGATCAAATATTATCAATCATATTGCATCTAATTTGTTGAAAATAGAAAAGATATTACGATTTTGTTTTAGAGAAATATATGAAACATAGTTTGATTCTCTTTTATGGAACAAAGTTTTTTTAGAGAAAATATGAAACTATGTTGTTTTTCATTACATATTTCAAGCAAGTGTACATATAAAAACATATATTGGTCATCTATTACTTATGATATCATATGTGGCTACGAGTACAACAATAAAAAAATAGCCATGGCCTTACAATGATTAGAAATATATTTGGCCCATGAAATTATCAAAATATATTTGTTATATACTATTCGAATGGCCCTAACAAGCCTCCAAATAAATTTATACTATCTATGGCACTTGCTTCCAAAAACCAGGAAATAGTGGTGGTGAATCTATAACCATGCTTAAAGTTGATGTGCTGCATGTTAGTGGTTGAGTTCCAATGTTGGTTTCTTGCAAAGGTAGTGTTGAGAATGGATAGGAACCACTTACCCCAGGTTGAACATTATGTACTGACATCAACTGGGGACAATGCATGGAAATTAATTCCCTCAATAATGGGTGTTCTTTAGGCAAAGGATTTTGTGGAGTACTAAGTCTCCTTTGCCTTCCCAACTCCCTTCTTGCCTTCTCAAACTCTTTCTCCTTCCTTTCTTGGTCTCTTTGGATCCTTTCTTGCTCTTTCTTCATCTCTTTTTCTTGCCTCTACATCGATTTCTAATGTTATTTTTCTTGCCTTCTAATTTCCTTTTCGATCTTCTCTTGTTCCTTTCGTTCCCTTCCAGCAATTCTCTCTGCCTTCTTCTCTTGCATTTGTACCCTTTTTCTTTACTTCAACTCTTCAATTTCTTTCTTTCGCTTCTCTTTTTCCTTGAGCAGCTCCATATATTGATCGGCAGTGATGAGTTGGGATTCTCTACTTAATCGTATTCCATCATTGCAATTTGACCTTGATGAAACCTTCACCCTTTCCATTGGAAGTTTCAAAAATTTAGAAATGGAACTTTGTCCTTTGTTTTCCTCAAAATTTTTGTCACAATTTTCTGTTCTAATATATGCTTCCTCTGACTTTGTTGTATCAATTTGTTCCTCATCTAGAGTGTTGACAAAGTAGTGGACCACATCTGACTCATGAAGTACTGATGGTTGTGAGGGAGTACATAAGGTGTCTTCTTCAATGTTGTTCAAATTGACACCAAGATTACGAGCAGCTTCTTTCATCCAATTAGGACAACTAACTTGGGTAGGTAGTGCTAGAAACTCACTAAATTGACTCCCTCCTGTCTAAGTTGAAGCTTGTTGTTGAACAGATTCATTTGTATTTTGTTCAATATGTTCAACATCACATTCTTTACTTGTTTGTGTGTTGAGCACAATCTCAACATCTTCACTACACAACTCACTGCTTGACACCTCTAAATTATCTCTAGCTAGCCTTAATATATTTTCTCCTGCATGTGATTCATCTCGACTAGATGTGCCAAATGTTCTACTAAGTGCCATGTCCTCATCTAAGGCATGTGGATTAAGAGGCCATATACCTGTCCTCTTGAAACATGCTTCAATATTTTCAGGGGAAAGAGCCTTTTGGAAAGCCCTACTCCCCAATGTAGCTAATTCTGCCCTATTGACATCTATCCCATGTTTCTCAAATAGCCATTTACACCTCTCCTCTTTGAAGTAACTTTTGAATGGAGCAAAAACACTGACATCTAGTGGTTGTAATTTGTGAGAAGTGTGTGCTGGTAAAGTATGTAAATCTATCCCCAAACTTTGTGCCTCTTGAATTGTTCCTAGAGCAACATGAGAATCGTGACCATCAAAAATCAGTAAATGCCTGTTAGTTGGAGACACACCACCAGGAACACATGCTGCAAAATGATGCAACCATTTCATAAATAACTCCTTTGTCATCCATGCATGAGGTTGTGTTGCCATGCAAGCACCAGGCTCACAACCTGCTATGTAATTCTGCAATTGTTTCTTCCCTTTGAAAAGATAGAAACCAGGGATGCTTTGTCTAGCAGCATTGACACAACATAATATGGTTATCCATTCTTTGATTTTTGGGATTATGTATGGGACACTTCTACTTCCTCTTCTAGCAAGCACTCTCATACCACAATTTCTTCCTGCTTGTAATCCAGTTTCATCACAATTCCATATTTTTCTTGGCTCATACAGGTTAGCTTTATAAACAGAGGACAAATTTAGATATAAAGAATTAACAATAGATGGTCTTAGACTTACTTCCCTATCTCTATCAAGTCCTTCTGATGTACTTAAAACTAAATTTGGGTGTCTTCTTTTAAAACCTACCCACCATGAGTTTCCAGGGATACCATCTGTGAATGGGGTGGATCTAGATTCACATATTTGTGCCACATATGCTTTAAGTTGTGAGATTTCTAACCCATGTCCGATATCATCCATTTCATGACACCATTGCACCAACTCAAGCTCTTCTTCTTTAGTAAGAATTGTGGGTGGTCCCTTTGTTTTCTTAGTGGTTATCCCCAACAACCATGAAGTAAGTGTGCTTGGAGGTATGCCCCACTTTCTTGCAGCACCATGTGTTGAGGAACCATATTCTTCGACTTCTTTAATGGCATTATTCATGTTAGTCTCATCCCAATCTCCACGTATTCTGATTGTTTTGTTACTGCCCCTCCAGTGACTTGGACATTTGTAGCCTGTAGTTGTGGTCCATTGTTGCCAACCTCATCTTTGTCTGGTTCAGTTGGTGGAAATATGACTCCTCTTGTTTTGGCGTAAGCAGGGCGGACTCTTTTGAGTGATCATTTTCTCCTCATGTTAGCAAATAACACCTAAAAATACAAGAAAGGAATATTATCAGTGCATTTTGAAATAATATGAACAACCAATACTTGTCACTCCATAACAACTGGTTGTGGCTTCATCACAGTAGTGTAAATGCAATCCATCTGCCAATGTATATTTCTGGGAATTTGTTAACCACTTACAAATAAAGCAAGGTTAGTGATTTTGAATGCAAGATGTTATATATATATATATATATATATATAATTAGTTTTTCTATTAAATGTAATAACATTTAAATTGAATACCAAATTGAAAATGTGTGTGACACCAGAAACTAAAAAGAAATTAAATATAATATGAATAATTACCAGCAACAAGATATTCATTATCTACTCTGGTTTTATATACAATTGTAAATGCTACTACTGTCAATTGCAATGTGTATATGAAGCTCAAATTACATAGATTTATAAATTCACTACCTTCTTATGTGCAGGTTTTTTGTGTGTATTGGACACTGTAGTATGCATATGTGTATACATATATATGTTTGTGTACAGGAAAATGACTTAGTATAAATATAGATATTCTAGTTCAGGAACATTAAACCTGTAAATAAGATGTATATATATGAAACATGCATAAAATGGGTCTAGTTCAAGCTTCCAGACACACAAAATACCTACAAATAAGTTATGCCAAAAAAAGATTAACTCAATTTGAGTTTTATATACACACCATTAATGAGTGTGTGTATGTATATATATTATATATATCATCTTCTTATTTTATACTTTTATATAATATAGAACTAGCTAATGAATATCATGTTGCTGGTAGTTGTTTATATTATATTTACCTTTTTTTAAGTTGTAGGTAATTTACTTTTCCAAGTTGCTTGGGAATTTAGGAATATTATTTGCAGGTTTTCTGCCAATATAATAAACTGAACCTTAAAAAGATAAGGTGGGCCATAGGCATACCCCGTATGTCACATATTTATTATGTGTGGGTGAGACACGTGCCCATTTAATACACAACGTTGTTTTTATAATATTCTTTATTTAAAAAATAATCCGCACGTTCCTTAGAAAGTTAGATGCTTTCTGTTTTACGAGGAATCTGGTGTGCCATGTCACCGACAGCTGGATTCTCTTTAATGATTCTGTGTTTAAGTGGATTTGATTTACATACTTAAAATTTGCCAGTTTTCATATTTACCAATACATCACCAACCCGTAGCTATACTTAGTTTTTTAGGGTAAAAAGAACTTTTTATGTAATAATAATCGCTAGTATTTTTTTTTATGTAGTAAATTAGTAATGATAAGGGGTTTAGGTGAGCTGGTAGTCTAACAGGTAGTAGAGCATTCAAAGCTTTCCACCCTCTTCAAACCTCACAAATTCACATTAGGTTGTGGTGCCACACCACTTGGCAGATTGAAGCTCCACACCACAAATCAAAGCACCAGTGATGACTAGCATTGACTAGTTCAGAAATGAGATCTGCCTAAAGTAAAATCTGTAAATGAGAACTGCTTTTCTTATTTAAGAGTGTTTGGTAAGTTTGTAGACTTGTAGGAAATCCGTGGTAGCTTTTATGCTGGGTAAGTCATGTCCAAGAATATATTGCATATATTTTAGAACAATGCAGATACTCTATTTTCACCTTAGAAAAGGAAAATTTTGATGAGTTTTTAATTTATTAATCTAATTCGCATTTATAATTGTTTCATTTCTTTCATAAATATTTATAACACTTGTTTTCCTTTTAGATGAAATGGTGATTCAAAAATTTAAATTCTAACATATTAATATTTGAAAAAAAAATCATTCATATTTTTAAAATAGAAAAATTGTTATTAAAGAAATCTCAAGTGTAATTCCTTTCCTCTATAATTAATTTGGATTAATAGAGAAAAGTTACGGCTCACTTTATAATTTTTCATTATCATATTTCATTCCTGAAGGTATTGGTTGACTCTAATTATTGGTTTTCTAGCTCAATACCTTATGAAGTCTTCATATATTTGATTGTGATAATATTTAGTTTTATAGCAAGTCTTCAACTATTAAATTGTGCTAATAGTCTATTAGTTTTGTTTTCTCTATTATAATATACATATATATTAAGTTATTTGTTGGATATTGTATTTTTTTCACATTTTATTTTTCTTAAATTTTTTTAAATTGATGTGAGTGATCTCTCTCTTAAGAACTTATTTGATCTTTTTGCATTATCCCTAATTTAATCTATATTTCTCATCTAAATCTTATGGGACGAAGCAAATATTGTTGTAACAAAATTACCTAAAAGTTTTGTAGTGTGAATGTAATGTAACTTACCTAGAAGTTACAACATGTCAAATATATCATATCAAAACTTGTTCATGGTATTTGAATATATTTTTAATATAATTTAATTCAACAAATTATGAAGACTTAAAATATTCATGTTTTAATGAATGTTTTTATCTTAATTGTTGAACATAAAACAATGCAATATCTTATCTCCATTTATCTAAGTTGCTTGTAAAGCACACATAGATCTCTTGGTAATTTATGTTTTTCTATATCCTTGTTTTAGATGTTATGTGTGTGTGTGTAGATTTTTTTCTTGAAAGTAACTTAATTGATCAATGGATCTACCTCATATAAATACAATGTTAGTTTCTCTTAGAATTTGTCAAATCTTCTATATTACCTTCTTTTGTATTGGGTTTTTCATAAGTATTGATTATCATACAAATCCCCTATTCGCTTTACTATTTCATCGCATCAATTTGATTCTATTTTTTTAATTTAAGTTTCTAAGTATTGCTTTGTGTGGCAGCATGCTCATTTTTATATTAGCCTTATTCTTATTAAAAAAGAAACAAATGGGCACAAAGCTTCTTTCTTATAATGCTAGAAAATTAACACTATTGTTTGTGCCAAATTCAAGTTTTTTCTACAAATCGTACACATAAAATATTTATAAATTTTCAAGAGCATTTATTGATTTTTAATGTTCTTAAATAGTTTTTATTGATTTATTAGAATTTTTGGTTAAATTAATTAATAGGTGGAAATTGTGTTTGGTGTAATAGATCATGGCTAGTGGAAATGAGATCAAAGCGTTGGATGACAATCCAAAATAATTTTTAGATGTTAATCGTCTTGGGTATCCCATTGGCCTAGATTTTAAGGGGGGGGCCTTGTAAAACTTGTTCGAGCCTCACCCACAGAGAAATTTTTCAATCTTGAAAAGGCTTCTGAGTCAGAGAAGTCCATATCAAGGAAGGCGTACTTGCTTGGGTACAAGTCGAATGAAAAGAACAATGCTCTCTTTTTGGACATTCCGAGCAAAGGCGTGGAGGATGGAAAAAAAAATTTCACCTATAAACTGACGGGGTGCTCCTTAGTTATCACACGCGGGAAGACTCCAGACACATACCAAGTCTACCACGACAATCGTCGCAACAGTGTGGTTCTGTATAAGAATGTTGTAATGTATCTAGATTCTGAAGACTATAAAGTCTTTGGGCTCTTTCCTGCTGGAACTGCCGTGGCCTGCATGCAGTTCAAAAATGGAGCCTGGAAACTGTATGTTCAACAAAAATATCTTGTAAAGGACCCTGCAAATGCTCTGCCAAAAGATTCCAACCATGTGATGCAACTGCGTGTAGCTGTAAAGGACAAATATATAGACTCGTCCCTGTAAATTTTTTTTGATGAAAAGCGTGGATGGATGCAACAAAGGATAAAGGATCTCGCAAAGACATTGGGCGTAAGTTCTGCTATAATAAACAATGCCAAGGATGGTGTTTATAAGGGCAAGGGTGAGTTCAGTGAAAAAGATCCTACTATTAATGAATGGAACAAATTACGTGATGCCATTGAGAAAAAGCTTGTGGAAAAAAATAAGAATGAGGCTGAGGCTGCCAAATTGAAGAAAGATGATACTGCGTGTTGGCAAACCAAATGGACGACTCTATTTGGAAATTACACAGAAATATTACCTGATAAAAGTATGTTGGAATTTGGGAATTATGTAGGAATGTTACATGCTGCGGAAAACTTGGACATTATTTGGCTGTGGTTACAAGTAAACAAGGCTACCGGTTCACATGTGAATCAGTGAACAAGGTTATGGAGAGGGACCTGAGTAGTTGTAGTGATAACGGTTTTAATATCATGCATCTCATGCAAAATAATGGCAATTTCAAGTCTCAGTTATTACTACTTTATTAGTATGTTCTGGTCAACACTATATTTTCTAGTTATCTTTCTTAGTAGGATCATATATATAGTAACCAACTATAGTCAATATCTTGTTATTTCAATAAAATTATAATGGCATGCCGTGATATTAAATATGATATACATTTCTATAAAATTTTTTGCATATATTCTATTTTGTGCTATTACAATCCTTGCTAATGAATGAAATGATACTCTTCTATAAATCATGTGTAGGTGCCTACCAAAGACTCCAATTCCTATGGATTTGGGAAAAAAAACTAGAAACATTTAAAAATGACTTTTTTTTTGCAAATGACTAATGAAACTTGTTATATAAGGCAGATGGTTGTTGTAGATGAGAAAGAACTAAGAATGTAAGCTTCTTCTTCATCAAGTGGAGAGTATTATTTTTTATTGTTATTTTTTGATTGGGTGTGCTATATGTAACAAATAGTAATCTTTTACTTCTTCTTTTTACTTTTGGTCTCATGTAGTCTCATCTACATTCATTTAGAGACATCAATGATTTTGTTCAAAATAAAGAAATTAGATTGGTATTTAATTTATTTGTTCAAGTAGAGTTAGTTTGAAAGTTGAATGTTGTCCACATTGTCTAGGGTTCAATATTAAAACCCCTCTAACTTGTTCATATATATATTAACAAATTTAAAATATACTCCTCACCATTGAATATCATCAATACACATTTTTCAATTCTTCCTATTACACAATTTGTTTTTAAAAATGGAAAGAATAAATTACAGGAAAACAAAATTATTTGAAGGAACAATTAATTAAATTGGGATAAACAATAGTTGAAAAGAAGCAGGTTGCAGGCCTACAAAAACACCAACAAATTGCAGCAAACAAACATCAAAGATACAATAAGAAAACGGTCAAAAGTAGAGAGAATAGTTAAAGGAAAAGGATAAAGTAAGGATGGAAATTATGGTACGTAAATCATTTCAGGGCTTCCGCAGCTGCTGCCCCTCTTGACTCTGCACGCATAGAAGATAAAATGGGAAGAATACTTAAAACAAAGTTGTTGCGGTATAAATTTTAAGATTACACTTACTAAGAAAATATTCAATTGGTACATTAGTGAGTATTTCTTAAGTTTAAGATTACACTTACTAAGATAATTTATCAAATGTCACATGACGATCTTTGTAATAAATATTTTAATAATTATTATCAATTGTCAAAGATAAAGTTTTTTTAGCACTTATCAATATTTTGATGAAATTTGTCACACAAGAAAGGCCTTAGTAGCTAATCTTATGTAGGAAAATTATTTGTAAACATAATGAGGCAAATGTTCCAACTAATGCCAAGTTTAAAGACAACCAAGTTTTAGATCTAAAAGTAAAAATAATGTAAAAAAATTGGGTTCACAGCGTAACATGAAACAAATTGAATTATTAGTGTCGTTGTATTACATCTTTTATTATTGGTGGGCCATAGAGTAATACTACTACATCATGTATTTTGTGTTTGTGTGTGTGTGTGTGTGTGTGTGTGTGTGTGTGTGTGTGTGTGATCTTTGCAATCTTATTGCACAATGTTAGTGTTAGGTGCAAATTTATTTTCCAAGGTTCAAGCTATCGCATAAGATTTTGATAATGTGCACAAGCCTATGAAATGTACACAAGTCTTCAGAGATTTTATAAACATCGAAAGATGCCACAAAGCATGAAGGAAGTTTTGAAATACTATTTGATGTCACATAATACTCCAAAGAAAATTTTGAAGTCCAACAATACCTGCATTGTGCGCGCGTGCGTGTGTGCGCGCGCATGTTTTGTTGCATAATGTTGGTGTTAGGTGCAAGTCTATTTTCCAAGGTTCAATCTATCACATAATATTTTGATAATCTACACAAGCCTATGAAAAATACACAAGTCTTCGGAGATTTCGTAAACATCAAAAGATGCCACAAAGCACCAAGGAAGTTTTGAAATACTATTTGATGTCACATAATACTACAAAGAAAGTTTTGAAGTCGAACAATACTATATGGAGTTGTGGGATACTGTAAGTTTGTTTGGAAGCCATGAAGCACTAAGGGATGATCATTTGAGCTTGTGAAGTACTATGATTATCATCATAACATGCCTCATGTGTGTCTTAAGGACTAGATATAGATGTTTGGCCACAAGTAAGAGAGCTATAGCTATGGGTCATAACATGGGTTTGAGGTGGTAGCTTCTGCATACATCGTGAGATAATTGTCATGATATAAAATATTAATACCATCACTAAATTCCTCACACGAAGAGAAATCAACTAGAGACCTAAAGGATTTCTCATTGTTATAAGCATGAGTAGACTAATCCATGAAAGTAATTGATAGCAATTGTGATACCTAGTCAATTGTGATAGCAATTTATCTCTGTGAATACTATCAAGATGCTTCATTCTCATACTATGACTTCTCAAAATACTTTAGTGCGTCACCTCTTAAGATTCTCCTCTCTCTCTCTCTCTTCATGCTTCTAATATTATTATATCAAATATTGTTAATCCATATTTTATTTCTTCTAGTCCAATATTTTCACTTCTTCTATTTCTATGTAAATTTGTGAAATGACCTTAATGATGCGTACATTGTGTGACTTGCAATAAGTTAGAATTCGTTGACCAATCTTTCCACTACTTCTATTTCTATATAAAATTGTGAAATGACCATTATGATGTGTGCAGTGTGACTTGCAATAAATTAGCATTCTTTCTCAATGGTTTGAAAATACAAGTGGTATGGTAATTTTTTATAACAAATTAATAATATAATTTTTAACTCTTTAGTTCATGATGTTCTTGATTATTATTTTTCAATTTATTTTCTTTTTCTCAATTTTATTTTGTATGACAAAAAGGAGACCACTCATAACACACATTATATCATTTTACCTCTTTCTTATAAATCTTTCATGTTAATATATTGTTAACTGATTTGATTCCAAAGAAATTAATGCACTATTACTTTCCATGTGTATCCTTTAATTCATTTTCATCTATATTTCATTACTTTTTAGCTTATTTTCAAAACAATGTTGTTTTTAAGATCAAACTTGTTTAATCATCTCAACTTAGGAAAATATCCAATGGGTACATTAGTGAGTATTTCTTAAGTTTAAGATTACATTTACTAAGATAATTTATCAAATGTCACATGACGATCTTTGTAATATATATTTTAATAATTATTATCAATTGTCAAAGATAAAGTATTTTTTCTAGCACTTATCAATATTTTGATGAAATTTGTCACACAAGAAAGGCCTTAGTAGATAATCTTATGCAATAAAATTATGTTTAAATATAATGAGGCAAATGTTCCAACTAATGCCAAGTTTAAATACAACCAAGTTTCAAATCTAAAAGTAATAATGATGCAAAAAAAATTGGGTTCGTAGCTCAACATGAAACAAATTGAACTATTAGTGTCAGTTGTATTACATTTTTTATTATTGGTGGGCCATAAAGTACTAACTGCATTATGTGTTTTTGGAGTTGTGTGCAAGTCTATTGTGTGTGCATGTGCGCTTGCGCGTTCTTTGCAATCTTATTGCACAATGTTAGTGTTAGGTGCAAGTCTATTTTCCAAGGGTCAATCTATCACATAATATTTCGATAATGTGCACAAGCCTATGAAATGTACAAAAGTCTTCAAAGATTTCATAAACATCGAAAGATGCTACAAAGCACTGAGGAAGTTTTGAAATACTATTTGATGTCACATAATACTACAAATAAAGTTTTGGAGCCGAATAATACTATATGGGGTTGTGGGATACTCTAAGTTTGTTTGGAAGCCATGAATCACTAAGGGATGATCATTTGAGGTTGTGAAGTACTATGATTATCATCATAACATGCCTCATGTGTGTCTTAAGGACTAGATATATATGTTTGGTCACAATTAAGAGAATTCTTAAGACAAGAACAAGTTCTACTTACCTCTAACTAGTGATAGTCAATACTACTAGGAAGACATGTAGGTATTGGGATTTCTTCACATCTATAGCTATGGGTCATAACATGGGTTTGAGGTGGTAGCTTCTGCATATGCCGTGAGATAATTGTCATGATATAAAATATTAATACCATCACTAAATTCCTCATGTGGAGAGAAATCAACTAGAGACCTAAAGGTTTTCTCATTGTTATAAGCATGAGAGAATGACATGGCATGAGTATACTAATCCATGAAAGAACAAAAGATGACAAACCCCAAGATTAGAGTAGGTCATAAAATCATGCATCAAGTAATGGATAACAGTGATAAATAGAAATTCTAGAAGAAACTATGATTTTCCCAGTAGAAGCCCTGATTTGGATATAATAACCTAAGCATATAAGTGAAGGCTTAGAATAATAAGTTTGTTCATCATATGATTTACCCAAATTAGAATTAGGAAACTCTAATTATGATAGAGAGTATAAACTAATGCACAATAGCATCAATACAAAGAACCATGGGAGATATGAGTACAATCAGTTATGCTCATTGAGGATGGTGAGAAGGTCTAATATCTATCAGCATGAATGATGACAAACCTCACATACACAACTAGACCATGATATGCATTTGGAGAGTTAATGTGACTTAAGTGCACATGAAACATGTCACATGTTGCAAAAATTTCTTCTTAGTATTTCCAGTTGTTCTTTTATTTCCTTCAATTTTGAGAAAAAGGTCATACAATGTGTTGTAGAAATAGGCGCTCAAAGTAATGATACATCTAACCTCTTTGATGTGTACATGCAATGGCCATCAAATATGGAGTCTATACCACTTATCAAGACTTCTTGATCTTGCTCTTACAAAAAACATCAAGTTATCGATAAATGTAAACCATGCCCCATGCCTACAATTGTACTTGTATCCTCTGTCGTCTTTTCTATCTCCCCGTATTGATGCGTGAAAAATTTGTCCTCCATTTGGTTTGCCATGATCAATCCCTTCCTTTGGTCGAGGATCACTTTAAGTCTAGAATTTTTTTTCCATTCCTCTGTCCATGTGGAAGAATTTGTAACTTGGGTGTAAACTCAGGTTTTTTCCCTTCCTTCCATTTTTCCACAGTCACGTTTTGTTTTCCCTGTCAATTTTTGTCCCAATACCTATGGAAAAGTGGTCCTTTCTGATTGGATGTGGCTCGATGGATCACATTTGGGCCTTATATCATTTCCAAATTCTCTTTCCTTAAAGAAACATTCATTTCCAGTGCAAATGGTGATTTTCCTACATTTTACTGTTTGACGAGTGTGTTTTTCCCTGTCAAATTTATATCTCAGCATCTATGGAAACATGGCCCTTTCTAGTTGGATGTGGCTCGGTGGGGCACTTTAAAACTCTAAGGCCCGCTTCAACTCAAAACTTGTCCACGTGGAGGGCCGACGCTCATCTGAAAATTCACCTTTTGGTTTAACCTTGGAGTTGTGCCAGGGAGACACGTGGAGGTATCCGCTGCCTTTCCCAGACTTAGACATTTTTTTTCATGCGGCCGGTGCAGCTCTGGTGGACCATGGACACGTGGAGGGTCAACACTCATTTGAGGATCCACCTCAGGGTCCCACCTTAACAGTTGTGCCAAGGGGACACGTGGTGAGCCCGTGCTTGTTCAGGGTCTCTGCTTTTGGGGACCATCTCAAAGTTACGCCGGGGAGACACGTGGAGGCTTCCGCTGGCTCCTCTTTATACTTAAACTTTTCAAGAAACTTTCTAAAGGCCTGGGACATGTGGAGGGACCGCACCTGTTTAGGGACTTGCCCCTAAATTTTATTTTGAAGAAGCGCCAGGAGGACACTTGGAGGCTTCCGCTCACTCTGCCCTTGCTTGGACTTTTCAATGGCCAAGGAAAACTATCTCAGACCCTAGACACATGGCACCTTCCACTGATCCTTCAACTTTTTCAACAACTCTGTCAAACTGAGACACATGGTGAGCCTGTGCTTGTTTGGGGTCTCAGCTTTTGAGGACCATACCAAAGGTGCACCAAGGTGACACGTGGAGGCTTCTGCTGGCTCCTTTTTTACTGAGATTTTTTCAAAGGCCAAAAGGTGTTTTTCTTGGGCCCAGGGCACGTGGAAGGCCCGCGCTTGTTTGGAAACTTGCCTCTGTACCTCACCTTTGCAGTTGCACCAAGAAAACACATGGACGACTCTAATCTAAAGTTGAGAAGGGGAAGAATCAACTGTTGTTGTGCATTGCATCTATTTTTCCACCATTTTTTCTCCAAGACTCTTGGAGATGCAAATACACACTATTTTTCATCATTTTTTGATGAAATTCCTTGTCATTTTTTTTGCAAAGTGCCATTGAATGGATTTAGAACTTAATTTGTGAGTCCAAGGATTGTTAAGGTTGATATTTTGAATTTGGAAATGCTTGGGCACTTGCAAAAATGTGAATTACCAGAGAAGTTGGATGCGGGATAGAGTTGCAGAGGAAAGAGAGGGAAAATGATGAAATGATGGAGGTTGCAAGCGCAAAGGATGAAAAAGGTGTTGCCTCGAGGGTGAAAAGGATTACCTGTCAGATCCAACTGTACAGAGCCTCCGGAAAATGATTAAAACATGGATTTCTTGCATGATAGAATAAAGAGAATGATTAGAAGGACTGTCAAAAAGTTGTGGCATGGCATCCTAGTCATTAGTCGAGGGTCTGGGAAATGTGATCAGTTCATGATTTGTCCAACTGGAAAATTTTTGTTACAAATTTGTTAAACGTCACTTTCCGAGACAAATTGGTAACAAGCAAAGGTCCCTCGAATATTCTTCTTTTTGGGGGGAAAATTTGGGATGAGTGAGTAAGTAAAATGTATAAATGCAATGAGAATACTCTTGTAAATGGTCGGGGGTTGAATTCTTAAGAGAAAATTTGAGAGAGCCCATCTTCCTGAGAGACCAATCTGAGAAACCTATTAATTTCTTGTGTTTTAGATTTCAATCACATCAAGTTGGTTGCAAGTGTACAACCATTGACAAGCTTTGAGACTGTTCAAAGAAACTTTCCCCTGCTGATGAATCTAATCAATTTTGAGTTAATCTGTGTCAATCTTGGAGCAATTTGTGTCTGCTTTATTTCAGAATGTCTGCAAGTAGTTTTTCTTATTCCTATTGCAATCTTGTGTTAAAGTCCCTCTGAATCACACAGGATCTCATCCCTGTGACAGTTTAGTGGCATTTGCAATTTCATTTCAAGAAGAGCCTTCATCCTACAATGAGATAAACAATTTAAAATCACTTCACTGTCATTTGTTGATAAAGATTGTCTGTAATCCTTTGAGTGTATCTTAGGCATGAGGAACCAGGGGTCTTTGATATTTTACTGAGTCTTTAGCTCGAGCCTTCATGTTAAATTCTTGGAGATTGTGTGAAACCATGTAAATCTGGGCCTCCATTGATGCACACCTTCTGGTTGAAGGAATATTTTAGCTATTTTGAAGCTTTCTGTCATTTAGCTTTCCAATTGTTGTGAAGTCTCTCAAAGATCTGGTATAATCAATTTTATCCTGCTTAATCTCCCACCAAAATTATTCAAAAACAATGAATCCATCCTGAACTACCCCTGTTTTCCCTGTGTGTCCACAAATATATAAATTCTACTGCTAAAATATGTAGAAGCAATCAGGATTCCATAATGTCTTTAGTAACCTTAACCCTGTCTAGGAAATATCACCATTCTTTAGAAGTGACAACTCGTGAGAGTTAAATTGTGGTGCATTGATCATATTTTCTCAGGGTCCCCTTTTAAATTTATGTAAAGAAGGATATATTCATTCTCCTTCACTGACAGAGGTTACAAAATGGGTCCTCTCACCCTGGTCGAAAGGCACGGCCTAAAGCAGTGAGGATAGATCAAATCCTTAATGAAGGTGTTATCCATTTCTTCGATGCCTGAGTGACAAAGAGTCAGAAAAATCCCCTCCCCATCTACAAAATGACTCATAATAAGATTTGTCTGTCTCTGAGTGTCCTGCTAAATCTGTGATGCTTCTCTGTTTCTAAGGGACAATAAATTTGGATACCAACACCAGAATGATGTCATTGCCGGGGACTATTTGAACAAAGGTGTACACATACCAACCCTAGTAATGATTCTTGTATGATCTAAGTGCAAATACGTTGTTGAAATGTCATCCGATGTTTAAATTTGTAAGAATCAAGCAAAGTTACAAGTTCTGCGCACAATATTTCTAGTTTTTGTGGTTTTTTGCACTAAGTTTACATCATCAAAGTTAAATATGGGTAAAAGGAAGGTCAGATCTATGAATATTTTCATGAATTTAGTGTTGACAGACATTTGACAAGACCAATTTTAGTGCATTTGCACAACTAAGGTGAAAATCCTTAGTGGCGACTCCATATTGAATGAATTTTTGATAAATGCCAGTGTCTTAACCTCTGTCAATTGCAATTTATCACTAATCTTTGCAAATATGGAAGGAAGAAGATCTTTCTTAACTAGAGACCCTACCAGAAACTTGTTTCCAGAGCTGGGAAAGACGAATTCATAAGGAAGAAGAATCTGGAAAGTTGTTGGAGATCAGAAATCAAGAAAGGAGTTATCAATTGTGGAAACTGATCATCCTGTCATTGAAGATTTCCATACTTCCTCAAGTGCTTCTGAATCAGGTAGTCTCTTTGTAAATCTAAATTCTCCAACTGGAGAGGGTCCTTCTTTTGTATTTGAAAAATTTACATCTCATTCTATCCATGTGTTCTCCAAAGCTGATAGGATCTTCCAAGAAACAGAGTTTATAGAGAACATTCATTCTGAGAATTATATTCCTGTGCCCCACAGACCCCTCACTCCTCATCATTTTGTTTCTCCTGTAAGATCACCTCCCCAAAACAATATGGCCCAGCCCCCACCCAGACCTCCATTTGTTGTGAATACTTTTGGTCCTATAGATTTCAGAGGTATGGTTGGGTATCCAAATGTTGTGCCCCAAGATGTTAGAAATAGATTGCCTAAATTTCAAGGAAATAATGCCATTACTGGGGATCAACACTTAAAGCTTTTTGTCAATATGATGGAAGACTTTGAGATCAAATTTGAGGATGTGTACATAAATTTTTTTATTCATACTCTAGAGGAGGATGCACGGGACTGGTATAAATATTTTCCAGACAATTCCATTGATTCATGGACAGAGATGAAGAATGCTTTTAGATTGCAGTATGGAGATAAAACAGACCCTAGGTTTCTTTTATCAGAATTTGAAAATATAAAAAATAATCCTAATGAGTTTGTTCATGACTTCAATACAAGGTTCAATAAGACCCTAAATAGGCTACCTGTGATCTTGAGGCCAAGTGATGTTTCTTGTTTAATAAAATACTCTGATGCTTTTGATAAGAAAGTTGCCTATTATTTAAGAGACAAGAACCCAACAACATTGAGGCAGGCCTTCACCATGGCTTTGTAGATTGAAAACAATATTAAAGCAATTGGTAAGCCTCCTAAGAGAGAAGGTATTAAGCTGATCAATCCAAAGAAGCCTCAGTCAAGTAAATCTATGGATCTGGAGGAGGTTGTGAAAACTTTGGCCGGAGCTATTAAGGAAATCTCCTATAAACTGGTCAAAGCAGAGAAGGGGATTGGACAAGGTTCCCAGGGTCAGCACAGGCCATAAGGTCAAGAAATATTTTCCAATCATCCCAGAGGTGATCAGAGATCTGATGACAGAGGAAAAGGACTTGTGGGATCAGGAAATAGACAGCCCCAAGCCCATGAGAATAGAATTGTGCCTGATCCTTTGACTGCCAGAGTTGCTGCTGTGGAAGAAGCCAATGAAATTGAGTGGTGTGATAGATGTTTCTTGCCACATGCCCCATGTGATGAAGACAAAGAAGTTGAGGAAGCTGATGATGACACTGATGATGATGTGTGCATGGTGGGGTGCTCTACAAGCTCACAACAAGGAGCAACTTCAACTGAATTAATCAGTGCCAAAACTACTGCAGATTTTTAGGATTGCATCCACCGGGTATTACCCCTTCCTCCCTCTCATACTTTTGAAATAGATATGGTACAAGCTTTTGAATTGCCTAGTAATGATTTTGAATACTTAAGGGCACTAATGATTAAAAAGTATGATGGAGGAATCCCTTCTGAGGAGGATAGACAGTTGTTAATGAATGTTGTAGTTGGCCATGAAAAGGAATATAACACTAGGAGTAAAGTTGTCAAAGGGGCAGGGCCTCAGGCCAAACCAAAAACTCCAGTTCTCACCAATATCTCAAAAGAAACTCCTAAGAAAGATACATCTGGAAAAATCCTTGTGTCCCCAAGCAGAACTGGTATCCCTGCCCATGCTCAGACCATGAAAAATCCTTTGTTGTCAGATGAATTTCTCAGTCTTCCTCCAAATGCTGCCTTGCCCAAATACGTTCCTTATGACATTTCCCAAGTCTTGAGTCAGATCAAGATTTTTGTTCCAATTGTTGAGCTGCTTAGGATTCCTGAGCACAAGAAAAGGGCCTTTGAGTATTTGGGATTAAAAGAAGAAAATATTACCCAAGGTAGAAATGTAAACAATGTTGAGACTCCTCCTACCATTTCAGAGTTGAAAAAACCCCAAGTTCTGGAAGAACTAGATGAGCCACCTAAAGTATATTTGGGAACATCCTTAGTTGAGTTCCAGCTGAATGTAGATCCATTTTTTACCACTTTGATTATTAAGGACAAACTGTTACACAATTGTATGTTTGATTCTGGAGCATCATGCAATGTTATGCCTCTTGAGGTCATGAATGAATTAGATATCAAAGTGACAACCACTTATGGGAAGTGCACTGCCATGGATTCCAGAGAGGTGCCAGTGGTTGGATGTGTCAAGGGTCTGATAGTGCAACTTGCAGCTTACCCAGGAAAGAACTTAAAATTAGATGTTGTTATTGTTGATTGCCCTGCCAAATGGGGAATGTTGTTATCAAGAAAGTGGGCTGTCAGTGTGGGTGGTAGTGTGTAAATGGATATGTCTTTTTCCACTATACCTATTGAGGGAAGCCTTGTAAAGTTGTATGGTGAAAAGAAGATGCTACATCTCATTGAGGATCCCAATAATGCTTCCTATGAAGTGTTATACACTGACACTGATGCAGATAACTTTGTAGGATTTGCTTATGGTAAAGAGCACAAAATTGATCAATGCAAGTCTCTTAATCAAGTAGGTTCTCCTTGGACTTTTTTGTTTGATGGGGCTTGCTCTAAATTTGGAAATGGTGCTGGTATTGTTCTGATATCTCCAGGCCAGGAAGAGTTTGTTTTCTCTTTTAAACTCAACTTTGAGTGCACTAACAATATTGCTGAATATGAAGCACTGTTATTGGGTCTAAGAATTTCTTGGAAATATGGTATTAGAGACATCATTGTTAAAGGAGATTCAGAGCTAATTGTCAAGTAGGTTAGAAAACTGTATGCAACAAAAAATTAGAGAATGAAGCAGTATAAGCATGCAGTCTGGGATTTCATTGAGATGTTTGACTCCTTCAACATAATACATCACGATAGGAAGTACAATACTCTAGCAGATAAATTGGCCATATTAGGGTCCAGATTTGAAAATTATACTATATCCCCCTATTGTGAGTATAATGTTGAGGTATTGACTAGGCCATCTATTCCTGACAATGTTAAACACTGGCAAGTTTTCGAAGACGACGCCCAGGTGTAAAGGTTTTTGCAGAACCAAGGAGAATTTGTTGATCAACATATAGATTGGGAGCCAATGGTTTGTGCGGCTGATGGAAAGGAGACTCTATTTGGCAAAGACATCATTCAGTTGAAGACTAATACTATTCCCAAAGGTTTAGTAGCACTTGAATCAAACTTTGATAATGTTGATTGCATTGTCAACAGACACATGTCAGCCTCGAGGGATGTTGAAGAGCATGACCTGGGCATGAAGGATAAACCACGTAAGATCTGGTTAGGTAGCAATCTGAGCAAGGAAGAAAAGCAGTCGTATGTCCAATTGTTGAAGAAATACCAGGACTGCTTAGCATGGTCTTATTCTGAACTGAAATCATACAGAGAGGATCTTTTCTAGCACAAAATTCCCTTAGAAGCTTCTACCAAGCCATTTAGGCAGAAACAAAGGCCAATCAATCCACTCCTTTCCCTGAAGATGCAAGAAGAATTGAAAAAATTGAGGGATGGAGGAATCATACAGCCCACAAGGTACTCATCATGGGTTGCAAACTTGGTACCTGTCAGAAAGAAGAACATAGATATAAGGTTGTGTGTGGACTTTAGAAACCTGAATAGAGCATCAATGAAGGATAACTACCCTCTGCCAAATATGGACAATATGTTACAATTGGTTACTGGTTCAGAATTGTTATCCACCTTGGATGGTTTTTCTGGATATAACCAGGTAGTTGTGAAGGAATCAGAGTGAATCAAGACTACCTTTACCACTCCTTGGGGAACATATGTATATGTCAGAATGCCTTTTGGTCTAATGAATGTTGGAGCCACTTTCCAAAGAGAAATGGATGTAGCTTTCTCTAGCTATATTAATGATTTCATTGTTGTATATCAAGATGATGTGACTATTTTCTCCAGAAAAAGGAGTGACCACCTGCAACACTTAGAAAAAATGTTGTTAAGATGCAGGGAGTATGGTATTTCACTAAATCCCAAGAAGTGCCATTTTGGAGTTCAGAAAGCAAAGCTACTTGGACACATTGTGTCAAAGGAAGGGGTCATGATTGATCCTGAAAGGGTAGAAGCCATCAACAAAGTCCCCATTCCAAGAACCAAGAAGGGAATTCAATCCTTTTTTGGGTAGATTAATTTTATTAGGAGATTTATCTCCAACTTTGTTGAACTAACTATCCCAATCACTAGCATGCTGAAAAAAGACCAAAGTATCGAATGGGAAGAGACAACTATTCAAGATTTTGATGGGATCAAAGAAGCATTAAAGAATGCCCCTGTTTTAGCAGCTCCAGATTATAAGAAGGCTTTCCAAATGTTTTCTTTTGCTTCAGAAAATACTATTGCATCTATGTTGTTGTAGAAGGATGATGAGGGAGCTGAAAGACCAATTGCCTTTTTCAGTAAGGCATTACAAGGAGCTGAGCTAAAATATACTATCATGGAGAAGCAAACATTTTCTTTGGTAAAAGCAATAAAGGTCTTCAGGCCATATATTATGAGTTCCAAAGTCATTGCTTATGTTCCCCACACCATGGTGAAAGATATCCTATCAGAAATGGAGGTTTCAAGCAAGAGATGTCGATGGGTAAAAAAATTGCAAGAGTATGATATGGATATCCAAACAACAAAATTGGTCAGAGGTTTGGGCCTGAAAAACTTATGGCAGAGAGCAATCTGTAGACAATTGAGGTAAATGAAGTTGAAGAAGAAAGGTTGAATGTCCTTGAAAAACTGATAAATTTTGAATGGTACAAGGACATCATTTTTTATCTCAAACATCTACAGTGCCCTGAACATATGAGCAAGAATAAGAAAAAAGAACTTAAGTTAGCTTCCCAAAAATATGTCATTACTGATTTTGGGTTAGCTTGGAAGAACCCTGAGGGAGTTCTCTTAAGATGCATTGCTGAAGATGAAGCCCCTAAGATAATTGTTGATCTTCATGGAGGAGTTTGTGGGGGGAATTTTGCTGGAAGAGTCACAACTCATAAGATCTTAAGGGCTGGTTATTGGTGGCCAACTCTCTTCAAGGATACAACTTTGTTGGTAAGAAAATGTGAAAGTTGCCAACACTTTTCTGGAAGACTAAAAGCTTCAGGCTCCCTTCCTTTGCATCCTGTATCAGTTGAAGCCCCATTTAGGAAATGGGGAATGGATTTCATTGGGGAAATTTATGATCCTTCAAGTTCAGGCCATGAGTGAATACTAGTGGCCACAGATTACTTCACCAAGTGGGTGGAGGCAATCCCCACCAAGAAGGCAACTCACCAAATTTTCATGGATTTTATCCTGAATTATATCATTTGCAGATTTGGGGTACCTGCCAAAATAGTTGTTGATAATGCCATGAGCTTTCTGGGCTAAACCTTTGGTGGCCATGTGCCATGAATATGGGATCAATTTGACATATGCTTCTAATTATAATCCCCAAGGAAATGGACAAGAAGAGTCCAACAATAAAAATTTGTTGAAGATAATTAGAAGAACTTTGGATTTGAACAAAAGGAAGTGGGGTGAACTGTTGAAGTTTTTCATTTGGGCTGATCGAATCACTGTTAAACGAGCTATTGGAAAAAGCCCATTTGGGTTGGTGTATGAAACTCAAGCTCTACTGCCCCTACATATGCAATTGTCTTCTTTTCAATTTCTTTAAAAAATGGAAGATCAAGAGGTTAGTCCCTATGATGCTCGAATAAATCAGATTGTTGAGTTAGATGAAGAAATAAGGGCATCCCATCAGAGGCATGTGAAATTCAGAGAAAAATTGAAGAAGTTGTTTGATAAAAAAGTGACTCCAAGAGCTTTCAGTGTGGGAGATCTTGTGTTATTATGGGACAACAGGCATGAGGATAAGGGAAAACATGGAAAGTTTGATGCATTGTGGATGGGCCCTTATTCAATTGACATTCGAATTGGTGAACATATTTTCTTCTTAAAAGACTTAGATGGGGAATTGCTTGAATTTCCTGTTAATGGTAGGCATTTGAAACATTTCCTTGATTGATTTCTTAGAATCAAGGTATACTCCATTGTACAGTGTATAGTCTTTTGGTTTCTTTCTACTTTCATGTTTTTCTGTTTTTGTTTGTCCTGGTCCTTGGTAGCCATTTTGTTGGTTTCTCGGTTCGTCCTTGTGGGAGTTGGTTATTATTGTTCTTCTCTGCAAGCTTGTTCTATGAATCCCTTTCCCAATGGTTTATTTTTGGCACTTGGTCTGCTATTTGTTCTTGTGGCACTCACAGGGAGTGCCCATCCCTGAGTCAGAGCTGATGTTGGTGCTCAATTTGATCTCGCCCCGTTTGTCCTTGAAATTATTCAGTTTGCGGGCTCTGTCGTCTTTTCTATCTCCTCGTATTGATGCATGAAAACTCTGTCCTCCATTTGGTTTCCATGATCAGTCCCTTCCTTTGGTCAAGGATCACTTTAAGTCTAGAATTTGTTTTCCGTTCCTCTGTCCATGTGGAAGAATTTGTAACTTGGGCATAAACTCAGGTTTTTTCCCTTCCTTCCATTTTTCCACAGTCACGTTTTGTTTTCCCTGTCAATTTTTGTCCCAATACCTATGGAAAAGTGGTCCTTTCTGATTGGATGTGGCTCAACGGATCACATTTGGGCCTTATATCATTTCCAAATTCTCTATCCTTAAAGAAAGATTCATTTTTGGGCGCAAATGGTGATTTTCCTACATTTTACGGTTTGACAGGTGTGTTTTCCCCGTCAAATTTATATCTCAGCATCTGTGGAAACGTGGCCCTTTCTGGTTGGATGCGGCTCGGTGGGGCACTTTGAAACTCTAAGGCCCACTTCAACTCAAAACTTGTCCATGTGGAGGGATGGCGCTCATCTGAAAATTCACCTTTTGGTTTGACCTTGGAGTTGCGCCAGGGAGACACGTGGAGGTATCCACTGCCTTGCCTAGACTTAGACATTTTTTCATGCGGCCGGTGCATCTCTATCAGACCATGGACACGTGGAGGGTTGGCACTCATTTGAGGATCTGCCTCAGGGTCCCACCTTAACAGTTGCGCCAAGGGGACATGTGGTGAGCCCGTGCTTGTTCAGGGTCTCCGCTTTTGGGGACCATCTCAATGTTGCATCGGGGAGACACGTGGAGGCTTCCGCCGGATTCTCTTTATACTTCAACTTTTCAAGCAACTATCTAAAGGCCTAGGGACATGGAGGGACCGCATCTGTTTGGGGACCGACCCCTAAATTTTATTTTGAAGAAGCGCCAGGAGGACACTTGGAGGCTTCCGCTCACTCTGCCCTTGCTTGGACTTTTCAACGGCCAAGGAAAACTGTCTCGGACCCTAGACACATGGCGCCTTCCACTGATCCTTCAAATTTTTCAACAACTCTTCCGGAATGAGACACGTGGTGAGCTTGCACTTGTTTGGGGTCTTTGCTTTTGAGGACCATACCAAAGGTGCACCAAGGCGACACGTGGAGGCTTCTGCTGGCTCCTTTTTTACTGAGATTTTTTTAAAGTCCAAAATGCATTTTTCTTGGGCCTAGGGCACGTGGAAGGCCCATGCTTGTTTAGAAACTTGCCTCTACACCACCTTTGCAGTTGCACCAAGAAAACACATGGATCACTCTAATCTAAAGTTGAGAAGGGGTAGAATCAATGATTGTTGTGCATTGCATCTATTTTTCTACCATTTTTTGCTCCAAGACTCCTGGAGATGCGAATACGCACTATTTTTCATCATTTTTTGATGAAATTCCTTGTCATTTTTGTCTACAAAGTGCCATTGAATGGATTTAGAACTTAATTTGTGAGTCCAAGGATTGTTAAGGTTGATATTTTGAAGTTGGAATTGCTCGGGCACTTGCAAAAATGTGAATTACTAGAGAAGTTGAATGCGGCACAGAGTTGCAAAGGAAAGAGAGGGAAAAGGATGAAATGATGGAGGTTGCAGGTGCAAAGGATGAAAAAGGTGTTGCCTCGAGGGTGAAAAGGATTACCTATCAGATCTAGCTATACAAAGCCTTAGGAAAATGATTAAAATGGGGATCTCTTGCATGAAAAAATAAAGAGAATGATTAGAAGGACTATTAAAAAGTTGTGGCATGACATCCTAGTCATTAGTAGAGGGTTTGGGAAATGTGATTAGTTCATGATTTATCCAATTGGCAACTTTTTGTTGCAAATTTGTTAAACATCAATTTTTGAGACAAATTGGTAACAAGCAAAGGTCCCTCAAATATTCTTCTTTTTGGGGGGAAATTTGGGATGAGTGAGCAAGTGAAATGTATAAATGCAATGAGAATACTCTTGCAAATGGTCGGGGGTTGAATTCTTAAGAGAAAATTTGAGAGAGCCCATCTTCCTAAGAGACCAATATGAGAAACCTGTTAATTTCTTGTGTTTTAGATTTCAATCATGTCAAGTTGGTTGCGAGTGTACAGCCATTGACAAGCTCTGAGACTGTTCAAAGAAACTTTCCCCTGTTGATGAATCTAATCAATTTCAAGTTAATTTGTGTCAATCTTGGAGGAATTTGTGTCTACTTTATTTTAGAATGTTAGCAAGTAGTTTTTATTATTCCTATTGCAATCTTGTGTTAAAGTCCCTCCGAATCACACAGGATCTCGTCCCTGTGATAGTTTAGTGGCATTTGCAATTTCATTTCAAGAAGAGCCTTCATCCTGCAATGAGATAAACAATTTAAAATCACTTCACTGTCATTTGTTGATAAAGATTGTCTGTAAGCCTATGAGTGTATCTTAGGTGTGAGGAACCATAGGTCTTTGATGTTTAATTGAGTCTTTAGCTCGATCCTTCATGTTAGATTCTTAGAGATTGTATGAAACCATGCAAATCTGGGCCTCCATTGATGCACACCTTCTGGTTGAAGGAATATTTTAGCTATTTCTAAGATTTATGTCATTTAGCTTTCCAATTGTTGTGAAGTATCTCAAAGATCTGGTATAATCAACTTTATCTTGCTTAATCTCCCACCAAAATTATTCAAAAACAATGAATCCATCCTGAACTACCCCTATTTTCCCTATGTGTCCACAAATATATAAATTCTACTGCCAAAATATGCAAAAGCAATCAGGATTCCATAATGTCTTTAGTAACCTTTAACCATGTTTAGGAAATATCACCATTCTTTAGAAGTGACAACTTGTGAAAGTTAAATTGTGGTGCATTGATCATATTTTATCAGGGTCCCCTTTCAAATTCATGCAAAGAAGCATGATATCTTCATTCTCCTTCACCGAAAGAGGTTAAAAAATAGGTCCTCTCACCCTGGTCAAAAGGCATGGCCTAAAGCAATGAGGATAGATAAAATCCTTAATGAAGGTGCTATCCATTTCTCCGATGCCCGAGTGACAAAGAGTTGGACAAATCCCATCCCCGACTACAAAACAATTCATAATAAGATCTATATGTCTCTGAGTGTCTTGCTAAATCTGTGATGCTGCTCGGTTTCCAAGGGAGAATCAATTTGGATACCAACATGACATACATAACGATTGGTGAGAAAATCATGTTTCCCTTTCTTTATAGAATACCGGTCCATCTTTTATTGAAGTTTTCAAGGCTACTGCGTAAGTCCATTTCAATTAGTCAAACTCCAAATCAGGCTCTCTTCCTTTGTTTCCTGAACAAAAGAAAACTTTTAATATTGTTCTTCACCACTTCATGCATAGAGATCGATTTTTGCCTCTAAAATTGATAATTCAAGGTATTATAGGAACTGGTAAATCTTATCGAGCATAAACACTATTAGGTTGACACTATCAACTACAAATCCTTTAAATAAGGCATCTCTCTTTTATTGTTTGCACCTACTAGAATTGTTACCTTCAACATTTCTGCATCTACTATCCATACTTCTCTATTTATAATAATTAAGGAAACCAAACAGCTTGAAGGGCAGGTGCTATCATATTTTGAAGACTTGGGCTCAAACATGTTTGATATATTCTCATCAATGAGATGAGCTTCATTAGGACCAAACTGTTTTCCAAGGTCGATTATCACATTCAGGAATCTTTCCCCCACTTCAAGACATCCATTTTTGTAATAGATCCATCATTCTTGTCAGGGACTTTAGCCAATTACCACCTATCAAGGATGTTTCATTGTATGTAGGACACTCATATGGAACAAACCTATGTAATAAATTTCCCACATATGTAACAATGCAAATATTTTTCCACCAACAAGGTTAAGATCTATCTCAAGTTTCTTTTCGCCAATTTTTGCTCAACATTCAGGTTGCAATTTCCCACATTGAGGATTGGGATTTAACACTTTTCACTTACAAAAATGCACATATGTATGAACAAGAAATTGTTTCGTTCTATTTTGCTTCATATTTGTTTGCTAAAAACGAGCTCGTCAACCACCATAACCTCAACATGTTAAAATATTTAAACATTCTAGCCATCCATTGTATTACACAAATCACCAGCCATTGCAACTCGATGGATCCTAATGAAGAAAAATTGCAACACAATTTTTTGCTATGCAAACATCAGAAAGTAATGATTATGGATAATTTGTGGGTTGAAGCAAGCCTTGTGAATGGTTCAATATGCACAATCTTAGACATGGTGCATAATGTTTCCACTTCATCGCCGGACCTTCCACTTTTTATTGTCGTCAAATTTGACAAATATACATGTCCTCCTTGGGATGCAACTAACCCTTTGCATGTTCCCCTTCTGCCTATCTCTAGAGGAAACCACAAAAAAATACTTAAAATGGTCTGGGCCTTGACAATTCATAAGTCTTAGGGCCTTACATTGCCAAATGCCATTGTTAATATCAGTAGCACTAGAAGGTAGGGGATGACATTCATCGCATTTTCTAAAGTCCCCTCATTTAAATATTGTTAGTGTAGAATCACATCACCCCTGAATGTCTGCAACCAGATGGGTTGAGACTCTCAGTGTGATTGCACAACATGGAGCATCTCTTAGGGTGTGGGACCTTGTGAGTTGAGAGAGATCTCCAGATTGAGACCGGTTCCTATCGCTCTGTTCAGGTGTATACAAGCAAATGACAAAGGATCTATCCTAAGTATATTCTATCTATCAAGGAGATAGGGTTAGAAAGATGCAAGAAAATAAACCTAAGCGAATGAGGTGATACACCGATGGAATGTTAGATGCTCATTTTGCAGTTTAACACAGACCATTGAATGCAATACAAACACTATGCACAGATGTCCAAATCACAATAAGATATTAGAGAGACAATAACGAATACATGAGAGGGTCGAGAAACATCCACAGACATATATATATATATATATATATATATATATATATATATATATATTATTGCTTAGGAGTCGATACAGTATATTGTAGTGGCCAAGAGGCAAAAATTGCATTACAACCCAAAGGAGAGGTTGGAAAAGCTCCACAAATCATTCTATGAACAAAATAAGAAGGGATGGCGCAAAACAAAAACTTCCAACCTTTTATAATGAGCCCTGACCCTGCTTTTATAGATTCAGCATAGAGGGAAGAAGGAGAGAGAAGTGGGAAATCCAGTTTGAAGCTCAACCACTGCCATCAATGCCTCCTGCAAAATCTGCCCCAAATATATCATGCCTACATCAATTACTTGTTCGATGCCTCAAAGGATGAGGAAACGACGGATCAGATCAAATCCGATCTAGTTATTGGGGAAAATATATCCTGTATTAATGGATCGAAGATGCTTCTTCATTTTTTTCCCTACCTAACCTCTCCAAAATTAAAGTTTCAGATCTCCATGGCGTAGACGAGGCTGAAATATTTCCAACGGTGCTAGATTTTCCAAATTTCGAGCCCTGAGTCAAAAGATATGCCCATTTGAAATTTGAATTGGGTCCGTACAAAATAGTGGGAACTAGCTATCAAAACGGGCCCCCTTTTGAAACCAGACACGCGGAGGGATGGTGCATGTCTTAGGGCAGCCTTTGTATTATGCTTTTGGAGTTGCACATGGCTGACACGTGGTTTCCTACGTGACTTGCTCAATTTTTTATGTTTTTCGCCTAAGTCTTTTACTTGGGGGGTCATATATCTGACCGGGGACATGCAGAGGCCTGGCTCTTGTTTGGAAACCTTCCCCCATTTTTGCTCTTGAATTAACGCTATGCTGACACTTGGCACCCTCCACTGGTCTGTCTCAATGCTTTGACTATTCAACCTCAACCCTGTCCCTTTATGAAACAAGATGCGTGGAGACTCCGCACTTACTTAGAAACCCACTCAGGATTTTTATTTTGAAGGAGGTTCGGGTTGACACGTGGAAGCCTCCGCAGGATCTTGGACTTTTCAACAGCTGTTCTTACCTCTTCGGACCCTGAACACGTGGCGAGATGGTATTCATTCTCCATACTTAGTTGATTTTTTGTGCCCGCTCTGTCCCATTTTTTAACTTGGACTACACGATGAGCCTGCACTAATTTGGGCTCTGCTTTTTGATTCACCTTTGGAGATGCGCCGAGCTAACGCGTGGCATCTTCCGCTAGCACTTCTATACTTAGTCCTTTTTGAGGCCCGCCCTGTCTGCCTTTTGACTTTTAGCTGTTGACACTTCCTCCTCTTTGGGTCTGAGACACATGGGGGCCTCACGCTTTTTTGAGCCTCCCATTTTGGATTCAATCTTTGGAGGTGCTCTGTTCGGACACTTGGCAACGTCCGCTGTCTCCTCCATACTTAGTCATTTTTGGGCTCGTTCTGAACTATTTCAGAGCCCGAAGACTTTGAACTTTCACCGTTTTTTCTCTTTGAGCCTCTGGCTTCTTTTGACACTGTTTTCTCCTTCCATGACCCTGTTATTCCATTTCTGAGCCCACCTGTAATCTGTTTGTTGTATTTGAAGCACGAATTTTCTCGATGGAGCCGTTTCTTGAATTTCTTCTTGCACGGGGTTGTTTGATCTTTTGCAGGCCCCGCCACTTCATTGTAGAGTCCCTCTGCAACCTGTTTGTAGGATTTGAATGTGATTTCTCTAGTTCCTTCTGTGCGGGGCCGTGGCTGACCAATTTTTTCGGTGACAAAAATAGTGATAACAAATACTTTTGTATAACACGTCCTTCTTCTTATAAGCATTAGTTTAAGATTTCTCTTAGGATTATCTTCAAAAAAGGAAAGAAGAGGAGATACGCCTTTCAATTCCTTAGTGTTTCCCACTTTAATATAAATTTGTGTCTTCCATCTTTCCCCTTCTACCTATAAATTATATTATTTTCCCCTTCTCTTTTCCATCCATATCTCATAAATTTTAGCTTTCATCCATACATAAAAGCAAAGTTTACATCTTTGGTTTTCCAATTTTCATACATAGCCTTTTATCTTTATTTATATGTTAAATATTTGTTGTTTCTAATAATTTTACAAAAATAATAAATGCTTCAATATTATTTTGATATTCATTTTTTAAATTTGACATATTGATCAAGCATGCCCCCATAGTGTAGGTTGTGTTCTTCCTCACTCCCATAGCTACCCCTAAAAATATTACTCCTAGTTTACTCTATGGTCAATATTTATTAACATTACCCCCCTTCCTAGACTGAACACATTGGTCCCCCCTCCACCTTTGCTTATATACAATCATTAGGGGAGAGGGGCCAATACTTGAACATGGTCCAAGAGTTGACATTATGGGTTAAATTTGACGGCCACCTATGCTTGTCAAACAATTTTTCCGTGATGGTAATTTTCAAATACTGCCCTTCAAAAATTCAAAAAATTGTTACTTATACCATACTAATAAAATAGATAAAATATTATTTTATATTTATTTAACTATATATATTATATATTATTATAATATATATAAATATATATTAAGAAATACGGTCACATTTTAAATATATAACTCGTGTGTGATAGTTATTTAAAAAATTTGCAAGTATTTTATGGATAAAATCACAAAAAACATCTAAACGACCGTCAAATTTAACCCCCGATTGACATGAGTCTTGATCACACAATACCCAATATTTGTTATAGTACCACTTCATAGTTATTATGCCGAAAGGTGTTTTCCAAATGGGCTTCGCGCCTCATGCCACTGACATGTATCAGTAAATCAATGATTGTAAATTTAACGTGCATCATCGTCGCGTAGACACATCCTCACCATCAATTTTGTAGAAGTGGTTTTACAGGGTTATTCACCGGTGTTTTTATAGAAGCGGTTTAATAGATTTTTGTACTCTTATAAATTAATAAATAGAATTTTTTTTGGAAATGTGCTAAACAACGCTCTCAGTAATAGTCATCTTAAAAATCAGTGTCAGTATGGGTAAAATAAAGTTGACACACAGATAAATTTGTAACCCTCATATATCCTCATTTTACTATATACAATTTAATTGATATGAATTTGTATCTGTATCTGAAGTGGGTTTGATTGTATCTGAGAGAAAACCACTACCTTTCGTTGTTTTGATTGTTGTATGCATAAGAAGATTGAGGATTAGGAGATGCTTCATTCGGGCACAATGTCTAATTGTATTGATTTTTTTTCTTCTTTTTTGAGCACTTGTCCTATGTGCATTGTAACCTTTGCAACACCGTGAATGCGTGATAAAAGTCCCGTAGCAAATAAAATAAAACATTTCCTGCGGCCAGGTGGAGGGAGGTCAGTCAGGGGACTGTTAGGCCACGTCGGGGCCTATCGGCTACGGAGGAGGGGAGGCTCCACGTCGCCACATTTATTGGATTCATATTCCCTTTCTTACCGGTAGTAGAGTCCAATGTTTTAAAGTATTAAATGATTAAATTAATTCCTATTTGCATAGTGGCTAAGGTCAAGATGTCATACTGTATAGGCTTTCTTAAGTGACAAAAACCACAAGTCATATTATTTCCACACAAATTATGCCTATTCACATTCCCATTGACAAATAATAGGCGCCCCATTAATCAAGCACAAGAAGCTTCTTCTTTAATTATTTAATTCTAAATTGTATGTTTTTTGAAAAATGGCAAAATTCAATCTATGGAAATTTATCAAGTTTTAATATTATATAGCTGGCATATATGAATAATTATATTATTCCAAAATAGATTTGAAGAGGACTTCCTTGCTCAAAAGAAGGTAAAATAGAATGTTGTAATGATGCTTTCATCACAGGTTATATAATTTATGTCCTTGGATAATTGCATTTCCATAGTGGAGGTGAGGTGCTTCCCAGGTGAAGGGATCAAATTTGAAGGGATGGCTTGAATTTTCTTGTGAAGATAAACTAGGTAGGGATTTCCGTAGTGGAGGTAAGGGGCTTCCCAATTATGTATATGTTCTTTGCTATTAAAATCCATATAAACGTTATATACATACGAGTACATATTTATTGAATTTTTATATGCTGTACATCTAAATATCTATTAAATTTCAATGGTTTGTAGATACATTGAATGATGTTCCGAGTTGAATTATTTTTTATTTTTACAAGAGTTATAGTTTAGACTTTAGTAGCTAGGATGATGGTTTGTTAAGTTATTCAGACAAAGTACACGTCCCTCTAGATAGCGGGATTAAGAAAGAGAGTCAAAATGGATCAGGGTTCTAGATCATTAGAATCAATAGTTGGAGATAAACACAACTCTTAATTTTGCATAAATCACTACCTTCGTGTTCTAAGTTAAATCTGTGTCTTCCTGTTGGTGATGTGTCCAGTGAAACATGCATTCAAATTTATTTTACATTTATATTTTTTTCCAACTACCCATTAAAGTCAAGATCTACTTATTCAAACAAGGGTTGGCTATTTGCATTTTCAAATATCTCCCTCTATGGTGTCATCGTCTACCTTCCCCAACACGATTGAGTTCCTTACATTCGATTGACATGCAATTTTGTACTGGAAATCACTACGTAGATGCATATAAGTTTCTGCATCTTCCATAAGAAGGAAGACATGTCCAATGCAATACACACATTCAAATTTCACTTTCACTTGCTTCTAGATCCATGCTTCCAGATGTCAGTTTTCTAGACTACCTCATTAAAGGTCAAGAATCTACTCATGCAAACTATTGGAAAAGAACTTGATTTACAATTTCCTCTTTCTTCGGTGTCATCTTTTACTTTCCATCTGACAACATCGTAATTTTGACGTGATCAATTGCTATTATACATACTTAAGTTATAACAAAAGTCATGACTTGAATAGTCAACTTTGTGTAGATATTGGCATCCACGTGTCCTAACAGGTTCTATTTTCCCTTACACTTCATCCGCCTTCATGCAAAGTCAGGAATTCCAGGAGGGAGATCCTATTCCTCTCTCTTCCTTTCCGACTTCCCATGTGCAGTTCACATCGTAAATTTACTTGTACGATTGCTAGTCTAAGTTCTATAAGTAGAAGAAGAACATTCGGGTTTGATCATAATATTTTGTAGAGTAGCCAAACTTCAACATGTAAGTGTGCCAAGTGTTAAAAATTCAATGTTCATGGAGCCATACCATGAAGCCACGTTGGATATATAGGTTTTCAAATTTCCGGAGAACTTTGTAAATCATTCAAGGTGTATTGTGTTTTTACTCCAATTATTAGAAAAGAAGTACTTTCGGTTATTTCAGACATAATCTAGAACTGCATATTGTTAGAAATAGAGTGTTTATATCAATTGTTTCTTCTTGTGGTATGCACATCCCCTATTTCTTAAGATGTATGTCTATATAACTCCCTTCTAGCAAATATGTAACTACCTTTCTTAACAAAGTCAGCTACTTACTTGCTGATAGAATGAATTAGTCCATGGTTCGCAAATGTAGTCATAGGGTTTAACCTTGTCAAACCAAATATAAAAATTGCATGCTTAGCAAATCCGGGCTTAATAGCTTTCCAGACAAGGTAACCTCACCGGTAAAGAAGGAGATGCCTTATCTCATCACTGCCTGAGCTTGTCTTTTGTGCTATAGCAGAAAATCTAGCCAACATTGTACTTCCATATTACATGTGATACTGTAATCGTGTTTATGTGTAATATATCAGAGAATGAAATACTTTTTTGTTAAAACAACTTTGAACAACTGCGATTTGACAATATGTTACGCACATGTTTATTAAATTCGAATAACTCTGTTCTCTGAAACTCCTTGCAATATCCAGGGGGCACTCCAGATTTTCCATTACAATGGTCCTGAGCTCAGTAGTGCAGGTAAACACAAAATTCTTTTATAGTCCGAGATAGATTAGCCATTATCATGATAGTCTGGTGCAGACCTAAAATGTGATGTCAGAAGGTTCCTAATTTTTAAAGTGGACTATGGTGTTATAAGTGATGTTTATATGCAAAATGCTATTATTAATATTCGTAAAGTTGAAGGAGGGTAACAAGATTTAATAGGATATTCAACATAAATGAAGCCAAAAATGCACATTAAATCATCAAAAAGTAAAGTGAAAAATGAAAATGAATATAAAAGGATAGCAATCCTTTGACATATTGAAATAGACCCTAATGTTTTCATACACATAAATGAATTATCTTAACTCTGCTAAGTATTAATAAATTATTCATAAATATTTAGCAAGGGCTTTCTTGCCCAATTTTATTGCATAAAACGTGCAATATCCCATATTAGCAAAAAGTGAAATAATGCTTAAATATTGCTTTAGAGTTCTATGCAAAGAAATGGTGGGTCTTGATTTGAAATTGGCCCAAATATGTGTGTTTTGGAGACAGAATATATATGCCCTAAACATATAAAAATGTCATTCTCTAAGTGCATTTGAAAAACTAGGTATACAATCTAAAAAAAACTTATGACTTTAATTCATATCTTGTACACGTATGAAAAATCACAATTTTTGACTAGCAATTTGTTGGGTACACAAGACAGTAAAGAGAATTACATAAAACTTTTAGATCAAGTTAGTCAACTAATTGTGGATGTCTCAGCAACTCATCACTTCAACTTATCCATCACATTTCGTCATGGAATATGATATTTGTGGTTACATAAGGAAAGAGGTCTTTCCTTAGTGAAACATTTACTCTTGTTTCATCAACGTACAACTACAAATTCCAATTCCATTTCAAACTATCCTCAGTCAATGCACTAAGACTTCAAATGTGTGTGCCCCTGTTGTTGTACATCATCGAACAAGCGAGTTGTTTGAGAAAATGGCCATGAACATGTAGTTTTCATGAGAATACAAATAGAATCAATCTGCATTCACCATTCTTGATGTTGGAGCAACAAACCATGAATTCTCTGAGCCTTAGTTGTCAATTGATAAATTAATTATTGGATAATGGTATACATTATAAATGTGATTACATATGTCGTATACCATTGTACATTTTTAGTAACTCATCTTCAGGAATTCTCTTCTAACAGGTTCCTCCTAGCATCTAAATACTTTTAAGTTCCTTCCTGCCTTTTTTCCGCCTATCTTCATAAATTTGACATGTCAATTCAATGTTATTACTTAAATAAAATTTATTCCAGTTTCCTATGTGGAGACATGGGTGCATTCTAATATGATGATTTCGGAACATTGAGTGTTTGCAAATTGCCATCTTATTAAAAAAAGATTGAGTTCTCAATCATTTCTTACATATCTCCACATGGAAATGGATATGCCCTTGTGCATTTACACATTCGGTTAGAAATCTCTGCCCATATCATTAGCGCGCCTTTAGAATGAGACAAGCATGTCCAATGAGCATATATACGATGCTTGCATGCACGCTACTTGGGGATCTTGTGATTTGCAACCTAAATGCAAACATAACATGAACATATCAAAATATAATCCTCAATTAACTCCAGACAAAAGTCCATTTGCAAAATTAAATCAAAGTATGTAAACGTGCGAAGCTAATATATCATGTGTGGCAGATTCCCCATCATCTAAACTGAATTGATTACACAAATTCCCTTATCTCATATCTCTTCAATATTGATGCGTTTAACCATATTTTAATATTTAATGGTAGGCTCAAGATAACACATTTAAAAAATTCACTTGCTTTTTCCTATTAGGCCACCTCCTCCCCAATACATGAACTAGCATATCGCATGTGTACAATGCAATGTGAACGTCGAACGGTACATGTTATTTGATTTTAGAGGGATAGTTATTACCTTTTGTAGTTGATGTTGATAAGGGGTGTGATTGATTTTGTAAGTGTAGAAATATAGATGAACCACTTCATTTACAGCGTGGTCTAGACTTCCAAACACTTGGAAAAAAAGCACTTTTTACAAAACTGTACAAATCAAATATGGTCCCTTCTTATATCACTGTAAGTCTGTAGCATTTGGCAGAGTTGTTATAGTGTCAGCCTAATCATTTACAGAATGCTTCACCTAGCATTACCAATAATCTCCACAAGAACATTCTCCTTGTCTGAAATGGTGAAACCGGTTTGCATCTCTCACAACAATTTGTCTTGCAACAATCTTGGAGATAAACTTGGTTACAATGTGGCAATCAACGCATACTCGAAGGTTCTTGACGACTCTAATGGTTGTCCCAGAGGGAGTGTTTAACAATCCAAATGCAATTGCCAACTTCTCACTATGGTGGGAGAGGAAGTTATCTTTTTCCTCCTCTTCCACATCACTCGGTAAATGTTTTGAATCTGGAAAATATCCTGCCGCCTTCATTTCCCAAGACAATTTCTCCAACTTTGCATAAATCTGCTGTGTTTGTGGATGTGATCTATCTCCTACACAAAAAACATGTACCATTTTATGGTCTTCAATCCAACTACGAGACTTGTGAGTAACTTTTTACGATTCCTGCTAAGTCTTTCATCATTCTCCTCAAGCATTTGTACAATGTTTCATAACCAGTTTGTGGATGCGAAATTGAGGGCATAGTATATTTGGATGCCTAGAAGAATTTCATAGGTTGAAGCATTAATTCAAGGAAGAACAGCTCAAAAAGAACCAGTTGCTGTAAATACTCACTAACCCAAGGATATTCTTATGTTGTCATACAAGCTTGATCCAAGTTAAAGCCACATCCACACAACCACCACAATGGTTGTTCATAGATTGGCATACTGCTGATGATAAAGTTTAGAGTTTCCTTGCAATCATAAGCCAGCACGGCCAAGGAGGCTCTCGAGAACCAGTGCATACATAATGATCACTCTTCTCAGGTGTAATGCAATAAGAGTGTCTGAACTCATGCCATTGAAGTATGTTACAGCCCTCATCCACTAAACCTGTTCTAATGCTCCCATGCTAATAAAACACAAGCTGGGAGGAAGCTTACAATGGTCAGTGGAGTATGGAGTTACCAGTTGACACTTGCATTTAATTCAAAGAGTCTTGAAAGCAATCTTTGCAAAAATCCCATTTTGTGCATATCCTGCAATTATTGCAGTCCACGAGAACACATTTTTTTGTGGTATTTTGTCAAACAGTTGATGTGCCTTGTGTATGCTTCCACATTTTGCATACATATCTACCAAGGCATTTGTAACTATAATCATCGGATAAAAACCCACTTTTCGATTATGTTTTGATGGATGTCCATACCTTGTTCTACAAGCTCCCATTTTGGCACACGCTAGGGAGGACACTGGACAAACGTTGTGGAGTTTGCCTTTACCCCTGACTGATTGCATTTCGTTGAAAAGCTTGCACAGCCTTCTTCAACAAACCCATTTTGTGCATATCCTGCAATCATTGCAGTACATGAAAAAACATCTCTTTGAGACATTTGTCAAAGAATTATCATGCCTCGTTAATGCTTCCACATTTTACATACATATCTACCCAGGCACTTGCAAATGCAACATCTCACAAGAAACCCCTTTCGATTATTTTTTGATGGATGTCCATGCCATGTTCTACAGAACCCATTTTTTTATTTGAACCTATGCAAACGTTAATTAGGGAAACATATCAAGTTTTTTTAATGATTTTTTTTCAGTTATTTGCAAAATCAAATCAGCGAAGTATGTAAACGTGCGAGGATAATTTCAGGGTGCTATTCACCGTTTCTAGAAGTGGAGTGTTAACAAATGGGCATTCTCTTCAATATTGATGTGTTTAAATATTTTAATATCTAACGAGGTAGAGGCATATTCTTGCTTTTCCTATAGATTAATATGAATAATAATTCTATGTATATAATAGTGATTAATGGTCTTAAAAATTATAAAATCCTTGCCAATGGTTTGGAGTCTTCATAGGATTTCTCAAAAATAGTAGTAAGCCATCATGTAACTTGTAGCATCAACGAACATAAGATACATTCAATATTTTATGTATAACATAATTATTTATTTGGACGAGAATCATGTAGAGCTCGTTATTTGTGGACTAGCTCGTTTTCAATATGGAATCTATTATTCATAAGCTCAAAACATTTAAACAAGAACAAAGGTTTTACAATTTCTACTTGAGAAAGCTAGAAATGACCGAGCAGATTTTTCCTACATTAAAATTGATAGTAAAATTAAGTGGTGGGTGATAATGTCATTTTGATGGTGGTGGTGTTATTTTTGTTGTTCTTTCAATGCCATTGACTATGGAGGAATAAAAACAAGTGACATTCTTACAAGTAATTTAGGAAAATTCAGTCTGCAACATTCCATTGTTATACATCCTTATCTTAGATACGCTACAATGTTTGATATAGTACATTGGGCCGCATTAGATGAGGATTGTTATTTGTTCTATTTTTAAGAATTTAAGTATAATAAGAAATTATTAAGTCTTTTGAAGACAAATTTAGAAGGATTGGGATATGCAACCATCTTATGCTCTTGTACATAGAGAATATTCATGTAAAGTTAACTCTTTGTTAAATGTGTAAGAATTTTATTTTTCCTCTATCTAAATTAAGTCACGTGCTTTGTCCATGTAAGTGTAGATACTCAAATTTTGCAATTTACCATTTGACGCTGCTAATTTTAACAATGCACTCTTGTTTAAACAAACACACTCTTTTTATCCTTGATTAGTACATCGTGAGTCTCTTTTCTAACTTGTTCATTCATACACACTGATATGTCAAAAAATATTGAGAATTAAATGCATAAAATCTATAGGAAAACTCTACTTGACATGATGCAACCTCTACTTTTCATGCATTTCATTCATGTCTAGAAACATCCACTTTGGTTGGCTTGAGGAATCTAGTCCTAGCCAACTTGAATGGTTTTGGATCAATATATCATCTATATGATATTTCAATTTAATATTCTTTAGTGGATCATTTAACATCTCTGGGTTGACCTTTCCATGATAACTTGCCTTCGGAGCCCTATATAAGAAAGTTAAACTCACTTCATTTGCTAACCTTCCATTCTCATGAAATCCAGTTGTAAATACTAGCACTAAAGGCACCAAAGGATCCTTAAATCTCATAAAATATTATGTATAATCATTAGGGAAGAAATCACTATAGGTATGAAGCACTCTACTCGGTCATGGACTCCATCTCCTCTATTTGCAAGCATTAAAACACCCTCATTTTAGGTATTAACAAGAGCCTAAATCATTTCCAAACATTGTCAAAGAGGTTCAAGTTTCCAAACTAGTTGCATTCATTCATATATCACATGCTAGGTCAAGAATAATATGTGGTTTAATGCCTCTTTGGAGTAGTGTTGACGTGAGCGATATAAGGATTGCACTTCAACCCAACTAATGTTTGTTTTGTAGGATCTCTTACCCATGGCTAGGATTTGAGATCTTACTTAGAATATTGAGAGGGCTTCACAACATGACTGACAACTAGGATTTTCAAATAATAGACATTTCCAAATAGGTGGCAGTATTATAAAGTTACAAAGTAGGATCAAAACTATATAATTTAGGTGAAAAAATCCTACTGGATGCTCTAGGAGATCTATACAGTCACAAACTCTTGAATTGAACATCATTCACAAAACCTTAGCTAATGTTAGGGTTCCTTTTTCTATTGTATGATTCTTATTACATGATTTCTTATTCTACTTCTAGTTGTAATAATGGCTTACTCTCATGATTAAACCAAATCATACCTTGAATATATAAAGTGAAACCCCACATGCAAGGATGTTCTCCTTAAAAAAATTCATAACATTTTAGATTCATCCTAATACACCTATTGAGCATGTTCAATTTATTCTTCAAAAATATCTATATTTCAATATTGATAACCATTCTATTGCAACTCCTCCTCAACCTCTTGTTAACAATCAAATTCCTCGATATGTTCAAGTCTTTGTGTAGAAGACTCAGTTCAATTGTGTTATTATTGACAAATTATCAGGCCTCAAAGTTTACAACATCTCTTTCATTCATGGTTGAGGTATCTCCTTTAAGGATATCTCTCCTTCAAATCTTAGAATATGAGGATTTGAAAATGTTCCTCACAAAGTCTTTTGTTCTATCACTATTCTAGTCATTATTGACCCTAAAACCTTTGATGCTGTTTGTTATATTGTACATGATGATCCTAACTACAACATCCACCTTGGGAAACCTTGGTTACATGTTACACACATCAGTTTAGCACCCACTAGTCTATAATTTTCTCACCAAGACTCTACTCATCTTTACAAACGTGACCCTTTCCCTTTTAATTATTATGCTCTACAGTATAAACATACATTAACAATCACACTCCATCTCTTCTTATTATTCCACCTAGACATAAATTCACGTGTTTACCTTATGCTATACATATCGTGTTAAAACACATACTTTAGTGCAACCTTGTGTCTCTCCCTCCACCATCTAAGGTTGATACAAGCAAGCTTCCTAGAAAGACATTCAAAGTTGATGTTTATTGTTTCTATTATAGATGCATTGGGCGCCATACTGATTTTTGTACTAAAATTCGTCATGTTATACAAGATATTCTTGATGCACATGCTTTTGAATGGGACATCCCTTCCAATTCCACTCTGAAACCTACTCTTGCCTCACATTTTATTACTTGACACTCAAATCAATCACCCAATATTACCCCTCTAGTTATTTCTCATACTCTACCTATCATGGCTACATCTAATGTACCCATGGTGTTAGGAGCATCTCATATTCCACTTCAAAATGATGTACAATGACTACGGATTTTAAATTGGTTACTTGGAATGATCCATAAATTGGTAGGAATCCCTTACTATTTTAAATGTTTACAAGGATATTTTTAAAACTTAATCAGTTTCTAACTATTTTATTATTGGAGAAGTGTCACAGATCTACTGGTTCAAAGAATGCACAAGTGAATAATTCGAGATGTGAATTGTTCCAGAAAACAAAACAAGTATACAAGACTACAATTTAAAAAATACAAAAGAGATAATTACAATAACATAGAAATAACTCCAATTCAATACGAGAAAATAGAATAACGCAAGAGATGCACATATAAGAGGTGAATGTGCAACCTCCTCCTAGAATCATATAAATCTCCACCTAGAATAGTGTAGTCAAGTGGTAACCAACACCTAGAAAAGGGTAGTCAAGTGTACACCTAAGAAAGCATATCCCATAGGTGTAGGGAAACTCCAAGTGAGGTGGAATATCTCGAGTAGGATAATAAAAAAAAAGTGAGAACAATAAATGTTACACTAACACCACCCATAAGTACGACTTAGGTGGGTAGTGAAAAATGAAAGTGGCTCCTAATAACAAGGCTTGATGAGGTACCCATGTACAATGCAATCTTACTTTTATGGAAATATATGTTGTGTATAAATGTTCATAAAGTTATATCTTTACATTTAGAACGTAAGTATTCCAATAATAATTGATGTTTCTTTTTTACGTCCCCTACTTTCTCTCTTTTTATTTGAACCTAAGCAAACATTATTTAGGGAAACATACCAAGATTTTTAATGATATTTTAGTTATTTGCAAAATAAAATCAGTAAAGTATGTAAAAGTGAGGATAATTTCAAGGTGCATTTTTCCCTTTCTCCCTTTCTAGAAGTGGAGTTTTGACAATTGGGCATTCTCCATAGGCATATTCTTGCTTTTCCTTTATGGATTATTATAAAATAGTTCTATATATATTATTGTGATTAATGGTCTTAAATATTATTAAATCTTGCAAATGATTTGAAGGCTTCATAGGATTTCTCAAAAATAGTAGGAAGTCATAATGTATCTCATAGTATTAATATTTTATATATAACATTATTATTAATTTGGATGAGAATGATGTAGAGTTTTTACCTTGTGGACTAGCTTGTTTTTAATATAAAGTCTTTTATTCATGAGTTCAAAATTTTTAAACATGAACAATGTTTTTTACAATTTTTATCTAAGAAAGATACAAATGAGTGAGCATATTTTCCCTACATTAAAATTGATACCAAGATGAAATGGTGGGTGATAATGTCAGTTTGATGGTGGTGGTGTTATTTTTGTTGTTGTTTCAATGCCATTGAGTATGGAGGAAGAAAAACATGTGACAATCTTACATGTAATTTGGAAAAATTGATTATACATCCTTATTTTGGACACACCACAATGTTTGATATATTATATCGGGCCACATTAGATGAGGATTATTATTTGTTCTATTTTTAAGAATTCAAGTATAATAAGAAATTGTTGAGTCATTTGAGGACAAATTTAGAAGGACTGGGGTATGCAACCATCTTGTGCTCTTGTACATAAGGAAGATTCATATAAAATAAACTCTTTCTTAAATGTGTAAGCTACAAATTTATCCTCTATCCAAATTAATTAATGTACTTTGTCTATGTAAGTGTAGAGACACAAATTTGGTAATTTACCATTTGACACTGCTGATTTTGACAATGCACTCTTTCCACTACTACATGGGGGGAAGGGGACTTTTGAGACAAAATTTAAAGACATAAATGTAATTTCGTATCTATTTTCTCCTTTATAAAAATATAATATTAATATATAGAATTTTCCGCACAATGATTCTTCTTTCAGGTTTTCCCCTCTTCTTCCCCTAAAAAATAGAGCACACTCATAGTTTCTTCTGAGTTTTTTTGCATTCTTCTTTGGCACCTGTAGTAGAGATTGGAAATATCCGACACCCAAAAGTGTTCACCGAGACTGCATTTTATTCAAATTTTACATAGTACCGCTTAGATCCTGACGAAATCACCCTCTCCAAGGTAAACAATAACATTTCCTTCATTTAGAACACAGTTATTATGTATTTTTTCACAAAAAAAGATCACTGGTAGCGAATACATCCATGAACGTGGTTTCTTTAACTTCTAATAATATTTTTTTAAATTCTAGGCACTAAGAGGGGGGTGAATCAATGCTTTTTAAAACTTTTGAAGTAATTCACAGTTATTTAATCATCCAAACTTAACTATACTAACCATGATAAGCATGAATATTCAACCATGAGAGAGAGACATGAGAAAAAACACATAAAATGAGAAGACAAGATTTAATGTGGGAAGCCCATCAAGGGACAAAAACTCACTGAAACAAGAGTACTAGCTTGAACAATTATCCTATAAAATTACAATGATTTCGCCATATGTTGAGCACTCACTCAACGTGAAGCAGCCACTCCAATCCAAAGCCAAGCACCCACTTGATAGGTTTGCAAGTACCTACTTGCAAGGAAGCACCCACTTCTAAATTGTTGAGAAACAACTCAGACTTTTGTCTTAAAAATTTTGATCACCTTCTTCACGTGGTTGCTTACACCAACATTTTTTGATCACTGTCTCAGCTCACTTATCTTTTATTCTCTTCTCCTAATTTTTCATGGTTTTAACACATTAACACTCTTCTTACTTTGTCAAGACTAATATCTCATCCCTATTAACAACATAAATTACATGATAAAAAATAAGCTTTTATAAACAAGCATAACCTCTTGAGATGACCCTTGGCATTTCACATATAAGGACTCTTCAAATAACCCACCTATCCATATGTATAAGGAAAATGAAAAGGTATTTGTTGACAGGAGTTCATCAACATTTTCTACAAACCACGATATTAAGGAGATAGCTGCAAAAAGATAAAAGTAACTGCGAAGGAGAAAGGGAAGTTGAGGGATGAAGAAAGAAGTCACGTATAAAGGATGAAGCCACAAAACATAAACTAAGAATGCCGCGAAAAACTGAGAAAATACGTGAAATAAGGAGAAAGTTTTTTTTTATTAAGGGAAAATAGTTTTGAAGGGACTATACCCTGTATACAAAAGGGCTCAAAAGCCAGATAGCAGAAGTGAGAGAAACATCCCAGAGAAGGGAAAACAACCAACCTAAGAGGGCTCATTAGCTAGATAAAAAAACAAATTAGAAGAAAGGATCCAGATGTACAATGATCCAAAAAGCAGCAGAAGAGATCAAAAAGCAAACAAAACATATCCATCATATAATATCTCCGCCAAAAAACAGCTCCAGAACCACCAGTTAACAACAACTTCGCAGCTAGAAAACAACAACATAGCACCACGTTACTTGATAGCCCTGTCAATCTTGGTTTTGATAACCTGCAACGACATAAAGAAGGCAATGGTTGTGGCCTGAGAAGAGTCTTTCATATCCACCTGAGCAATTGCTATATCCCTTTTCTCTTTGGGGCCCCAAATGTCTTCATTAATCCCACTTAGACTACATACACTATGAACATGTTGTTCAATGAAATTATAAATACTTTTAAGAGCAAATAGTATGTAGTCATTGTAAATTTTTGCATTTCCCATTCTTCCATCCAAAGACTGTAACTTCTTGAATACTTCAGCAATAACCCCCTCCTCATCATCACTTTGTAGTATTCCTTTTCCCTTAGATTTTTCCATATTTTTGATAACCCCTTTGAGTTCTTGTATTTCCTTTTCCATCCTGTCCACTATGACCATCAAATCCACCTCCTTAGGTTCCTCCATTGGTTGGCTGATGTGTAGGAGGTTCTCAGCCAGCTCTAGGTCTTTGTGACTTCTGAGAACCCGCTGAGAAATAGGGATATTAGTTTTTATGCCCTTTCTTTTCTTGCTAGATGCAACAGTTTCAATCTTCCTTTCTAGCAGGGGGGAATGAAGGCGGTGTGAGTAGGGGGAGGAATGGAGGAAGAGGGTGGAGCAGGATTCACGTGGGGACAGTTTGAACAGTGGCGATGGATAAGTAGGATTAGCCCTTGATGCAGAGGGATAGCCCTAGAATGGATCTAAACTTCCCTAACTGATTTCTCTACCGATTTTATCAAGTAGTGAGGGAAGCTGATGGTTATATTTCTACGAAAGTGGTTAAGAAATATCAAATGCTTTTGAGGTATAGTAAAAAATCTTCCTTTAAGAGTTACATACCTAACAACCATCCTAGCTAGCTCAGCAAAAGGCTCAGGAATCGAAGCTACCTTAATGCCGAGAGTCACAAACTCAATATTCTCCCCATCGTCTAGGAATTTCTTAGTCTCCACCTCCCTGTCTACCTTCTTATTGAAGAATTTGGTGCCATCAAGAATGAGTCCCGTGATCTGGGTGATGAGCTCCTCTGTGATCTCAACCTCCATGTTGTTGTATTTAACAACCCGATTCTTCCATCCCTGTGCGAATTTAATAGAAATATCTTGGTCAAAACCTTGAATCCTTTCTATCAAATTTTCCAGACCCCCAATTTGAAGGTAGTTCCAGAGTACAACATCCTCTTTCCACGTTGGATTGTGGGTGGGTTCTTTTTTGCATGGTAGACCCCCCATTTTTCCACTGATTTTGTTCTCAACGATAAAGATGTTAGCACTATGCGGGGTAGGATGAACTTTGTTTTTGAATCTTTCCCTTTCGTGAAAGAAGATGTAATTATTAGACCACACTTTTTAATTAGTGTCCTGCTCCTTGGCTTTCTTTCTATGACAAGAAATGATGACTGTCCAGTTCGCACAAATCCCATCAATCATACAAATCCTATATGATGTCATCATTCTGTACTTGAGAATCCACACATAAGCATCCACATTACAACCGTTAGTGATGATTTTCTCGGCCATTTAGATCATTGATTATGTCTTTATTAACTTGAGTGGGTAGAACATCCCCCCTTAGCCAAGTTTGAAAAGTATTGGTAACACCAAGGTTTGACAAACCATCTGCGACCCTATTGCCTTCCCGATAGGTGTGGGTGATTTTAACATTTTCAAAACTCTTGCATATATCAATAGCTTCAACAATGAAATCTCTAATCGACCAGCTGGGGTGTTGCTTTTTGTTTAAGAGATTGATGATATTTAGAGAATCACCCTCAATTATAATATTTAGAATATTACAATATCTGGCTAGCCTTATTCCCCATAGAGCAGCAAGAGCTTCAGAGTAGTGGTTAGTTTTCCTGCCCATTTTCCCAGAAAAAGTAGCAACAAAATAGCCTCTTTGATCTCTGATGACTCCTCCACCTCCAGAGTCTCTCGGATTGCCTTTTGAGGCCCCATCAAAATTTAACTTATGCCAATCATTGGGAGGCTTAGTCCATCAGATGGTGGTTCTATCCATACCATTGTTATTCTTTTTGAAGGCAGTGTCAATATTCCAATGAGTCAGAATGTATTCTTCTTTCTCAGGGTAAAGTCTATTTTTAGGAGGTTTAAATCTAGCAATATTATCCTACACAGCAATGATAATTTCCTTGTAGACTTTGTTACATGCCTTTCTAGTGTTTTTGAAAATGCCATCATTACGAGCCTTCCAAACTCGCTACATAGTGTGAGGTAAAACAAGTTGCCACAATCTCTTCACCACACAATGCTTATACAGAGAGTCCCATTGTTCCCAGGCCTGAAGATAGGTAAGGGGAAAAATCCATTTCTGATTAAATTTTGCAAAAACAAGATGTCAAATTTTGGAAGCATACTCACAATGAAGAAATAAATGTTTTATGTCTTCTGCCTCTTTCTGACACATGCAACATCTATTCAGCATGATGAATCCCTTCTTAATGAGGTTATCATTAGTTAGGATCTTGCCTTTAATGATGAGCCACCAGAAGAAGTTCACTCTAGGGGTTAGTTCTGACATCCACAACTTATGCCACTTAATTTCACTTTCAATAGAGACAAAGAAAGAATTATATCTTGATTTAACGGAGTATTCCCCATCAAAAGAATCTTTCCAGATGAGTTCATCCTTTAGATTTTGATTACTAATATGGATTATAGAAATTTGATTCTGTAAAGATGAAACATCAGCTTGAACATTATCATTCTCCACTTTTATCTATTTCCATTTTCTTTTGTTTTCATCCGCCTCAAAGTATCCCTTTATTTTGTGTCCATACTTTGTAATTAAGCTATCTTTAATGTGTCCATAAGAAGAAATCCAATTAGAATCAATCCATTTATCAGTCCAGAAGTTAATGTCTTGCCCATCCCCAAGCTTCCAGCTACACCCCTGAGAAAGGATGTGCCTGCTGTGAAGAAGGTTGTTCCAGAAAATAGAACCATTCGGAAGAGACTGATCATAAATAAAGGAAATCTTGCTTTGGTTTGAAAGGTATTTGATCTTAACCAACTCTGTCCAAGGCTTGTGTTCTTTTATAAGTCTCCAACCTAACTTTGCAATAAGGGTAGCACTCATATGCTTGATATCTTTGATGCCTAACCCCCCAAGCCTCTTTGGTTTACATACATGCTCCGAAGCCACAAGATGATACCTGAACCTGTCCTCAGTACCGTGCCATAAAAAGTGCTTTTGAATCTTTTCAATACTGTTCATCACTGTTGCTGGTATGATGAACATTGACATGATGTAAATGGGCAGGTTTTAGAGCGTGATTTTTATCAATAAGCACTTGCCTGCACTTGAAAGTATAGCTCCTTGAGAAAGTTGCATAACAATGAAAGAAGTCACAGAAGCTGACTAAGAGCCACATAATGAAGAAGAATCAAGCCAAATCGAGACTAAAGCTGACAGAGGCCTGAGTCAAAGCAAATGACTGTTAGACTGTATTGGATTTTGTATATTTATTGTAATTAACCTTTTTGTAAAGGGGGCATCATGAGAACTATCACTTTGAAATATTTTGTATGAGAGTGGAGATAGGAGAATGAAGAGAATATGCATGTACTGGAAACTGATGTAATTATTATTGATGAATAAATAAAGAATGGAATTTTGGAGTAAATGTTTTTATATGATTTCATTTACAGTCCTATTCTTAGAGTAGAGGTGGTGTATTTATCGTGTACTTCCTTAACTAAGATCAATATTTCCTAAGCTCTAAAATCCTGTTGGGGTTTTTAGGTCAACATTTGATGTCTGAGCCCAAGTTTTTTTATTAAGAAGATGTCAGGAAAAATTTCACCACCAGGGAATTGGAATCCCATGTTATTAGAAATTGAAAATTGGTAGGAAAATCAAATTGATATATTTTTGAAGGGAGAATCAAAGAGGCGGAAAATCACTTATAAGGCAACAGAAGTAGAAGTATTTAGATAGTTTGGAGAAGAATTTTGGTCTTATTTTCTTCATCAGTTGTGGCCCTATTTGTTAGCACATGCAAAGAGGACATAATGGATGCTAATGTACTTAAGACAACCCTTTGAGGGGACCGCAACACAATTAACAATAGTAAACTATCTCGACGAGCCGTGGAAAAGAGCAATTGATTATTGGTATGAGACTACCTTAGATTCTTTCATAATTACGTGGGTAATTCAAGGTTGGACTAGCTTCGATAATAAGAAACATGAAGTTCTAAGTGGAGGCCATGATTGATTTTTTAGTCAGTACCATTCCTAATTAAAGTGTTAATGATAGAGAAGCGATTAATTAGAGAAGCAAAAACGTTCCTTTAGGAAGAAAGGCACCATGGGATGAATTTCGCGAAGGGGGTGATCTAGGACTCATGACTTATTAGAATTAATGGGATGTTGATTAGGGTAGTAGAAATAGGATGACATGGAGAAACATAAAAAGAAAAGAATTAGATAGTTGGATAAGAGGACATTAGGAAAAATTAAGGGAATTTAAGTTAAAAAGAGTGACTAAAATGAGGAGGATGAAATAAATATCCAGGTTAGAGGCAGAAAAGAAGGAATTAGAGAAGAAGATAGAGAAACAGAGATGGGAGGGAGAGGAGAGAGTAAAGAAGTTGAAAGATAAGAATGAGAAATTAAATAAAGCTATGAAAGTATAAAAGAAAGTAGAGAAGACAAAAGATTCACCCACACAAGTGGAGGCCAGAAATTGGTTCACTCGAAAATGGAGGTGGACACATCAAATATTTCTATAATACACGTGCCTTGTGAAGACCAAGAAGGGTTTGTTACTCCAAGAAATCCCATATATACTATAGAAATTCCAGTCCAACAAGCATTAACAGGAAAAATAACCCTAATGAGAGATCTATGACATTTAGTAGGAGGATTGGAACCAACATTTAGAACAGTACTACATGCCAAAGGATGGAGTGAAGGAGAGTTGAGAGACCATTAATGGTTAAGGAAAAAGGTGAAAAAGAAGTTATTGGCATGATAAGGAATTCAGAGGAAAAAATAAAAATAGGGGATGAGGAAAATGAAGAGCATAAGAGTATAGACAGACGAGAGGAATAAATAATAGGAATAATAGAAGATAAAATTGAGGAAAGAGATAGAGAGGAGGACCAAGGTAGAGAGGAAGAAAAAATAATAAGAAAAGAAGGAGCAATGAAGGATTAGAAGATAGTTACAGATTAAGGAATAAGAAAGATAGAAAGGTAGTTATGGAAAATACTAGTTACGAAAGGTCACCAAATAAAGATGCACCCCATAAACAACGTACGATCCCAAAGGAGATGACCCCTAAAGAAAATACCATTCCATGTGCCACTTGAAATGTCATTTTAGAATCTAGATAAAGCAACAAGTTTGGAGGAGAGATATCAAATATTGAAAGAAGAGAGTCAGAGAAGACAAGAGATAGTAAGGGAATTTAAAGAGTTATTAGGGGAACTTTAATTTAATCTTGAATTGAGAAGAGATAAAGGAAGAAAGAAAAATTCAAACTCATTTTATAACCAGACAAAGAATGTAAAGCAAGTTTGTTGGAAACTAGAACACTGAGAGGGGGGAAAATCAATGTTTAATTAAACTTTTTCTAACCACAAACTCAACCACTTAATCAAGAAGATAATTCAAAAGAGAGAAAATACACACATGAGACAAGAAATTTAAGTGGGAAACCCAAATAGGGAGAAAACCCACTGAACCAGTGCACTATGTGGCAAAAGGTTACAAACAGTTTGTTGAGCTACAACTCAACCTATGAGGCTACAACCTCAATATCACACAAGCTACAACTTGGTGAAGGAAGCGTCAACTTCCTAAATAATTTAGCTAGCTATGAATCCCTAGTATAAAACAATTCAGCTATGATCACACTTCAAAATGATGCTCTGTACATTAGATAATGATCCTAAATTGGAAATCTATCTCTGCTGCTTTGACTATCTCTAAATTCTTCTTCTTGACTTGATTGCAATTTTGAAACTAGAGCCTTCATTCAATGATCGACATCTTAGAAATGAATAACATTAATGTGCCTGTAATCCACTTTTCAAACTCAAACTGCTGACCTCAATTTATCAGTCAAGAACATACTTTGCTCCTGGTCAGTCTTCTATTAATCTCAATTTTAGTTTCAAGCTTCTAACTTGCCGGACATAGAATTAACTCTCTATACTTCACTCTCCATTTTCAATTCACTAACATACTCACCTCCTGCTTTTTACTTTACAAGACTGTTCACATATATCTTCTACATTCAAGCATACCTCTTCTATATTCTTCATATCTTACAATCTCCCCCCCTTTTTTTGTATCACCAATATAACTAACACTCAATTTAGTTTTTCATCCTTTTTACTTTTTCTTCAAATACACTTCATCTACCTTTTCAAATTCTTAGGTCAGTTATATTTCTTACATAGCTCCTCTAAACACTAAAGGTCAAAAAAATGTCATAAAGGACAAACATGAGGCTCTTCAAATTCTTCAGTGAGCTAGAGGAAATCTTTGTCAATTTTCAAACCTAGGGCATACTGTTAGACTTCTTCAAAGAAACTCAACAGGTTTCTAATACATGAAAAAAATTATTCTTTCACATTCCATGTTTTGACACATCTATAAGAATACAACCTGAACAATCATGAAGAAACATTCCATTCCATATTATGAATAAGCACTTGATCATCAGGAAACTATTATGAATGCCACTATACAAAACATTCTCTCTTGTCTTAGAAATTTTTTGAAATTCAACTAGGAATGAAATTTGTTTTGATAGCTTCAAGGCTTTGAATTTGTTCAATACAAAATAGTGGACAAAACTCTATTTTTCACATCACTGTCACTATGACAGAACTTGGTGAATTCGAGATTCTAAAAAGATATCTTTTAACCCATTGAAGATGGAGGATGTAGTCTCTTCTTATCACCACCCATTCCAGAAGCTAATCCCAAGCATGTCGGCCTATCATCCAATATTAAACTGTAATTTCACCCAAGGCGCGTGCAGGTGTCGAGCCCCTCCTTTATGTGAGCTTGATGAGAAGGTTTCGTATCCACATGATGATGCAACATAACCTGAGAATGAATGAAATTAACCATAGGATTTTAGATGTAGCTTGTGCTTATAGTTGATATATTATAAATACAAATTTAACATGATCAACTAGAAGGTAAAATAACTCATGTGATAGCATTGAGAAAACCAGCAACATACACACATGAAAAATAAAGAAACACACATATATATAGATCCATTATAAGAGTGTTATAGAATTGCTTCATTATATTCATTAAACAAATATAGTAGCTGAGATTACATCAAGAAGCTCCATCCATGACAATGTTTATGGTAGTAGAGTCTTCTTCTTTTACAGAGCTCTCTATTACACACATCATACAATACCCTCATTTTATATTTTTATCACTCTCCCTCCTCCTTTAGGAATGACCTTCTATATCAAGCAACATAAGGAATATTCTTGAATCATCCATCATCACCGGTAAAAGCTTGTTGTAATCACCTCATGATCACTTTACCACTACTTAGGAATCTGCCAGATGTTGCCATGTGTTTTCCTCACTCGAGTTTCTTTAGCATGCATGTGCCAACTAATCCTTAACAACCTCGACTCCTTATTCTCTCATGATAACCGTAATGATTCCCTAGAATATCCCTTTCTTGAACCATAAGTCTCCATAGCTTATCCACATCTATATCTGGTGGCTTTTCCATTCACTTCTTATACACGTCTTTTCCTGTTTAAAAATTACCAAGTCCTGAATCCATCCTACACTAGTACGAGCCTTCACGCCTCTTTAAGGATTACCTTTGTGCGTGCCTTCGTGCCATACTTCCATACACCACAAGGCTTTGTGCCTTAAGTAGTTAGTTACTTTTTAGGGGCCCAACATTACCCCATACTAAATTGGTTTCCTCCCTGGCAACCCTTTGCGCTTCCTGAATAAAAACACTTGTCAATCAAAACTTGTTATGGAAAGAATGCTATCCCAAAGAATAAAGAATAGTGGTAGAGAAAGAATCTGAATAAAGAATTAAACATGAAGAATGGGGTGCTACATAAACAATTGAAGGAGCTCAAGCAATTCAACATCTATTTCACCTTTCAATTTCTCCCAAGCCTTTAGTTCTATTAAGGCTCTCCCTGGCATGTCACCTACAATGCTGGGCACCTAGTCTGGGATGATCTCTTCCACTTTATTTTTTAATGTGCTGATGGCCACCCCTAAATCTGTGCAGATACCCTCAAAATTATCTATCCATTTAGTGATGGAGTCTCTGAGCTCACCAATTCAGAAGTCCAACTTTTCGTGCTTAGTTTTGATTGTATCCTTCTGTGTTGTGGTGTTGACGATCAGATGCACATGCTCCGCCTTATTGGTGGGGAAAATATCTTACAAAAATTTAAGGCTTGCCTCCTCTTCTATCACCGACGCATCTATTATCATCTTGCATCTCCTGTAGTTGTTTAAACCCCTATTGGCTAGTATATTTACCTCCTTGAGTTAGGAGAGAAAATCCTCCAATTTAGTGATCTGGGCTTCAACAATGACCTTGTTCTCCTCCTTTTCCTTTTTGATCTCTACAAATTTTGGTCCCACGTCATTCTTTATGTCAGCAAGTAAAATCCCTACGAGGTCCTCAAGATACTCTATTTCATCCCCGTAATCCATCCTGACCTGGTTCACTAATGTCAGACATTTCCCTAGGATATTTTTGATGAGTGCGCCACCCCAGTCATATACCTCCTTTATTTGTGCATGTTCCCCACTCAATCCTTGGTTCAACTTGTCCATCTCTTTTCCCAAGTTCTTTTTTTCTATGACTAGGGTCCAAACAGTGGCCCCTACATCCAAACTGCGTCGTATCACTTATGAGGATATATTTTGTAAGGAATTACATGCTTGCTCATATGTGAGGTGGTAAGGATCCACCACCTTGTAAGTGTCTCCCCCTTCTTCTTTAGGTGAATGGTCTCGATCACATGATTAGATACCTTGAACTCAGGTTCCTTGGCATGACAATGCATATTCGAGCTGAGCACTTTTCTGGTCTTGATCATACCCCCATCCTGAGTCATAAAATCCCAACCATGTAGCCTTTCTGACGGGATGGTGGTATAAAATCTTGCACACATCACCTTTTTGGGGTCATCCATGAAGTCTATATGTGGAGATACGGGTGTCCACTTCTTTCTTATGGCCTTGCACTTTTTCCTCTGCTTCCTTGCTCGAGGGGTGAATCCCTTATCCTCCTTTATAGTAAAGGATTCCCCTTTTTATTCTTGTGGGCTTGTGGTTCTCTATGTACCAGCATTGCATGCTTGGCTCTTCTTGGCCCCTCTAGAGTGCTCTTCTTCATTCCCCCCACCTCACATGTATATGGGGTTTTTGACTCTTCTCCGTGTCCCTCTAACTCCGCTTCTAAGTATTCCTCGAAGAGCACTGGCAATGATGTACTGACACCATCCTGTTTTGAAGTGCTGATGCCCTTGCTACTCTTATGACATGTGTAATACTTCCTATTCCTCGTAGTATTTAGTCCTCCTTCTTGTTCTTGTTCTTGTTCTTGTTCTTCCTCTTCTAATGCCTTCATGGGCGGGATAGGTGTCCCTCGCAACCTAGGAAAGGAAGAATTTTTTACTTCCACCTCAATTCCTCCCTATTTTTTGGGGCACACTTGTATACACACGCGATGGATATATCCCTTGGTAGTAATGCTGATATATGGGTGTAAGTTCAAGGAGTTTGGCTCCAAAACCTCAACATAGGCAAGTCAAGCGTCATACTTGTAGGTTACGCGTAATGTGTGGACAACAACATCCACCTTGTCCACATGAAAAATCAATTTATGCATTTCCTTGATTCTGTTCATGGTGCATTTCATGTACTTGGAAGTGAATGCAAAGGGGAGTTTGCACAATGGCCCCATTTTTCCCTCAGTCATCATGAACCTTGCTAGACCAAAGTGTTGGGTGACGGAAAACCTTACCTTGTCTCCCATAATGTTGGCTAGATTTTCTGCACAGCTAAAAACCTAGGCAGTCATGAGATAAATCTCCCTCATTTACCGGCGAGGCTCCCATGTAACATTTTGTCAGTTATATATCCTAATATCTATTTGTGGGTATTACTTTAACTATTTAGCTCATGAACCATAGCTAGATAGTTCTGCATCAAGCAAACATCTGTAAAAGAAAGGAAAAATATGCAAAAGGGGGAAATAATAGGAAACGAGAGAAAGTAGGGAGGGTGTGCAACCCAATCAATAGTTTACAGAGTTGATCGCATGCACATAGATTTAAAAAAATAGATTATTAAACACATAATTCAAAGCAAAGGAAACTTTCAGATCTAGATCTATAATAACACAAAGTTTATGAATAGATCTAGAAAGAACAAGAAGCAAAATGCACCATTGACACAAAGTTATTCGGAAATCTCTTCTTTATTCCTCTGTTTATAGAAATGAGGGGTTTCAACTCAAAGTTTGGAACATAAGAATGCTGATTACAAAATTATGATTCTTTAACCCGTAGGTTCTTCCTCTATTTATAGTGTATAAATGGAAATTATAAATATGAAGCTTTAAATGAATTCCCTTTGCAGAAGCTATGAAAAGGGAAACAATTGGCAATCTTCCTTCTTGAATTCCTCTTTGCATGACATGTATGATTTATAATTGAAAAATAGAACCTTCTATTTTGCATGTCTGCCACCTATTTCCAAGTAATTGACTTCTCCAAGTAACGACTTTTAAACCAATCACTTAAGTTTTATAATTTAATTGATTTCTCAATTACTTTGTTGGAGAAAATAAAAGAAAGAGGAAAAGAAATAAGAAGAAAGTTGCAACCCTCTCACTCTTGTTCTTCTTTTATATTTTACATGTGGTTGACTCTTTTGCCTTTGTTTCTCACCAAACTGGATATGGAAACTATGAATGGCTGTGATTTTCTTGCAGGTATTGCTTTGACATGTCTTCCCTTCTATCCCTGAAGCTTTTTCAATTCTTCTTCAGTACATGCAAAGTAAATTCAATGAAGGATTCAACTAGAAGATTGGGAGCACATGCACAAGATCCTAAAAGGAATTTTTTCATACACTGACTGCATCAGAAACAAGAGGATGAATTTTTGCTAGAATCCTTTATAATTATGAGATCTGGATCTGTCAATTCAATTGGCCTATGTCTGTATCATTGACTTCAATAAATCTAGAAACTATACATGATTCTGCTGATCTTTCTCTTTCATCATGCTTCAACATGGCTGGAACAATCTTTGTCTAAACTATTTTTCTTTAATTATGTCAGAATCCTTTGCAATTGGATCCATTTGTGCAGATCTTGTGACTTCTTCATATTCAGAAGATATATTCAATGTATCTGACATTGATTTAAACTTATTTTCACTAATATGAGCACATGTGAGGAATACCTGCAATTAATTCAGACAAAGATGAAGTCAGAGCATGAATACTTGATTTCTGTCACCAAAAATATGCATATGTAGTCTGTTACCCTAAAATTTGAGGTTTTTCTTGCATGCAAAGCAAGCAAAAATATTGTTTCTGTCACTAGAGCACTTATACCAACATGCAGATAATCAACAAGGCTTAAATCAAGCTCCTCCAACTCTAGGTGCCAAACTTTGAAGCTTTCCGACAATGAAAAACACTTTTTAATGCAAAAATCCTCCTTCCTTGGGTGGCAAAACTATCTGGGCTGCAATCCTTTGCAAAAATAATTAATTACATCTTCACTATGGCAACCCATGCTTATATAACCCTCAAAATTCTATTTCTAATAATTTTCCACCCTATTTCTGGCAATTAATTAATAAACAATGATGTTTATTCACTCAAATTGGGCACTTATTTTTGCATGATGCTGGCTGCCATTAAATAAATTTTATTTATTTATTTTTAACATGCTACCTTCATTTCTCTTTGATTAGCCTTCATGAATTGAATTTCTATTCATCCATGACACCAAAATTAGGCAAAAAAGCTATTAATAAATACCATTAATATCATTGTATAATCACCAAATGAGTCACACTTTTTGGCATAGGTGAATTCTAAATTTAAGAAGTCAACTTCTGATAGGAATTTTCACCCTACACAACAGCTCTAAAAATACCTTCTTCCACTTAAGTGATTTGACTTTCATCATGGGAATTTTTATCCTGCAAGGCAGGTAATAAATTCCTTCTTTCCTGTCACTTCTATTTTTCCCACTGCAACTTAAGTGACTTTCCAAAAAGTGTGACTTGCTTGGGAAAGGATTTTTGTGCATGACTTCATCTTTTTTGGTCAGAAGCTTACATTTTGAGGTTGATTCCTTCTGGTGCTATGTTGGTAGATGATCTCCAGATGCTTTTGGTAATTAAACAAACTATACTAGCGAAATAATTGACCTAGGGGAATTTCATAGAGAAACGAAGGAGAAAACTGAAGAAAACGCAAAAGAAATAAATAAAAGTGAAAAATGTTACCAGAAGTTACAGAAAATTCCCTGAATTCATTCCTAGTGAAAACCCTAATGAGATGAGTGAATACTGGCATGTAAAATTTCAGCAGGATTCAACCAGAGCACAATTTACTTCAAATGGGGCATTATTTATTCAATAAATAATTAAATAAAAATTTCCCGCAAACAAAACTTGGCGAAGGGATAAAATGAGTTTCGACATCTGAGTATTTGTTGAAATTGGCTCATATGATTCACTAGGAATATCTTAACGTAATACATACATCTTCTGGCAACAAAAACATGAAAAGACCCGTTATTTTAAAAAGAACAAAAACTTTTCAAATGGGTAGTCCCAGATTTCAGGGTAAAATCTAGAGACACCAGTTGGCTCTATCTATGGACATCTTTACCTATTTCAAAATAAAAGGAGTGAATATGAGATCCCAACATCTCTGGTTTCATATCTTGTCCATTGGTTTTCGGGTCAGGTAAACAAAAAAAAAACAAAGAAAAGGTAAAAAAACAACAAAGTTTTATTTATATACATACAGGTTTTACCCTATATCTCAGTTCTTGAACAACTTCAGATGCTGCCCATTGAAAGGTAGTGGTAACTCAATTCCATCCTAGTTTGTAAGGAAGAAAGTGTCCATTCCAAAAGCTCTTTTAATCATGAAGGGCCCTTTCTAGAGTGAATCATATTCATCGTGCATGCCCTTTGGTTCATGCTATTGTACCACCAGAGTACCCAGTCTCCAATCTCAAACTTCCTTTCTCCGGTCTTCTTGTCAAATACCTTGGGCAAGTCCTTATCAACTTCATCTAGTGGTGGCTCATCTTTTCTTCCCTCCATGGTGGATAATTCTGCATCAACTTCCTCCATTCCTAGATTTACCTGTTGCATTTCTGAGGAAGAACTATCACCATATTCTTTGTTCTTCTCTAAGTACTAATCACACTTGTTGAAAGTCTTCATTAAGGAAACTAAACCCTTGGGGATTTTGTTACCTTTTTGTTAGATTACTCCACTATCATCATCATAACCTGGATTAGTTTTTCCTGTGATTGTTTTTCGTGGTGGTGATTTATTACATTCAACACACAACCTGTCAAAGTTTTATTGTTTCAGACATGCATATATTTGTTTTTTGTCATTAAAATTTTTCCACTGTTCAAAATTATTAAGGACTTTGGGGCAATAGACCATCTCCACTTTATAGTTTTCTTGTCTCAATATGGATGGTGGTCTATCTGGATTCAATAGTGCAGCTGTGACTGCCAAAGAGTCTGCCTTGGATTTTTGATTTGTTGGTATGAATTCGATAGAGAAGGCTATAAAATCGAATGTGGCATTAAGCACTCTATCTCTATAATGCTTCATCTTATCTCCTTTGAAGGCGGGGTCACTCCCCTATTTAAAGGGGCTAGAAATCACTGTAAACTACAAACCCTAGCTGAAAATCTAAAAGATCAATCCTTCATGTAGAAGCACTTTGGAAACACCGGAATGGAGAATTACCAATAAATCCTCCTAGAGCTTTCGTTCTTCAGTCAAGCACAGGCTTTCGTCCTTTGTAATGGCCACCCAAAGGATTTTCGAACCTTAAGTGGAAGTAATTGAACATGTCAGCCCAAAAACTCATGCAAAGTTAATTGAATTCTTAGACAAGCTGATGATGCACAATTCAAGCCAAGTGACTTAAGTTTTATACCTTAATTGATGGCGCCAAACCCAATTTGTCAGAGAAAGTTATCCAATTAGAAAGCTGCAACCCTCATCACTCTGGTTACTTCTTCCATCTTTTGCATGCAGTTTTCTCTTTTGGCCTTTCACCCTCTTAACCCAACTGGACCTGGAAGCTTTGCAGAAAATTATTAAAGAAGAATACAATGCTCACAAAAGTAACTGAAAAACTTTGACAACTATCTTCCCTTCGTATCCATGAAACTTTCTTGCCCACAGGATTCTTTAGTATATGGGCTCAAAGTAAATCCAAATCAAGGCTTCAGCTTGGAAAAATGGTAGCACATACAATTTCATTCATCAGGCAGAGATTTTTTCATGTACTACCATCTACGACTAACTGCATCAGGTACCACCATTATGGTTAAGAATTTTTAGCCTCAAAAGGAGTTTAGCAATTATGAGATCAATGGAACTAGTCTAATATGAAACAGTCTAAGAGGCAGTCAATCATAGACTTCACTAAATCTAGAAGCTATACAACATTCTACTGATCTTTCTCTTTCAAAATCATGCTTGAATGACAAAGAAAACCAGAAGAGATCTTTGTCTAAGGCTCTTACCAATGCATTCCTCACATGTCTAAGCAGAATGATTTAGCACTTGCATTTCCATTTTTTCACATCTGTGAAACTATCTTCAGATTCCTTAAGATCATATTCAATGTATTCAAACATTCATTTGAACTTATTTTCACCAAGTGTGAGTTGGTTTGATGAAGAGCTACCACTAGTGGCAGACAAAGATGAAGTCTAGACCATGAATGACTTGATGTCCATGTCACCATAGACATTCCTTCCATATGTAGTTTTTTTGGGTCTTGCATTTCAAGTTTTGCTTGACAATCTCAAAGCAAGCATGAGCGTTGCTTCCTTCATCCACGATAACCCTTATACTTGACATGTAGATGCTTAGACAAGGCTCTAACTCAAATTATTTTGTACCCTAGGTTCATTCCAAACTTTGAAGCTTTCCAACAATGAAAAACACTTTTTGATGCGAAAATCCTCCTTCCTTGGGCGCCAAAATTGTTCGGGCTTCAATCCTTTAAAAAAATAATTAATTACATCTTCACTATGGCAGCCCATGCTTACATAACCCTCAACATTCTATTTCTAATAATTGTCCACCCTATTTCTGGAAATTAATTAATAAACAATGATGTTTATTCACCTAAATTGGGCACCTATTTTTGCATGCTACTGGCTGCCATTAAATAAATTTAATTTATTTATTTTTAGCATGTTACCTTCAGTTCTCTTTGACTAGCCTTCATGCATTGAATTTCTATTCATCCATGGTGCCAAAATTAGGTATAAAAGCTATTAATAAATACCATTAATATCATTGTTTAATCACCAAATGGGTCGTAGTTTTTGGCATAGGTGAATTCTAAATTTAAGAAGTAACCTCTGATGGGAATTTTCACCAGGCACTGCAGTTGTAAAAATCCCTTCTTCCACTTCAGTGATTTGAATTTCATCATGGGAATTTTTTACCATGCAAGGCATGTAATAAATTCCCACTTGCAGCTTAAGTGACTTTCCAAAAAGTGTGACTTGCCTGGAAGAGGCTTTTTGTGCATGACTTCATCTTTTTTGGTCAGAAGCTTGAATTTTGAGGCTGATTCCTTCTGGTGATGTGTTGGTAGATGATCTCTAGATGATTTTGGAAATTAAACAGACTATACTGCCGAAAGAATTGACCTAGGGGAATTTCACAAAGAAATCGATGAGAAAACCGAATAAAAATGGAAAAGAAATGAATAAAAGAGAAAAATGTTACCAGAAGTTGCAGATAATGCCCTGAATTCATTCCTGGTGAAAACCCTAATGAGATGAGTGAATACTGGCATGTAAAACTTCAACAAGATTCAACCAAAGAACAATTTACTTCAAATGAGACATTATTTATTCAATAAATAATTAAATAAAAATTTCTCGCAGACAAAACTTGGTGAAGGGATAAAATGAGTTTCAACATCTAGGTATTTGTCAAAATTGGCTCATATGATTCACTAGGAATATATTAATGTAATACAAACATCTTTTGGCAATAAAAATATGAAAATCCCTATTATTTTAAAAAGAACAAAAAAAATTCAAATGGGTAGTCCCAGATTTCAGGGTAAAATATGGAGACACCACATAACTTTTGGCAACTCATGGGGGATGTGCCACTCATTCTCAAAGGCTTCACACAATAATTCAAACCATATATGCATTTGTAATGGTCCCATTGTAGGTGAATTGCGTTAATTGGGATGTGGGGGACACGTGTGAGGGTGGGTGAACCCAGATCTGGCCCTCTGGTCCATTCGGAATGCCAATCTCCTATAACATAATCAAGAGGAGAATAAAGCCCCAAGTAATATTTGATCCTACTTCATTTTGTGCCCGCACCTACTCGATAATGCCATTCGTGATGAATTGGGAAAAGTTATAGTGTGCTCTCTTGGACACCTTGTAAGCCACGTAGAAGAATCTTCAGTTGATGTCTTTCCACCTCTTTGATGCCCCTAATTTACAGCTAATGAGTCAGGAGGTGAATCTTAGTGTTGGGTCTAGGAGGTTTGCAATTAATTTTTCCCTTCCCCCCTTCTTGTAACTTAGTTTCTTTGCCAACTCCTTAATCTTGGTAGTGGCACACAAATCGAGTGCCATGTCTTCTTTGATGTTCCGTAGGCCTCTCACCATTTGAATTAAATTTACCATGAGCCTCATCCTCCTACCCACGAGGTAGAAGGAGTCTTTGTTCACCTGTGACATCAACCACCTTAAAAGCGGGGAGGGTTTGGCAAAAAAGGGTAGCTCCTAGAGCTCCAAAACTCTTGTCTTTTGCAAGGTCTGTTGCACCGAGTCATCCACCTTAGGGTTTCTAACCTCATCTACTATTGAAGTGTCCAACACAATGTCTTCCCTCATCATTTTTTCATTTTTGGTTATACTGTGGTTTTACTTGCTGATCTTGCATTGGTACAACTTTGAGCTCTACTTCTTGGTCTTAATGACTCCAGGAGGGTATTGCATCTCTGAGTAGATCTCTATGGGATCCTCCTTCTCCACCACTTTTTTCTTTGTGCGTGCTTTATTTGGTGCCATTTGGATTTCCTATCCCTTGTGCCCTAAGTGTTATGTTCCTTCCCTTCGATCATCTAAACTTGAAAACTTCCCCACTTCTCCCTCACGCAACCTCCTTTTTGCTCTATTATCTTCTTCCTTCTCCTCTTCGTCCTTTCAACTTTACATAAATCCACTAGTTTGTGATAGTACCTCACGTCATCCTTCATAACACGTTCATCATACTTCAATCTTGGGAGAAAAAACACAATTTTCTAAAGAAAGGTAGTCAAAATAACTAACCTTACCTCCTATTTATACTTTATTGATGCATTAGGGTTCTTTCGACCACATGTTCTAATGTTGCTTTTCGATAATACACTTTTGTTTTACTTAAAGAAACTCTTTTGAATTCCTCTTGTGCTTCATAACTATAATATTCTGGTGCTCCAATACTACCATGCCACAGACCTCCTTCGCGCGTGTTACCGTGCCAAAGTACACAACCTTTGCATCATCTATTAAGTATTTCCCCATGGTGCCGCTACCTCATGTTATACTAGGAAATCCTTTCCTAGTGATTGTTAGATTCTTTACCCACCTTTGTAATTGCATGAACTTATGTATCTCTGCCCTCCATGCACCTTTTTCCATCCCATCGGTCATTTTTCTACCTTCATTCTCACAATATTTAATTCTTCACCCCACACAAAATTGAACGCGTGGTCCTTTGCACATAGAACCTCTTACAATGTAATCATCTACTGGCACACCAACGCGTAACACAAAGCCAAAAAAAGGTGACAAACAAACAAACAAAAGCACTAAAGGAAATCTAACTAATTGACAAGATTGTCTTATTGTAGACTATACAAAAGCTTTATTTATAGTAGGGATTTAGCTTACTCCCATTGAAGCAACCTGGTAACCTCATCCCATCCAATGCTTGCAATTGGTATGCATCTGAATCAAGGATGCACAAGGTGATATATGGTCATAACCAATGGATTTTCATTTTCCTAGGATGACACAAGAATTTGGAGTCATAAAGTAAGACCATCTACCCAGCCTCAAATTGTTTGTTTTTGATGTTTCTATCATGTCATACCTTCTGCCTGGCCTTTTTCATTATCTAACTCCAGCATGCAATACCTTGCCTTTCATCTAACTGTATCAATTTATTGATCCTCTCCTCAAGTGTTTTCTCATTTGTTAACCCTCCTACACGTACTTTATGTAGAAATGGTAATATGAAATCAACAGGTAGTACTGCTTCCACGTCAAAAACCAAATGAAACGATGTGGCCTTGTTCATTCTTTCATAGGTAGTCCTATATGACCATAATATGATAGAAAATTTATAATCCCAATCCTTTCTTCTCACATCAAAAATATTAGTTAGTGTGTGACTCAGAATTTTATTAAACGCTTTAGTAGTTCCATTAGCCTATAAATGATATGGGGTAGTCTTGTGATGGGCTACCATGAATTCTTCCAACTAGATCCTCACCGTCTCATTCAAGAAATGGGTACCCATATCACTTGTTAAACTCAGCAGACATCCATACATGTTGATTATATTCTCCCATAAGAACCTAGTTGCGGTCATTGTTGTACAATCCCTTGTAGGCGATGCCTCCGCCCACCTTGTTAAGTAATCAGTACATGTAATGATATAGTACAAACTAGTCTTTCATGCGGCAGGTGAAATTGGTCCTAAGAAATCAATTTCCCATTTCTAAAATGGTTCAACACTAGCTATAGGTCTTAAGGGTATCTCATCTCTTTGTCCTGGTTTTCCAAGGCACTGACAATGGTCAGAGGCCTTGCAAAACTCAATACAATCTTTGTAAACTGTCTCCCATAAAAATCTTGCTAAAAGCATCTTGTACATGGTTGCATTCCCTACATAGTGTCCTCTTGCAATCCCACCATGTGCTTCTTCCATGATTGCAATGTTCTTATGCTCTAACAGGCATTGGCACAGAACCTCATCATGTCCTAGCTTGTATAAGTCTCCACTAATTAGCATGTAGGGCACGACACGTATGGCTAACTGCTTTCATTCCAAAGTCTTCATTTCCTCTGGCACCACACCTTTTTTGAGAAAGACAAGAATATCTTCCAAGTTAGAGGGCAGGCACCGTAATCTAAAGAGTTTCATGTCTGGCATAGTTTCCTAGATTATCTACACATCCTCTCCTAAGTCAATCCTCGATAAATGATCAGGTCTGAAATTACTCTTTCCTGGTTTCACAATAACTATAAACTCAAATTCTTAAAACAACAGGACCCACCGACATATGTGCCCTTATAAAACGGACTTGTTTACCAAGAACCTCAATGCTATGTGGTCCATGTAGAATATGAAGGGAGTTGCAAATAAAAACTGTCTGAACTTATGCAACACATAAATCATAGATAGTGCTTCGTTCTCAATAATAGTATAGTTCTGCATGGCTGGTGTCAACTTCTTGCTAGCAAAACTCAAATGGTGATCAACAATTCCTTCTCTAGGTTGTCCTAGAATTACTCTAATGGCTGTCCCTAAGGCATTAACATGTAAATGGAATGGATTATACCAATAAGGAAAGTGTAATATGTGCACATTGATAAGCTTATTCTTCAATGTATTAAACACCATCTGTTGGGCCTCTCCCCAGTGAAATGCACTTTTTTGTTTTAGTAACTCCTCCAATGGGGTGGTGATTTTGACATACCCCTTGATAAATTTCCAGTAGTATCTTGTATTCCCAAGGAATCCACACACTACAATCTGGCTGGTAGGATCCCCCAACCCTATAATAACAACAAATTTGGTAGGATCCACCAGTAAACCTTCCTTATATATGATATGCCCCAACAGGGTCCCAAATGGAGTAGAAAAAAGACACTTCTAAATGTTGAGGGATATCCTCAACAACCTACATCTCTCAAACATCATCCTTAGATTATCACAATGGTCCTTTACTAGTCCATACATTGTCAAGTTATCAAGGCAGACTTGAAGAAACTTATGGATGAATTCTTGAAATTCCTGCACCATAATGCACGAAAACATATCAGGTGCATTCTTTAGTCCAAAGGGCATGACTGTGTAAGAAAATCTTCCCCATTTGGTGGAAAAAGTTGTTTCTTCTTGGTCTTCCTTTGTGAATCTCACTTGATGATATCCTAAAAAACCATTAGTGAATGAATAGACCTCACGCCTCACTACTCCCTCTAGGATTTCTTTAGTAAAAAGGGTTAGAAAAGGGTCAATGACACATAACACATTCAAGTTCCTATAATCAACAAAGATCCTTATCCTCCCATCCTTCTTAACTCTAATAACCATGGGGCTTATGCATTTGGATTCCTCTATAGTCTCAGTGATGCCTGATGTAATCATTTTGTCTATCTCCTCCTTGAATTTTATGCGAAGATTTGGGTTCATTCGGTAAGGCCTCTTTCGGATCAGGTGCACACCTTCCTTCAACTTGATTTTAATTTCCCCCAAGGAGTGGTGGACACCTTTAATCTCATGGTATCCATATGGAAATAAGTCTTGAAATTCTCGCAATAGATCAATGATCTTTGAGACCTCCTTTTCTGACCAATAGTCTCTAATGGTATCCTCCTTAGGTTTTGTCTCTAAACCAATGTTAACCTTCTTTATTTTCAGAGGTTCATGGTAGGAACGCGCTTGCTCATCAGCACTGTTCTGAACTTCACTCATCTATTTAGTATAATTAACATACAAATTATCCACCTCTTTTCCATCTATCACATGTACCATTTTTCCCTTCTCTTTCTCCATGCATGTGCGCTCAAGTTATATCGCTTCTGATTATTCATCCTCAAAGCATGCTTCCAAATTAGGATCATTACATATATCTAGTATTTTATCCTCTGTCATGGCATAATCTCCCATTGTAATGTTTTTAAAAACCTGTAACACCCTACCTACCAAGGGTTTAGTACTTTGATACTAAAAAATTTGAATGAGGTCAGCTATCAATTCTTGCCAATTCCCTGTTTGATGGCACATCTCTGAATGAACATATCAAGTACGTGTGTAACCTTGTAAGGTGGATTAAAACTTATAAACCCATAAATAAGGTGGAAAGGATTCTGCGCCTTTCATCCAAGCCTTCTCACATGCTTGGATTTGAAATGAGGTGGGTTCCTTTCCATGATAGTCTTGTATGATAATAGGTGCATTGCTTTGGGAAAACCTAATAGAAAATGTGATTCTCACTTGGTGCCACTTTAGAAGGTTATCGCGATGTGTCACCCACCAACGCGCTATGGTCTCAGGAAATTTATAGCTAAGCATTCTCCTTCTTTCGATCTCACTCTTCCATAGGGTCTCCATCTCTTATAAGAAAACGTCAAGGTTGGCTCCTCCAGAACAACTTGGAAACTTCTTCCCCCCAGGTGTTTTACTGAATGTGCCTTTGTCACTCTTGTCACAAATTCTCTTAGTTGTCACCCAATTAAATCATAAGTTCCATGCACCCAATTGTCACATGCCACACTAGTTATATCACTTAAGGATTAAGCGTCTTTGAACCGAATAACTCCCCTTGTAGGATTAATCAACTCAGGGTCCCTGATAGAGCACACATAGATCCTATCCAGATCTTCTTCTCCCAAAGGCTCAGTATATGGTGTTGACTTCCCATCAGTTAAAGGGATGATAAAACATTCTTATTTATTTTCAAAACTTATGTACCCCTTATTGAATCAGAGCTCATCATTATTCTTATAACACCAGGGGCATCCACGTAATGCTGGAAAGTTGTCCACCTCAGCTAGCGTCAAGAATTTGAAGTCTCTAGTGAATTTCACCCCTTGGATACTGATAGCAACATCCTTCCAGACACAAGAAACCAATGGGCATTTCCTTTTTCTTGTTAGCCATATACAACACATTTCAACATGACTGTAGTGGGGGTCTCCCCATTTGGTGCCAAGCATCTAGAGTGAGAACATTGACTTCTGCACCCGTATCTATCCAAATATTGCTTAGAAGCCATCCATTGACAACTACATACAATTTGATATCCTTATCATAATCAAGGTTGTGGGGAGGACGATTAGCATGAAAAGCGTGCCTCTTGCACTCTCCACCCATGCGTGGTACCTTCTCCCGTAGCCATTCTCCTAGCAGTGTTATGATGTTATCTTGTTTTAGCATTTTGCGCACTTCCTTAACCACATCTAGATCCTTCTATGGATTCTCGGTGCTCTTCCTTTGTTCTAACTATCTTGACTACTCCTTCAGGCATTAGATCTCTCCTTGCAAGCTCCAAATTACATCCATGGTCTCTTGATAGAATTATTTCTGATGAGTAGGGTTTGGATACCTTCCGTGCACCACCTCTTCTCTTATAACTAGCCATTTCTACCTTGGTACTTCCCTCGCATGCACAACCTTAGCTCGTGTCTCTACTAGTACTGGTTCTAGTTCTTATTCACGCGCCACCCTTGGCATCCACTATGAGTCTACTTTCTTTATGCTCACCATTCGAATGCCTTTATCCTTCCACAAATATTGGCTCATTTGCTCAAATAACTCTAGGAACTCCTCATACTTGTGCTTCTTCCCACACCAAGAGCATTGCAACAAATCAGGGAACTCGTGCTTGTAGTGTTTCATTGACCCATATTTGTAACAAATCCCACATGGGAACTCAATTCATCCTCCATGATTACCACAACCAAAAAATCCTCCTCTGAAGCCTCTTCCACATGCTCCTCCATCTATGTGCCATTCATAGTGAAGACCATCGTCCTTGGAATTGTTCGCAGGGCTTATCTAGAACACATCAATATCAATGGCATCATGTATCTGGTCAATCAATCTACAATCCTTGGTATTATGAGTAGTTGAGGTGAAAATATTGCAATAACAAGACACATTTTTAGGGATCATGCACTACAGTAGTGGACACCTACTTACATCATGATCTATGTGGAAAATCTCAAAGTCCACCATCATGGTGCGTATTGATCTCCAAGGGAAACTATCCTTAGTATACCCTTCTACCTCACAATCCATGCACCATAGACCACTGTAAGCCTCATGAACCGAGTTCACAGATTTCTCCAGTTGCTTGGCCATTACAACAATCTAGGCTTTAAAAAAAGGGATAACACTGGTATCCATGCTTCCAAGAGATTGAACATGCAGGGAAGCTTCTAAAGCCTTGCGTAGGTTTGTGAAAGTTTTGTGTGAAAGCGCTCTCCTAAAAGGTGTTAGGACGAGGGGTGAAAAGGTATATTTACCAATTAAATTAAATGTTAGGTTAACATACATTAATAAGTGGAAATATAAATATGTACACCATAATAAAAGTAAATAGAAACATAAAACAAATTACACAGTGACACCGTATATAACATGGAAAACCCATAAATGGGTAAAAACCATGGAAGAATAATCCACTATAGAGAAACATTTACAACCCAGTCCAGTAACTCCTCCCTCAATTCTACTCCATGTATTTACCCATAATCCATTGATTCACGTGATCTAATGGATATGATCTACAGTCATATTTAAATAACTCGAAGGGTTATGTCCATATTAAGTGACGGGGCACACCCCAATTTAATAAATAGTTAGTTAATTAATAACTAACAAGCCTAATCTAAACTTTATATTTAAATAATAAGAATATAAACTATTCTATATTATTTAACTATAAACTAAACATTATGATGCACTTAATATTATTATTCTAAAAAAAGGTGTTATTAACCCTCAAAATAACCATTGCACATACTAAAAAGGATGGATATCATAAGATAATTTTGACAAGAGAGTCTTAGATCATGCATCATACTCCCGCATACTCTCTGCCATACCTTGTTGGATTTCCTTCAACACGCTAATGATTTTTTGCTCAAAATTAGGGATATGAAACTCTTCTAAGAAAGTATTTCATAGCGTGGTGTAGTCTACCACCATCTGGTGGAGATCATTCTTTCGATACCAACTATGCATGTGTCCTTGTAACATTATTGCAAAATGACTTGTCTTCCGTTCTAGGGTAGTGATCCTCTTCATATGCCATAGTGGTTCACATTTGTGTATATGTTCTGTAGCATCCTCAACACATTTGTAATATGATAGATGCAAGAACATTTCAAAAAACACTTGCTGAGGTGGTTGAGACCCTTGTCCACTTGACACAAAACCTTGATTCCCTCTGGTGTTGCCTTTGCCACCAGAACCACTAGATCCACCAGGGCCTCTCCCGCCCTATCCACCAAATCCTCCAGATCCTTTAGGTTCACTAGGTCCACTGGTCCCTATTCCACCTGATCCACTTCTCATAGCTATAAAGGTCCTAAAGTACCTATTCCTTACACCCCCACTGTCACACTAAACTACATGCCAAATGCTTTGTGATATAACACCGCTACCAGATGCTTTTCTTGCACCACTTCTAGATGCGATACTCAAGCCTTGTGTACCCATATCTTTCCCAAATATTGTCCCAGACATTAGACCTCCAAATATAGGAAAAAATTGTGCAGCCATAGATGTACCAAATGAGAAGTTATACCTCCTAGGTGTTTGATCGATCACTTCCACCAATACTAACTAGGGTAGAAATACTTATCTATGGATTTGGAAAACTAAGCGCCAAGGGTTGGTTACCAGGTGGATTTAGATGCACGCCCAAAACTCTCTTTTCTCCAAATGATGATCTCTCATCAGAAGATGAAGGTTTTTCTCTCCCACGCTTGCCAAGATGGGGTAGCACAGACTGCTTAGGATCCACGTCCTCTGTGTGAACCTCAACACCTTCCCGTAACATCTATCTCAATAACTCCATCGCTCCTGTAACTTTGCATTATTTAACCAAATTCCTTTCACATGATTCATTATACTTGAGTTACCTCTCATCCCTCTCCTTTTTATCCACAAGGTCTGCCATCATCCTCCACCCTAGCTTCCTTGCCCATCACTTAGGAGAATTTTAGCTAGCCGTAGGTAATTCTTCCAAACTCATGGTAATGACCAAGACCTTTATAGCTAAAGGGATAACACACAAGAATGATCCTTTTGGCTCCTTCAAAAACTCAAACTCAACAACCTCTAGAAAGGAATACGTAGAGATTGCGTATTCCAGGGTGTAACTCGTCAATACTCTATTCCACTAATGATCAACATCACTTGTCCAAGTCAGATCAGCATCATGCAGCCTCTGATACTTCTCTTGGGTCCATACACAAGGTCTATAGTACCAACTTGATCTAGATGCATACGCTGAAATCCATTCAAACAACTCCACTATAAAACAACAAAATAATGTCTCATATAGCTCATGATAGAAATGTTCTTCTACCCATTTACATGTATTAAGCTTAGATATGGTATTAAACCTATGGGAAATCTCATCCTTCATACTCTTAAACCATTCTTCAACAATGTCCAAGGTCAAGCATTCTATCATCATGCATCACTCTCACAACATCTTCAAAAAGAGGTCCCAACAATAGAACCAAATGTAGTCTCTTCTTATCACTGCTCATTCCAATAACTAATCCCAAGCGGGCTAGCCTATCATCTAGTATTAAACTGGAAGCTCACCCAAGGCATGCGTTGGCGTCAAATCCCTCCTTTATGTGAGCCTCGTGAGAATGTTTTTTATCCACATGATGATGCAACATTAATAGAGAATGAATGCAAATAACCATAGGATTTTAGATGTAGCTCGTGCTCCTAGTTTATATATTCTAAATACAGATTTAACATGATCAACTAGAAGGTAGAATCATTCATGTGATAAAATTGAGAAAACCAACAACATACACACATGAACAATAAATAAAGGAACATATATCAAGATCCATTGTAAGAGTGTTATAGAACTGCTTCATTATATTCATCACACAAATACAATAGTTGATATTACATCAAGAAGCTCCATCCATGATAATGTTTATGGTAGTAGAGTATTCTTCTTTTATAGATCTCTCTATTACACACATCACACAATACCCTTGTTTTCTCTTTTTTTTGCTCTCCCTCCTCTAGAAACGACCTTCTATATCAATCAACAGAAGGAATCTTCTTGAATCATCCATCATCACCTACCAAAGCCTACTAGAATCACCTCATGATCACTTTGCCACTACTTAGGAGTCTTCCAAATGTCACCATGCATTTTCCTCACTCGAGTACCTTTAGCATGCATGTGCTAGCTAATCCTTAACAACCTTGAATCCTTATCCTCTCATGATAATCATAATGATACCCTGGAATATCCCTTTCTTGAACTGCAAGTATATATGGCTTATCCACATTTGTATCTAGTCACCTTTCCATTCACTCCTTATGTGCATCTTTTCCTGTTCAAAACTTACCAAGTCTCGAATCCATCTTACACTGGTGCGAGCCTTCGTGCCTCTCCAAGGATTACTTCTGCATGCGCCTTTGCACCTTGTTTCTACACGCCACAAGGCTTCACGCCTTAGGTACTTAGTTACTTTTTAGGGGCCCAATAGAGGATTAGTTTCAAAATCTCCAAATATGCTCTTTGTAGTCTATTCTTTGAAACTGCTTAAACTCTTTTTCCAAGACAACTGTGAGGCCAATCATTTACAGTCTAAGAGAAAACTAAGCACGAGTTTTCTAGTCTCAGAGAATTAAAATGCAATCAACACCCATCTTATGCTCCCAAGACTCTTGTTAAAGTTTGATGATGATCCTTCAAACCTACTATATGAGTTCTATTTAATTTTATTGATAAATACAATCACATTGATCCAAACCTCATTTAATTGAAACCTTAGTCCATTGTATTGAGTAGATTCCTGATAAATATGACAAAAAACTAATTTATTCAGCATAGTTGAATGAATATGAAATTTGAGGACTTCTGAAGGTTCTACAAACCTATTTCCACCTCTCCAAAGTGATGAAGATCAAAGATATGATGGCATTTGTACAACCTTGAGCACTGTTTACATGTAAATGGTTGAAAGCTAACTGTACAGTTTACTCAGAACAAGATAATCTTCATGAAGAACAAATTCACATATCTAAATATATGGATGAGATTAATATTATAGATTTATACCTTAATTAATTGCATGTTTTAGAGGTTACTTATCTCACAAAGACTAATTCATGTTTTATTTTGACATAGCCTTCAAATGGGATAGTGAAGTAGTCCATTTTACAACCCTAAACTAAGTAAATTGGCCTCTAACGTCCATCATGTCAAATGAGAAAATTCACACTCAAAACACAACAATTTCTTCTATTTGGCCCTATATCCATGTTTTTAGTTATATCAAGGCATTACAATTGGAGAAAATTCTCTTAGGGTGGTGTGTTGACATGCATTAAGAAACATGCTCTTCAAGACAATCTTGACCATAAAAGTTTGAGTGAATTAAAATGCAACCCAAAATTGAAAATAATCACACACATTTCCATGTGTATGTAGAATATATCTGAGAACTCATTTAGAAATTTCTCTATTTGAACCAATTGATACATTCATATGTCAAAGCATTCATACTAAGACATCGTGTCAGAAGTAAGTACTTGTATTTTCAAGAAATAAAGCCTTCGAATGATTTCTAAGAATTATGAACATCATAAATGAGCCAATAAAATACTCTAGAGGTGATAAAATTGGACTTGGAGTCCAAAAAAGTATTTTTGCTCTTACCGATTTGGTGCACACCCAGGAGAGAGAAAAATTGCTCCACCAATATGCTCATAAAGTTTCAATCACACCTCCTTTTGAGAAAATTATTTTTACACATGATTTTTATGCAAATTTACTCCAAAAATTCCTTCTATAATTTCTTTGAAGGAGACCATATAATTTTTTTTGAGAGCTAAGAATCCACGCAACTCAAAATGAGTTTTTCAAAAGGTTCTTTTACAAAAACTCACATAACTTGAACAAATGACCTAACTTCAACCTGAAATTTTGCATGAAGAATAAATACATATTCCTTTATCATCATCCTTAATTTATAGAAAAGGATATGTCTAAATTTTTCAAGCTAATCTCATTTTTATGCTAGAGCACTGCTTGTTCTCAACACTATTTCTGACCAACATACAAAACTAACTTCTGGAGCTAAATTGAGTCTAACCTTTACTCATAAATGTTTAATATGCTCTATTAACACCTCTCCCATGATTTTTCTAACCTTTACCATCATGTTTCATTATTTTAGGTAGCTGAAACCACCCTACAAGGACACTACCACTCACCATCCAAGACCTTACCTTCTTGAAACCTTGTGAATTAACTCTAAGCCTCTAAAAAACATCTGATAAACATTCCCTTGCACTCTCCCTTTTCCATCAATTCCTTTGAGATCAATAATAACAACTAGAAAATTAATAAGATGCAACAATCTCCCCCTTTTTCATTGATGACAACCTTTTGAAACTTGATGGCAAACTAAAATATGAGAAACTTTCTAGCACTTTCTCTCCCCCTTTGAAATCAATGAATAAGATGCACAATTGCACCAAACTGATTATATTTGAAAAATTTAATAAAAAAAATAATGCACATACCTTACATGCACTCCCCCTGGAAGAGTGTTGTTTTCTTGTCTGAGTAAGCCCAAGGATTACTGTTGATTTTATTTTATGTTACACCTGCAATAATTCTTCTGATAATCTTCCAAAATCATCCATCACACTTGTCTTTACATGACCACAAATTTGGTCTTGGAGATGTAAAAACCAACTCCCCTTTTTTGGACTCAAATTGAGCCCTTTTGGAGAAACTGTGGCACCTTAGTTGCTCCCTCTATTCTTTATGATACCTTTGGTGATTTTTAAGGGCTGGAAATACCCCTAGTTTTTCTCTCAGCTTCTCAAAACAAGCTCTAGGTAATGGTTTATTCATTATATCAGCCACCTCCTCCTTTGTAGAAACATGCACAAGCTTAATTTTCTTTTAATTTACCTGTTCTCTTAGAAATTGATACTTTATTAGTATGTATTTTGTCTTTGAATGCAGCACTGGATTCTTTGATACACTAATGAAACTGATACTATCACAATATAAAGGGATTGGCTTTTCACATTCCACCTTGTAGTCTTCAAGAATATGTTTCATCCACATGACTTAGGTACAATAGATGGTAGCTGCTACATAATCTGCTTCACAAGTGGAAAGAGCTACAAGAGACTGTTTCTTACTCAGCTAAGAAACAAGACATGTACCAATAAAAAATGCTCCACTTATTGTGTTCTTTCTGTTATCTGCACTTCCTTCCCAATCTGATTATGTGAAGGACTTAATCTGAAATTCATATTTAGGTATCTTCTTGATTTTGAATGTTTCTTAGACTTCTTCTTGTTTGAACTTCTGCTTCCTTATTTCCTATGATTTGGCTTGAAGGATGGTCTCTTTTAACTTTCCTGGAAGGTGATTTTGTATCTGGTCTTTCTTCTTCTTCAATCTTTTCTTGAATCATATTTTCAGCAGCTTGTGGAGCTTCATTTGGTTGAATTTTCATTTTCCTTGGGTGTGATTCATCCACTACCATGTTTTTAATTTCAACTATTTTGTTTTGGATCTGATTATAACACATGTATGCTGAAATAATGGTTGAGTATCCCAAAAGTATACCTTCATCACAGATGGAGTCAAATTTACCTAGATTCTCTTCATCTCTCTTGTTATAACATTTTCTCCCAAACACTTTGAGATGCTTTACATTTGTAGGTTTTCCCCTCCATGGCTCATATGGTGTCTTTTTGTTGTTTACTCTAATTTTTCCTATATTTAATATGTACACTACAATGCCTACTACTTCTCTCCAATATCCATCAGGTAATTTAGCCTCATTCAACATAGTCCTGACCATTTCTTCCACTGTTCTATTATTTCTCTCAGCCACTCCATTCTGTTGTGGTGCTTTTGTAGCTGAAAACTATCTTTTATGCCATGATTTTCACATAGCTCATCAAACTTAGCTTACCAAAACTCTCCTCCTCTATCAGATCTTAAACTCTTTATCTTACCATTCTTTTCATTCTAAAAAAGTGATTTGAAATATTTTAATCTCTCTAATGCCTCTGATTTCTCTTTTAAGAAAGTAACCCATGTCATCATGCTAAAATCATAAATTAATAACATGAAGTAGATATCTCCTTGTATGATTTCAAATATAGTAGGTCCCACAAGGTCTGTATGAATCAATTCCAAAGGCTAAGTGGTGAAGTACTACTTGCTTTTAAATCTTCTCTTTGCTTATTTCCCATGAAGAGAAGCTTTACACAATTTATTATCATGTTTTATAATCTTGGGCATATTCCTAACACATCCCATGGAGCTGATTTTGACAAGGTTATCAAAGTTTAAATGACCCATACTTTTGTGCCAAAGCCAACTCTCATCCACTTTGCTTGAAAAACATTTTTCTTTGTTCACTTCTTTCAGTACATATATATTGTTCTTAGTCCTTTTTTCTTTTCCTACCACTTTACATGTTTCTCCTTTCCTTATGTCACATCCTTTATCATGAAAGAGAATTGTGTAGCCTTTTTTACACATTTTAGGCCTTCAACATACAATACATTTTTAGTTATTGTTTTCCCATTGTCAAGACTTAGTTTACGTTTGCCAACAATATTTGTTGATGTATTATCACCAAATATTACTGTGTCATATGCATTTTCTTTTAACGAAATGAACATGATTTTGTTCCCAGTCATGTGACTAGAGCATCCACTATCAATATACCATTCTAAATCATCACTCTGTTAATGAAAGGTAGTTTGAACTATTAAACTTTGCTCCTTAGTACCTGCAGGACCTGATTTGACTCTGTACACATTCTTGATTTATTGTGGAGTCCTTTGATAGGAAAAAATGGCAACATGCACATACTTTTGAAAATTATAGCAAATTAGTTCATCCTTGTTTCTTGCATGATAATAACTCATATAGCTACCATAACCTTTGGAGTATAATCCACATTTAGCTTTTTTGTGGATGAATTCACTACAAGTATAACAATATTTATAGAAGGAATAAGCATACCTCATGGCATAGAGTCTTCTTGGATTGTTGTTCTTCTTGAAATTAGTCTTCTTGGCTTTAGGAGGCTCTTCACTTGTATTCTCCATTTTTTTTCTCTTCGATTTGTCCTCTACCTTCTTCTCTTCATAACCCAAACTAGATTTATCACGTGCATGCTTTTTCTTGTTTAGAAGATCACTCAAATCAGCAGTGCTTTTCTCAAATTTATGATACATTTTCAATTTTGTAGAAATCTAATCTAACTATGTTTGCAGCTGTTCTATCTTAGTTTTGAGATTTAAATTCTTTTCTTCTTTAGTCTTGAAAGCATATATAATTAGTTTCACTTGTGTTTCATAATCCTTGATAATTTCTTCATGTCCTCTGGCTTCCTTTTTATGATTTTCTTCAAGAGACCTGATTTTTGCTTCATATTCTTTAACCATGATTTTTTAACTTTTGAATTTTTTCCTTTTGATGCTTTATCTCATCTAGAGAACTTATTAATTCAACTTCAAGGTTTACTTCAGCTTCTTCTTCATCTGAACTCTCATACTGAGTTTGAATTTTTCCTTTGGAGTTGTTTACTTCATTTATCTCAATTACCATAAATAAAGTTTCATCTTAAATACCTTCATCATCACTTTCTGAGTTGTTGGAATCACTAGACTGTGAAGAGCTTGATCTCTCTTGTGTGTAGAGGTTTTTCTTGTTTTTGAAATACTTATTTTTCTCTCCATACTTCTTGAAGCTTTTCTTTTGTTTGTTAGAGGAATTTTGAACTTCCTTATTTTTATTTAGACATTTAGAGATAAAATGACCAACCTGTCCACAAATGAAACATTTAAAAGGTAGTTTACCTTTGTATTTTCCTGGTCCCCTTTTTATCTTTCTTACAAACATAGCTTCAACTTATCATCATCTATGTCCATTTCTAAATCAGCTGCTTTGTTCTTTTCTTTTGAATCTTTATCAGATTCTCTAAAGGCTACCTCCTTATTTACTGGCTTTGAATCACTTATACTCATTTCATATATTGTCATTATGCCATGAAGGTCATACATTATTAGTGTGGTTAGGTATTTAGCTTCTTCTATTATTAATACCTTAGCATCAAAATTTGAAATCAGTGACCTAAGTATTTTCTATACTATCACACTCTCTTCCATTTTCTCTCCCAAACTTCTGATCTGATTTATGAGTTCATCAATTCTCTGTAACTATGAGGATACACTCTCACTTTATTTCATCTTTATGCTTTCAAATTGTGCTCTGTATGTTTGAAGTTTAGCTCTTTTCACCTTTTTGTCTCCTTCATAGAATGTTTTTTAGTTTATCCCACATTTGTTTGCTTGTATGAAACTGCATAAATTTGACAAACTCATACTCATCTAATCCACAAATAATTACATTCATAGCCTTGAAGTTGTTTTCAACTACTTTCTTTCCTACTTGGTTAGTGCGGGGTGTTGCTGGAGCATTATAACCACTGTCAATTACATCCCAGACACCAAACCCAAGAGACATTATATAAGTCTTCATCTTGAAACTCCATAAGGCATAATTTGACCCATTAAATAAAGGTGATTTGGAAGTAGAAAATACACTTGCTTGATTGCTTGCCATAATTGAAATTACTGGATCTCCCTTGAGCTGTTAAAATCACTTTATAAGGGACTTCTGTGATACCAATTGTTGGAAACTGGAACACTAAGAGGGGGGGTGAATCAACGTTTAATTCAAATTTTTCTAACAAAAAACTCAACCACTTAATCAGGAAGATAATTCAAAATAGAGAAAATAAACACATGAAACAAGAAATTTAAGTGGGAAACCCAAATAGGGATAAACCCCACTGAACCAGTGCACTATGTGGTAAAAGGTTACAAATAGTTTATTGAGCTAACACTCAACCTATGAGGCTACAATCTCAATATCACACAAGCTACAACTTGGTGAAGGAAACATCAACTTCCTGAATGATTTAGCTAGCTACAACTAGCCTTCTGCAAGTTTCTACTTGTAAGGAAGCTATAAATCCTTGGTATGCAACAATTCAGCTTTGATCACACTTCAAAATGATGCTTTGTACATCAGATACTGATCCTAAATTGGAAATCTATTTCTTTTTCTCTAAATGTCTATGGATTCTTCTTCTTGAACTGATTGCAATCTTGAAACTAGAGCCTTCATTCACTGATTAACATCTCATACATGAATAACATCAATCTACCTGTACTCCACTTTTTAAACTCAAACTACTGACCTCAATTTAGTGGTTAAGAACATACTTTACTCCTGCTCAGTCTTCTATTCATCTCAATTTCAGTTTCAAGCATCTAACTTACTGGACATGGCATCAACTCTCTATACTTCAGTCTCCATTTTTAATTCACTAACATACTCAATTCTTGATTTTTACTTTCCAAGAATGTTCACATATATCTTCTACATTTAATCATAACTCTATTATATTCTTCATATATTGTAGTTTCCCCTATATTTTTTTGTATCACCCATATCACTAACACTCAATTTAGTTTTTCATACCTTTTATTTTTCCTATTTCTTTGAATACACTTCATCTACATTTTCAATTTCTTAGGTCAGTTATCTTTCTTACATAGCTCCTCTAAACACTAATGGTAAAAAAATGTCATAGTGAAAAAAAATGAGGCTCTTCAAATTCTTCAGTGAGTTAGAGGAAATCTTGGTCAATTTTCAAACCAAGGGCGGACTGTTAGACTTCTTCAAAGAAACTCAATAGGTTTCTGATACATGACAAAATGAATTATTTCACATTCCATGTTTTGACACATATATGAGAATACAACATGAATAGTCATGAAGAAACCTTCCAGTCCATACTGTGAATAAACAATTGATCATCGGGAAACTATTATGAATTCCACTTTACAAAACATTCTCTATTAGCTTAGACAAATTTTGAAATTCAACTAGGAAGGAATTTTTTTAATAGCTTCAAGGATTTGAATTTGTTTAATAAAAAATAGTGGAAAAAACTCTGTTTTCCACATCATTATCACTGTGACAAACCTTGGTGAAGTCAATCTTCTAACAAGATAGATTTCGATCCATAAAAATGGATGATCAATTTCAAGATCTCCCAATATTCTCCTTGTATTATGTTCTTCAAAATTTCTCAAACTATGAAGCCAACCATTTGCAGTCCAAGAGAAAACTGAGAATGGGGTTTCTAGTCTTAGAGAATGAAGATGCAATCAACACCCCATATTATGCTCCAAGGACTCTTGCTGTAGTTTGATGATGATCCTCCAAACATATTGTATGAGTTCTATTTAATTTCATTGACAAATATAGTCACATTGATCCAAAACTCCTTTAATTAAAACCCTAGTCCAGGGTATTGAGACTTATAGGTTTAAAAACCTGTTTCCACCTCTCCAAAGTGATAAATATGTACTTTTTGCAAAATAGTTTGATGCTAATCTTTTATATCCAAATAGATGGATGAGCTTAATATTACATATGTATACCTTGATGAAATGTTCGAGAGGTTACTTGTCTAAATTCCGGTTTTCGTTTGACAATTTGAAGAGTCCATTTTACAACCCTAAACTAAGTAAACTGGCCTCTAATTTCCACCATGAAGGAAAATTCTAAAAACCATTGTATTCTATTTTTCTCTATATCCATGTTGTCATCTCATTGCAACTTGAGAAAAAGTTAACATGCATTGAGGATATAAGCATCAAATATGAATTACAATTCCAAAAAAAAAATTAAAATTCTCACACACATTTCCATGTGTATAAAATTATAAGCACATTTACACTTTGTTTATTTGAACCAACTGATAGATTCATATTATTCATACTAAGACATAGTAATGTACCTTGTAAAGCCTTAAAATTATTTATAAGCATGAGTAATATAATAAATGAGATGATAAAATATAGAGGTGATAAAACTTGACTTGGATTCCAAAAACACATTTTTTCTCTCATTGATTTGGTGCACACCTAGGAGAACGAAAAACTGCTCCACCCAAAATGTTCATGAACTTTTCAAACACCTCCTTTTGAGAAAATTATTTCTACACATGATTTTTATGGCAATTTATCCAAAAATTCCTTCTATAATTTATTCTAAGGAGACCGTATAATTTTTTTTTTATGGTTAAGAAGCCAAGAAACAAAATGAGTTTTTCGAAAATGTTGTTTTACAAAAACTCACATAACTTTGACATAAATTTGACCTAAAATTTTGCATGAAGAATTAAGAAACATTTCTCTATCGTCTCCCAAAATTTATAGAAAATAAAAAATTCTACATTTTTCAATCCCATCTCATTTTCATGCTGGAACATTGTTTGTTCTCAACACTATTTCAGACCAACATACAAAACTAAAAAGCTGAACTAAGTATAACCTTTGCTCATACATGATGTACATGATCTCTTAACACCTATCACATGATTTTTCTAACATGTACCATATTATTTCACTAAGGTGCCTGAAACTCACCCTAAAAGGAGATGCTAATCAAACATCATGATCAATAAGATGAAAGCAATTCTCTAGAATAACTTTACATAAACCTTTGCAAACAAATGAGCAACAATATCATATATTATTATGGAACTCAATGAAATACAATGAGAATGGGCCTTGCTTATATAGGCAAGGAATAACAATCTAAGAACCAGTCAAGGTCGTAGATCAATCCATAAATCATGGAAAGAACTAGGAAAGAACTATCAAGGATCTAGTCAAGACCATAGATTTAGGAAAGAACTAGTCAATACCATAGATCAAGGAAATAACTATACCTAACAACTAGATAATATCCCCCTAATATCTAAATAAATAAAAAGAAATATCCACACACATAAGTGGGTGAGGATAAATACAATAAAGGTAAATAAAGTACCTAGGTGAACATGAGCTAAGGTAAATACCTACTCTAACACCCCCCCTCAAGTGAAGCTAGGGGCCAAAATAGAAGTGGCATGTCCACAGTATGAGTCCCGACAACTAGGCCTGATGAGGTACTCATGTACAATATATCCATGAAGAAATCTCAAACCAAAAGAAGGAAAGAATCCTGCTAGAAGGAAAGAGAAAGAAGAAGAAGAAGGAAGATGTTCTCACGAACACCCCCCAAGAACAACTTCTGAAACCCCAAGCATTCCACACAACTCAAGGTAGTGAGGTGATGCAAAAGGCTTCGTAAAGATGTCTGCAACTTGCTGCTGAGTCGGAATGTACTCCAAGCAAATAAATCCATCCTGAATGTGCTGACGAATGAAGTGGATGTGTATCTCAATATGCTTGGTCCACTGGTGCTCAACTGGGTTGCGAGAAATGTGAATTGCACTTTGGTTGTCACACCAAAGTACAGTCAGTGAATCCTATGGGAATCCAAACTCTGTCAATAACTGGGAAAAGCCAAAGAATCTGCTGACTCACTGTAACTGCTGCCCTGTACTCTGCCTCTGAAGATGAAAGTGCAATAGCCTGTTTCTTTTTACACGCCCAAGCAACTGGAGAAGAACCAAGAAAAAAAATATAGCCAGAAGTGGAATGCCTGTCATCAATAGAACCTACCCAATCTGAATCTGTATACCCAACCAACTGAGTAGAACCCCTAGTGTAGTGTAGGCCAAAGTGGGAAGTGCCATGCAAATAGCACAAAATCCTTTTAGCAGCCTGCCAGTGACTACTATGAGGAGAATGTGCAAACTGAGATACAAGCCCTACTACAAATGAAATATCAGGGTGAGTATGGGTCAAGTACATGAGACTCCCAACCAACTGCCTATACAATGTAGGATCACAAAGTGGTGTGGTACATGTGGAAGTAAGAGTAACTCCAGACTGAAAAGGAGATGGACTTGGCTTGCAATCAGCCATATCAAAGCACCTAAGAAGATCATGGGTGTACTTTTGCTGACTCAAATGAATCCCTGAATCTGTCTGAGAAATCTGCAAACCAAGGAAATAATGCAATAGCCCAAGATCTGTCATGTCAAACTATGTAGAAAGAGCCCTCTGAATACTCTGAATGTGGGAAGAAGAGCTGCCAGTAAGTAACAGATCATCAACATACAAGACAAGTATCACAATATCCTCACCAACATGCTGGAGATACACTGTATGATCGGAGTGGCAACAAACAAAACTAGTAGATAGAAGAAAAGAATCCATCTTCTCATACCAAGCCTCGAGGGGCTTGTTTGAGACCATAGAGAGACCTTCGGAGCCTACAAACAAGAGAAGAATCCTGAAAAAATCCATCCGGTTGCTCCATGTATATTTCCTCTTATAGATCTCCATGTAAGAAGGCACTCTTCACATCCATCTGGTATATGGGCCACCCCTGTGATGCAGCAATAGCAAGTACAAGGCATACAAAATCCATCTTGGAAACGGGTGCAAAATTATCAGAGTAATCAATACCTTCAACTTGTGAAAAACCCTTTGCAACAAGATGAGCCTTATACTTGTCAATGGACCCATCAGCTGCGTATTTGGTTTGGTATACCCACTTACACCTAACCATATTTCTTCCTTTAGGAAGAGATACCAAATCCCAAGTATGATTCTTCATCAAAGAAGAATACTCAACTATCATCGCATCATCCCACTCCTGTATCCCATGAGCCTTTGAAAAAGACTGTGGATCCTCAGAAACTACCTAACACAAAAGTCCAGAACCTGTAGAATGTGCGTGATGATGCCTAGTGGGTGGAAGATCCTCTATGAAAGGTGTTGCCTCAGAAACTGTAGTACGAGCCCACTTAGGCATAGTGACAACATCAGTGGGAATAGGATCCTCAACAACATCTATAACCTCCTCATCAATCTCCTCAAAGAAAGGATCCTCAAGATGAGATGAAGAAGAAGAGGAGGAATGGAAGAAGATGAAGAATCATGAGGAGTGAAACGCTCATCAAACTAAACATGTGTTTGAAAAAGAACATCATGTGTATCAGGATCTAAAAGACAATAAGCTCTCATGTCCTCACAATACCCTACAAAGATCAAGGGTTTACTCTTCTTATCCAAAGCTTTCCTTTTCTTCTTTGGCACAAAGGCCCAAGCATGGCTCCCAAAGACTCAAAAAAATGAGACATCTAGCTTAGTGTTGGACCAAGCTTCCTCTGGAGTCAAATGCTCAAGTGCTCTGTGTGGTGTGTGATTCTGAATGTAGTTAGCACAATTAACTACTTCTACCCAATAGATAGGAGGTATATCTCTAGAATGCATCATACAGTTAGCCATTTCCTTCAAAGTTCTATTCTTCCTTTCTGCTAATCCATTCTATTGTGGAGTATGAGGAACAGAATGCTAGTGAATAATGCCTTGAGTTGCCAAAAATTCAGAAAACTCATTGCTGAAGTACTCCCCCCATTATCAGTACGAAGGTTCTTTATGCTACTAGAAGATTGTTTCTCGACCAAATCCTTGAAGACTTTGAAGTGTGAAAAACATCACTTTTTTACTTGAGAAAATAAACCCAAGTACGCCTCAAGAAATTATCAATAAATGTAAGTGCATACTTAGCTCCATTAAAAGATGGGGTAGGAAAAACCATCAAGTCACTATGCACAAGCTCAAGTGGTGAAGAAGCTCTCTTAGAAAAATTCTTAGGAAAAGGATCTTGGTGTTGTTTCCCTAATGCACAACCATGAAAAACTCCCTCAAAACAAGAAACTCTAGGAAGACCATCTACCATACCATGAGTGCTCAACTTCTTCAAATATCTGTAATTGAGATGTCCAAATCTTTCATGCCAAAGCTTACTCTCTGAATCTGAATGAGAAACCAATCTTGTCCCTATAGAAGAAGTGTCATCAAAACCCTCAAAGTGATATAGTCTAGAACTATGATCAACAATACCCTGAGCAACAAGTGAATAAGGCTCCAAAAAAGTTCTTACTTCTGCCCCATGTGGTGTAAAAGTCATTGTTTTCCCTTGACCAGAATGACAAATTTGATATACAGAAAGTAAATTTGTAGTGATGTTAGGAACATATAGTGCATCTTGGATATTGCCACCATCAAGTTGTATATCACCTTTTCCCTCAACAGAAAGAAAGGAAGAATCTCCAACCTCAATTTTGGAAGTAGAACTCAAACCTAGAGAAACAAAAGACTCCTTGGAAGAAGTCATGTGATGAGAAGCACTAGAATCTATAACCCAATTGTCTGCAAGTGGTGACTGAGATCTTCCAACAACATTAAGTGCTTTTCCATGTTGATTAGAAGGAGGTGGAGTGGAGATAGAAATTTTTTGTTTCTTGACTGCATCCTCTAAGGCTTGCATTCACTTATAACACCTATTTTCTTCATGATTACTACCCCCACAAAAAGAGCATGAACGGCTAGACTTATTCTTGGATTTAGAAGACTCCTTGGGTTTTGAGTTGTTTTCTTTAGGTTTAGGAGCATTTTGAGATGGAGAAGGTGTGGATTTGGTTTTACTATTTGGTTTTCCCTTGCCCTTAGGATTAGATGCAACTAATTCCTTTTGAGAGGTGGAAGACTCAAGGTGAGATAATTTGGATTCTTCCCTAGTAAGTCTTTCACAAAATGTTTCTAAGTTAGGCATTTTGAAGGTGTCACCTAAGGCATCCATGCTAGAGAAAAAGGTAGAAGAAAAAATTTGGAATGGTCCTCTCAACTTGGATAGAATCAAGTAAACACACTCTTCATCTTTCTTATCTCTTCCACTCCCCTTCAACTGTGTCAAAAAATGCTTGAACTTGGTAAGATAGTCTATAATTGTTGGAAAATCTTCAGGATTAAGAGAGGTGATCTCAATTTCAAGTTGCATGGCTCTCATATGATCCACCTTACCAAATAAATCCTCCAATTTCTCCCATATTTTGAAAGGAGAGTCACACTTTTCCAAATGAAACAAAAAGACTATCACTTACATAAGTTCCTATCAAACCCATACACTCATCAAATTTGCACTGGTACTGAAATTTCTCATATTCTCTAGTGAACACTGGTTGTTCTAAAGAAGTTAAAGCCCATAATCCTTTCCACTTAATTATTGTTTCCATTCTTGGTTTCCATGTGTGGTAATTATGTGTTGTTAATGGCTCAACATGATCTAATGCAGAAGTAGATAGATGCCATCCTAAAAAAAATCACCAAAAGAAATGCAAGAACCAAGCAATGCAACAAGACCCCCAAGCAATGCAACAAGAGCCCCCCAGATTTTGGCACTTTATAATGAGTGCATGTTACAATATGGTACTTTATAATTATAGTGTGATTCTCAAAATAAATATTTCCAATGGAAAGAGCATAAAAAAACACGCACTTTTGCAAAAAATGGCACTCAAAACTGAGTTACCGATCAAAAGATACAAGTTTTTCAATATTATGCTCTACTATTTATTTTAGTTGCCACTAAAATAGAATAAAATGCTCTTTCCTTCACCACACAAATAAAATGAAAGGGGGCTGGAGTTAAGCACTTACTAGTAGGAATCACAAGCTTTAAGCCCTCATGACCATACCATATGACCAGGGGCTAAGGATTTCAATGGGTGTGTGTAACTTACTATTTTGGGGTGTGTCGCTGGTTTTCAAGAAAGTCACATCCGACTACTTCTTCTAGTAAAAACTGCTATTCTGGACTATGTTGAAAGTGACCTTGTTGCCCAAAATAGTAGTCTAAGATTTTCCTGAAATAGCAAAAAATGTGCGGTTGTCTGTGGACCCCTACCAAAAGAGGAAAGAAAATCTTTTCAAAAATCCTTCTACCTGCAACGCAAACTAAAAATGCTATGCCAGAAAAAAACCCAGATAGATCTTGAGAAACCTAACAAAACCCAGAATGTTTTTTTTGCTTTCAGTTTTTTCTATGAGTGTGAATCCTGAGGCATATCCAGTACGTTTCTTGTAACACAACAAAAAAACCAAAAAATGACTGCCTCCAGAAATGGTCAAGTTTACAGTCAATCTTAGGGTTTTGCCACCTTCCGGATCCAATGGAAGCCTCTGTTTTGCATAAAAATGCACGCAACAACAAAATACAGACAAATCCTGAATATATGAATATATAAAAAATGCTTGCAAAATGAAACTTACAGACGAATGTCAATAGCAATCTCCTACTCTGATACCATAAAAGGAATGATAACCAGATCGTGCCAAGCCAAGAACATAGATGCTAATCAAACAACATGATCAATAAGATGAAAGCAATTCGCGAGAATAACTTTACATAAACTTTTTCAAATAAATGAGCAGCAATATCATATATTATTATGGAACTCAATGAAATACAATGAGAATGGGCCTTGCTTATATAGGTAAGGAATAACAATCTAAAAACCAGTCAAGGTCGTAGATCAAGCCATAAATCATGGAAAGAACTAGTCATCAAAGAACTAGTCAAGTCCATAGATTTATGAGAGAACTAGACATCAAGGATCTAGTCAATACCATAGATCTAGGAAAGAACTAGTCAATACCATAGATCAAGGAAATAACTATACCTAACAACTAGATAATATCTCCTAATATCTAAATAAATAAAAAGAAATATCCACACACATAAGTGGGTGAGGATAAATATAATAAAGATAAATAATGTACCTAGGTGAACATGAGCTAAGGTAAATACCTACTCTAACATTTACAACATGTGATAAATATTACCTTGAAATATCCCTTTTCCATAAATTTGTTTGAAATAAATGAGCCAATAAAATCTTATAGAGGTGATAAAACTAGACTTGGAGTCCAAAAACACATTTTTGCTCTTACCGATTTGGTGCACACCTAGGAGAGAGAAAATTTACTCCACCAAAATGCTCATAACTTTTAAACCACACCTCCTTTTGATAAAATTATTTTTTCACATAATTTTTATTCCAATTAAATCTAAAAATTCCTTCTATTATTTATTCAAAGGAGATGGTATAATTATTTTTAAGGGCTAAGAAGCCAGACAACTCAAAATGAGTTTTTTTAAAAGAATGTTTTACAAAAAATCACATAACTTGAACAAATGACATAATTTTGACCTAAAATTTTGCATCAATCATCAAGAAAAATTCCTCTATCATATCCCATAATTTATAGAAAATCATAGTTCTACATTTTTCTATCCCATCTTGTTTGCATGCTAGAACTACTTGTTCTCAACACTATTTCTGACCAACATACAAAATTGACTCCTGGAGCTAAAATGAGTCTAACCTATACCCATAAATGTTGTAGATGATATCTTAACAAATATCCCATTATTTCTAACTTGTACCATCCTACTTCACTATTTTAGGTACAAGAAACTACCCTAAAAGGAAAATGCCACTTACCATCCAAGACCCTATCTTCTTGAAACCTCATGAATTCACTTTGAACCTATGAACAACTTTTGATAAACATTACCTTGAACTATCCCTTTTCCATTAATTCCTTTGACATCAATGAAAATAATTGGAAAATCAACAAGGTACAACAAATTTAAGCACCAGATATGGATGAATTTACTGATTTTGTTGTTGACCTTAATCTTATGGATGTGAATCTTCATGGCAATTAGTTCACCTGGACTAACAGAAGGTTGGGGAAAGAATTAATTAAAGTAAGACTGGATAGAGCTCTTTTCTCTACTAGCTGGATTCTTAATCAGGACTTCCATCTTACTTCTCTACCCAGAATTGGGTTGGACCATCATCCGATTGCTTTAAAACTCTTCAATTGGACTAAGCCCACCAAGAGTTTCTTCAAATTTGAAAAGATGTGGATGGAACATGATGATATCCATGACATGATTAAGGAATGGTGGATTTGGGATGGTGAGGGCACTGCTTAGTTTAGGCTTATTCAAAAACTTAAAAATGTCAAAAAATAGGTGAAAATCTAGAACAAAGAGGTTTTTGGGAATGTGTTTGAACAAAAAAAGGAATTAAAGAAAAAGCTCCAAGATTTGGAAATCAAGATGAATTCAAAGGGGAGATCTCTTAAAGATCAATCATTGGAAAAGAATATTCTTTCAAAGCTGCATACGGTATGTAGCAGAGAAGAATCCCCATGGAGACTCAAATCCAGGGCTATTTAGCTGAAATAAGGAGATAAAAATACAAAATTCTTCCATATGACCACCCTGAAGCATAGAGCCTACAATAGGATAATGGAAGTTGCTAAAGGAAATGGCATTGTCATAAAATACCCAAGGAGCATCAAAGAGGAAGCTCTCAAATTTTATGAAAAATTGCTTAATGAGAAAAATATCATTAATGATGAGGTAGTCTCTTTCATGTTGGAGGCTATCCACCAAGAAAAAATTGAAGAGTAGAGATTTAAAGACATCACTAAAGTTATCACATTAGAAGAACTTCAAAAAGCTGTGTTTACTCTTGAAGGGGATAAGGCACCGGGCCCAGATGATTTCTCTGTCAAATTTTTTTAGAAGTGTTGAGAAATATGTTCGAATGATCTTCTCAAGGTGGTGAATGAATTCTATAGAACTGGGGATCTTTTGAAAGAGATGAAAAACACCCACATTGTGCTTGCTCCAAAAAAAATGGATGATAATGATTTCATAGAATTAAGACCCATTAGTTTGGTGAATGTTATTTATAGAATTTTTACCAAGATCATTGCTACCAGAATCCAGTTCATTATGAATGATTTAATATCAAAACAATAGAGTGGTTTCATTAAAGGAAGGATTATTCAAGATGGAGTGATTATGGCCCATGAGACTATTCACTCTATGGATAATAATAAAAAAGCAAACATGGTCCTTAAACTTGATATGAATAAAGCCTTTGATAAAGTCTCATGGGCCTTTCTGGAAAAGATTATGACAAAATTTGGTTTTCTAACTAAATTCAGAAAAATTATCAAGGCATGCATCACTACGGCTAGATTGTCAGTGGTGGTAAATGGAGAGCCGGTGGGATTTTTTACTAGCAGTAGAGGGCTAAGGAAAGGGGATCCCATATCCCCTCTGCTATTCATTCTTATGGCAGATAGTCTTAGCAGAACAATTGATAAAGTAGTCATAGATGGTCTTCTGAAAAGATCTAAGCCCACTTCCACTAACCAAGCAGCTTCTCATTAGCAATTCATGGATGACACAATCCTTCTATTAATGGCTTCAATCCTTGAAGTAAGGAAAAAAAAGTCTATTATGAAATTATATGAATCTACTTTTGAGAAAGAGATTAATTTTGATAAAATCTCAATTTTCTTTTCTAACACACATGGGGAAAGAAAACTTAAAATTGCTAAAATTTTGGGTTGTAAAATCAATTCACTCCCCACTACTTATTTGGGGCTCCCCCTTGGTATGAAAAAATTATCAACCAAAGTCTGGAATGCCCTGTTGGAAAGAATTCAAAAGAAAATGGCTGGTTGGAAAGGAGCCATTCTATTAAGTGCTGGTAAGTGTCTGCTCATAAAAATCACTCTTCAGAATCTCCCTATATATATCATGTCACTATATAATATCCCTTCTGATTTCAGAGAAAAAATTGAGAGGATTCAGAAGCACTTTCTATGGTAGGGAATGGAGGATAAATTCAAATATCACTTGGTAGCTTGGGACCAAGTATGCACTCCCAAAAAAATTGGGGACCTGGGTATAATAGACATCAAAAAAATGAATGAGGCTCTAATTACAAAAATGGGCTAGAGAATGTTGTCAAAGAAACAACCCTAGATTGAACTAATTAAGGCCAAATACCTTAATCAAGAAGCAACCATTTCTTTTCTTTAGGAAGAGAACCTTCCTTATGGATCCATTTTTTGGAATAATTTAGTTCAGATAAGGAATTTCATCAAACATGGAAGCAAATAAAAAGTGGGAAATGACAGAGATATAAACTTTCGGGGGATAAATGGTCTAATTACAGTCTTATTGATAGGTTTGGAGTAGTCAGAGATAGCCTTGAACGTAAGTATGGTACTAGAATCATGGATTACATTGATAGGGATGACAACAAGAAGAAATGGAAAAAAACTCTCTGTGGACAGGGATGATTTGAACCACATGATGTCCTCTTTACAAAAGCATTTAGACCTTATCCCCTTAATTCAACTAGATGTTTAGAATGAATTGGTCTGGAAAAACTCTATTGATGGAGATTACTCTGTTAAATCTGGATATAATTCTTTCTTTGAAACTGTTTAGAGCGAGTTCAACTAGAGCAGGATTTGGATGGCTGAGCTCACACCAAAAATCAATTTTTTCTTTTGGCATGCTCTTAGGGGTAGAATTATCACCAATGAAAACTTGATAAGAAAAAGTTTCATAATACTAAATAGATGCCATCTCTGTAAAAAATAATTTGAGGATATCAGACACATGTTAGTTCATTGTGAGTATGCCACTAAAATCTAGAGTGTTTCCTTTTCTAATTTTAAAGTTTCCTGGGCTGTGCCGAAGGACTTCATCTAGTTTTGGACCCAATGGAATCCTCCTTTTAAACATTGTGTTGTGAGAAGACTTTGGAAACTGGTAATGCCCCATATTATTTAGAGGCTATGGAAAGATAGAAATGACGTCATTTTTAGAAACATTAAACAACAATGTAAGTTTAACTTTGTTAAGATTACTAATGCTGTCAAAGAGAATATCAAAAGATTCAAACCTCCCAAGAGCAAGAGTTATCCTAAAAATGAAGAGCATATTTTGTCCAACTGGAAGATTGGAGTTGATAATATTTAGAATAGCATCCGTTCCAACATTGACAGGTCTTTGATACATTGGAACCCTCCTGATCTCAGCTGGCACAAGTTAAAATTTGATGGGGCTTCCAAGGGTAATCCTAGGATTACTGCAGGGGAGGAGTGATTCGAGATCATAGAGGTAGTCTAATTATTACCTATGCTGGTAAAATGGGGATACAAACTAACCATTATGCTGAAGCCTTGGCTGCTCTATGGGTTCTTAGAATTGCTCAGACACATAACATTCAGAATATTATTCTGGAAGGAGACTCACTAAATATCATTAATCACCTAAATCAGTCTTTGCCTCCAAGCTGGAATATCAAGGATTTCATCATGGAATCTATAAGCATTTGTCAAACCTTCAAAAATATCTGAATCAAGCACACATACCAAGAAGGAAATAAAGTTGCTGATGAATTGGCCAATTATGGCATAAATAATAATCTAATTATTTGGGATAATGTTAATCACATCCCTGAGAAGGTACAAAGCAACATTCAAGTGGAAATTTACGGGCACTCAAGTATGGAGTAAGGATAATTATTATTTGGAGTGGGCTTTAGAGGAGATAAAAGATCACCCATGCGGGAAATATCAAATAAGCTATGGTTGCATTAACTTTCATCACTCCCAACATGTGTGTGGGATTCTTAATATCTTGGACAGGTAGAAAGACAACTGCATTTCATACAACAGTGTAAAAAATGGTTTCGAGGAAAAGAGTTGTAAGCATTTCAGAGAGGAAAGATGGGAGGAGCCCCGTGCCAGGTTGAACCTAGTAGTGATGTAAAAATGAATAGCAACAAGGAGCTGTGGAACCTCCTCAAGTAGGGTAGAATTACAAACTTCATTGATCAAATTCAGGGGCACGATCAGAGCATTTCGATCCAATTCTCTATGGATTGGAAGGATCGAAAAGTGGAGTATGGAGGAAAAAAATACCCGTTAATGAAGAACTAATCGCCAAAGCTATAGGCCTGGAGATGGATGGCTTCCGCTTCTTCAGCAAGAGGATCAACAAAAAGGCTAAGGAGAAGAAGTTTGCTGCTAATAATGAGGAGCTGGTTTTGTTACTATGGGTTTGAGGGTAAGTTCTATCCCATCACCCTTTGATGAAATCACCCGTATGATGGTCTGGTACATATCTTTAGAAGGGAGATATGTTACAGTTCTTACAAAACACTTGGTGTTCCTTAACCATTTCCATCAGAAAATCACTATATGTTTCCTGCATCATCGTTTGAACTCCCCTAAATGATCCATCTTGGAGTTTCAGAACCATACCTATGCTACCCCCCTACATCAAGGTCTTATATTCTTGCTGCACAAGCTCTGTGTTACTAAATACCCCAGTTTCCCTTCCTCCCCTAGCAATGTTCCACTCTTTCTTTGGGTAAATGTAAGGGTGGAGGAATGACAGTTAGATGTAGTATGTTGCTGGGTAGTAGATCTAGGAATAAACTTATGATGGCTGTGATTCAGAAGTTCAAGAAATGTTATTAAAAGGACATACAAGATATTACTTACTCATTCCTGATGAAGATGCAGGTTTCAGGATTGTGATGACGAAGACCAGGCTCAAGTAGGATGATCTGACAATCCAAGATGAGCTATCTCTTCTTCTGATGCTCGGATGAGTGTCACTGGGCTCTGGTTATTCAGTTGCATTCTTGGGCTTGATGTCCTTCTCTGCAAACTTCTCTCTTTTCTTCACTTGTCTCTGCTCAGCCAAGCAAATCCGGATCCTTTCAATGATTTCTCTTCTTCTTGATCAAAATGAAAATCTGATCCTTTGTTTTTGGTTGGAAGTGGTCATTTACAGGGAACCGATGGCGGTTACGCAACCGATGGCGGTTGAGTAGGAACCGGTATCGGTCAGGTCAAAGTGGGTTATTTTTGGTAAAATAGCCAGCTTTCCCTCCTTTTCTCCTGAGGGATTAGTTGCGGGCTTGGTCAAGTCATTATGAGGTTGGTTTTAGGTGCAGGTGAGGAGTAATTAGTCATGGGTGTGGATGTGGACCAAGTTATAGGTCTTAATTAGGTTAGTTTAGGGTTAAGACTAGGTCATGATGAGGTGGCGAAATGAGGTGCCAGGTATGGCGATGTGGATTTATTAATTATAAGGTAATTAATAAATAATTGTGTAAGGTTTAGGTGATGAGGTTAGGTTGTGAAATGAGATGTGGGGCACAGGGTGTCATAAGACACAAATTTGGTGTCTACATTAGCTCCTTGTTGTCGTGTAGCTTGTCTTGTTAAAGCTGTACGGACAATAATAAGAAGTGGTTACCCCTGTTAAGGGTATAGGTAATCCCCCTCAAATCTATCACAGATTGAGGTAGCATGAAATCAGGGATAGGGTTGATAAAGGGTAAATGGTGTTTAGATAATGGTAAGATGGTGGGGTAGGTCCAAGGAAGTAGACGCACGTTGACATGCAGTAGTGCGACCAGGGTACATGATTTGAAGAGCAAACAAGCAATTCATAGGCAAAGGTCGATAGTTTATCCAAACAAGGGTGATATAATCCTGGTATCCAAGGCATAGGAAGTAGCTCCAGGGGATATAACGGGTAAGGTACAGGAACGTTTAGGCATGTTCGGCAGTACCAAATGGCTGGTTTGGTTGAGATAAACGTCACGGTCTTGGTCTAGACAAAGTTGGTTGACTGATCAAGTCAAGGACCCTAATCATGCTAAAACACGAATAGGTGAGCTCGATTGAACAAAAAACTACATGATGGGTGGATAAAATTGTATTGTGTTGATGTTGGGTGAGGTATTTAATTGGTGCGGCCTTGGGTCGGGCCAAATGGTTGGGTGCGGCCTTGGGTCGGGCCAAATGGGTTGGTTGCGACCTTGGGTCGGGCCAGATGGTTGGTTACGGCCTTGGGTCAGGCCAAATTGGTTGGTTGCGGCCTTGGGTTGGGCCAGATGGTTGGTTACGGCCTTGGGTCAGGCCAAATTGGTTGGTTGCGGCCTTGGGTCGGGCCAATGAAGTTAACAAAGGGTTTTCAGCCAAGGTGGATATAGGTGATGTTGTGAGAAAGGGCGATTAGTAAATAAGGTCAGAAATTAGGGAAGAGGTGGGATAAAACCGATATCGATTGTCTATGAACGATATCGGTTAGGTGACCGATACTGGTTCCTTAGGGCACAATATAACCAGTATCGGTTATAGGTCGAAAAACTATAAAAATAAAAAATACGACCTGTGACTTTGGAAGATGTGTTCCGTATTTTAAGACTCCCAATGATAGGAAAAACAGTGTATCAGGCATTGCCTAGCGCGGGGCAGGCAGCGATAACAGAGTATTCGGTTCAGCTGCGCAAGATTTGACACAACGAGGTTTATCATTTACGTATGGTACAATGTATGCAACACACCCTGAGGAAACAAGGTTGGCCATGCTATTAATGATAGCGGTGGGGTATTATGCATTACTGAGGGTGGAGGGTGGAAGATTTCCCAAAGCATTGATGAGTGTTATGTTGGAAATGATAGAAATGAGCGTGACTTTTGCATGGGCAACCGCATATCTAGCTGAGTTATATAGGGGTTTATGGGCATGCAGCGAAAACACAGGACGACACTGGATTGTTCGTACTTATTACATTGTTGGGCCTATGAGCATATTGTTTGTGTGTGTCCAATAGGCTGACCCATCGAGTCGGGAGAGGCAGGAGTGCAAAGGTTGGGATTCAGATGATGGGTCCAGACAGAACAAGAAGCGAGATCCCAGGCCGTGATAAATGACATCAAGTATTATAGACAGGTATGGGAGATGGTGATGATTGCGGATATTTGTTGGAGGCCTTACGGGAACTATATGGTGACAGAGAACATAGCTGAGGAGTTGAGGGGTGTAGAGCGATTGAGGTGGATCGCAGGGCACAGGCCGGGTGAGTACGAGAGGATTCCTCTAGATCGCGTGTGGTGACAATTTGGGTTCGTTCAGGATATACCTATGACATATAGACCATACATGAGGATTGATTCCGAGGCAACATTCTCACCTCCCTAGCCTACTGTAGACACCAAATTTGTGTCTTACGACCCCTTGTGACCCACATCTCATTTCACAACCTAACCCCATCACCTAAACCTTGCACAATTATTTATTAATTACCTTGTAATTGATAAATCCACATCACCTTACCCGCCACCTCACTTTGCCACCTCATCATGACCTAGCCCTAACCCTAAACTACCCTAATTAAGACCCATGACTTGGTCTAGACTCACATCCATAACTAATGCCTCCTTACTCGCACCAAAAGCCGACCTTCTAGCCACTTGACCAAGCCCGCAACTGATCTCTCGGGAGAAAAGCAGGGAAGGTGGGCTATTTTAGTAAAAATAGCCTACTTTTTCCTTACCGATGCCGGATCCTACTCGACCGCCGTCGGTTACGTAACCGCCATCGGTTCCCTGTAAATGGGCTTCCCAAACCAAAACAACGGATCGGAATTTCATTTTGGAGATCAGTCGAAGGATTTTTGAATCAAACGAGAGAGCGTTGCAAAGCGAGGAACAGAGTCCAGATCTTCACTTGACCAAGCAGAGACGAGTGAAAGATACTAGACGTGTTTACAGCAAAGGAGATCAACTTGCATCTTCATCAAAAAACCAGTAAGTTACATCTTGCATGTCCTCCATTATAACATTTCTTATGCTCCTTGGAATCTCAGTGCTCTTCCCAAATCCATTTCTGAATCCATTATACTAACGTATCATTGCCTCTAACTGTCATTCTTTTGCTTCTAACCATCCCATTTCCTCAATACTATCCAAAAACCAGCCATTACAAACACCACAACCAGCCCAGAAGATCCTAGAACCCACTGGTATCGGTTATCAGTAACCGCCATCGGTTATAGGTAACTGGCATCGGTTCCTTTGATCAAAACTAGGAAAAACTAGCCTTTCCCCTACCCAGTTCCAGCGAAACAATTTAATTGGTACTTTACAGTATTTTGTGTTAATTCACATTAGCAGGGAAACTGACCACCTTCGAAAGGAAGTTTTACATTTCCTGGGCCCAAGGCAGTTCTCCTCATTTATTGTTTAATCAAATCTTGTGGTCTTGTGTTCTTATTTGCAGGTAGTCCTTCCAAGACAAAAAGGAGTTCTTCGCAGTCAACCTGATCTTTCTCTACGGTACGCGCACATCATCTCGACATTCTACAGGTATTCCTCCTAACCCTAACCTTATCTGAAAGGATTTCTATTAAGGAACGAAGCATTTCCGAGTGAAACATTTTGGCACGCCCGGTGGGACCCATTTTGGTTTTTCTTTCTCTTGCTTATTTTTCATTTTAGGAAGCATATTTGCTGTGGCTGTTTTTTGTTATATATTTAGTAAAGAATTTGTCTTGCTTTCCTGGTTTCGCATTAGTGAAAGTCATCTCTCTTGCTTCATCGAATATAATTTTCGATTTGGATATAAAACACGTGCATTGCATTCCTTCTTGTTGTTCTCCCAATTCTAGTGAACATAGATTAAGTAACAGGTCGTACACGTGGGGGTGATATCCACGGTATTGACAGGAAATTAACCTTAGTTTCACTGCACAACACATACCGAATCACTTCACAATTAACACAACAGCTCAAACATCCCCCCTTTTCCGCGGTATTCCTCCGCCCGATTGAGGTAACCTTATAAGCCAAAACAAACTTGACATTTCCCCTAGGTCTTGTTGTTTAGGATTCTGACATCATTCTACGTCTAAAGGCATAAGCCCACGATAACTAAAATTAACCCTAGGGTTAGTCTCTAGATTTGCGTGTGCCTCTTGCTTGTTTTCAAATCCTGTTTTCTCTGTCATACTTTGTCTTCTGTGATCAATAAGTTGCTAAATATACTCAACGTTGCTAAAAATCAAATTAGCAGCCCTTTGTATCTTCTTATCCTAGATTTTTGACACCGGCATCGGTTAAGGGACCGACGTCGTTTTCTCCTGTGACCGACACCGGTTACTAAACCGATATCGGTTACTGTCTTCATCAGCCCCTGACAAACCAGCAACTTGCCAAATTCATCATTCTGAGGTTGTTTTTGTTCTTGATAGATTGAAACTTTCCTGTGTGTTCTTGTCTATGGTTGTCATCACTCAGAAGCAAGCCACCGCCATGGTTTCACATGCCTGCTCTGTGTCTTTGCCTGAATCACCCCCTTCACATTCTATAGGGAACCCTATGGACACCAGTGAGATCCCCCAAATTCCTGTAGGAGACAAGGACTTTGCCAAATTTCTGGATGCTAATCCCAGCGCTGTACAATACTATTTGTCTCATACCCCTGACCGTACGCCTGATGGTCAGCTCCTTATGGGCATGCCTATTAGTATAGCTGCTCATTTAGCTCCCACTCCTCCTGATAACACCGCCTTACTTCCTGCATCTCTAGCCCCGTCTCCCAATCCGACAGCTTCAGAGGTTCATACGACCCCGATTAGCTTTCCTTTGGTTAATCTTGGACCCCACGTATCGCTACCACCAACTGCCCCTATCTCATCTCTTTTTCAGACTACTCCATTCATGACTTACTCTCTGCCACCTATTCAAACGAGCTTTCCTTCTCAAGCTCCGCCTACCTTTTCATTCCCATACACCTATCCAGTAACCTCAACACCTTATATGGGACATCCCTATTCTGTGGCACCATCATCTCATCCAACCACAGATTTCATCAAGCAAATGATGGACAAAATGCAAAACCTGGAGGCTTCCGTTTCAGGAAGTCGTAGCGCCTTGACATACGAGCAAGTTTGTCGGGAGCCCATTCACCCTTCTGTCCCCCTTCATTCATATCCTCCTCAATGGGAGTTGCCAAAGTTTACTCGTTTTAACAGTAAAGAGGATCCTCAACAACACTTGCGATCATTTAGACATGCTTGTTATTTGATTGCCCATGATGATGCCTTGTTACTCCGCACCTTTCCCATGTCCTTATCAGGACCTGCCTTGGAGTGGTACAGTGCTTTAACCCAGCACTCAATCTTCTCTTTTAACCAACTAGCCCAATCTTTCTTGGATCATTTCTCCATTAACATTGCCAAGAAAGTATCTATCACTGACCTCTATGCCATCCGACAATTTGAAGACGAATCTATCGCAGATTTCGTTGGACGATGGCGGGGCCTTATCAACCAACTTACGTATGCCTTGCCTCAAACCGAACTTATCGAACTATTTACACGGGCCTGCGCTAAGCACATCTCCCCTACCCTCCAAATTCAAACTTTCCGTACATTCGACGAGGCCTTTACTATGGCTCGAAAATTAGAAATTCGAGCCTTAGAGGAAGAGAAATTGCGGTTGCGCAACAAGAACTCCACTTTCCGAACTCCTGATTCTACCAATAAACCAAATACCACCACTCCTCACGCGTCCACCTCTTCTAAATCAAAAGGAGCTGTCCACGCGGTGATGGTCAAATCCCAACCACCGTCCAATACTCCACCAAAAACCACCTATAAATACAAAGCCGAACCCATCAGCTACACTCCCTTGGGAGAAACCTATGGTGTGATATTGGAGAAATTGCTCAAAGCTGGGGCTATCACCTTGCCCCCTGTTAAACCTCACTCTGGGTTTGACTCCACCCGCGCAATACCTTCCTGGTACAAAGAAAATGACTTTTGTAACTTTCACCGCGTAAAAAGGGACATAGTCATGAAAACTGCAAGATGTTGAAAAACATAGTGCAGGAAATGGTTGACGCAGGGGATATAACCCTCGATAATCCTAACGCCCCTGCTAACCGAAATCTGAAAATTTTCAACAAGCCATTCCCGAATCACTCGTCCAGCAGCAACGTGAACCAAGATATCTTAGCTGAGGAGAGTGTTCATGAGATCCATGCAGTCTTCGATTCTCAGCCAAAAGCCTCTATCGAGAAAATTTTAAATCAAGCCTCTCCACCAACACAGGAGTTTGAATCTCCTTCACCACCATCAAGCCAAAGTGAAATTATTCCTTTACCCATAGAAGAGTTAACTGCCCAGACTTCTCTTCTCATCAACGAGTCTTCTTACACCACATCCCTACAAGACTGTGAGCGGATGCTATCTAATTTATCTATTTCCCAAACGTCCCCTTCTACCACTCTTGCTACACAAGAGGAAGGCTCACCACTCCTTTTGACATCCTTAGACGAGAAATCTCTTACACTAACATCACCACATTCTTTTAACGTGACAGATCCCCTCGAACACGCCCTCCTACCTATTAGTCCCTCATCGCCTAAATCTTTTCAACGACCGGTTGACCTCCTAACATCTATTGATACAGTGCCTCATCTACCTCCTGTGTCACACCCGCAATGGACTGGAATTACAACCCACCTTTCTTCCGTACCAAAATTACAAATCACACCTGGAGACTGTCATTCCACAGAAGATAGACAGGCCCTATGGGAACGTTTGAGTACCCCTTTTTCTACTCAAATGCAAATGACTGATCCTGATGTCTCCACCATCTACCCGAAGTGCTTACAGAAGCTTAAAATGCCCCTGTTCTCGCCTTCACCCCCCTCACCTCTACCAAATGCCCCGTCCACTTCTATCAACTTAACCAGATCTTCCCCTACGCTTGGGACCTCACCAATGCCCAGTCTAACACACCCGCCTAAGCGACTCGATCTATCCAAAAATAAATCCGTTCCGCCACCTAGGAGACGAACGCAATCCGTGCCTCTATCACAATTAAAACCCTCATCGTCACACCCACCTTCCATATTGGGACCTCATCCCTCCACATTACACCAATATATCATACCTCCTTTGTTTTCTGCAAAACGACCTACGCCTTCTACACCTATACAGAGATCAAAGGGTATCACAACATCGTTACCCCGCGTATCCGGTCCACCTATCAACCCTAAACCAATCCCATCATCAAAAGATTTATTTTCTGTCACTCCCCTTTCTCCGTGGTTGTTTCCCGCTACCACGCCATCTGTAGCCTCATCATCTAACCAGCTGAACGTAACTTCTGTGTCCAAGAAACCCACGTTTAGTGAAAAACATGTGTCAGCACCCGTCGGCTAAACCACCACCCATACGAACTAAACACGCCCAAACATTACCACAACCCACACAATCAATACCCTCATCCTCTTTCGATTTTGACCCACTCAAAGGATCTTACGCCAAAATCCTTGCTATGTTGGTGGAGAATGCGACCATCTCCCTACCTCCACTTAGACCTTATGACTAAGCCCCGACCTATGGATTATGATGAGTCTAAAATCTGTGCCTATCACCGCACACCTGGACATGATGTGGAGGGATGCAAAGCTCTAAAAACCATCCTTCGCCAGTCACCTCTCCCGGATAGAAAAGTTAAGAAAGACAACTTACGAAGGGAGAGACCTCTCAGCGTCAATTCCCTCTACTATACCATCTATCCCCGCCTCACCAAGATCTGTCATCATTACAACCCCACCTCTTGAAGACCATGAATTATCCCAACCATCTTCCTCATCTCAAGTCTACGAGATTAATATGATTAGTGTCGCTACTCGAGCACAGAAAAATAATGGAAAAAGCGAAAGAAAACGCACCTGCGGCGTCTCTTTCTCCTTCAACCATCCCAATTACACCACCACCTAAAGTGGTTATTCGCGGACCCGCCTATCCCGTCTCTAATGGAGTTGCCCACCGAACCATGATCAAATAGCTTCATCAATCACCCGTAAAAATGACACTATATGATCTCATTCAGACTTCTGAATCTCATCGACAAGCTCTCGTTGAGATCCTTCAAGGGATAGAGGTTTTACCCAACGAAACCCTGCCCGTTGCCTCCATTCTAACACCCAATCACGTTGCCTCTCTCACCAAACAATCCATCTCCCCCACCACTTCTGTCTCAAAACAACAAGCCGCTGCAGTTAGTTTCTTCGGAAGATGAAATTATCGACTTTGGTGCAGAAGACCCTGACCCTGCCCTTTTCATTTCCGCTTACGTCCGAGACATTCGAGTACGTCGGGTTATGATTGACGGGGGCACTAGCCTAAACATCATCTCTTCAAAAGCCTTCCAACAAATGAACATCCCTTCTAGTTACATGTGTGCCAACCCCATCATGTTGCGGTCATTCAATGACGCTATTACTTCTACCTTAGGCACCGTGATCCTCAACATTCGCGTAGGCCCACGTACTTTACCCGAACTCTTCTATGTCCTTGAAGGAGAGTTCCAATATAATATATTGCTGGGTCGTCCTTGGATCCGAGCCATGGGATGCGTTCCCTCAACATTACATCGATGCATAAAATTTGAGTACGAGGGGAAGTCCTACACTGTAAAAGCTGATCCTCCCCCCTTCAAAACCTGCAATATGTTATACCGCCCAAACGATGTGCTTATACCAATTAAGACACCCATACATTCAACCCAACCATCCTCTTTAAATGTACCTCAACCATCCACCTCAACTGCACCTACGCCTTCAACTGATGAAACCACCGTCGCACAAACCACTTCTCTTCCCACAGCTAACATCCCAACCTCCGACCCCTTAGTAGATGTTTTTCATCGCCTCACGCTGGGGGAGTACCGCCTATATAACGTTAGTTCTTTCCCTACCCCGCAGGAGTACGGACAATTACATGCACATCCCACCTACGACCATCGCGTGGGGGAGGTAATCTCTTACGGACCACCCCATTGTCGCACTAACCTAACGTATGGGGGTGTTGACGCATCCTCCATTACCCCTGAACCTCCTCTTGGTGTGGTTCCCTTCCAATCCGATTTTCAATACCTGACAAATCATCGCTTCGCCCTCACCTTCTTGACTCGCTATGCGTGGAAAGGCTTTGGTTTTGGCCTTTACGAACAAGGCCGACATACTCTCATCCCCATCACCACACGCAAACATAATGATCGTAGTGGTCTTGGATTTCCAAGAACGCTTACCCCAAAAGAACCTCGTGACAGTTGCCTTCTGGAAGAGGACGACGTCACCCCTACCGAACCATCATCACCCATTTTTCCTTCGTCACCCACGGAGTCGATGGATCCTGAATCTATCCCTCCTAACTTTTCTCACCAATGATGATTTCCGCCAAGAGCGGTTAGCCCAATTGGAGCTTCTTGACGAACGTCGTCTTACAGCTCTTGATCATCTTCAAATCTATCAAAAACGCATCAAGCGTGCTTATGATAAGTGACTTCATGAGCGTACCTTTAAGGTTGGTGATCTCGTCCTCAAAGAGAATCAACATGTAACCAAACTAGAAAAGAGCAAACGTGGAAAATTTGCTCCCAATTGGATTGGGCCTTATATAATCACTCACACCTATGGATCAGGCACTTATCGTTTAGCTTCGCTTAATGGTAAACCTGAGCCTGAACCCCTTAATGCCTTGCATCTTCGACCATTCTACTGTTGAAATTAGTGTTATATCACTTCTTATCCGCCTACTGCTCGTCCCTTGAGCTCACATACCACCACATACACTTGTCTCTTACATCTCGAAATAAAATCAAGCTCACCCCTCACCTCCCCTTGACGATGCCTTCCCCTTTTTTAGTCTAGTCCATGACTTCAAAGTATTAAAATAAGCCGTATTCTTATGGGATTTTCTTGAGTCAAACTTCCTACCAAACTAGATGCTTCACGCCCAAAGAACATCTAGTCATCTAAATTAAATATAGACTGCTCCCTCGAAGGACAGCTATATGCCAAACTATTGCTGCTACTATAAATAGACTGCTCCCCTGAAGGACAGCTATGCACTAAAATCATTGCTGCTACTATAAATAGACTGCTCCCCCGAAGGACAGCTATACACAGTCAGCCTTTATCAGAAGCTTCTCGCATTGATCAGCTTCGTGAAGACCTCAAGAATAATACAATCAATATCCCTTATAGACTTCCCGCATCGATCAGTCTATCATTCAATAAAATAAAAGCCTCATTCAAAAGAACTTTTTGAGTCATGGACTTGTCTATTTAGGGTAGGTTCTCTCTCGTCAGAACACTCACTTTGTAACAAGTTCCCCATACCTCAAGCTATACCATCCACCTCTACCTCGCCATTTGTCTTCCACTCAAGGGACGTGTCGTACACCTGATATGTTGTGATCATACAACTCTTTTCACCTATTGACTTCTCGTCTATGCACAGTGCACTTAGGGCTTCAGGCTCGTTCTACGTTGTGTGGTTTGTTTAGCTCTTTTCACCTACGGAACACTCTTTCCGCTTTGCCTCGCATCTAGGATTGTGTGTTGATCTTAATCAGGACACTATTCCCTCCTACTTGGGTATGCTAACCTTTGCTTTACCTATACCTACACCAACAACATTATCCTACCAGCACCAACAACATTACCCTACCAACATCAACATTTTTACCAAACGACCAATTGCCTAAACCATACCAAATTGCCTAAATTCACCCCTCCCTGATCCTAAGGGAGAACTACATCGGTCTGAGGCCCGTCCTTGCTTTGTGCAATGGGCTATGTAGGCAGCACTTAGGAGACATGGGGTCTCCCAAGGTTAGCTCGACCATCCCCTACCATAACCTATCATGTGTGGTAAATATAAATATTTTTGTGTATTTCTATTTAATTACATTCCTCTTTGATCCTTTTTCAAAACACCGAAAGTCAAAACGACAACATTCTTATTATTATAAGGCAAATCAACATACATATCTCGTTTTAGTTAGATGTTAAACAAATACATCTTCTATATCATCGACGCGCAGGTCGGTACTCTTATTTATTCTTATACCTTGCTAACATTTATTTAGACCCTCACGCCTCATCCCAAACTAGGTGATGATCGTGATCGTCGACCCCTCTCGCCAGGCCTCTCTGTCCTCAAAGGTACCATGGCTATTGGTACCACCCACTGATCTGCCAATCTCTCCTGTAACATGTGAATACGCTCTCTCACGCATGGAGGTATCTAGCCTCTAGTCCCTCCGCTCGTGACTCACAAACATTGCAAATATCTACCTTTGCTGCAACCCCTTGTTAACCATTTGGCCCGACCCAAGGCCGCACCCAACCACTTGGCCCGACCCAAGGCCATAACCCAACCACTTGGCCCGACCCAAGGCCGCAACCAACCTATTTGGCCCAACCCAAGGCCGCCCAACCAATCAGGCCTGACCCAACCAACCTATTTGGCCCGACGGCCCCAAGGCCAACCCAAGGCCACCAACCATTTGGCCCGACCCAAGGCCGCAACCAACCATTTGGCCCGACCCACTCAGGCCGCAAGGCCGCAACCAACCATTTGGCCCGACCCAAGGCCGCAACCCCTACCAATTGGCCCGACCCAAGGCCTCAACCTACCCATCCGGCCCGACCCAAGGCCTCGCCCTACCTATTTGGCCCGACCCAAGGCCTCACCTACCATTTGGCCCGACCCAAGGCCTCAACCTACCCATCCGGCCCGACCCAAGGCCTCACCCTAACCAATTCGGCCTATTTGACCACCCAAGGCCTCACCCTAACCATTTGGCCCGACCCAAGGCCATCCAGCCCGACCCAAGGCCACACCCTACCATCCGGCCCGACCCAAGGCCTCAACCTACCTATTTGGCCCGACCCAAGGCCTCAACCTACCATTCGGCCCGACCCAAGGCCGCAACCTACCATTTGGCCCGACCCAAGGCCTCGCACCTAACCATTTGGCCCGACCCAAGGCCTCAACCTACCATTTGGCCCGACCCAAGGCCTCAACCCTACCTATTCGGCCCGACCCAAGGCCTCACCTTGCCCCTGGCCCGATCCAAGGCCTCAACCAAACTAACCATCCGGCCCGACCCAAGGCCGCAACCGTCAACCTACCTATTTGGCCCGACCCAAGGCCTCAACCTACCATCCGGCCCGACCCAAGGCCTCAACCTACCCATTCGGCCCGACCCAAGGCCTCAACCTACCATTCGGCCCGACCCAAGGCCGCACCTACCATTCGGCCCGACCCAAGGCCTCAACCTACCCATTGGCCCGACCTATCGGCCCCTTACCCAATACCTATCCATCAAGGCACCAACCCATACACTGGCTTATCCAAGGCCCATCTTCCATACCATACCCACAATCAACGTTTTATTTTATCATCCATCGAGCTCACCTGTTCATGTTTTAGCATGATTAGGGTCCTTGACTTGATCTGTCGACCAACTTTGCCCAGACCTAGACCGTGACGTTTATCTCAACCAAACCAACCTTTTGGTACTGCCGAACATGCCTAAACGTTCCTGTACCTTACCTGTTATATACCCTGGAGCTACTTCCTATGCCTTGGATACCAGGATTATATCACCCTTGTTTGGATAAACTATCGACCTTTGCCTATGCATTGCTGGTTTGCTCGTCAAATCATGTACCCTAGTCGTACTATTGCATTTCAACATGCGTCTGCTTCCTTGGACCTACCCCACCACCTTACCATCCTCTCTACACCATATACCCTTTATCAACCCTATCCCTGATTTCCTGTTCACTCAATCTGTGATAGATTTGAGGGGGATTACCTATATCCTTAACAGGAGAAACCACTTCATATTATTGTCCGCGCAGCTTTACAAAACAAGCTACACGACAATAAGGGGCTAATGTAGACACCAAATTTGTGTCTTACGACCCCTTGTGACCCACATCTCATTTCGCAACCTAACCCCATCACCTAAACCTTACACAATTATTTATTAATTACCTTGTAATTGATAAATCCACATCACCTTACCTGCCACCTCACTTTGCCACCTCATCATGACCTAGCCCTAACCCTAAACTAACCTAATTAAGACCCATGACTTGGTCTAGACTCACATCCATAACTAATGCCTCCTTACTCGCACCAAAAGCCGACCTTCTAGCCACTTGACCAAGCCCGCAACTGATCTCTCGGGAGAAAAGCAGGGAAGGTGGGCTATTTTACTAAAAATAGCCTACTTTTTCCTTACCGATGCCGGTTCCTACTCGACCGCCGTCGGTTACGCAACCGCCATCGGTTCCCTGTAAATGGGCTCCCCAAACCAAAACAACGGATCGGAATTTCATTTTGGAGATCAGTCGAAGGATTTTTAATCAAAGGAGAGCATTGCAAAGCGAGGAACAGAGTCCAGATCTTCACTTGACCAAGCAGAGACGAGTGAAAGATACCAGACGAGTTGGCAGCAAAGGAGATCAACTTGCACCTTCATCAAAAAAACCAGTAAGTTACATCTTGCATGTCCTCCATTATAACATTTCTTATGCTTTTGGAATTGTAATCTTCCCAAATCCGTTCCTGAACCCATTATCTAACGTACCATTGCCTCTAACTATCATTCTTTAGCTTCTAACCATCCCATTTCCTCAATACTATCCAAAAACCAGCCATTACAAACACCACAACCAGCCCAGAAGATCCTAGAACCAACCGGTATCGGTTATCAGTGACCGCCATCGGTTATAGGTAACCGGCATCGGTTCCTTTGATCCAAAACCAAGAAAAACAGCCTTTTCCCTACCCAGTTCCACGAAACAATTTAATTGGTACTCTACAGTATTTTGTGTTAATTCATATTAGCAGGGGAACTGACCACCTTCGAAAGGAAGTTTCATACTTCCTGGGCCCAAGGCAGTTCCCTCATTTATTATCTAATCAAAATCTTGTGGTCTTGTGTTCTTATTTGCAGGTAGTCCTTCCAAGACAAAAAGGAGTTCTTCGCAGTCAGCCTGATCTTTCTCTACGGTACGCGCACATCATCTCGACATTCTACAGGTATTCCTCCTAACCCTAACCTTATCTGTTTCTATAAGGAACGAAGCATTTTCCTAGTGAAACACCTACACCTCCAGAAGGGCCAGAAGAGATAGCAGCAGATCGTAGGGTAATGGATGCGGGAACGACAGAGGCCTAGAGAGTATGGTGGGTAGCAGAGCTGCGACGTGCACGTGAGTGCCCAGACATAGCTGTGGTTATAGCAAAGAGAGATCATCTGCAGGATTTGGCTCACTAGCTTCAAACACAGGTGAATGAGACAAGGAGATTGTAAGAGGTTTCACAATTACGAGTGGAGAGACTGGAGGCAAGATTCCTCCACACGAGAGGACATATTCATATGTTACAGGAGATGTTGGCGGATCAGTGGGAGGAACCAATGGCAGTGGCACCTTTGAGGATGGAGAGGCCAACTGAGGGGCATCAACGATCATGATCACCACCTGATTCGGGAGGAGGTGCAAGGGTCTAAGTGAATTTCATAGGAATATAAGAATAAATAAGGATGCAGACCTGTGAGTCGATGATAGAGAAGATGTATTTGTTTAACATCTAAAATAAAACTAAAGATGTATGTGGTTTTGAGTGATGATAATAATAAGAATGGTTGTTTTTTGAATGTTGTTTTTGTTTTGTTTGAAAAAGGATAAAGATGAATGTTGGCAAATAAAAATACACACAAAAAATATTTATATTTACAACACATGATAGGGTATTGTAGGGGATGGTCGAGCTAACCTTGGGAGACCCCATGTCTCCTAAGTGCTGCCTACATAGCCCATTGCACAAAGTAAGGAAGGGCCTCAGATCGATGTAGTTCTCCCTTAGGACCAGGGAGAGGTGAATTTAGGCAATTTGGTTGTGGTTAGGCAATTTGTTGGTTGGTAAAAGTTTGATGTTGGTAGGGTAATGTTGTTGGTGTTGGTAGGGTAATGTTTTTGGTGTAGGTATAGGTGAAGCGAAAGTTAGCATACCCAAGTAGTAGGGAATCATGTCCTGATTAAGGTCAACACACAATCCTAGAGTCGAGTAAAAAAATGCCAGAGTGTCCCGTAGTTGAGAAGAGCTAAACAAACCACATATTAATATAGGATGGGCTTGAATCCCTAGGTGCCTTGCATAGGTGAGAAGTCGATAGGTGAAAAGAGTGGTATAATCACAATATATCGGATATACGTCACGTCCCTTGAGTTTTGTTTCTTTGACAAATGGTGAGGTGAGGTGGTTGATGTGGGCGAGGGTGCACAAAACTTATTATAAGATGATTATTTTGAAAAAAGAGAACCAAACCTAAATAGACAAGTCCATGACTCAAAAGTGTTTTGAAATATTGCTTTTATTTTTATTTTATTTTTCTGGATATAGACTGATCGATGCGGGAAGTCTACATGGGACATGTATTTTGTTGTTCTTGAGGTCTTCATGAAGCTGATCAATGCGAGAAGCTTCTGATAAAGGCTGACTGTGTATAACTGTCCTTTAGGGGATCAGTCTATTTCTAGTAGCAGATGCGGTGTTTATGTATAGCTGTCCTTCGGGGGAGCAGTCTATATATAATAGTAGCAATAGTTTGGCATATAGCTATCCTTTAAGGGAGCAGTCTAGTTTATAATTTAGAGGTCTAGATGTCCGTTGGGCATAAAGCATCTAGTTTTGTAGGAAGTTTGACTCAAGAAAATCCCATAAGTGTTTTAATTAAGAATGTGTCATTGTGATACTTTGAAGTCATGGACTAGCCTAAAAAAGGGGAAGGCATCTTTTAAGGGGAGGTGATAATCAAACCCTGTGAGCTTGATTTTATTTTGAGATGTAAGAAACAAAGTGTATGCGGTGGTAAATGAGCTCAAGGGACGAGCGTAAGGTAGATAAGAAGTGATATAACACTAATTTCAATAGTAAAATGGTCAAAGATGCAAGGCATTAAGGGGCTCAGGCTCAGGTTTACCATTAAGCGAAGCTAAATGATAAGTGCCTGATCCATAAGTGTGAGTGATAATGTAAGGCCCAATCCAATTAGGAGAAAATTTTCCATGTTTTCTCTTTTCTAGTGTGGTTACATGTTGATTCTCTTTGAGGACAAGATCACCAACCTTAAAGGTATGCTCATGAAGTCATTTATCATAAGCATGCTTGATGCATTTTTGGTAGATTTGAAGGTGGTCAAGAGCCGTAAGATGACGCTCGTCAAGAAGCTCTAATTGGGCTAACCGCTCTTGGCGGAAATCATCATTGGTGAGAATATCCTGAAGAGATATTCTGAGGGAGGGTATTTATATTTCGAGAGGCAAGACAGCCTCGGTACCATATACCAAATAAAATGGTGTCGCATTAGTGGAGGTACGAATGCTAGTATGATAAGCCCAAAGGGCAAAGGGAATGTGATCATGCCAATTTCTTCCAGAATTATTAACAACTTTCATGAGGATTTTGGTTAGGGTTTTATTAGAAGATTCAGCTTGACCATTGGCCTGTGGATAGTAAGGTGATGAGAAACTAAGTTTGATACCAAAGTTGTCACAAAGGTCTTGTAACAACTTATTTTTGAAAGATTTACCATTATCTGTTATTAGGCGATGAGGAATACCAAAATGACAGATAATGTGATGGTTAACGAATTCGAATTTTTTTTCTTTTTTGATTGAAATGAGTGGAATGGCCTCCACCCATTTTGTGTAATATTCGGTTGCTGTGATTATCCAATGGTGACGTTGCGAAGAGGGCGGGTGAATCTCACCAATAAGGTCTAAACCCCATTGTGAGAAAGGCCAAAGATCTCATGCGACCAGTAGCAGATGGCTAGGAGTATGTTGAAGGTTGGCATGTTGTTGACACATAACACAACGCTTAACATATTCGTAGCAGTCGTTATTAAGAGTAGGCGAATAATAACCTAGGTGAAGGATTCGTTTAGCCACGGCAAGGCCACTAAAGTGTCCGCCACAAATACCGTCATGGACCTGTTGGATGGTATAGGTGACCTCCGTGCCAGTTAGACATCGAAGGAGGATGCCATCAAAGCCACATTTATAAAGGAGTCCTGTCGACACTAAAATTTTCCTCCATAATTTCTATTTCATTAATGTATGTATTAGGAATAGGATGTTGTTAAGTGTAATTAGTAGTAGCGTCCGATAGAACATAACGGCGCCGTCAGTACGGTGCCGCCAATAATGTGGAGTACGGTAACAGTCAAAGTACAATAGGAATGTTGTAAAAAGTAAATATTTATCGTAAGTGGTCCGGTAATGTTAAAATGTCAAAGTTTGGGTAATTAGAGAAGTAGGGTCTACATGATTAGGAATTAGAAATATTATATTGGTAATAAGGACAAGGAGTGAGGTCATAAATATTTTGTGTATTTTATTTGTAAAAAGTCTAAAAATGTGGAACCCATGTAAAATGATAAGGTTTATCTTATCTTAACAGATAAGCTTACATGTACAGATAAGAGTTAAGGTATGGAATATGATTCGTCAGAGTGGATTTCTTATCCTATCTTAGAGATAGGATGGATAAGCCTGGAAGTTCTATAAATAGAGAGGCCACCCCCCTCATTTAGCATAAAAAGAAGTAGTGAGAAATATTGTAGGAAGTGTGCGAAGGAAGCCATCAGTTAAAGGTGTGTTGAAGAAGCCATCAAGAGGTGTAATTGTAAAGTTTCTCCCATAGTCTTGTTGAAGTATCTCATGGGTGAGATTGTAACAGTTTCATGTTAATATTATAATTTATTTTGATATTTTAGATTTGTCGTCATTCTGTCTTATCATAGTCAATGGTATTCTTGTGTTCAGTTGTTGTTTTTCTTCCAGATTGCATCCACCAAACTAAAGTCTGTGCATTAGTAAATAATCATAGCACAAGGAGTTCCCGGTGAAGAATTATCATAGTGCCGGATTGGTGATGACATTTTGGTTCCGTTGCCGGGACCATTCCTCGTTGGTGGATTTTCTGGAGAGATATTCCCACTTAGGCAAAAATTAATTGGAGGGTAACCTTGTTTTTTACTGTGCATAGTAGTTACCATGGTAAAGTCATTTTTACCGTGAATAGTAGTTACCATGTTAAAGTCATTTTTGCCATGAATAGTAGTTACCCTGGTAAAGTCCTTTTTGCTGGGAATAGTAATTACCGCAGTAAAGTCACTTTTTACCGTGAATAGTATTTACCACAGTAACTTCACTTTTTACCGTGAATAGTGTTTACCACAGTAAAGTCAGTTTTTACCGTAGTAAGTCAAGTTTTACCATAGTTTACCGTGGTCATTTCTATTTTACTGTAGAAAGGTGTAAAGTCACTTTCTAGTATAGTGATTCCAATTATTTGTGCACATAAGTCTTGTTAATTGTACTTGTGGGTTGGTATTTCACGGTGATTACTTTTGAAAATGGGAAAGATTCCTATTTTTTCAGCTCAATCTAATGAAGATGCTTCTTCTTTCATTCAAGAGTTTAAACGATCTTGTATTTGTAATGGCCTTATAAGAAGGGAACAATGGACTGAATTTTTTCCTATCTTTTTGGATGGTTAAGCACTTAGGTGGTTTGAAACACTAGGTGATAATGTGAAAAATTCATGGGATTTATTAACCGAAAGTTTTCTTGAAGAATTTGGTGAACAACAGAAATATGCAGATCTCATGATCGAGATCACAAAGCTATCCCAAGGAGAGAAGGAGAAGATAAAGGATTATCATGCTCGTGTTCTAGAGCTAAGGAGGAAGCTCGATGCCCAGATCCGGAAGGAAGGACTAGCGGATGGGTTGATGAATGGCGTGGATAATCTCCTCTGTAAGCACTTCATTCTTGGGATGAAGCCAGAGATCAGACAACGAGAGAAGTATGACTGCCCAGCTACCATTGAACAAGCAAAGGAGATTGCAAGAAGGTAAGAAGAAAGCATGGAAGAGGATCCCAAAGAAATTGTTGTTAAAGTAGAGCCTACACCAGCACCTTTGGTCCAGAATCCACAACCACTCCCGGTGAGCACAAATATTTCTCCTAGTACATCTACTGAGTATGAAGATCTGCTTAGGAAGATGGGTCAGTTAACTATTAATCTTCTTCAAGGAAAGGAATTTAGTTCTCAGGGAGGAGATAGAGGTCCAAAAAGAAATATTTCTGAAGTTGTTTATTATGGTTGTTATAAAAAAGGGTCATTATAAGTATAATTGTCCAGATAGAGCTTCTACATCTGGTACAAGAGATAATGATAAAGGAAAAGCACCTGTGAATTCTCTTGATGTAGTAGATAAGAGTAGAAATAATGAAGTAGATGTGTTTGTAACAAAAAGAAAGAAAGAAAAAGATAATCAAGATGGAACTGATCCTAAGAAGATGAAAGGAGAAACTAGTAAGAAACATGGGAGAAGAAAGTTGGGTGTGCAGGATTTTCTGATTTCACAGGGGCAAGGACCATACTCCATCTTGGAAGATCTGTCCAAAAGGCCTGCAAATATTACATATGGTCAACTCTTGGCTATGTCTTCTGAGAAGAGGCGGGAGTTGCGAGGTGGACTCAATGCTCGAAGAAGGAAGGAGGTTGAGGTCCCTGTTTTGGAGGCAGAGGCAGATCCCTATGCTCCACAAGCTGAGGTATTATGTAATGGTATTTCAATTCATGATGTCTTAGTTGATGGAGGTGATGCAGTTAATGTAATGACCGAGTCTGTAATGAATATGTTGGATTTAAAAATTGATCGCCCTTCAACACTTATGTTAAGTTCATTAAATAAAGGAAAAACTAAACCAGAAGGTGTAGTTTCAAATGTGGCAATATCTGTTATGGGTGTGGTATGTGTGGTAGACTTTCAGGTGATGAAAAATGGTACTGTTGCGTACCCAATGTTGCTGGGAAGACCATGGCTAAGGAGAGTTCATGCAAGAAATTACTGGAATGAAGGTTTCATGACACTTGGACGTGGTAGAGAGAGGGTGAAGGTAATGTGATCCCTCGACATCATAAAATAGAACCTGTGGATTCAAGTGATGAAACTGATGATTGGACATCCTCTGATTACTCTAGTACCAGTGAAGTGGACACTGAAGATGAAGAAAACGAGGTGGATGTTTCAGTCATAGATATCCTGCCAGTCACACCAACTCATGACCCCATAAAATTATCTGAAGAAGAAGTTGATGATCGTCTCCAACAAATAAAGATTGGTGATGCTGTGATGGAGAGTGAGAAGGAATCCTACCTCCAACTCTTTCGAAGGTACATACACCTATTCACTTTTGATTACAAGGAACTCCATCAAGTAAGTTGGGTAGAACATTGTATTGAGCTGGTAGATGGTGCTAAGCCTATAAAGCAAATGCCATATAGAATGAATCCTAATTTTTCTAAGACTGTAAAAGAAGAAATAGATAAGTTGCTTGATGCAGGATTCATATTTGCTGTGGAGAATTTAGAATGGGTTTCTCCCATTGTGATCTCAATAAAAAAGAATGGGAAGCTATGCATTTGTGTTGATTACAGGAAGCTCAATAAGGCAACAAAGAAGGATCATTACCCTCTTCCATTTTCAGATCAGATCTTGGACGAAGTAGCTGGCCAGGAGTGCTATAGTTTTGCTGATGGATATAGCGGCTACAACCAAGTTCGTATAGCAGAGAAAGATCAGCTGAAGACCACGTTCACCACTCCTTTGGGAACGTTTGCTTATATAGTTATGCCTTTTGGGTTGTGTAATGCTCCAGCAACATTCCAGCGTTTGATGAATAGGGTGTTCAAACCCTACATTGGGACCTTCATTAGAGTATTTCTGGATGAGTTTTGCATCTATGGGAGCAAGTTGGACCACCTACACCAGATGGAGACAACATTTCAAAGGTTAGATGAAGCACAAGCCTCACTAAACCCTACAAAGTGTGTCTTTGGATGTTCTAAAGGTGTTTTGTTAGGGCATGTTGTATCCAGAGATGGTATTGGTACTGATCCTGATAAAGTTTCAAAAATCAAAGATTTACCATTTCCTATGAATAGAAGTAAGTTGAGATCATTTTTAGGCCATATGGGTTACTATAGAAGGTTCATCAAGAATTTCTCAAAGATTGCATAGCCACTAACCCCAGTTCTTGAAGAAAGGATGTTGCTTATGAACCAGGAAACAAGGCGCATGAAGCTTTTGGACAACTGAAGGAAGCCCTGGTGTCTTCACCTGTTTTGAAGAATCCAGATTGGAGCAAGCCATTCATTGTGTACACTGATGCCTCAGATGTAGCACTAGGTAGTACTTTGAGCCAAAAGGATGAAAATGGCAATGAACATCCAATTTACTTTGGGAGCAGACAAATGAGCAGTGCTGAGGTAAACTATACTGTAACTAAAAAAGAGGCTCTGGCTATCATTTTTACTGTAAAGAAGTTTAGAAATTACTTGCTAGGGCAGAAATTTATAGTTGTAACGGATCATCAGGCTCTGAAATATATTGTCAATAAGCCTAACCCATCAGGGAGGATAGCAAGATGGATAATTTTGCTACAAGAATTTGAACTTGATATTATAGATAGGCCAGGAAAGAAGCATGTCAATGCAGATGCACTCTCTCGAGCCTATGATGGTTTAGGATCATCTTGTGATGATGATGATTTTCCCGATGTAATATTGTTCTCCCTTGACACAATCCCTAGTGAATACATAGATATTTGGAATTATCTAAATGAATTCAAGTTTCCTGATGGTGCCAATGCAAAGACTAAGAGAAAGATTACTCAAGCTAGTCGTCCATATTCTATTCTACATGGAGCATTATTTCGAATAGGACCTGATGGACAATACAAGAGGGCAGTTGGACGTGATCAAGGAAAGGAGCTGTTAGAAGAATTCCACAATGGTACATGTGGAGGGAACTTCTCTGGGCAACCTACAGCAAGAAGGATCTTGGATGCAGGTTATCACTGGCCCACTCTTTTTAAAGATTGTTATAATTATTGTAAGACATGTGATATTTGTCAAACACATGGTAACCGTAAGACTTCATCAACTCCATTATGTCCTATTCTTCCCCTTGGTCCCTTTGAAAAATGGGGAATAGACATTGTAGGTCCACTTCCAACTACATCACGTCAAAATAAGTATATTGTAGTTGCCACAGATTATTTAACCAAGTGGGTTGAAGCTAGGCCATTGAAAACAACTTCCATGGATGAAGTGGAAAGGTTCATATATGAACGCATTGTCACCAGATTTGGTTGTCCATTAGAAATTGTAACAGATCAAGGAAGCCACTTCATTAATGAGGTGGTAGAAGCCCTAGTCAATAAGTTTTCTATCAAGCACAGGAAGGCAACAACATACAAGCCAAGCACAAATGGACAGGTGGAACGAACAAATTTTGTGGTGTGTCAAATTCTAGCAAAAGATGCAGCCTTGCAGGTACATAAAAGGGATAAAAGGATTCATGTAGCATTGTGGGCATATAGGGCAACATCAAAGTCAACAACATGATACTCCCCATTTCAGTTGGCCTATGGCATTGATCCAGTTCTTCCTATTGAGTTTGATATTCCCACTGTGAGAGTTATGAAAAATGAAAGGATGGATGAAAGTGATTCAGTAAAAGAAAGGTTGGTACATATTCATTTGCTAAAGGAAATGAGGGAAATAGCAAAGGATACAAGCCATAAGAAGAAAATGAAGCAGAAGGAATACTTTGATCAAAATATCCGATGGTCTCCATTTCATGTGAATGACTTAGTCCTAGTATATGATTCCAGATACAAAAAAAGAAGACAAAGAAAATTTCTTCCAAAATGGATGGGGCCCTACAAAATAGCAGCTGTGCATGAAAATGGTACGTACCGACTGGAGGAATTGGATGGCACTCCCATTATGAAATGGGTCAACCACGACAAGTTGAAGATTTTCCAAGCACCAGAATAGTCTACTCCGAGGACGGAGTAGAAGCTAGGAAGGGGGAAGATGTCGACACTAAAATTTTCCTCCATAATTTCTATTTCATTAATGTATGTATTAGGAATAGGATGTTGTTAAGTGTAATTAGTAGTAGTGTCTGATAGAAGATAACGGCGCCGTCAGTATGGTGCCGCCAATAATGTGGAGTACGATAACAGTCAAAGTACAATAGGAATGTTGTAAAAAGTAAATATTTGTCGTAAGTGGTCTGGTAATGTTAAAATGTCAAAGTTTGGGTAATTAGAGAAGTAGGGTCTACATGATTAGGAATTAGAAATATTATATTGGTAATAAGGACAAGGAGTGAGGTCATAAATATTTTGTGTATTTTATTTGTAAAAAGTCTAAAAATGTGGAACCCATGTAAAATGATAAGGTTTATCTTATCTTAACAGATAAGCTTACATGTACAGATAAGAGTTAAGGTATGGAATATGATTCGTCAGAGTGGATTTATTATCATATCTTAGAGATAGGATGGATAAGCCTGGAAGTTCTATAAATAGAGAGGCCACCCCCCTCATTTAGCATAAAAAGAAGTAGTGAGAAATATTGTAGGAAGTGTGCGAAGGAAGCCATCAGTTAAAGGTGTGTTGAAGAAGCCGTCAAGAGGTGTAATTGTAAAGTTTCTCCCATAGTCTTGTTGAAGTATCTCATGGGTGAGATTGTAACAGTTTCATGTTAATATTATAATTTATTTTGATATTTCAGATTTGTCGTCATTCTGTCTTATCATAGTCAATGGTATTCTTGTGTTCGGTTGTTGTTTTTCTTCCAGATTACATCCACCAAACTAAAGTCTGTGCATTAGTAAATAATCATAGCATGAGGAGTTCCCGGTGAAGAATTATCATAGTGCTGGATTGGTGATGACAGTCCCCCCATGATGACATAACGAGAAACACATTTAAGAAAAGTGCGTTTGCCAGTATTAGTAAGGTCAGGTGGGAGAACAGAGGTTGTAAGGTAGTCGTGAAATTGGTGGTACCAGGTATCCTGCAAATTAGCAGACACATTATTTATCATACAAACAACCGGGGCTGAGTAGGATGGGGCAAAGAGTTATTGGACCAAGATGAATATGTCAGAGTCAGTTGGTGAGGCAGGAGTTTGCGAGGCTAAGCAAGCCATAGTATCTGCAAATTTGTTAGTGGAGCGGGGAATGGTCTGGATAGAATAACGAGTAAATGAGGTCAAAAGTGAATCCACGTAATGTTTGTACTTTTGAAGTTCCTCATTTTTACATTGGTAGATGCCCATAACTTGATTGACTACTAATTGAGAGTTGCCAAAAATATTAATAGATTTGACACCTAAGTGTAACGCAACCTGGAGACCCAAAACAAGGGCCTCGTATTCTGCTGTATTATTAGTGTAGGGGAAATCGAGCTGGAATGAAATAGGCATAGGCTCAGCGTCAAGAGGAATGAGAATAACGCCGGCCCCTCCACCGCGCTGGCATTTGGATCCATCGAAGAAGAGGGTCATTGGATACGACTCTTCCCTGAGTGAAAGAGTAGCGATGAGTTCATCGGGGAAATTAAAATTGGTGAATTGTTCCCCAAGTAAAGGGGCCTCTGCAAGTTGGTCCACAATAGTTTGTCCTTTGATTGACTTCTGGTGTATAAATTCAAGGTCGAGGTCAGCGAGGAGCATAAGCCATCGGGCGATGCATTGGTTTAGATGTGGTTTGGCATACATATAATGAATGGGGTCCATGTTGGTGATGACAAAAGTTTTGTGATTCAGGAGGTAGTGTCAGAGTTTGGTGGCTACGAATGATAGGGCTAGGCACAATTTTTCTACATGTGTATACCTAGTCTCGTAATCCATGAGAGTACGACTTATATAATAAACAACTTGTTCTCGACGTGTCGAGTCCCGATGTGCGAGCATGGCTCCTATAGCATGGTCAGTGGTAGAAAGGTAAAGGTAGAAAGGGCGATCATCCTGAGGTGGGATAAGCACGGGTGGCTGCAAGAGATAGGCTTTGAGAGCTTCAAAGGCTTGGTGACACTCTTCGCTCCATTGAAAGGCAATGTCCTTTTTAAGAAGGTGATGGAAAGGTTGACATTGATCCGAGAGTTGGGAGATGAAACGCCGGATGGATTGAAGTTTACCCTGCAAACAGCACAATTGTTTACGGTTTTTGGGTGGGGGCATTTCTAGAATAGCTTTGACTTTAGATGGATCGACCTCAATGCCACGCAAAGAGACGATAAAGCCAAGAATTTTTCCCGAAAGAACACCAAAGACACATTTCTTTGGTTGAAGCCGGACTGAATATTGTAACAGGCGATCGAAAATAATGGTTAAAACATCGAGATGTTCACTGCAATGTTTAGATTTGCCAAGAAGATCATCGACATAATCCTCAAGGATAGTGTGCATAATGTCATGAAAAATTTAAGTCATAGCCCGCTGATAGGTCGCACCAGCATTCTTAAGGCCAAACGGCATGACACGATAACAGAAGGTTCCCCAAGGAGTTATGAAGGTAGTTTTATGTTGATCGGCCCGGGGCTACCAAAATTTGATTGTATCCCGAAAAGCCATCCATAAGAGAAAGCATTTCATGGCCCGCAGTGAGATCAACAAGTTGATCAATACTTGGGAGGGGGAAGTCATCCTTGGGGCAAGCGAGGTTAAGGTCTCAGAAATCCGTGCATATCTGAAGTCCCCCCATCGCTTTAGTGACATGTACGATGTTAGAAATCCATTGAGGATAGTCAATAGGCAAGATGAAGGAAATAGAAAGGAGTCGTTGAAGCTCTTCTTTGACCAAGAGGGCAATGTGTGGATGCATTTTCCTCAGTTTCTGTTTGACTGGTTTGGAATCGGGTTTTAGGGTGATGTTATGGATAGCAATATCAGGATCAATTCCTGGCATGTCAGCGTAGGACCAAGTGAAAGCTTGGTTATGGGTACGGAGAAAGGTAATAAAGGCGGCTTGTTCTGATGTTTAAGGGATTGTTCGATCTTCACAATGTGAGGATCCTCCTCTATGTGGATGTTGATTTCTATAGTCGACTCATTCAACATGGTTTGAGTTTCAGTTGGTAAGGTGCATTGAATATAGGAGTCTTCCGCACCAAGGTAAGTGAGGATGGAGTCGTCATCCTGGCACTCAACAACATTAATCAAAGGCGAATCGTCTTCGATCATGTCTGGATACAGAAGGGGAAGAGAAGATGGGTCCTCATTATCGCGTTGATAAGTGAGAGGACCTAGGAAGATAGCATTTATGAAAAAAAAAAAGTTAGGAGGGATAGATTCAGGGTCTATCGACTCTGTGGGTGATGATGGAAAAATGGGTGATGATGGTTTGGTAGCGGTGACGTTGTCATCTTCCAGGATACAACTAACACGAGGTTTCTCCGGTGTAAGTGTTTCAGGAAAACCAAGACCACTACGAGCATTGTGTTTGCGTGTAGTCACGGGAATGAGTGTATGTCGGCCTTGTTCATAAAGACCAAAACCAAAGCCTTTCCAAGCATAGCGAGTCAAGAAGGTGAGGGCGAAACGATGATTTATCAAGTATTGAAAATTGGATTGGAAGGGAACCACACCAAGAGAAGGTTCAGGGGTAACGGAGGATGCGTCAACACCCCTATACGTTAGGTTGGTGTAGCAATGGGGTGGTCCATAAGAGATTACCTCCCCCACGCGACGGTCATAGGTAGGATGTGCATGTAACTGTCCGTACTCTTGCGGGGTATGGAAAGAGCTAACATTATATAGGCGGTACTCCCCCAGTGTAAGGCATTGAAAAACATCTACTAAGGGGTCGGAGGTTGGGATGTTATTTGCAGGAAAGGAAGTGGTATTTGTGATGGCGGTTTCATTGGTTGAAGGTGTAGGTGCGGTTGAAGTGGATGGTTGGGTTGGATGAATGGGTGTCTTGACTGGTACAAGCACATCATTAGGGCGATACAACATATTACATGTTTTGAAGGGGGGAGGATCAACTTTTACGGTGTAGGACTTCCCCTCGTACTCAAATTTTATGCATCTATGTAAGGTGGAAGGAACGAATCCCATAGCCCGGATCCAAGGGCGGCCTAACAACATATTGTATTGGAACTCTCCCTCAAGGACATAGAAGAGTTTAGGTAAAGTACATGGTCCTACACGAATGTTAAGGATCACGGTGCTTAAGGTAGAAGTAATAGCATCATTGAATGACCACAACATGATGGGGTTGGCACACGTGCAGCTAGAAGGGATATTCATTTGTTGGAAGGCTTTTGAAGAGATGATGTTTAGGCTAGTGCCCCCGTCAATCATAACATGACGTACCCGAGTTTCCCGGACATAAGCTGAGATGAAAAGAGCAGGGTCAAGATCTTCAGCACCAAAGTCGATAATTTCATCTTCGAAGAAACTGACAGTAGCGGCTTGCTGTACAGAGACAGAAGTGGTTGGGGAGATAGATTGTTTGGTGAGCGAAGCAACGTGATTGGGTGTTAGAATAGAGGTCACAGGAAAGGTTTCATTAGGTAAGACCTCTATCCCTTGAAGGATTTCAACGAGAGCTTGTCGATGAGATTCAGAAGTCTGAATGAGATCATACAGTGTCATTTTTATAGGTGATTGGTGAAGCTATTTGATCATGGTTCGATGGGCAATTCCATTAGAGACAGGGTAGGCGGGTCCACGAATAACCACTTTAGGTGGTGGTACGATTGGGATGGTGGATGGAGAAAGAGATGCCGCAGGTGTGTTTTCTTTCACTTTCCCATTGTTTTTCTACCCTCGAGTAGCAACACTAATCATATTGATCTCGTGAATACGAGAGGAGGAAGACGGTAGGGATAGGTCATGGTCTTCGAGAGGTGGGGCTGTAATAATGATAGATCTTGGTGAGGCGGGGACAGGTGGTATAGGAGAGGGAATTGAAGCTAAAGGTCTCTCTCTTCGTAAGTTATCTTTCTTAACTTTTCTATCTGAGAGGGGACTGACGAAGTATGGTTTTCAACGCTTTGCATCCCTCTACATCATGTCTTGGTGTGCGGTGGTAAGCACAGATTTTAGACTCATCATAACCTATAGGTCGAGGTTTAGATGGATCATAAGGTCTAAGTGGGGGTAGGGAAATGGTCGCATTCTCTACCAACATAGCAAATATTTTGGCGTAAGACCCTTTGAGTGGGTCAAAGTCAGAGGAAGAGGAGGCTATTGACTGGGTCGATCCCTGGTGATGACGTGGTATGGTTGGTTTGTATGGGTGGTGGTTTAGCCAAGGAGTTTTGATAATGGGTTTTAACTAAACGTGGCTTCTTTGACGCAGAAGCTATGTTTAGCTGGTTGGATGATGAGGCCACAGATGATGTGGTATCAGAAAACAACCACAGAGAAATAGGAGTGACAGAAAACAAATCTTTTGATGATGGAATTTGTTTAGGGTTGATAGGTGGATAGGATACGTGGGGTGACGGTGTTGCTATACCCTTGGATTTCTGTATGGGTGCAGAAGGTGTAGGTTGCTTTAAAGAAAACGCATGAGGTATGATATATTGATGCAAGGTAGAGGGATGGGGTCCCAATATGGAAGGTAGGTGTGACGACAAGGGTTTTAGTTGTGATAGCGGCATAGATTGAGGAGATTGAGTCTGTCTCCTAATGGGATGGATGGCTTTATTTTTAGATAAATCAAGCCACTTAGGTGGGTGTGTTAGACTGGGTATTGGTGAGGTCCCAAGCGTAGGGGAAGATTTGGTTAGGTTAATAGAAGTGGATGAGGTATTTGGTAGAGATGAGGGGGGTGAAGATGAGGACATAGGCATTTTAAGCTTCTGTAAACACTTCGGGTATATGGTAGAGGCATTTGGATCGGTCATCTACATTTGAGTAGAATATGGCGTACTCAAACATTCCCATAGGACTTGTCTATCTTTTGGGGAATGACAGTCCTCACGTGTGAATAGGAACTTTCGTATGGAAGAAAGGTGGGTTGTGATTCCGGTCCACTGTGGGTGTGATACAGGGGGTAGATGAGGCACTGTATCAATGGGCGTTAAGAGGTCAACCAGTCACTGAAAAGATTTAGGTGATGAAGAACTAATAGGTAGGAGGGCGTGTTTGAGAGAATCCGTCATGTTTAAAGAATGTGGTGATGTCGGTTCAAGAGGTTTCTCATCTAAGGATGAAAAAAGAAGTGGTGAGCCTTCCTCTTGTATAGCAAGAATGGTAGAAGGAGACGTTTGGGAAATAGATAAATTAGATAACATCCACTCACAGTCTTGCAAGGATGTGGTGTAAGAAGGCTCATTTGTGAGAAGGGAACTCTGGGTGGTTAATTCCTTGATGAGTAAGGGAACGGCAAGGATTTCAGTTTGTCTTGATGGTGAGGAAGGGGGTTCGGGTTCCTGCGTTAGTGAAGAGGCTTGATTCAGAATTTGTTCGATACAGGTTTTTGGCTGGGAGTCGAAGACTGCATGGATCTCATGAACACTCTCCTCGGCTAAGATATCTTGATTTATGTTACTGTTAGAAGAATGATTCGGGAATGGTTTGTTGAATATTTTCAAATTTCGGTTAGCAGGGGTGTTAGGATTATCGAGGGCTATCCCCCGCATCAACCATTTCTTGCACTATGTTTTTCAACATCTTGCAATTTTCATGACTGTGTCCCTTCACGCGGTGGAAGTTACAGAAGTCATTTTCTTTGTATCAAGTAGGTATGGCGTGAGTGGAATCAAACCCGGAGTGAGGTTTAACAGGAGGTAAGGTAATGGCTCCTGCTTTAAGAAAATTTTCCAATATCACACCATATGTTTCTCCCAAGGGAGTGTAGTTGATGGGCTTTGCTTTATACTTATAGGTGGTTTTTGGTGGGGTATTAGACGGTGGTTGGGATTTGACCATCACCGCATGCACGGCTCCTTTTGATTTCGAAGCAGTCGATGGGTGAGGATTGGTGGTGTTAGGTTTGTTGGTGGAATCTTGGGTTTGGAAATTGGGGTTTTTGTTGCGCAGCCACAATTTCTCTTCCTCTAAGGCTCGAATCTCTAGTTTTCGAGCCATAGTAAAGGCCTCGTCAAATGTACGGAAAGTTTGAATTTGGAGGGTAGGAGAGATGTGCTTAGCGCAGGCCCGCGTAAAGAGTTCAATAAGTTCGGCCTGAGGCAAGGCATACGTAAGTTGGTTGATAAGGCCCCGCCATTGTCAAACGAAATCTGTGATAGATTCGTCTTCAAATTTTCGGATGGCATAGAGGTCGGTGATAGATACTTTCTTGGCAATGTTAATGGAGAAATGATCCAAGAAAGATTGGGCTAGCTAGTTAAAAGAGAAGATTGAGTGTTGGGTTAAAGCACTGTACCACTCCAAGGCGGGTCTTGATAAGGACATGGGAAAGGTGTGGAGTAGTAAAGCGTCGTCGTGAGCAATCAGATAGCAGGTATGTCTAAATGATCGCAAGTGTTGTTGAGGGTCCTCCTTACTATTAAAACGGGTAAATTTTGGTAATTCCCATTGAGGAGGATACGAATGAAGGGGGACTGAAGGGTGGATAGACTCCTGACAAACTTGCTCGTATGTCAAGGCGCTACGACTTCCTGAAACAGAAGCCTCCAGATTTTGCATTTTGTCCATAATTTGTTTAATTAAATCAGTAGTTGGATGAGATGATGGTGTGGTCGTGGTAAATGGAGGCAAATTGGGCCAAGGGCCACCGCTAGACAATGGTGGGGTTAAATGTTGATAAGGTATGGAGGACGAATGTGTTGAGGCAACCGAATAGGGATGTCCTATATAAGACGTTGAGGTTACCGGATATGTGTGTGGAAATGAAAAGGTGGGCGGAGCTTGAGAAGGAAAGCTCATGTGGATAGGTGGTAGAGAGCAAGTCATGAATGGAACAGTCTGCAAGAGAGATGAGCTAGGAGAAGTCGGTGGTAATGACATGTTGGGCCCAAGATTAACCAAAGGAAAGCCAATCTGTGTCGTATGAACCCCTGAAGCTGCCGAGTTAGGAGACGGGACTAAGGATGCAGAAGGAAAAGCGGAGTTATTAGGCGGAGAAGGAGATAAATGAGTAGCTATACTGATAGGCATGCCAACAAGGAGTTGACCGTCGGGTGTACGGTCAGGGGCATGAGACAAATAGTATTGTACAGCGCTAGGATTAGCATCCAGAAATTTGGCAAATTCTTTATCTCCTACAGGAATTTTAGGAACCTCGCTGGTGTTCGTAGGCTTCCCCACAGAATGTGAAGGGGGTGATTCAGGCAAAGGCATAGAGCAAGCATGTGAAACCATGGCGGCAGCTTGTTTTCGAGTGATAACAACCATGGATAGGAGTACACAGTAGGGTTTCAATCTATCAGGAACAGAAATAGACAACCAGATGTTTGAAATTGGCAGGTTGCTGGTTTCGGAAACTGTAAAAGACAATAACCAATATCGGTCAGATAACCGATGTCGGTTAGACTGTAGTCGGCGTCGGTAAGCTAACCGATTTCGGTATAATAGAACTGGTGTAAGAAGCAGTAAGAAGTTGTTGATTTGGTGTTAACAGTGATTAGTATGCCTACCAAACTATTCTGTAGTGATCACAGAAAACAGTGTATGACAGAGAAACAGAACTGAAAACAAGCAAGAATGAAAAAACAAATTAACAGACTAACCCTAGGGTTAATTTTAATCAATTTGGGCTTATGCCTTTAGATGCAGAATGATGTCAATCCTAAACAAAAGACTTAGGGGAAATGTCAAGTTTGTTTTGGCTTATAAGGTTACCTCAATCGGGCGGAGGAATACCGCGGAAAAGGGGGGATGTTTTGAGCTGTTGCGTTAATTATGAAGTGATTCGGTATGTGTTGTGTAGTGAAAGTAAGATTAATTTCCTGTCAATACCATGGAAATCACCCCCACGTGTACGACCTGTTACTTAGTCTATGTTCACTAGAATTGAAAACAGCAAGCAAGAATGTAATGCACATGTTTTAAACCCAAATCGAAAATGATATTCGATGAAGCAAAGAAGATGACTTTCACTAATGCAAAACTGGGAAAGCAAGACAAATTCTTTTACTAAATATAACAAAAATAGCAAACAGCAAGTATGCTCCCCAAATGAAAGCAAGCAAGAGAAACAGAAACCTGAAATGGGTCCCACCAGGCATGCCAAAATGTTTCGCACGGAATGTTTCAGCTCTGTGGAATAGACTTGCTTCTATCCTTTCATTCCTTTGAGAAACAGATAAGGGTTAGGGCTAGGAGGAATACCTGTTGAATGTTGAGATGGTGTGCGCGTACTGTAGAGAAAGATCAGATCGACTGCGAAGAACTCCTTTTTGTCTTGGAAGGACTACCTGCAAGTAAGAATACAAGACCACTAGATTTTAATTAGACAATAAATGAGGGAGCTGCCTTAGGCCCAGGAAATATAAAACTTCCTTTCGAAGGTGGTCAGTTCCCCTTTTAATACGAATTAACACAAATGATAACAAAAAAAGCTATTGCAAAATCACGATTTAGGTACCTCGTTACAAAGCAATAGAGGCTAAACTATCAATAATAAAGTGTCACTTTGTTTATTTGGTTACTGGTCGTTGATACATTCAGCTCGAGTTACAGAGATAAAACCAGATTGGATCTGAGGTTATTGGGAGACAAATAGGTCATAGGAAGGTTTTGGGTATAAATCATAGTGACCGATGCCGGTCACTGGATAACCGACCGCGGTTAGAGAACCGTTGCCGATAGGGGATAACCGACACCGGTAGGATCAGTAATCTAGGTGCTTCTGGATAGAGGTTGGTTGCAGGGTATCTGTGGGGTTTTTAAGACTAGTGGATGGCTAAGGGGAATAGTGAGATGACGGGGAAGACTCAAAGAGTGATGGGGGTCGTTCTTGGGGTAAATGTAAGGGTGGAGGAATGACAGTTAGATGTAGTATGTTGCTGGGTAGTAGATCTAGGAATAAACTTATGATGGCTGTGATTCAGAAGTTCAAGAAATGTTATTAAAAGGACATACAAGATATTACTTACTCGTTCCTGATGAAGATGTAGGTTTCAGGACTGTGATGACGAAGACAGGGCTCAAGTAGGATGATCTGACAATCCAAGATGAGCTATCTCCTCTTTTGATGCTCGGATGAGTGTCACTGGGCTCTGGTTATTCAGTTGCATTCTTGGGCTTGATGTCCTTCTCTGCAAACTTCTCTCTTTTCTTCACTTGTCTCTGCTCGGCCAAGCAAATCTGGATCCTTTCAATGATTTCTCTTCTTCTCGATCAAAATGAAAATCCGATCCTTTGTTTTTGGTTGGAAGTGGTCATTTACAGGGAACCAAGGGTGGTTACGCAACCAACGGCGGTCGAGTAGGAACTGGTATCGGTCAGGTCAAAGCGGGCTATTTTTGGTAAAATAGATAGCTTTCCCTCCTTTTCTCCCGAGGGATTAGTTGCGGGCTTGGTCAAGTCATTATGAGGTTGGTTTTAGGTGCGGGTGAGGAGTAATTAGTCATGGGTGTGGATGTGGACCAAGTTATAGGTCTTAATTAGGTTAGTTTAGGGTTAAGACTAGGTCATGATGAGGCGGCAAAATGAGGTGGCAGGTATGGCGATGTGGATTTATTAATTATAAGGTAATTAATAAATAATTGTGTAAGGTTTAGGTGATGAGGTTAGGTTGCGAAATGAGATGCGGAGCACAGGGTGTCGTAAGACACAAATTTGGTGTCTACACATACTTTCCCCTTGGTCGATGTATTGGATAATTTGAAAGATTATACTACCAGGAGAGAAATGACTGATAGACAGAATGTAACACCAGACCCTCCCTCTACTCAACCACAGATGCTACTAAAAAATACACCACCTTCACAGAAAATGATAACTGCTGCAAATTAACAAAGTAGCCAACCACAGTTTGGAGGTGGATATCAGAGAAATAACTATAACCCAAACTATCAGGGATATAATGATGGTACCCTCGGTGCATATAGAGGAAATTTCCAAGGTGAATATCGAGGTAGGTATAGAGGTGGCTATAATAACTACCAGGGTGGTAGAGGATATCAAGGTTACAATTATGGGGGCTACTATGGGGGCTATAGAGATAACTAAGGAGGTGGATATCATGTGAGATGACCCATGAAGTGTTACAAGTGTGGACAAGATGGGCATCTTACAAGAAACTACACATAACTAGATCCCTATAGATTTTTCCATGAGAAATGACGTGATGCATTCACTTTTACCAAGGCTGCCCAGTTCTACAGAATCAGAACAACAAGATCATAATCATTAGGAGAAAATTCTCATAGTAAAGTGCAACATATCACTAGAATCGCTTGGGATGACGAGACTATATAAAAAGGTAAATCTGTGAGGGCTTATACCTTAGGAATTGGGCCTACAGAAGAAGAAAATAAATAATATGCAAAGGAAAGTTATATGAGAAGAAAAGCGATGAGGGAAAGAAAAAGTATTGAAGAGCCTCTATATAGAGTGGTTGTTATAACTAGAAGTGCTGCCAAAAAGGAGGCATTACCTAAAAATAAAAAGATCAGAAGGTTACCATAAGAGAAACACTCATCCGATGAAGAAGAGTGGAATGTTAAGTTAAGTTATACCAGACTTACATTTCAGATAAGTTGATAAGAGTAAGGCTATAGTAAAAAAAAAACAAGCAATAGAAGATAGAGAGAAATTGTTTTGTTGAAGAAGAGATCCTTGCATTAAAATAATTGGCTAAATTGACAATCCATCATGGGTTGGTAGATAAATTGAAACAATTAACTAAGTATTGGAACAAGGAAGAAATGAATGTTCATGTCCACATAATTGAAAGAGGACCTTTCCGTAAACCAAATAACATCTTTTGAACTCAAAGAACATGGCACAAATCTGCCATTTACTTAGATGTGGATATTTTTTTATACCACTATTATAAAAGTACTACTTGATCTTGGCACAAATGTCAACATGATGTCCAAATCTAAATGGGAGATGCTTGGGAGGCCTACAATAGAACCCAAAAAATACTTTATTGGGTTGGCAGATGGTTCATCAAGACAACCACTAAGAGTGCTGAAGAATATAGTGATAAATTTCACGTGGATAAATAAGATGGTGAATTTTGAAGTGGTAGAAAATGTGGTGGAGAATCCTTCATACAATGCCATTCTAGCCTTGGAGTGGTTTGTATGCTACAATGAAACCTTGAACTTTGAAGAATAAGAAGTTACCTTGAGCACTAATGGTATATGTGATCATGTACTCGTACATGCTAGAATGAGTGTCGCATGGGCAGATGAAGTATGGCATGACATAAATGAGGATGATTTTGATGAAATACAAGGAGTATATGCATTAAATAAGTTATCTAATATTGAAAAAGAATTTGAACCAAACTTAGATGAAGAGATATCAGTAAAATCAGAAGATACCACTGAAGAATCGTATAATGTGGGTGAAGCTTGGATACATGGGTTCCCAAAGTCCAAAACAAGAAAAGTACTCTATGAAATAAGGATACCATTAAAATTCATAAATATAGAAGACAATTATAATACTATGGGAGACATTTTTGTACTTGCCAAGGAAATATTTGAAGAAGAATATGAATACTATTCTACATAAGAAGAAGAAAAACATGAGATCTTTAGGTCAGCTTGAGATATATTTTTCACAGAAGAAGAAGAAATAAGAAACCTTACCATCAAGAGAGTATACAGACTAAGACGCAGTGAATCTCATAGAACATTACCAAAGTATTCATGATTTAGAGATTTAGACGGATACATAAAGATCCTTATTTCCCAACGTAAAAGAAAGAATGGAGGCGTTGGATGATAGCTTAACGATCAATGCTACAATTTGGTGGGCAACAAAAATCAAATGTATCTCATTGGAATTCAGTGACAACCTTGTTGAAAGTAAGATACTTAAAAAGTGATGGCTACTATGCTACAATTCCTGAATACACCAGTGAAACTGATCTATAGAAAAATATTCAAACTTGTGAACAACACTAGAGACAATGTGGGGAGAATTCTCCCTTGGTATGGATTCAAATATCTGTATAGACCCTAGGGCGCATACCTCAGCCTTGGTGTTTTACCATTTTCTTTACGTTTTTCAATGATGAAATAGATAGGGTTATGGGCTAGGAGGAATACCTATTAAATGGGTTGGTTGATGGTTGTTGCGTGCATTCTGACTTCTCGATCCAATGTTGATTGTGAGAGATCCATTTTGGCTAGGAGGAACTACCTGCAATAGAAAACAAGACCAAAAAAGAGAAGTTAAATGATATATGCCAGTGGACTACCTAGCGTATGCTAGTTCTGGGAAGTGTGATACTTCCTAGATGGCTGTCAATCCACTGTTTAAAAAAAATTAATGCAAGAAATAGGTAAAGTCATACTGTATTTGATATGATTTGGGTATCTCATTCAAGTACAATAATAAAATCCAATACAATAGGATAGGCTATAGTTGGATCTAAATGATGAGGTTACTGTTAAGGTACTAGGACTAGTCAGGGTTTGATTCTGGGTTATTTAGGTCAATGGGTGGGAGGTTGTTTGACTCTATTCTTGGGTAGGGTATAAAACATAGAGACTAACGTTGGTTTGGTATGACTGATGATGGTTTATGTAAAACCAATGATGGTTATGGGTAACCAGCGCTAGTAAGGTCGGGATGTATAAAACTCAAAGAGATCTGATTACAAGGTTTGATATGGGATTTAATAGAGATGGTAGGGTGGATAAGGATGTTTATAGAAGTCTCAGGTGTATTCAGCGATGAACAGTAGGAGAGGATGGGTGATTTATCGGTGTGGGTAAGGAAATGGTTGAGTTACAAGTTAGTAAGGGATAGAAGAATGGGTATGCAGAGTGTAGATTAATAACATGAGTAACAAAAGCTACTAATTGAAATAACAATGCTAGTAAGGGATAAACTTACTGTGATGTAAACTAAATGGCTAAATAGTAATGGTAGTTAATTAGAAGGATAGTATTTGGTGCCATAGTAGTGAATCCTGGAGTGCTTTGTGAATGCAATGCTTATGGATTTATCCTGGTATTGGATGTGAGTGCCTGGATGTGTGAAAGGATGCTGGTTCCACTTGCATGCAGCTTTGATCTCCTCTCTTTTGGTCCAAGATGTGCCAACCTCTCAAACAAGGTTGCTAAGGTGAACAAATGATAACTGAATTTGGTTCCGTCTTGACCGGTGCTAGTTTAGGTCTGACTGACATCGGTTAAGGAAGGATTCCCTAGGTTTACTAAAATGGGTAGATCTTTCTAATTTCTTAGGCCCAGTTGGTTTGTTATCGCAGATCAGAATGGAAGCTTCCCTTGTAATGATCGGGAATGTGGTTAGAGAAATATTAGGTATTGATTTTAGGGTTAGACCAAATCTTAGATCATTAAGGTAGGTAAGACTTAGTTATGGAAATATGCCAAGAATAGGTCTAGGGTGAGGTGGCCAGATGAGGTGTCTAGGTGAGGTGGAAATTAGGTCAGTTAAAGTAATTACATGATGAATATTGTGAGGATGGGTATTAATCTAATTAAATTAATATTAATGTGGTGTGGAGGGGGCCGTGGTTAGGTGCCCATGTTTAAGTTGCTTAGCTAATCAGGGGCTAAGGGGAATGTGACCAAATTTAGGTGTCTACACTTAGTTTACACATCAAGATATCAGGCGAGAGTCCAAGGATTGGGATTAAATAGTTAAGTAGTTTTTTTCCATTTTTTAACTTTTGGGATGTAGATTTGAATATTTTGAGGGCATTACAAAAGATCATAACTTTCCTATTTTTAACACCAGAAGGGGAAAAAGAGTTGTACTCTGAAGAAAAGGAGAAAACAGAGCAAGAAGTAGCCTTAGAAAAATAGAAGATGCTAAAAGAATAGAAAAAGAAAGAAGAATAATAGAAAATAGAGAAGGAGAAGAAGGCTAAAGAAGAGGCAACCTTAAAACAAAAAGAAGAAGAAAATAGGAAGGAAAAATAAGAGCAGACCAAGAACGAGAAAAAGGAGAAAGAAGAAAGGAAAATAAAGGAAGAAGAAGAACTAAAAGAGGAGGAAAAGGAGAAGGTGGAAAAAGAAAAGGAGGAACGGGACAAACAAGAAAAATAGATCTTACAAACCTCCTCCTCCATTAGTACAATGTCTAAAAAAGTACCCTAGAGACTCATTAATGAAAAACAAAAGCAATATCTATAGTAAAGGAAATAGGAGAAATCAATCTAGCTGCAAAAAGGAGTTTTGGAACAAACCATGGAGGGATTCAAAGTCAACCTAGATAAACTCACTCCATTACAGAAATCTACTTGCACTCAAGTCTTAGAGAAAAGTGTTACACAAGATTGGATGTAAAGGTGTGTGGAACTAGAAGAAGCAATGCAGAAAATGCACCCTGCCATCCAAACAGATAAGCCGCAAATCAAGATTGATCCTAAGATCTCTATTGAAGTGACTACATGAGATGAGGTAGGGGAAATTTTGAAAAAACATCACATAAACTTGGAAGAAGAAAAAGAAAGAATCTGTAAGAACGCAGTATATGAATACAAGTTAAAATTCACTCAACTGCATATAATAGAGAATTAAAAGAAAAGAAGAGAATTAAAAAATGTGGTAACAAATATGAAAATAGAGCTGAAAAATGCCGCTCTGTACTATACATATACTTTAAATGGCCAAGTATGACCGTGGAAGACAAGGTAGAAATGGAAAATCTAGAACATGAAATTCATAAAGCCTCCACTAAATATGATATTTCAAAAGATAAAGATGGATTATAGAGAATGAAGCTGGCACAACTCACAGAAAAATATAAAAACTAGTAGTGGGAATGGAAAGATAAGATATATGAAATACAAGAATGTAGCACTCCCTTGGATAAAACATTGGTAAGGATACAACAAGAAACTATAACTGCACAGGATCAATGTTATAAGGTACACACATATCCCACTCTAGAATAATTAGTTCCACTCATTCAAGAAAATAGCCAACTTAACGAAAGGATAGATTAGGTGAAAAACCATTTGGCTTCTTGGTTCAAGTATGAAAAGAATATTGTTCCACAAATAAAAAAATATATGCCGCCAAGTACACCTGAAGGGATTAGAGGTTAGGGCATCCCACAAACCCTGTTAGGTGAGTCGAGAAAACAAACTTTTCCTTATGCCAGATGTCTAAGTTTCTAGGGATGTTGATGTCTCTACAACATCGGTGTCCCACAAATCCATTCAAGCAAGGGAATCCTTCCCTACACCAAACATCTAAGTTCTAGTGATTGATGCCCACATATGAAAATTTTGAAGAAATTTTTTAGAGGATAGAAAAGGTTTCTTCATTAGTTATTGGTTGTCTTAAGGACGAGAAAAATTTTGAGTGAGGATAATTTTGATAGGAGTCTTCATCAAATTTTTTTACAAACTGCAAAGTTAAGGAGACAGCCACGAAAAGATAAAATTAACTACAAAGGAGAAAGGGAAGCCACATGATGAAGAAAGAAGTCATGTATAAAGGATGAAGCTGTGAGACATAGAGAAATCCATGATAAACTAATAATGTTGTGACAAACTGAGCAAAGCCACGAGATAAGGAGAAAGTCACATAACACTGAAAGAAGCCACAAAAGCCGACTAAGAGTCATGTAATGAAGATAATTCAAGCCAAATCAAGACTGAAGACGACAAAGGCACGAGTCAAAGGAAGTGAATTTTGGAATGTATTGAATTTTTTATATTTATTGTAATTAACCTTTTTGTATATGGGCCATCACGAGAACTATAGATATGAATACCACTTTGAGAGATTTCATATGAGAGTAAAGATAGGAGAATGAAGAGAATATGCATGTACTGGAAATTGATGTAATTATTATTGATGAATAAATAAAGATGGAGTTTTGGAGTAAAATCTGTTATATTCTTTCATTTACATTTATGTTTTTAGAGTAGAGGTGGTTTACTTCCCATGTACATCCTTAACTAAGATCGATATTTCCTAATCCCTACAATCCTATTGGGGTTTTTAGGTTAATGATCTTCATAAAGTTGTCTCACACTCATTTTACATCTAACATGTATCAGTTACATCTTCATGATCTGCATGATATTTTAATATTCCTTGAGGTCAAATGATTATGTCTAAAGCCTTTACAATTTCCTAACAACCTACCACATCTGAAAAAATTCCATCTACCCTCATCAACCAATTTTATAACTAACAAAATATTGTTTTGTCTTATCTTTTATGTTGGAAACTTTCTTGTGGCCAAGGATAATAGGTTGAAACTTTTCCTTATCATGAAATCAAGTTATAAACTCTTCAATTTAATCCATGATCTTCATACCATCCCATTATACTCGACATTTCATTACACATCTCATTAAAACACATAGGTGCATCATTTTGTGAGTTTTAGGTGCACACACAAGAAAATACAGTTTTGAACTTGATGAGTGTATAAATTTTTGAAGTTAATATATTTTCATGATTTTATAGGTATTGAGGATATCTACACCACTGATATGTGCTTGAGATTCATCACAACAACTCTTGAAGACTCCTTCCTTCAATATTTTAACCACTTTATAGAAAAGCTTGATATCACAGTCCTGAGTGACTTTCCAAACTGCATGCAAGATGTATTCATCTAATTTATAGCTTGAGGAGGATGTATTGTGAAATTTATATCACTTCCAAGTCATAAAAATTGGTACGGTATTGTATTTCACTTCAGGAATCATGCATTGAATCAGAATGTACCTAGTTTGTATACAATGATTGCACCTTAAAAGAATGACAAAAAATGCACACTTTAGCCATATTGTTATCAATTTAAATCATTTTTAGGATTTTTGAGGCAGGTTTTCCACTTATTAGTACCATATATTGATTCCTTTCATGGAAACTAGTCCAAACTTGCAAGATCTTCAAGGAATGCACATGTAGACTTGTTCCTCTAGATTTCTTTTCAACTCTAAGAGTGGAAAATGAACTCATACGCACCAAAGGCACAATGATCATGTCTAAAACCTCTTATAATACTAATTACATCTCATAAAAAATCTCTCAATCCTAGATATTTTCTTTGGGACCTCTTAAGATAGGATTGTTTGCACAAAACTTACAAAACAAGGTACAATCCGTACAATACATTCATACTTAAATATCATAACTACCAAAAATATTTATCTAGAATTATTATTTAATATCTTTGAGATGTTTTAACAGCTTTCAAACTTGATTTGGATTCAAAACATTTGATTTCATGTCCATCGCTTTAGAAGGGAGGTTTGGAGAGAGAAGAACATTGTTAGTAAAATGAATATAACTTTATTGTCTTTACTCCTTTTGACCTCAATTTTTTTTCTAAAAGTTATGTATTTGAGTGATATTAAAAAAATACTTCTATAATTTATTTGAAGGAGGATTGATAAGTTTTCATGAGTGTTAAGAAGTTGAGGTGCTCATTTTACATTTTTAAAAAACTAGGTTTTGGTAAAACTTAAATAACTTACACAAAACACCTTTTTAGGTCCTCAAATTTTGACCACACCTTCAAAAATCCTTCCTCCATGAGTTATACTAACCAATTTTTAATATTTTTCTATAAAATTATTTTTCCCATCTCATTTATGTAGTATTAGTTCTTTAGTTCTAAGAAAGTGTGCTATAAAAACCTATATTAAGCTCTCCAATCACCTCCTTGGTCACTTATGAAGCTATGTATACCTCATTTACCATCATATTATGCTCACGTCATGCTTATTTTGAATTATCATTCTTTGGCTCATCACCCTCACATGCCTACTAGGCCTGTATTACCTGAAAAACTTTAGAATCACCATCTTCATGCCCTATAAGCTTGATCCTTGACCTGATACTCCTCCTATGTATGATATTACAAATCATAATAATCCAAACATGCTTTACCTTATATTTATTTTTTAAAATATCATGTTTCCATGCTAACTTGCTTGGTCTGGGACTAGGATTAAGCCTAGAACTACTTGAATCTTCAATAATTTAAACATGTTGACCTGTTACAAACACATTAACACCTTACACACATCTCATTGACCATTTTTGACCTTATGAAACATGTATACAACCTTGGTAGAATACATTCACACAAATTTATTTCTTGACCATGCATCTAGACCATGCTTGAACAACTGAACTCATGACTTGACATCTAATGAACACACCTAAACACCTTGGGCATCATTTAACATCAGTGACCACTTGACATAAATGGAAACACATGACTATGTCATCCAATAGATATGAAAGGACCATTGGATGATTTTGGTTCAACTGGAGGGCTTTGTCAGCAATGCCAAAAGCATAAGGTTTTTCGTACTCTGTAAAATCAAGACTTTATTTTCATATCTTTGTTATTACTCTTTCGGTCTCTTATTCCAAGTTTTTAAACTCTTCTCCTCACTGAATCATCTCATATTCAATAGGAAATGGTGAAACCCAACGAAAATGGTTGTAAATATTTTATTTAAGGCCATAAATGTGGAAAAGCAGTAAGGATTCCCATTTTAGTGCAAGCAATGTAGAAAAATCACATAGATGTTCATTTTTAAAGGTTTTTTTCTCCTCTTCAATAGAAAAAAGAGAGTTTTTTTCCAATAGTTCTGTTCACAAATACTGAAGTGGCTTCAAATTTTACACAAATCCAAGCTCATATTTATATGATCTTTCCCTTTTAGTGATCCAATTTTTTTTTACATCCTAGGTACCTTTTAAAAAAAATTCCCAATGCTCAAAATTATGATTTAAATTGATCAATAATTGGTTATGGACTCACCTAATCATGTTTTAAAAATACATTGATTTCTAATTTTTCTATTTATGGATCAATTTCCCTTTTAACTCAACTTTTGTTATTCAAGTGGATTTATTACAAACCATTAAAAACTTATCACAATATGATTTTTGAATGCATATCAATTTGATTTAATTCATTTGAAATTAATTTGTGCACATATTTGTCTATTGTGGATAATGGATTCAATTTTAACTTTAATCTAATTTTTCCAATTAATTTGTTTTCTCAATCAAATATTCAGTCCCTTATTGAAATTCAAAATCTGATAATAAGAAGCAATAAAATAATCAAATAACTCCACAACTTGATAATGAGTTCACCCATATGGTTTACGTCTTCGGATTCACTTAATTGTGAATCGATCTATTAAAAATCACTTGAAGTAAAATTTTTACCTTTCGAAGTGAATAATAGATCACTATCACCTATAAAATCAAGCATATTCAGATTTTAATACTCTACCAAATATCATAAATACGTGCCCAAATCCATCCATGGCTCTACAATATCTCCACAATGTGTTCTATGCAAAAATGAGTAAAAAACTCCTACACTAGGAAAATTATAGCACTCCATGGAAAAATAATGGCATCACTCTGTTTGTCTTTGAATTTAGAACATTTTTCTAGTTTACACCAAAGTCTGAAACTAATCCTAAATTATTCAAAAATGGAGTTTTCTACAAACTGCTCTAAACTGCCCTCTACACAATCTTGGCAAAAATTGTGTTTAAGTATAGGCAAGCTCACTTTGTACCTCGCCAAGCTCCTGTGGCTCAATGGCAAGCTGAGTATTTTACAGCTGGAAAGTCTTGGGGTTGAACCCCCTCCTCATTCACCAGTTGACTTTTTTATGATGGATTTTAATACCACATTATCTGTGTGCTGGGAGGTTACATTGTATATATTGGGCTTGGCCTCCTAGTACTCCCGTGGCTTCGGCCATGCTTGTGCTTTTTTTGCCACGTAAGAGGCATATGATATGTTAGGCAACTGATTATTGCATTGTTTACTTGATTTAGGTGCCACGTATATTGTGGCTTATGGTTTTTTACCACGTGGGTTGGCTGACTGTGCTTTTCTACTGATGGTTACACCATTTAAAGGGTCTTCTGGCATTGATCTACCATGTAGGTGGTGGATTGGTATAGTTTGAATAGCCAATGCGTTGGGCCATGTTATCAATTATATATGTAGATCTTCTCGGTAGGCCCGCTGAGTATAAACCATGGAGATAAGCTCAACCGGTGGGGAGTTGATCACTCCACCGATTTGCTAAGTAGCTAAGGTCAAGTATTCATTGTGTTGCTTCTAATGCACCAAGTTTCTTCATAGCTCGAGAAAGCTAGAGTAGATACAATACAATTTAGTCCCAATACAATGCACAATTAAATACCTTGAAAAAATAATCCCATATGTAGGATACAAAAACATAATTTGGCATATATATACAATAACAATACAATGATATAATAAAGATCGAAGGGCAAGGCATTGCTTTACAAAAATATTGTCCTGATCCTAGCTAATGCCCCCCCTATTTGTAACCGACTGTTGAAGACCGATGTTACAAACTAGAAATTTTACTTCATACCCATTTTTCTACTTGATGCAATGTGATTCATCCACTTGGTGGATTTGCAAGCATCCAAGGCAACAAACCTAAGTGCAGTTGTCTTATTTTTGCTAGTTGACTAAAAAATTCAGCAAATGATATCTTGCACATACAAGATTCATTTCTCAAGTTCTTTATATCGACAGAAACAACTCAAGATTATCTTAAATCATGTAATGTTTTAGGGAGATTTAGGGATCATTTGCACTGAAAAATATCCTCTGGATCACTCCTCCCAATAAGACCATTTTTGTCCCGAATAGAAACTTGCCTAGCTGAAATGTCAATAGGTCCTCTACATATCACAAACACATAGAACCCATTTTATAGCATGGTGATATCAAAAATTTCAATATATATATATATATATCAAATAGCCATTAAAAAGTAACATAACCCATGGCCAATACTACAACTGATATGACAACCAAGAATGCCATACTCATTTGTTGTACATTGATCCTGCACTACTGTCAGCTATGAAAAATGTAACATGCATCGCCATTTGTTAGTGAAATAATTATACAACCTATTTTTAACCACTTTTGATAGTTACAAATATTAAATACTAAAAAATAGACTTATTAAATGTGCAAAAATCATGCATGGCTACAAACCGTTTGTATAATTGCTACACTTACAAACAGTGCCTACTTGATATATTTGCACAACTTAAACAACAACATACTTTGAATAAATGCTTTCCAAAAATAGACATCTGATCAAATGATCATAGCCCATAAGAAACACTTGTATATGTTGCTGTCAAGTTCAAAAATGAAGTTTTCCAAACCCATATTGAAGAGAAAATTATCCAATTATGATAAACATGTCACATGGATTTTCCCCTTCAAGTTACTTCATCAAATTTAAAGCTATATATATATATATATATGTGGGATTTTTTTTACTTTTTATCAATCAACAGGAATTCCAAATTGCTTTGAAAATAATGCATGTTATTCATCATTTACAACTATGTAAATACAAATTTATCCAAATTGCATGAGTTTTCATTATCCATATCAACATACAATGGACTTATTTGTAGATAGATCTAAGGTTTATTCATTCTTAGCTAGTGGATTAACAAATTTTACCTTGTAAACCAACTTGTTCTTACTTTTCCTTGGATGGCTTGTTGGATGAAGTTTATAAAAAATTTCAACCTTGTGTCCACTCATGTGAAAATGAGTGCAATAGTTCCTCTTATCCATTTTCTAGGATGAAGAAATATTTTTACCATTTCTCACCTGAAAGATATGAGATTGGTTTTTCACATTAAGCTCATCAGGAAATTATACGCACCCAAAATTTCATGTGTGAAATTGTCAAAAAAATGGTTTTAAGATCCCCAATGCTGATTCATATCCTTTTAGAAGGTGTTTGAGTTCCAAAAATCCATTTGAAATACATATTTGTAGCATGGACATCCTTACTTAGTGCTTGTATGCTTTTTCCTAGCTTCCCGGTACATTTTAGAGTAGTTTTGGCCTTTAGTGTCAAAATCATTGCCCTACAAAACCTAGAGAAGAACTTTTTATCTTTGTCATTGTTGAAGAGGTTGTCATATTTCTAGAAATTTCCACATCCTAATCATAGATAAATTGAGCTTGCCTTCTTCTAGGTACATTGTTGCCCCGTCAATCAATCCAAGCTACTAAGTTGTCCCACATCTTTCTTCTTGTTTTTGTTACTGCATTCCCATCAACTGGACTCACGTGAACATGGAAATTGAAAGGAAAAATGAGGGGATAATTTCAACCATATTTACCACAATACATGTATATCCAGGTTGGATTGTTGGTTTCTTTATTAAAATTGTCAAGTTAGAATTCATTGTTTTAGACTCATATCAAATAGGGTAAGTAAATATTTCAATCATTTAAAGTATTAAACAGTCAATAGAGTAGATCAATTTAGATATTCGTTCTTTAAATATTGTCATGGAAGTTGTAGAGGATAGTAGTTTCTCTAAAATAGTGACTATTCTCTACCTCTGAGGCAGGATTTGGAGTTGTGGAAATAATTCATTTAGTTAATTGTTCTAGATTAATCTCATGCAAATTGCACAAGTGATTGTCTACATCTAGGTAATTTCTTGTTTAGATTCATTTAGTTAGGTTAGAAGCTTGCTCTTAAAAACTACAAAAACAACAAAAATATTTCATTTATTATATTAGTCGTTTTGCTTATTTATAAATCTAGAAAATACAAAAACAAATCTTATTTTCAATTCCTTTTGTCAATTTACTTAGATGCTTTCAAATATTCATGAAAATTAAAGAACCTAGATAAGTAAGAGATTTCTATTTTGAGCCTATAATTTCACAACCAAACCTAGTAGTTCCTCTTTCAGGCATAGATCAAAGACTTAAGTATAACGCTTTCAAATCAACTAGGGATGTGAATAGTATCAATAGACAGTTGGACACACTAAACATAGAGCACGATAAGGCATTCGAATATTGGTCAAGACAATTGAATTACCAATTAAATTGAACATCTACATGACGATCAACTAACATTAAGAGTAAACACATGAAATTGATCCAACAATTCCTAAACCAAATGTAAACGATCTTACCATAGACATTGACACAGTACTATGCATAGTCGTAGCTATATCTCTTGTACTATATTCATACAATATTGAACAATTTCTAGTGTTAAAACTTGAAGCAAAAAAGGCTTACGATAATTGGAACAATATCATACGTAGAGTTCCTAATTATCATTGGGATTAGAACCTAAAAACACATTGTATGACCATAGTAATTATGTGACTAAAGAGATTTTATGGTTGTGATCCTACGGTTCCTCAACCGAACGGAACTGAGAGCCAATTAGACATAGATATTAGATTAAGAGAGTTAGTGTTTAGATCATCACCACTCCGAACAAACATCATTAGGAAGTTAGATGTCCTAAATGAGCAAGCTCATCAGACCCTCTTGTTTTGGAGAAAACCTAATAATCATCCATAGAGCTAAACAAAATCACGTCTCTCACTTTTTATTGTTTCATGACCTTATCTAGATAGATTAATGAGGCCCCATTCAGTTTCCCACACATTTTGCAACTAGTAGACATGATATCCTTGGAGCTTGAAATCAATTAGAGCCTACGCATTACCATCTTTACCAACTTCTCCATTTGAGCCACCCAGGTAAGAGAGGCTTTCATTGCACTTGACGAGAAGATTCCACGATTGTAAGTTGAAAACATCGTATTGTCTTGTTCACCTTCACCTACCATTTACACATACTTTTCACCCATTATCATATTCAGCTACCACATAGCCATTCAATTTCCACATTTTCTAATCTGGCATGACTTGAGGGAGTCGAGTGAGGATCGAAGGTCACGTGTCGACTTTCATTTGTATGGAAACCACTTCTGCAAGAAATAATTTCTCTTCCAACAAAAAGGTAACAAAATGATTATGTAATCCACAAAAAGTGCAAGAAAAAGAATTTGTCAGTTTTTGTATATCAAAACCATATTGTTTAAAATCAAAGAGTGGGTCCTTAAATTTTTTACGATTTTTCCCATGCTTATGATTATGATAAGAAAGTGGAGATGGAATCTCAATATATCTTCATTGAATTTTCTTACCACATCCATTCTGTTGTACTTGTGTGGTATGCACTTTACTATCATAATCTCTTCTTCCTTCAATGTGCTTGGAGGATTCTCCAATTTTTGTTCCCACACTAGGAAAACCCAAACCTATATAACAAGGATGATCCTTAACCTATATTGGGTTAGATATTGTTGGTGTGTGGGATCTTATGTGTCCTCCACTCACATATGGAGGGTCATCTCACATTGGTTAGGTTTAGGGTTTGCTTGTGTGTTATGCACTAGAGTTACTCAGAACCATATATGTACCCTTTTATTCCAGATTTATGAGTATGCCAAGACACTCTACTATCTTTCCTCTATGTGCAAGCTTTATTTCTGTTGATCAAGTTCTTCCATTGTTGATCGATCCTTGTGATTATGCTGGAGCTATCATGATTCCATTTGAGTGCAAATAATTCATGGTGCATCATTTCTAATTTGATTCTCGAAAACTATTTCATTGTATCAGAGAAGAGATTAGGTAAACGTGAATTCATCATCTAAGTTGCAATTACTCTTGGTTTTGTTATTTTTTACTCATGTAATTTTTTGATCATTAGATTCTAGAATTTAATTTGCTAACATTCTTAACAAATTGTTCCTGGAAATTTTTAGTTTTGTTGTGTTCTTCGTGCATGTGCAGATCTCCTTGATTTTTTAAGGGTTTTATAGCTACATTTACCTAGCTATGGGTAAATTTAGCAGATCAGCTAAAAATAGAGGTTCTTTATTCTGGTTTTTTACCTTTTTATTAAACTGGAAATTTTTAGATCTCTATTTTTTTTCTCTCTTCTATGTTTGCATGGTGGTTTTACAGAAATTTAGATTCAATATTGTAGGTTTGTAGTTTGGTGTTTTAGTGCACTGCTCCCAGCCGAGCTCCTCAACTCGACTGTGAGCTCTTTTCAAATTCCTCTGAGCTACCCTCTTAACTGATTTTCTCTATGTGACTGTTTGTTGGTTTGCCTCATGTTTCACCTCTGCTGAGTCGGTTGTGTTCTACCCTAGCTGAGATATTCCATGTTACCTTGTGCTTAGGAGGTTGTGTTTTGACCGTGTCATTTTAAGAGAGTTATTTTGGCTATGCCCCAAGCCTTGCTCACCCTTATTGGCTCACCCTCTTCCCTGAGCTCTGCGTGGTTTCCCCTTGTTCGAGCTTACCTATTTTGACTCTACCCTAAGTCATTGTGACTGAGCCATTTTTTCCTCTTGAAGCTCATGTTTAACCTGACTCTGGTCCTCCTCTGCTTGGATCTAGTTCTCCTCTACATGGTCTATGTGACCTTTCCCACTGTTGGAGTCTCTCATGAGCCTGCATATCTATTAGAGCATTTCCCTAGATGCTGAGCTTGCTACCAACCTGTCGCCATCTCCAATGGATTCTTCAACTCACTTCCTATCGTCCTCAGGCTTCAAACTGCAATCCACGTCGGGATCCTCACTTTTTTGTCAACTACCGAGCCCATTTCAAGATCCTCCCAGAGTCTCCCTCTAACTCGGGTTTTCAAATAACCATAAGTTGTTAACATTTACTTATGGTAAGTTTTTAAAATCTTTTTGTGGATTTTTTAAAGTGGGCAGTTAGAATTATTTAAGGCAAGACTCCAAACTTGCTTTTTGGTAAGTTTGGTAAGTTCTTAAAATTTCAAATTTGAGGTGTCTTTTTTATAAGGTGGGAATTTCTTTTAAAAGGGAAAGTATTTGAATTTTAATCAGGATTTAATATTTTTAATAGATCTTAATTAGTTTTTCGTAATTAATTCGATTTAATTATATTAAATCTACTTCTATTAATTACGAATCTCATTTATGATTAGTAATAATTTAAATTGTTTTTTAAATTAACGTTAATTATCATTTTTTAAAACTCCCATAGCTTTAAAATTAGCTAAATTAGGCGTTTCAAAGCGATACTATTTTAGGTGTTATTGTCGATTTTTTCTACTAATCGTGTGCTCAAGTGTGCTGTGACACTTTGAGCACCTATTTATCTTCCACGTGCCTTTCCAGTGTTCTTAAGATCATTGGGACTCATCTTGAGTTCGTTTAAAACTTGTATTTACCCTTATTATTGCTTGCGACTAGTGAGCGCATCCACCACTATTTGCAGCAAGGGGATATCCATTGCGACATGAGATGCTTTTTCTCACAACCAAGATTTGATTTCTTCTCCTTCCTAGTTTTTTACAAATTGTTCTTGTACGGTGTCACTTTGCTGCACTCCACGAAACACGATTGTGGTCTCCTCTCTTGCGCGTTATTATGTTGATAGCAAGGTGAGTTACCAATTGTTTCAAGACACATGCTAGGATCCAATTGTATTCAATGCACTAAACTATATAGTGCCAAAAGCAGGGGGGTTATTATATTGTCTTGGGTGGTTGTGTTTCTTTTCTGCATTCCTTCTCTTTCTCTCTCTCTCTCTCTCTCTCTCTCTCTCTCTTCTTTATGCATGCAATTTCAATTCCTTTGCTTACGCCGTTCAACTTCTTTGAATGGAGATAAAAAATAATGATAAAACTAAGGGGTAAAGGGTTATCCCGCATCACCATGGGAACTGAGACTGAACCAGATGACAACCTTGGAAAATCTAAGTGGTTAAACCCTAGAGATGAAGATTTAGGTCTTCTTTGCATGTATGTTTCTCCTGGCTTGATCTTCCACATTGAGTCATCCAAAACACATAATTTTACTTGGAAAATGTTAGATGGAATGTTTGGACAACAAGATGACATGAGAGTGCATGAGTTAGAAAATGAACTAGTAGGGTTAAATCCTAGTGATTTTGAAAACCTACAAGCATTCTTCTCTAAGTTTGTCCACACTAGATTGTTGTTAAAGGAATGTCAAGTAGATAAGAAAGGTTCTCAATTGATCTTGTCGATTCTCTCTAAGTTAGGTCCTGAATATTCTATCTTTATGTCAACTTTTTATGCTACAAAAGTTGCCTTGGGCAAGGATTGGAATATGCCCTCCTTTGACTATTTTTTGTCCCAACTCATTTGAGAACATCACAAACTCATTCAAATGGGGTATCTCTAGTCCAAGTCACATGCCCTTGTAGCAAGTACTACTAAGGAAAAGAAGAAAGAAAAAAATGATCAACCTAAGAAGGAATGATGTAGCCTAGAATTTACTAGATAACACCCTAGTCACGATGGCACATCACTCAGCCTAGACTGATTACTCACACAAAGTGCGCAAAGGTACCAGGTCCCTCTTTATGGTTTCTATAGTAGGATGTTAGCGTGATGAAGGAATAAACATAAAGATCCATAACTAATCCACCATTCTACTATGCATGCTACATTTAGATCTATGAAAGAACAAGCTTTAAATAGTAATCATTATTGAATCAATACCATGCACCACTCAATTACACACAAGAATGACACTTAGATTCAATGAATATCTTACATTTATTAATAAACACAAAAGCTCCTTACAATAATGTTAATTTATAGCAATTTGTGCATGGATATGATACTGTAATCCAATAATATGCGCATATCTGTATATCTCCATACATCCATGTCTCTTCTACACTCTTTATCTATCTTCTACTATGTGCTTCACATCATATATATAGGGTAGGGACTTTCCCTTCACCACTTATCTATTCCAGAAATAGGCCGCATGTTATTAATAACCACGCGCCATTTACAGGCATAGCCACACATGCAAGTGTGCTATTTATAGACCTCTTACAGTTAACTGAAGTAACAATAGTATTCTTAGCTTGCCTCCATGCAAAAATGCTTTGATATGATCCTCTAAAGATAGATAATGTGAGGCATGCACATCTCTGAATCATTGGTTTGTTCCACACGCCATCTTCTAAAAATAGGTCTTCATGCTCAAAATTGGCTAAGTCCTGAATACTAAACTTTCCCTCCATGCGTGGGTTCTTCCTGTCCCTCCGCGCCCTTGATCCTAGTTTTCTCTCCCATGCAAACTTCTTGTATGAGTTCTGTCAAGTGTTATCTGATCAACATTACCCCACACTAATCTCATTGTCATCCTGACAATAGTTATCTCCAAAAATTGAAGTAAAGAATAGATGAATGGAAAGAATAAGAATGAAAGAATGTAGATAAATGAAGAAGTTTTATGAGGCTATGAGGTAGCCTCCTCTGCATTAGTTTGAAGTATCAACTTTGGATACTCCTTTATTCTAGCCTCCAAGGCCATCCATTCAACGAGTGCTTATTTTTCTTTCTCTGGAATGTCCACAACAATGGATTCTAACTCATCCCTCGCAATATCTCCTTTTTCATTATGCAGAACCAACACAATGCCAGACATTGAGGTCATTATTCCTTATAGAAGATCCATCTTCTGTGTAATGAGCTTCCTAAGTTCTTCCAACTGAGTCTTATGCTGCTCTTGTGTTGCTGCCAAGGCCTCACGCTTCTACTTAACTGTTAACCATTTAACCTATCTAAAAGGAAGATTATGTGTCAGCCAAAGATTTTTTTAGAAATCCTTGGACAGTAATTTTTTCTAAGGCCAAAATCTAAAATCTTTAATTTTTGGACTTGGAGTTTTCCTCTTTCGAAGTTTTTTTAGCTCCGATTCGGAACTACCTTTTAAAAATTCTGAAGTCCGAAATTCCAAAACTCTGATTTTTCATACTTTCAGGCTTTCAGGTTTTGGGGCTTTTGACCCCTCTTTGTGTAAATCCCCCTCAAAGTCTGAATCTTTGAAAACCTGAATTTTGGGTTTCCAGGTTTTGGGTTTTCAGAATTCTCTGATTCATTTTTAGGATTTTTCACTTGAAATTTTCCGAAGTCCAAAATCCCAAATTTTCAAAATTTTGGGCTTTCAAGTTTTCAACCTTCGGGGATTCTGCATGCATTTAATTTTCACCTACCTCTATACGGATCATATATTTACCATTAATATCAGGATTTCTATTTAAAATCAGTTTTTTACTTGTCATTTTTACCTGAGACATTGCTTTGACATTCCATTTTTGTACTTTGTGATGTCTTTTTCAAGGTATGGTTTTTTGTTTATTTTATTTTGGTTGTAGGTCTTCTCTTTGTTTCCTTCTCTCATTTTGCTTTCCTTTTTGGTCTCCCTTTGTGTTTTTTCAAATGACAACCCCTTGGTTCACCATATTTCACATTTCAAGTTTTCTTTAGATATTCAGATTTGTTCAAAGGATCTTCTCGAGCCTCCCATACTTCTTCTCATTCTTCACCTTTCAGAATCTAGAAGTTAGTGTTGTTTGGAAAAGTCCTTTTTGGGCTTTCGGAGAAACTTGTTCGAGGAGACTCTTTCAAAGAAAATTGTTCAGAGTTTTTTCCTTCTGGTTTTCGTAATTTCTGACTCCAGGGAACTCTTTTAGAGAAAATTGTTTGGAGTTTTTTCCTTCAGGTTTTCAAATTTTTTGGCTTCAGGGAACTCTTTCAGGAAAATTGTTCAGAGAAAAGTTTTCAGATATTTCCTTCGGAACTTCTAGTTTCAGATTTTATGGTTCAGAGAAATCTTTTGGAGATTTCAATTCGGGAAATATTTTCAAAGAAAATCAGTTCAGATTTTTCAATTTGGTGATTACTTTCGAAACTTTTCAGTTCAGAATTTTGGAAGTTTTCTTTTCAGGTTTTTGGAATTTCTACAACCTCAGCTTCCAAAACACAGGGTTTGATGACTACTTCAACTTCAAAGGGGAAAGAGAAGATGAAGTACTTGGTTCTTGGTGTTTCTCCTCAATCCTACCTGTCTTCTGACTTAGGAAATATTGGGGACACTGATCTAGGACAAATTGATCTTCCCAATTTCTGGGAAAGAGTAAAAGCTCTGAATAAGAAGCCATGGATGCAGGCCATCTACGACAGTCGGATTTCCCTTGCTACTGGTTTTCCTGCATCTATGCATTACTTAGAATTTATCTTAGCTGCAACATCCCACTTTGACGAAGACTCCATGTCAGTCAGGGATAATGATGATAAGGTGGTAATCCATTTAGACCTAGACTTCTTTAAAGATCTGCTTAAACTTCCTGACGTTCAATATTATGCCACAATTTCACCAGAAATAGTAGTGGAATATTGGGATAAGAAAGAAGAGGTATCCTCAAAGATTATGATGAAATCCTATCTAGATAATAATTTTTCCAAATTACCCAAAACTATGTATCAATCAGATTTTATTCAGGAAGCCAACGATCTCATTCTACTGTTAAGCATAATTTCAGGTCTTCCTTCTACAAAGGAATTCCAGGAATGAATGTTTTTATACATCGCAACTATAAAGAAGAATGATGAATTTATCCGATGGGGGGAGCATATTAGTAGCACCATTCTTTATCAACTGGGTAGAGTTGTAGAAAAAAAGACCTTCTACATGACATCTTTTCTTGTATATGCGGCTACTGTTATGGGAGATTTTGCGGGTTTGAATACTAGGGGTGTTCACAGCACCTCCCAAATATATGAATTTTATCCCTAACTCACTCTAGATGAGGGAAATAAAAATTCTTTCATAGCCAACGACGCTTTCTTCGCTGTCATTCTCTATCGTTTTGACAAATAATTATATAATCGGAGGATTTCTGATGAAGCTTTCAAAGAAGTACGGGAATGGGGAGCAATCTACTTTCAGTTTCCTACTTTCACCTATATCCAGGTTCCAAGTTTCATAGGTGCCCCAAGAAAATTACCAAGGTGCCCCACTGATAAATGGATTCTATTGGAATTAGTTCGATAGTTGTTAGATTATCATCGAATCCAAAATAAGCGTCACAAAATGGGAATGCATTTCCCTATTTTGATTGACAGGTTTTCTTGCCCAAATATTCACAAGGAAAAAAATGTTAATGCTGAAATGGCAGAGGTGAGCCTGTGGATCTTTCATCTGTAGACTCATTTTGATTATTGTGGTAAGTTTGGGGAAACAGGTTGATCTAGTTCCCACGTCCCCTAATTGGAAGATATCTAGATTCATTATTTAGATGAATACTTTGTTAAACAAAGATATCATGAAAGATTGACTCTTGATGAAGTTTGGTGATTTGGTTTAGCAGATGTTCCAAATGACATGCAAGATAATGACGAGGTTTTGGATTCATCATACAACAACGATAATGTTTTAAGTCAACCGTTGCCATGGATTGATTGGTATGTGGAAGAATGTAGTAATACTAAGGGGAGGGGAGGACCCATTTTAAAGAGGAATTTTAGTTGGTTGTCCACCTTGGGAATCTCACCCAAAGGGGAAAATCAACCTAAAAATATAGGAACTACACCCAAAATAAGCCAACCAACACCTACTAATGGAAAAAGGTCGGCTCAAAAGGCTCTCATAATTCCAAAGAATATTTCATTCGTTGTTAGTGGCTCATCTCTCTCCATGTCTTATGCTTCTAAGGTTACATTTCCTATAGTGCCTGTGATAGAGGTGGTTGAATTTAGTGATTCTCCTGATATCATCCAAGATCCATCACACTTTCTTCTTCCTCCATTAGTTCCTTCCATTTCCACAATCCTTTCTTCCTTCCCATCCCCTTCTATGGCCCAAGTATTCTCATCACTTCCAATTCTATCAGTTGGGGAAAATATTGGGTCACCCATTTCCTCCTCACTTCCTTTAACACTTTCATTTTCTTCAATCAAAACCCCTATCATTGTTATGTCAATTCCTACGGTTTTTCCTACATCCATGCCTTCCATCATAGCTACCTCTACTCAAATACCAGTTGGTATTTCTAGTGATCTTTGCCTAACCGATGTCTTAGGTATTGGATCTGCCACTCCATCTTCATCGGCTCTAGCCATACCAAAATGGTTGTTTAGACAAAATCCCAAGCAGAAGAAAAAGGTTCCTCTGGGAGATGTCATAGATCTCAGCATATTGGAGTAGATGCCCAAGAGACAAGCCAAGAGATAGAGAACCATATTAAGTCTGATGGTTACTAAATTCTGGAGAGCATGTGATAGAGATGGCCACCCCTGTTGAAGGGAAAACCAAAGAAATAATCACAACAACAGATTACTAGATTTTAAAGTTCTCATTGGGGAAAGCTACTCATGAAGGAGCCAAGAAATATGTACACACTGCTCTTGGGACCCTTTTAGAGAAATATGACAAAGATAAGGCCACCAAAGATGAGCTCAAGGCCAAGGTCGAATAAATCACTTCAGTGTCGCGTAAAGTAACTCGACCCACTCCATCCACTTAATTATCAACTACTACCAATATGAATATTTAATATACAATTGATGATATTTCTTATCATGAGCTTGTGAAGCTAGGCCAAAAAGGGAGATCAGTGAGTGGATGGATGGAAAGAATTCTATAGGAAGCTGATCCTTTGATCAAAGAAGCAGTTGAGATATATAATGATTTGCAGGTTGCAAAGACCACCATTTCCAAGATGGACGAATACTTCTCTGAAGATAACAATAATTTAAATTTAAATTTAACTTTGGCAACATGGAGTGATATTAGGGAAGAGAATTATGACTTGCTTCTTTAGGAAGAGGTGATCGATGATGCCTCTAAATTATTTGAATATCAAAAGGCCATGGAATTTTGGTGTCAAGTATTACAAGATTTGATTAAGAAATTGAGGAGAAATGAGTGGAGATTACAGATGCCTTGAATGACATCTTAGAGGAGTTTGAAAATTCTAATTACAAATTCTTCAATGAAAATATTGATGCTCTTCTTGAGGATCATATTAAGGAAAATTTCAGAGATTTGGTGAAACGTGATGATGAGCTTACCAAGACTTTCAATAATGACTCCATTGATCGACTGGTCTTATGTCAAAATTTCATAGTGATACTAAAGAAGGTTAAAAATAAACTTCAAAGGTTTCCATCCAAGATCACAAAAGAGATTGATACAATAGATGTATTGAATCACTATGCATCTGGGCCTGGAGATGAAGAAACTCAAGGGGTCATCAAGCACTTCTTTGAGTACAGACATCAAATGGTTGTATGGGAGGAAGGATAGCATAATCTTGCTAGTAAATGAGATGTAGATGAATTAGGGAAAAGCTTAGTGGCCATGAAAGAATAGGTCCAAGCTATGATCAATCAAATTTGTAGGGTTGACTGATTCAAACCCTTACAACAAATTTGCTATTTTCATGGGAGCCTATTCCCTTAATATTAATGACATTTCTATTTTTAGTTAAATATTAGTTAAGTGCCTAGTTGTAATGGCTCAGCCTAGGTACTTATAAATAGTGGAATGCTTCCATTATTTACTGGGATTTATTTTTGAGAGGTGTTGCTCTTCAATCTTGGAAGAGTGCTTCAGATATTCTAAGATACCTTTTAATTATATTCAAAGTTACACCTTACTTTTGAATATTTGATTTATTGTGTTGAATGTTAATTAGTGTTTACTTTGTGAATTCACAATTCCTTAGTGAGAGTGATTATCTTGCCTTTATTTTAGTTGAACTATTTCATGTTCTGTAGGAATAATATTACTATCTTTTATGTCAGTTGTGAAAACCTTATTTTCCTTCTGAATTAATTTTATGTTACTATTATCCCTAGTTGAAGAGATATATGTGTGATATATGCATGTGTGGTTTCCTCATGATGAATTAATTGTGTATTGAATATGGTTTGATCTACCCTTTTTTATACTTGAGTTTAACAAAGGAACGTCTATCATTGGTTTGTGGTATTTTGTACCCTTTCTAGTTGCTAAAGGTTAAGGTGGTCGATGATGCAAACCTTGCTCCCACATTAACCCTTCCAGATGTTGAACATTCCCTAAATTGGTGCATCACCACTTCTAGTTTAAGTTTTATTCCTTGTAAATCTCTCTCCCTATTCTCATGAAATGTTAACATGGGTCTAGTTACTCATTTTTATTGCATTAGAATTAGTGTTGTGTTTAGTTTAGGAAGAGGAAGTTGGCCTTCTCCAGAGGTTCACCTCGAGCCCAAGTCGCATAGCTTGAGAGGTTATCCCATGTGTCCCAATCACACCAAATGTCGTGATTCATTTTCAAGCCATTTGGGGGGTGTAGTGATTTGGTGACAACAGTTTTTGGCATGCTCAGTGGGACGATTTGGTACTTTTCCTCTCATTCTATTGACTAAAATTACCTGGAGACTCCATCTCTTTGCATTTAAAAGTATAGTATATAAACTTATTCAAATAATTCATATAAGAGCTTCTTCAAGGAGGGAAAATTATAAGCATACAGAGCTCTCTTTATCTCCCCCAAGGAGAAGAGGAAGAAGCCTTTCAATAGCACCAACCACTACTTTACCTCGTAGAGGGCATTCAACTCCTCCTTAAAGACATCTTCCCTCACCAAGACACAACCAGATTTTGAACATCATGGTAGGAAATGCTTGTCCTCCTTTCAATACTAGCAGTCCTTTGCTATTAGCACAAAGAGACACCATACCATCAATAACCTTGAAAATATTACAGTTTTATACTGGAGATACTAATGTTTCACCTTGGGAACACATTTTGGATGTAGCCAACATTTGCGTTATACATAGTATCACAAAAGATAGCATGGCAGTTCGAATCCTTGCTACCTCATTCAAAGGAAGAGCACTTTAATGGTTTCAGAGTTTAACTGCTGGATTTGTTACCACTTGGAACAAGTTAGGCACAAAGTTGTGTAAGTAGTTTGAAGACAAAAGTGATAATCTCTTGCTTGTAGAACAATTTCATACTATCAAGCGGTCTCCTCAAGAGAGTATGAGTGATTTCAACCTCTATTTTGATAAGACTTGGAAGTGGATCCCTGCACTTGTAAGGCCATCCCCAGATAGTGCATTTCTATATTACTTATGAGCATTGAATATTGATGTCACCGTCATGATTCAATCCATGGGGGAACCATTATCCCTGATGCTTATGAAATTTCCGTATGAGCTGAATATTGCTTGATTCAAGTAGGTAAAATTGCTCTTAGACCTCCCATACCTATTTTTATAGAGCTTGTAGGCCAACAACCAGTAATTACCCTAGTTTTGATAGCTTCTATTCTAATAGCTACACATGTGTTTTATCCCTCAAATGATCTGGCTGAGGTTAAGTCACTATTAGAAAGTTTTGGAAATGAACTCGTAGCAATGAAGAGGCAGCAGTCCCAGTATGCTCGCCCTTTTCAACCCCAATATCAAATGAGCCATCCTCCTTTCCAAGGAAATGGTCAGTCATAAAATCAAGCCACAAGCCAAGTTGCGAATGTAAAACCTTTAAATTTTTAGAACCCTTCTGCTACCAGTTCTTCCAGAGCTATAGTACCGGTCTAGAACAACCTCATCCAAGACTGTGCATGGTGCTAACCTTGTTATTAGCCCCATAATTATAATCTCTACCCAAATGGAGTTTTAAGTCAAGCCCTCATGGTCCAAATCATATCCGCTCTACCTGAATCATCTACTGAACCATCAACTTCTGAAAGTCAAGACCAACCTCCTGATGAAACCACACTACTAAATTGGCAAGTAGAATACTTTTGTGGTTTAAATACTGATGTATTCACTATTACATCTAACCCATGCTCCAAGAAAAGGGAAATAGATCCAAATTCTTCCAATACTGATCAAGAATCTACTTCTCAGCCCCCAACACAAGTACAGGATGGTAAAGGCATGAAAAATAAATCATCAAAAATATCCGTTGATGAGTCTATAAAGAAAGATGGAACTTCAAGTATCACAATTCCCAATAAGCATTATGCAAAGGAGGACCCCAATGCCCCAAAAGGCATTAGTAAAGTGGGAGAAATTCCATTCAGCATTCTGGAGCAAATGAAGAAGACTAATTTGAGTGTTACAATGTGGGATGCACTCTCGATCCCTTCTCAAAGGAACTTGCTACTAGAGGATTTGAATAGTTTTGGCATTACTAACTGATTGTCAGGTCAAGAAGTAACAGTGGAAACCAGCTTATGCCAAACCAAGACAAAAATACATGCTAATCCCAACAAACCTCCGCCATTCTATATTTTTCTGATTATTGGTGACCATTTGGTACACAATTGTATGATCGATTCTGGAGCCAACAGTTCCATAATTTCTAAGTAGGTCGTAGATGTACTGTAAATTCCATATAATCCAATTATAAGAGGGGATGTTACTGTAGTCCAAACTGTGGGGGTCATTAAAGGGCTTCAACTTACTATCCACGCATGTCCTAGCTTAATATTCACACAGGACATATTTTTCATTGATCTTCCTCCCCTCTTTGCCATTTTTTATCATGGGATTTCACCACAAAAATGGGTGGTTATTTGTCATCAGACTGGTCACATATGATCCTGAGGACCTGGTATGGAACTAAGGTAACTATAAGCACAGAACCAATCTATCACAATCACGTGGAACTATATACAACTAGACCCATAAATAGTAACTATTTCATTTGTGATCACAAAGATGAGGACGTAGATCATGAGCCAACTACTCTGGTCGAAGAAGTTCCAGATATGATTCTCGATGAGGTGAGTATAGATCATCAATATGACCCTTATGTTGATTTATTGGAAAATGAAGAATCTGGTCTGTTATTTTTTGAAGAGACTGGATTAGGTACATATTGCATTCATGAAGAAGATGTCAACGTACCTCAAATGGTGAAGGCATCAAGTGAGAAAAACAAACTATGGTAGATGTTTTTTGATGGTTTATGAAGTAAAAATGGATCTGGTGTAGGGTTTATGTTAATTTCTCTAGAAGGAGATAAATATTTCTCTTCCTTTCGATTGCAGTTCAGTTGCACTAATAATGTTGTTGAATATGAAGCTCTTATATAAGGAATTCAGCTGGCCCAAAGAAGAGGGATCTGATCCTTAACAGTCTTTAGCGATAGAAAATTAGTAGTGCACCAAGTTACAACCCATAGTGCATCAAAACATGATCTACTCCGGTCATACAAAAATTGGGTGTGGGATCTGATAGAAGATTTTGAGGCTTTCAGAATTCATGCATTCCCAAGGAAGTAAAATCAAGATGCTGATAGGATAGCTACTATCGGTTCTCAATATGATGTACCTACAGATATCATGAAAGAAGAGCAGTAGACAGTCAAGATGGCATTTCAGCCTGTGATACCACATAATGTGAGTAGTTGGTAGGTGTTTGATAGTGATCAATAGATTTTTCTCTTCCTACACCAAGAAGCAGAATTCACTGCCAAGCATCAAGATAAAATCCAAAATTCTTACGACAATCAAATTATACATCTGAAAGGAAACAAGCTACCAAAAGGCTTGGTTACATTGGAATCCATTTTCAATTTGGATGATCAAGCTAAGCAAAGTACTAACATGGTGGTCAAGGAGGAAGATTTTGAAGAGGTTGAGGTGGTAAGCAAAAATATTCTAAAAATTGGTAACGTATGCACTACTCATGAAAATAAAGCCTTCATTGAATTATGTCAGGAATATCATGATATCTTCGCATAGAGTTACAAGGACTTGCGTGGTTTCAATCTTGGCTTATCTTAACACACTATTGAATTGAATCCGAACTCCAAGCTAGTTCATAAAAAAAAAGGCCAATCAATCCCAAAATTGAGCCTTTGATGAGGAAATATTTGACTAGGCTTATCGAGGCCTGCATAATTTTTCCCATCAAGCATTCTTCTTGGGTTGCCAATTTGGTGCTCATAAGGAAAAAAATGGGAAATTCGGTTGTGTGTAGATTTCAGGGACCTGAACCGCACCTCTTTGAAGGAACACTATCCTCTCCCATAAATGGAACAAATCCTCCAAACAGTGGCAGGGGCTCAAAGATTTTCCTTGCTTGATGGCTATTTAGGATACAATCAGATTCTAGTTCAAGAATCTAATCAATTCAAGATGACATTCACCACCAAATGGGGCTTGTATGCTTACAACAAGATGCCTTTTGGATTATCTAATGTGGGGGTTACCTTTCAGAGAGCCATGGATATGACGTTTAAGGGACTCATCAATGATATGATCTTGGTTTACCTTGATGACATCACTATCTACTCCAAACATGTTAAGGATCATATCACCCATATCAGGAAAGTTTTTTGAAGGTGTAGGGTATTTGGTGTCTCATTGAACCTGAAAAAGTGCATTTTCATAGTACAAGAAGGAAATTTGTTGGGACATATTGCCTCAGCAACATGGTTTTATATCAACCCAACTAGGATTCAGTCAATTATGTCCTTATCCCTCCCAAGTCATAAGAAGGGTCTCCAAAGTTTTTTAGGAACTATAAATTTTGTTTAGATATTTATTCCTTAGTTTGCAACGTTGGAAAAACCATTGACGACCATGCTTAAAAAGAATATCCCATTTTCATGGATGAAAGAGGGAAGAGAAATATTCTAAGCCATCAAGACAGCTATCTCCCAAGCTCCTACATTGGTGAATCCTCTGTTTGACAGGGATTTTATTCTCTATGCTTTTGTAGGTCAGGAAATTATTTTGGGAATTCTCACTCAGAAAAATGATGACCCAATGGAGCAACCCATTGCCTTTTTCAGTCAATCTCTTAAGGAATAAGAACTCAAATATTACTTCATTGAAAAACAGGTCTTTGTAGTCATTCGAGCCTTAAATAAGTTTAGGCATTTGTTGTCTAACAACAAAATCCATTTAATGGTTTCTCATCCTGGCGTCAAAGAGTTTTTGTTGAATAAATAGATGAATGAGAAATGCACTGGGTGGATTACAAAATCAATGCAGTATGACGTACACATCAAGGTAACTAAGCTTGTCAGAGGTAAAGGGTTATGTCAATAGCTGGCTACAGATATGGAGACCAAAGATACGGAAGATGTCATACTTCTGAATGGTGATGAAGGAAATGATCAAATTGATTGGTCAACTAAGATGCAAAACTTTCTTGTCTTGGGGATATTTCCTCCAAACATGGATAAAGTCCAATGATGTACCTTCCATCTCCAGTCTATTCTGTATGTCATGATAGATAATGGTCTCTTCCGAAAGGATCTAAATGGTGTTCTTCTATGCTGTGTCAGGCCAAAACAAGTGAACAAGGTATTAGAGGAATTCCATAATGGCCTATCCAGAGGACATTACTCTGCACAAAAAACCACCACCAAAATCATGCGAGCTAGTTATTACTGGATAGGATTGTTCAAATACTCTCATATTTGGGTGAGGAAATATAAAAAAGTGTGTTATTTTCACAGGTAAACAGAGACTGAAAACTCTCCAATTACGGCCCATTTAGGTGGATCAACCCTTTGTTCCGTGGGGATTAGATTTCATTGGGATGATTAATCCTCCATTCAGAAAGGGGCATAAATGGGTCTTTACTACCAAAAATTATTTCACTCACTAGACTGAGACAATATCCCTCAAAGAAAGTAATGAAAATGTTGTTCTGGATTTCCTAGAAAATTTGATGACAAGGTTTGGTGCTCCTTTTACTATTATCTCAGGCAATGCTATGGCTTTCCTCATGATGAAGATAAATGAATGGGCCTTCAAGAATGGATTCTATCTCAAAACTTCATCTAACTACTACCTATAGGGAAATGAGTTGGTCGAATCTAGCAACAAGAATATTATAAGAATCATTAAGCACATGATGGAGGCCAATAGAAGAGCCTAGCATACATAGCTCAAGACCGCCCTATGGGCTGATCAAATAAAACCTAAAAAGGCCATTGGGATTTCTCCTTTCATGCTTGTATATGGAAGGTAAGAAAAACTTCCACTTTCCTTGGAAATGCCTTCCCTGGAATTGGCTTATCGGCTCGAATTTATAGAAGATGAGACCTTAACAATGAGGTTTTCTGAACTCATGGAGCTAGAGGAAACTCAAAACACCACCATGAATACGTTGATAGAACATCAGGCTCAAGTTAAGAAATATTTCAATAAGAAAGCCTCTAGTAGGCTGTTCAGGGAGGGAGATTTGGTTCTAAAATGGGATGAAGATTGTGCCAAACCCAACAGGCATGCCAAGTTTGATGTTTTATGGAGTGGGCCCTATGTTATTACAAGATGCAAAGAGGTGAATTCATTTTTCCTATCCAGACTCAATGGAGAAGAATTTCCCATTAATGTGAATGGGATGCACCTCAAAGCTTGCTTTTAAGGATGTTCCATTCTATACAATGTTCTTTCTTTTTCGTCCAAGTGCTCTGCACATTGTTTTCTTTTCTATTCTTTTTCTCGTGTGTTTTCTATTTTGGTTTTGGTTTTTTAGACTCCTTTACCCAATGTTTTGCTTAAGGCTACTGGTCTGAAAGATTAGCAAGAAAGAATTCCCTGGAGATCACCAAAAATACTAACCATTTAACCTACTTGAAAGGAAGATTATGTGTCAGCCAAAGTTTTTCTAGAAATCCTTGCAAAGTAATTTTTCCTAAGGTCGAAATCTGAAATCTTCAATTTTTGGACTTCGGATTTTACCTCTTTCGGAGTTTTTCTAGCTTGGATTCATAACTAAATTTGAAAATTTCGAAAGTCCAAAACTCTGAAAGTCTGATTTTTCAGACTTTCAGGCTTTCAAGTTTCAGGTCTTTTGGCCCCTCTTTGTGTAAATATCTCTCGGAATTCCGAAGTCTGAATCTCTAAAAACCTGAATTTTAGGTTTTTTAGGTTTTAGGTTTCAGGTTTTTGGAGTTCTCTGAGTTGTTTTTAAGGATTTTTCACTTGAAATTTTCCAAAGTCTAAAATCCCAAATTTTTGGAATTTTTGGCTTTCGGATTTCGGACCTTCAAGGATTCTGTGTGCATTTAATTTTCACCTACCTCCATATAGATCATATTTTTACCATTAATATCAGGATTTCTATTTAAACTCATTTTTTTACTTGTGTTTTTTACTTGACACATTACTCTGACATTCTATTTTTGTACTTTGCAACATATTTTTCAAGGTATGGTTTTTTGTTTATTTTCTTTTGGGTTTAGGTCTTCTCTTTGTTTCCTTCTCTCATTTTGGTTTTTTTGGTCTCCCTCTGCATTTTTTCAAATGACAACCCCTTGGTTCACCGTGTTTCACATTTTGAGTTTTCTTCAAGTATTCAAAGTTGTTTAAAGGATCTTCTCAAGCCTCCCATACTTCTTCTCATTTTTCACCTTTCAGAATCTAGAAGTTAGTGTTGTTTGGCAAAGTAATTTTCGGGATTTTGGAGAAACTTGTTTGGGGAGACTCTTTCGAAGAAAATTGTTCAGAGATCTTGTTTGGAGATTTTTTTTTAGGTTTTCAGAATTTCTGACTTCGGGGAACTCTTTCGGAGAAAATTATTCAGAGATCTTGTTCGGATTTTTTTCCTTTGGGTTTTCAAAAATTTTGACTTCGGGAAACTCTTTCAAGAAAATTGTTCAGAGAAATGTTTTTGGAGATTTCCTTTTGGAACTTCTGGTTTCAGAGTTTTTGGTTCAGAGATTTCAATTCGGGAAATTTTTTCAGAGAAAATCAGTTCAGTGATTTCTTTCTGAAATTTTTAGTTCAGAATTTCAGAAGTTCTCCTTTTGGGTTTTCATAATTTCTACAACATTGGCTTCCAAAACACAGGGTTTTATATCTACTTCCACTTCAAAGGGGAAAGAGAAGATGAAATACTCATTTCTTGGGGTTTCTCCTCAATCCTGCCTATCTTCCAACTTAGGAAATATTGGGGACATTGATCTAGGACAAATTGATCTTCCCAATTTTGGGAAAGAGTAAGGGTTCCGAATAAGAAGCCATGGATACAGGCCATCTACGACAGTGGGCTTTCCCTTGCCACTAGTTTTCCCACATCTATGCATTTCCCAGAATTTTTCTTAGTTATAGTAGCCCACTTTGAAGAAGACTCCATGTTAGTCAGGGAAAAGGATGATAAGGTGGTAATCCATTTGGAGCCATACTTATGTGAAGATCTACTTAAACTTCCCGATGTTCAAGATTATGCCATAATTTCACCAAAAATAGTAGTGGAACATTGTGATAAGAAAGAGGAGGTATGCTCAAATATTATGATGAAATCCTATATGGCTAAGAATTTTTCCAAATTACCCAAAACTATGCATCGATTGGATTTTATTCAGGAAGACAACGATCTCATTATGTTGTTAAGCAAAATTTCAGGTCTTCCTTTTGTAAAGGAATTCCAAGAATGGATGTTTTTTACATCATAACTATCAAGAAGAATGATGAATTTATCCAATGGGGAGAGCATATTAGTAGCACCATTCACTATCAATTGGGTAGAGTGTCAGAAAAAAAGACCTTCTACATGACATCTTTTCTGGTATATGCGGCTGCTGCTATGGGAGATTTTTGGGTTTGAATACTAGGGGTGTTTGAAGCACCTCCCAAATATATGAATTTTATCCCCAACTCACTCTGGATGAGTGAAGCAAGCATTTTCACAAGGTCAACGATGCTTTCTTCACTGTCATTCTCTATCATTTTGACAAAGAATCATATAATCAGAGGATTTTTGATGAAGCTTTCAAAGAAGTGTGGGAATGGGGAGCAATCTACTTTCAGTTTCCTACTTTCACCTATATTCAGGTTCCAAGTTTCATAGGTGCCCCAAGAAAATGCCAAGGTGCCCCACTGACAAATGGATTCTATTGGAATTAGTTCGATAGTTGTTAGATTATCATCAAATCCAAAATAAGCATCACAAAACGGGAATGCATTTCCTTGTTTTGATTGACAGGTACTGTTTCCCAAATATTCACAAGGTAAAAAATGTTAATACAGAAATGGCATAGGTAACCCTGCGGACCTTTCATCTGTGGAATCATTTTGATTTTTGGGGTAAGTTTGGGGAAACAGGTCAATCTAGTTCCCACGTGCCCCAATTGGAAGATATCTGGATTCATTATCGATACGAATACATCATTCGACAAAGAGATTATGAAAGACTGACTCTTAATGAAGTTTGGCAATTTGGTTTGGTAGATGTGCCAAAGGACATACAAGATAATGATGAGGTTTTGGATTCATCATACAAGAACAATAATGTTACAAATAAACCACTACCATGGATTAATTGGTATGTGGAAGAATGTAGTAATACTAAGGATAGCGGGGGAACCATTTTAAGGAGGACTTTCAGTTGGTTGGCCACCTTGGGAATCTCACCCAAAGGGAAAAATCAACCTACAAATATAGGAAATACACCAGAAAGAAGCCAACCAACAACTACTAATGGAAAAAGGTCAGCTCAAAAGGCTCCCATAATTCCAAAGAATATTTCATTCGTTATTGGTGGCTCATCTCTCTCCAAGTCTTCTGCTTCCAAGGTTACATCTCCTGTAGTGCCTATGTTAGAGGTGGTTAAAGTCAATGATTCTCCTGATATCATCCAAGATCAATCACACCTTCTTCTTCCTCCATCAATCCCTTCCATTTCCACAATCCTTTCTTCCTTCCCATCCCCTTCTATGGCCCAAGTATTCTCATCACTTCCAGTTCTATCAGCTGGGGAAAATATTGGGTCACCCATTTCCTCCTCACTTCCTTTAACACTTCCATTTTCTTCAATCACAACCCCTAACATTGTTTTTTCAATTCCTATGGTTGTTCCTACATCCACGCCTTCCATCATCGCTACCTCTACTCAAATACCAGTTGGTATTTCTAGTGATCTTTCCCTAACCAATGTCTCAAGTATTGGATCTGCCACTCCATCTTCATCGACTCTAACCATACCAGAACGGTTGTTTAGACAAAATCCCAAGAAAAAGAAAAAGGTTCCTCTGGGAGATGTCATAGATCTCAGCATATTGGAGCAGATGCCCAAGATACAAGCTAAGAGAATAAGAAATGTATCAAGTCTAATGGTTAATTCATTTTGCAGAGCATGTGACAGAGGTGGCCACCCCCGTTGAAGGGAAAACCAAAGAAAGAATCACAACAACAGATTACCAGATTTTAAAGTTTTCATTGGGGAAAGCTACTCATGAAGGAGCCAAGCAAGATGTACACACTTCTCTTGGGACCCTTTTAGAGAAATATGACAAAGATAAGGCCACAAAGGATGAGCTCAAGGCCAAGGTCGAATAAATCACTTCACTTCTGCGTAAAGTAACTCAACCCACTCCATCCACTGAAGTATCAACTACTACGGATATGAAAATTTAATCTACAATCGATTATATTTCTTATCATCAGCTTGAGAAGCTAGGTCAGAAAGGGAGATCAGTGAGTGGATGGATGGAAATAATTCTGTAGGAAGCTAATCCTTTGATCAAAGAAGTAGTTGAGATATATAATGATTTTCAGGTTGTGAAGACAACCATTTCCAAGATGGACGAATCCTTCTCTGAAGATAACAATAATTTAAATTTAACTTTGGAAACATGGAGTGATTTCAGGGAAGAGGATTTTGACTTGCTTCTTCAGGAAGAGGTGATCGAAAATGCCTCTAAATTATATTGAATATCAAAAGGCCATGGAATTAAGGTGTCAAGTATTACAAGATCTGATTAATAAATTGGAGGAGAAACGAGTGGGGATTACAGATGACTTGAATGACATCTCAAAGGAGTTTGAAAATGCTAATTAAAAATTCTTTAATGAAAATATCGATGCTCTTCCTGAGGATCATATTAGGGAAAATTTCAGAGATTTGGTGAAACGTGATGATGAGCTTACCAAGACTTTCAATAATGAATCCATTGACCGACTGGTCTTATGTCAAAATTTCATAGGGATACTAAAGAAGGTTACAAATAAACTTCAAATGTTTCCATCCAAGATCACAAAAGAGATTGAGACAACAGATGTATTGAATCACTATGCATGTGGGCCTGGAGATGAAGAAACTCAGGGGGTCATCAAGTGCTTCTTTGAGTACAGACATCGAATGGTTGTATGGGAGGAAGGACAATAGAATCTTGCTGGTAAAGGAGATGTAGATGAATCAGGGAAAAGCTGAGCAGCCATGAAAGAATAGGTCTAAGATATGATCAATCAAAGTTGCAGGGTTGACTGATTCAAACCTTTGCAACAAATTCACTATTTACATGGGATCCTATTCCCTTAATATTAATGACATTTCTATTTTTAGTTAAATGTTAGTAAGGGCCCAGCTGTAATTGCTCAGCCTAGGTACTTATAAATAGTGGAATGCTTCCATTACTTATTGGGATTTATTTTTGAGAGGTGTTGCTCTTCAAGCTTGGAAGAGTGCTTCAGAGATTCTAAGATACCTTTTAATTATATTTAGAGTTACACCTTGCTTTTGAATATATGATTTATTGTGTTGAATGTTAATCAGTGTTTACTTTGTGAATTCACAATTCCTTAGTGAGAGTGATTATCTTTCCTTTATTTTAGTTGAACTATTTCATGCTATGTAGGAATAATATTACTATCTTTTATGTCAGTTGTGAAAACCTTATTTCCTTCTGAATTAATTTTATGTTACTATTATCCCTAGTTGAAGAGATAGATGTGTGATATATGCGTGTGTGGTTTTCTCATGATGAATTACTTGGGTATTGAATCTGTTTTGATCTACCCTTATGTATACTTGAGTTTAACAAAGGAATGCCTTTCATTGGTTTGTGGTATTTTGTACCCTTTCTAGTTGCTAAATGTTAAGGTGGTCGATGATGCAAACCTTGCTCCCACATTAACCCTTCTAGATGTTGAACATTCCTTAAATTGGTGCATCACCACTTCTAGTTTAATTTTTATTCCTTGTAAATCTCTCTCCCTAATCTCATGAAATGTTAGCATAGGTCTAGTTAGCAATTTTTACTGCATTAGAAGTAGCGTTGTATTTAGTTTAGGAAGAGGAAGTCAGCCTTCTCCTTAGGTTCACCTCGAGCCCAAGTCCCACAGCTTGAGAGGTGATCCCATATGTCCCAATCACATTGAATGTTGTGATTTATTTTTAGGCCATTCGAGGGGTGCAATGATTTCGTGACAACATTAACCATTGAAAATCTTTCTACGTGGCCCAATGTTTCGTCATTCATTTCTCTTTGGACCTCATTGCTTTCTAGCAAGGTCTTTATATTGATAAGCACCTCTGGAACTGTGTAGATGTTGAAATCCTGGTCTACTTTCTTCAATACTTCTTATAGTGCTTGCATTAGCCCTTCATATGATGCAATCTTTCACATCATTGACACTTTCTCTCACTTTTCCTCTTGTTCTAAGTTCTTTGGTGTTGGCATACATAGAGGTTCATCTTCAACATCTAGGTCCAAATTTTTTTGTAATTAATTTATTACAGAGGGAAACATCTATGGTACCTTGGTCTCCATGTGTGGGCTAGCTCCTATGACATTGTCCCCAATCTTATCTGTGAAGCTGATAAATACTTCATTTTTCTTATGTGCCAAGTCCCTCTCTTGTGTTATGTGTGTTATCTCAACATCCTTTGTCTTTAGCTCCTTGCATAGTGCTATGATTGTTGCAGCCTTGTCCATGTTTCTCCTTGCAACTTTTGTAGAAACCTTCACCACTGCAATGTTGACTTTCTCATCTGACAAGACAGTAGGCTTTACCATCATGTGTCTAGCTTAGGGTGCCTTCTTTAGCCATCTCAAAATGCATGACTCTTCGCATACATCAAACTCAAGGTAATCTATGTGGGTGTGCATACCATAATAGTTTCTTCTAAGTGCACACAGTCACCATATCCTCATCCATTAGCTCCCAGCTAAATAAATCCTTTTGTGCTATGTTGCTTTGGAAGCGGGCGCAGATAATTTTACCTGCATCCTCTGTATAGCCCATTACTGGTGGAATGTGCTCTCTACTCATCCTCTTCGGTCGAGGAACCTTGGGGTTTTTAGCTTCAAGGTTAGGATCTTGTCCCATTACATCCTGAGTAGTTACATGTGTGGATTCGGAGGTTTCCTTTTCTTTTTCTTCTCCATCCTTCATCTCTTCATCTCTTCATCTTTTTGCTCTTCCTTGTTTTGTGGCTCATCTTCTTGCTTGAGTGGGGTAGGAGATGCACACTTGCTCTCTTTTGATTCCTTTACTTTGTTAACCAACTTAAAATTTCTTCTCTTATTTGGTTCAACAGTATCCTTGTGTGGAGAGAGATGAGGTGTTTTTTGTACCATTTGTGGGGTTCCACTTTGAGTCCTTGTGCATCTGAGCACTTTCTTAAATCTATGTTACCCCTGCTCAACCTTTGTATCTTCCTCTTTGTCTTGTCCTTGAGGTGGAGTGGCCACGTGCCATGACTCTTCTTTTTCATATGGTTGCTTTCTTATGTGCTCCAAACCTCCACTATCTCCGCGCTCCTCCTCTTCACCCTCTACTTCAACAAATTCTGTGGGCCTTTACGCCGGTATGTTTTCTATTGTGTGCTTACCCTTTAGTGGCCCTGGGAGTGCGAATTCATTTTCCACATACTTATTATTCTCCATCTTTGGATTCAACTAAAGATACACATCTACTACATCTAGACTTATTGGCTTCATATTCAACACTTTTGAAATGATTCTCTCGGTGTAGGCACTTCTTCTAGGATATACATGCTTCTTCCTCAACATATGGTAGTCACAGTCTACCTTATTAGCATTGAATACAATTCGGCGTGTGTCTATAAATCTATGAACAAATGCTTGGAAATACCTTGCAGTGAGTGAATAAGGTAATTTACACCAAGGGCTCTAAACTCCATCTCTAATTAAGAAGCGCACGTTGTAGAAATGTTGATATACAACAAACTAGGCTTGTTTCCCTACTACTAATGGTATGTCCTTTGGGATGCACCACTCTTCTCCAAATTTCATGCAAAGCTTATCACACCATTTCTCTACCCTTTTCTTGACGTCATCTGTAATGGCCCCTTTACATAGTGTTGTTGTGCAAATGTGTAATAGGGGAATTTACAATTTCCAAGCACGACAACGATACCCCAGTGTTAATTTTTTCAAGTCCCATCATTCCAAGACACCCCGGGTCTATCCAATCAGTCCAAATGACCTCTTGAATAATGTAATCTCATTCCCCTAGGTGATTTAGGTAATTCTATTCATTACCCCTATGTGATTTTAGGGAGTTCTGAAAAGATACTATCTTCTGGCAGTATTGGAAAGGGCTATCGCTGGCCTTCCCAGGAATGGATCAACCCCTAGAGTGGAAAAAAACAACAAAATTCAACATGGAGATGAATGGAAGACCTTAGAACATCATGGAAATGATTTTTTTAAGGTCTAGGGAAGTTCTGCAAGACTTGGAGTAGTCTGAGTAAAAAACAGGGTTCACAAGCCTAGGTGGTACACAGGCCTAAAACAACTGCTAGGCTTTAGAAGAAGATTTCGGGAGCACCAAATGGAGTTAGGAGAAAAGAAAAAAATATCCAGAAAGAGGATTCCAAGGCCTAAATTATGGTGAAATAATATTTTTCACAACACTTTGGAGCATCAGGTCTACAAGCAGTTTTTCTCATGCACAGGTGGAGTACAAACTCAAAAATATGATTTTCAGGGATCAAATGGAATAATAAAGACATTATACCCACACCATTGGATTCATAAGGCCATTTATAGTCAAGATCATATAAAATATTTCCAAAAAATTCCATAAGGATCTCAAGTTTTCACTGTTACAAGTTTAGGACTTAGCCAAATTTTTAGGACACGTGTCAGCACCAGGAGCTTGGCAGGATTGTGTGTCCCTCACGTCCCCCAAGGTGAGGGACACCAAGGTTGAAAAAGTGTTCCCAGCCCCCTTGAAGCCATCTCAAACCTCATATGACCTCTAGGACCCTCATATGACCTCCATACTTGACAGTTTAGCCCCCAGGTGCTTATTTGGAGCATGCATTCCCTGCCGTCGGATCGGGCGCCACGTGTCAGCTCTAGGACCATCATGGAATTTGATGTCCCTTGTGAACCTGAGGTGGGGGACATAAGACCTTTAAAATTTTCCCATACCCTATGGGGAGTCATTTTGACACCCATGTGACCGACTTTCAGCCCCCAGGTGCATTTTTGGAGTAACCATTCCCTATCGTCAGATCAGGCACCACGTGTCACCTCCAGGACCACTGTGGAAAATGATGTCCCTTATCTACCTAAGGTGGGGGACATCAGACATGGAAAAAATTTCCCAGCCCCTATGGGGAGTCATTTGGACACCCATGTGACTGACTTTCAGCCCCCACACGCATTTTTCAAGAAAATCCCCTGTCGTCGGATCGAGGACACATGACATCGCCTTGACCACCGTGGAAATTGATGTCCCTCATGTCGCTAAGGTTAAGGACATTAGGGACATAAAAATTCACCCATCCCCTCCATGTGCATGTTTTTAAATTTTAAATCCGGCACTTAGCTGTTTCTTCCTCCTCATTTCTCCTTCACAGCTTCATACCTTGCCATGGCTCCGTGCATGATTGTCCAGACACCCAGTCCACCATTGTTGCTCTGAACCAGCTCTTCCATGGCCACATAAACTCTTCACACCATGAATACACAAAAATATGCAGATATCAGAGAAAAATGGAGTGAAATGACGAAGAACGGGGAGAAAATGAAGGGTTTTTTCCAGATAACCATGAAGTCACCTGATTGAAAAATCTTCATATCTCACAAGATACAAATCAGATTAAGATGTCATTTTTTACAGAATTCTTAATTTTTCAAGGTGATCAAGATGCAACAAATAAGAGGTCAAGTGGTTCCCAGAATCATTTTCTCCAACAAAATCCTCTCTTCGTGCACTGGCTCACATTTGTTGGATTTCCCGTCATTCCGACAATGGAAACGAGATAAAAACTTGCACACGAGCTCCAAATAAAAAACCTATCACAATGGATTTTTTTTCATTGCAAATGGATAAAAAAGCCACATCTGCAAATTTTGGGCTCCATTAATGGCTGCCATGGTAGCTCCATGCCTGAAGCCACTACCAGGTCAAATTTTAAAAATTTATTTCCAGGTATACTAGTGGGCAAAACTATGTGAAATTATAAGGGTGTGATCGTAACAAAAATAAGAGTCCAAAAAATTATTTTCCATCACAAATCAAATACTGGAAACACCGTTTCTAAAAATAGTAAGTTTTCCTACACATGCTTGCTATTTTTGGTAAGTCTTCATCAAAAGTGGCTATGGAAAGAGCAGTGTGCACTGAAAATCTCCAAAAGGCTAGAATGATTATCCACAACAGAAAATAGTGAAAATGACCACTTACTAAAAATAGTAAGTCCCCCATCTAGGCATTTACTAAAAATAGTAAGCCATGCTCAAAGAACAATTTTGGCACAATGGGACATTCAGAACTTTGCCGCATCAGAGATTTCCATGAACGGGGACCAATGGACTTCATCAGGTGACATCTCCTCTTCTTCTTCTCTTTCTCTCTTTCCCTCTCCTCTTCCTCCAACTTTCTCTCACCTTCAAATGTTCTAATTCTTCATTGGGGTTTGCACTTTTTGATATGCCTTTAAGTCACTTAAAAGTGACCCTAGAAACATAATGTAAATTAAGTCGCCTTGCTATTATAAAAGGGACTTAAATATTTAAAGTGGAATATGAACAATCTTAAGTCATATTAAGGCATATGGAGGGTCATGAGGAAGATGGTAAGTCACCTCTCACTTTATAAATTGTAATGCCATTCCCATTTAAAAGGGTTGGTGATTGATCTTGTAAACTCAAGAGTATATTGTACCTTGAGAGAACAAAGGAGATAGCCAAATTCTTCCATTCCCCTCATTCTCAAATTTCCTCTATTTCTCCACTATGTACAACTTTGATTTGAGCAATCAATACAAGAAGAAGGATTTTCCATCTTTCTTTGACTAAGGGGTTTCTTAATACTTTGTGATTGATAAATTCTATTTGGTCTTGTTGTTATTTATAGAGTTGTTTCTTCTCATGAATGCATGTGTTGAAGTTTCTAACTAGTGTGTGTACAGGAATCTGATTATCTACCTACAACATTAGTTCTCCTACCTCTTTTCTCACTCCCTTTCCCACTTCCAGACAAGGTCCTCTCTTACAGGTATTTGCAAGCTTTGCTGTAGGGTCAGTGGAGTGTCCCTATTGGATCTCCGATCGAAAGGCCACCACAGAAATCCATCATGCGCATGCATATACGGTAGCTGCACCAGTTAAGTAGAGGGACTTAGATTCCCAGAGCATTGGCAAGAAATCCATATCTTTGTCCACCCGAAAATTTTTCTTGCCAACAGTTTTTAGTGCCCACTATGGGGCAGATTTAGCAGCATCTATACCTAATATATGACCGTAAGGTCTTAAATTTTTTTAAAAAAATCAGATTTCAAAGGAAAATCATTCTTTGAAGGTGACTCTATCAAGGAATGAAATCCTGTCACATTCATTTCCCACATCATGAAGACATTTCTAGATTGGAGTGAAGCACCAATGAGTGATAATGAAGATGAAGAAGAAGATTTCTTCCCAGAAAAGAAGATCGTAGATCAGCCATGGTTCTAGACTAGTGTTGAAAAAGGAAAGAAGAAAGAACCTGTCATCGATGAAGAAGAATGGATTCAAAGGAGACATAAGATAAGGTGTGAAGTTCAAGAATATGCCAAATTCTTGCAAGAGATGAATGAGAAACTTGAAGTGGCTCATAGCGAGGAAGAAGAAAAGGAGAGTTTTCCTATAGAGGAAGATCCTGAAGATCATTCATACCATAGGGTTTTCATACCCGAAATGTTCTTGAATGCCACTGAAGAAAATGCTATCCTTGAGCCTTTCGATGAAGATAAAATCAGCATTCAAGAAGATGATGAAAGACAAGATGGTGCAAGATCCACTGAAGAATATTTTTGTAATCTTGCACAGCTCACTACAAAATTGAGAACTTTTTCCTTCCACCATTCTCTAGATGAATTCATTGCATATGGTGATGAAGAAATGAACATGTTGAAAAGAGAATATGTGGAAATACTTGAGAGCATAATAAAAAGGAAATTATGACCCCAAATTCTTTGATTAAATTTGGAGGTATGCTTTAGCTCTACAGAGAAGATATGAACATTTTGAAATTCCACATCAAATGAAGGAAGAAGATGAGATGCACCCTATGGAAGAAGACTTAGATTTCTACCCTTACTATGACGTTTTCATTCCCAAAATATTTTTGGATGCTTCTGAAGAAGATCTCGTCATGGAGAAAGAAGTTGAAGAGACAAAGATAGGATCACCATTTAGCAATTCCATTTGGCTCGAGTCACAGCCTATGGGGGGAATAATATATTCAGTAAAGGAAGATCCTTGTTGTATAATGGATGATCCAATGCTCTTCGAAGACTCCACCAATGATGAAGAAGAAGGTCAATTAAAATTAAGAATGGATGATCTCTTTTCAAGTTTTTATCTTTCAATTGATGATGAATTGGAGAGATGTGAAGAAGTGTAAGAAACTCAGCTGACATCATGGCCCAAAAATTATGAATTCAAGATGGTCATAGATAATCCTCCTGATTCCTCAAGTGACGTAAAAATGTTGCATGAAGAAATGAAAAAGTCAAAGAATCAAACTCTCTCCTCAATGCAATCATGGATTATCAAATGGAAGAACCCCACTATATTTTCAAATCCAAGGAGAATGAGCAATTTAAGCACAACCTCTACTCACTCGAGGATAAGAATCATCATCATGGTGAAAACATAGCTTTCCATCTTTCACCTGAGCAAGAAGATTCGATAATTGATGGTCAAGATATAGCAGAAAATTATTCTCATACTGTTATCCCAACATGGTTCTATGCTTCTTACCAAGAAGAAGATGATATGGATTTTGAGCTTAAAGGAGCACCCTTCCCATGAAGCTTGGATATCTTCTCCTTATCAGTAGGTGTCATGAATCAAGTATGCCCGTATTTGCAAGAAAGTGAATATTTGGAAATGCAAAGCATGGAAGAGGTGAATGAGGATGTTTCAAATGAATCATGGGCCCATATGGATCATATTTTTAGCCATCTCCTTGAGGCACAACAAGAAGATTCTTCCAATGAAGATAAAAATGATCCTATGGAAATTTCAGAAGAACTATATGTACAAGATATATTGAAGGTTGTAAAAGAAACTGAGGATCCTTAAATCAATCTTGAACTCCTAACCCGAGCCATGGAGATACAAGAAAAGTATGTGTCAATTTGTGCTTCCTATTTTGGTGCACCAATTGTTGATGTTGAAATGGATTAGTGGGATAAGCTTGATGACTTCTCTAATACTTTGGTTGATGAGAATAAACATGAAAACATGCCTTTTTCTTCCACATTGTGTGAAGAAGTTCATGAGTGCAAAAGAAGAAAAGTTTGTGTATCTCCTTTGGACATCTCCATTCTTGAAGACAACACCTCCGCCATGGAAGAAGATAACAGGGAAAACATTGAGTCAATTTGCATTGAAGAGAGTTTTTTAGAACATGGAAAAAATCAGATTTGGGGTAGTGATGAGATGCTCGATGGAGAATCATCTATATGGATAAACATGGAAGGAAACTGGCATGATGAAACTGGTTTCAGAAGGGATGAAGGAATTAGAATTTCTAAGCAAGGACCTAAGCATCAAGAACATCACATGGACTCACTCCTACTAAGTACATAGACAATTTTGAAAGCACATGGATTTCATAAGCAGCTGAGGAGGGGAGGAAACTTTCTAGAACCCGTCAACTGGTTTGCATAACATCATCACTCACCGTTGCGCACTCACAGGTAAATTTTGAGAAACGGAAAGTGCTTTAGTGAAAGCAGGTTATCCCCCACCCTGTACCAAAGGTGATTTCTAGGTGTGTTTCCCTTCCTATTGTGTGTCTTATATTTTCTTTCCTTCATTTTGTGTGTCATGTGTTTCCTTTCCTTTATTTTGTGCATGTGTGTTCCCTTCTTCTCTCTCTCTCTCTCTTAAGTTGTACATGACTCCGCATAGGGCCCAATGGATAAGGCACTGGTCAACAAAATATATGGTCTAAAATAGAGATTCTAGATTCCCATGTCATGTCTTCACTACGCTCAGTCCATGTCATGTCCCCAAGCTAGAGACAGTTGTTGTCGTGGAAATGTGCAATAGGGAAATTGACAATTTCCAAGCACGACAATGATACCCTAGTGTTAATTTTTTCAAGTCCCATCATTCCAAGACACCCCAGGGCTATCCAATCAATCCAAATGACCTCCTGAATAATGTAATCTCATTCCCCTAGGTGATTTAGGTAATTCTATTCGTTACCCCTATGTGATTTTAGGGAGTTCTGAAAAGATACTATCTTCTGGCAGTATTGGGAAGGGCTATCACTGGCCTTCCCAGGAATGGATCAACCCCTAGAGTGGAACAAAACAACAAAATTTAACATTGAGATGAATGGAATACCTTGGAACATCATGGAAATGATTTTTGAAGGTTTGGGGAAGTTCTGTAAGACTTGGAGTAGTCTGAGTAAAAAAGAGGGTTCACAAGCCTAGGCGGTACACAGGCCTAAAACAACTGCTGGGATTCAGAAGAAGATTTCAGGAGCTCCAGATGGAGTTAGGAGAAAAAAAATATCTAGAAAGAGTATTCCAAGGCCTAAATTATGGTGAAATAATATTTTTCACAACACTTTGGAGCATCAGGTCTACAGGCAGTTTTTCTCATGCACAGGTGGAGTACAAACTCAAAAATACAATTTTCAATGATCAAATGGAATAATCAAGACATTATACCCACACCATTGGATTCATAAGGCCATTTATAGTCAAGATAATATAAAATATTTCCAAAAAAGTCCATTAGGAGCTCAATTTATCACTGTTAGAAGTTTAGGACTTAGCCAAATTTTTAGGACACATGTCAGCACCAAGAGCTTGGCGGGATTGTGTGTCCCTCACGTCCCCCAAGGTTAGGGACACATGTTATGTTTGTGGAGCCTATTTTCATGTTTGAGTGTGGTACACCTTCTATGTGTTACACTCGGGTATTTTTACGGTGGTCTCGCTCACCGCTGAGCGGGTCAGGGGGGTTTGGGGGCGAAACCCCCGAAGCAAATTTTCATGGGTGGTTTATTAACCCATGGGTAATGGGTAACCGTTATGGGCTGTTTTTGGGACTTCGGTATTTTGCCCATTGTTTTGATACCCACGATTTTTTTGCCCTTGGTTTTGATACCCACGGTTTTGTATCAAACTGCTTAAGCAATTGTCTATTTATATGGTCTTATGCATATGATAGATGTACAATCAAATGTATTGCAGATGTGTTTTGAATTCGGCTGTGAATTATGTAGAGTTTGTTGAGCATGCTCCCTCGGATCTGGGTATTGTATTCCCAGTGGCTTGTAATAAAATTTGAGCAAGTCATTCTTGGTGGACGTAGCCCAAAGGTTGGAAATACTGTCTCTTTGTATTGTGTTATTTTATTCTGCAATTTTATTTGAGATCTGTAATAATTTTTGCATATTTTATTCTACTGTTGCGATTCTGTGATGGATTATTCCACATATTTTATCCCTTATTTCCTAACAACACCAAGGTTGGAAAAGTGTGCCCAGGCCCCTTGAATCTCTCTTAGCCCTCATATGACCTCTGAGACCCTCATATGACCTCTAGACTTAACAGTTCAGCCCCCAGGTGCTTATTTGGAGCATGCATTCCCTACCGTTGGATTGGGCGCCACGCGTCAACTTCAGGACCACTGTGGAATTTGATGTCCCTTGTGCACCTAATTTGGGGGACATCAGACCTTGAAAAATGGACCCATAACCTATGGGGAGTTATTTTGACACCCATGTGACTGACTTTCAACCCACGGTGCATTTTTGCAGCAACCATTCCTTGTTGTCGGATCGGGCGCCATGTGTCACCTCCAAGACCACCATGGAAATTGATGTCCCATATGTACCTGAGGTGGGGGAGATCATACGAGGAAAAAATTGCTCAGCCCGTATGGGGAGTCATTTGGACACCCATGTGACCGACTTTTAGCCCCAAAGTGCATTTTTCAAGTAAATCCCTTTCCATCGGATCGAGGACACATGACATCGCCTTGACCACCGTGGAAATTTATGTCCCTCACGTACCTGAGGTCAATGCCATTAGGGACATAGAACTATGCCTAGACCCTCTATGTGCATTTTTTTAAATTTTAAATCTGGAACTTAGTTGTTTCTTCCTCCTCATTTCTCCTTCACAGCTTCATACCTTGCCATGGCTCCATGCATGATTGTCCAGACACCCGGTCCACCATTTTTGCTTTGAACCAGCTCTTCCACGGCCACATAAACTCTACACACCATGAATACATAGAAATATGTAGGTCTTAGAGAAAAATGGAGTGAAATGACAAAGAATGGGGAGAAAATGAAGGGTTTTTGCCAGATAACCATGAAGTCACCCTATCAAAAAATCTTCATATATCACAAGATACAAGTCAGATCAAGATGCCATATAGAATTCACATTTTTCAAGGTGATCAAGATGTAACAAACAAGAGGTCAAATGGTTCCCAGAATCATTTTCTCCAACAAAATCCTCTCTTCGTGCACCAACTCACATTCATCAGATTTCCCGTCATTCTGACAATGGAAACGAGCTAAAAACTTGCACATGAGCTCCAAATAAAAAACCTATTGCAATGGATTTTTTTTCTTTGCAAATGGAGAAAAAAACCACACCTGAAAATTTTGAGCTCCATTAATGACCTCCATGGCAGCTCTCTGCCTGAAGCCACTGCCAGGTCAAATTTTAAAAATTTATTTCCAGGTATTCTAGTGGGCAAAACTATGTGAAATTCGAAGGGTGTAATCATAATGAAAAGAAGAGTCCAAAAAAGTATGTTCCATCGCAAATCAAATACTAGAAACACCCTTTCTAAAAATAGTAAGTTTTCCTACACATGCTTGCTATTTTTGGTAAGTCTTCATCAAAAGTGGCTATGGAAAGAGAAATGTGCACTAAAAATCTCCAAAAGGCTAGAATGATTATTCACAGCAGACCACTTACTAAAAATAGTAAGTCCCCCATCTAGGCATTTACTAAAAATAGTAAGCCATGCTCAAAGAACAGTTTTGGCACAATGGGACATTTAGAACTTTGCCACATCAGAGATTTCCATGAACGGGGACTAACAGAATTCATCGGGTGACATCTCCTTTTCTTCTTCTCTTTCTCTCTTTCCCTATTCTCTTCCCCCAACTTTCTCTCACCTTCAAATGTTCTAATTCTTCATTGAGGTTTGCACTTTTGATATGCCTTTAAGTCACTTAAAAGTGACTTTAGAAACATAATGTAAATTAAGTCGCCTTCCTATTATAAAAGGGACTTAAATATTTAAAGTGGAATATGAACAATCTTAAGTCATATTAAGGCATATGGAGGGTCATGAGGAAGACGATAAGTCACCTCTCATTTTATAAATTATAACACCATTCCCATTTCAAAGGGTTGGTGATTGATCTTGTAAACTCAAGAGTATATTGTACCTTGAGAGAACAAAGGAGATAGCCAAATTCTTCCATTCCCCTCATTCTAAAATTTCCTTTATTTCTCCACTATGTGCAACTTTGATTTGAGCAATCAATACAAGAAGGAGTTTCCAACTTTCTTTGACTAAGGGGTTTCTCGATACTTTGTGATTGATAAATTCTATTTGGTTTTGTTGTTATTTACAGAGTTGTTTCTTCTCATGAATGCATGTGTTGAAGTTTCTAACTAGTGTGTGTACAGGAATATTATTATCTACCTACATCATTAGTTCTCCTACCTCTTTTCTCAATCCCTTTCCCACTTTTAGACAAGTTCCTCTCTTGTAGGTATCTATAAGATTTTCCACAGGGTCAGTGGAGTGTCCTTGTTGGATCCCTGGTCGAAAGGCCACCACATAAATCCACCTTTTCACACGCATGCATATACGGTAGCTACACCGGTTAAGTAGAGGGACTTAGATTCCCAGAGTGTTGGCAAGAAATTCACAAGTTTGTCCACCCAAAAAAATTTCTCACCAACACATATGTACTTGCTAAACCTTTCAGCTGGTGACTTATTCTCCACGGGGTATTCCCATACCTTTTCCTTCAGCCCATCTGGTACTCTAATTTCCATGAATACTAGTGATAGTAGAACATCTGAAAATTTGATCTTCCCTCCTTTGTGTGTTTCCTTGAATATTTGTTCTATAATGTAGCCTACAATATTGTAGATTGACCCTTTTGACATCTTACGTGCAATGTGTAGCCACATAGTATTTACCTGTGACCACCGCTCCTGATCATTCAACTTTGTAACAAGGTGTGTTGTTTCTTGCACAACCAGAAAGTTCTTTAATTTATGTATATCCATTTTGTGTGGACCCTTCAAGTACCCCAACTCCTATCTGGTCTTTAAGATTGCAGCTTTATCTGTGATATCATTCTTTATGCCCTCTCCTATGGCCTTCAAACCTGTAACTGATGAGATAAGCACAGATGAGATTCTAACTCTGTGTCTTGAAAAGTAGAAGAAGTCCTCGTGCACTCTTATCATGAGCCAATGATACAAGGGATCATACTTCATGAAATATGGAATCTCATATAATTGGTAGACCCCAATTCTCTTCAAAAATTTATTTCCTAGATCATCATAAACTGGCATGTCATCCACCGTACACTTGTTTGTCCTCGTAATGAGTAGGGAATCGAGCTTCCTCTTGTTCTCCATGGTCCTATGATTGTATTCGCTCACTTTGATCTTTTTGATAGGTGAATCCCATTCTTTTCTGATGATGACTCCTTCTGGAGATTGCATTTCTGAAAAATCACTTTTGGATGCCATCTCTTCTTCCTCGACGACCACCTTCTTCTTTCCTTTTGCTCCTGCTAAAGCTACCTTATTAGGTGCCATTTTTTTTAACCTTACAAACGTCTCCTCTTTTTAATGATCCAACTCATGAATCAAACCCTAGCACGACTTGATCATGCACTATGTCTCACATTCCTGCATGCCTTACACTGAGCTCTACATATCTCCCTAAAAATGATGACTCATGCCTCATTCAGGCCTCCAAACACCTAAACTAGGTCTAGATGACACAGATTTTTTTTGCAACTCTTGGTTCCACAATCTATACCTTACACTCTAAAACTCATGTGAGTGTATCAAAACTCTCCAATCATGCTTTCTCAATGCCTCTTACCATGCTCCTCAATGGTCATCATGTAACTTTATCATACCATAGCTCTATCATATATATTTCTAATTTAGGTCACTTGATTACTGCCACCTACCAAATCATCACTCTCATTGATTGACCAAATTCATATTTTACATTCAGTTACATCTGTAATTGCCCCAGCTATAACCACTATTGCCACCACATCACACCCTGATTGACACATGACTTCATCATCATAAAAATCATCTTATAACTCTCTTCTATCATGCTCTTTTTCATTAATGAGCTTTTACATCAATGAAAACACTCAAGCTCACTTATGCCAACACTTTCCCACTGTCAAACCCCTACACCTTGTTTATCACCGCCAAGATTTCACATAAAACTTTGAGCAAGATGATTCATCAATGAAAAAATCACACCATTATTGTGTACACTTGCACATTCCATCGTATTGATCAAGAATAACCTTTCATCATTCTCCACTATGTGTGTGTGCTTACGCATTCATCCACTTTTTACTCTTTACCTGTTACCCCATACTTGAATCATGTGTGGTCCTCTACGCATCATGATTCAACAAATACATCAGTTTTGAACATGATTATTACAATAAAACAAAATAACAATACTTAAATGGAAATGTAATCTAATTTGAAATACTACCTTATTACAAACATGAATGATGCTTACTTATAGTAGGGTTTTAGCTTACTTCCATTAAAGTAACCAGACAATATTGTGTCATCAATAGATTTCAACTGAAATGCCCCTGATTCCATAATCTTATTTACTATAAAGGGTCCCAACTAGTGGAATCTCAATTTCCCTAGGTGGCATGTAAACTTAAAATCATATAAAAGCACCAACCCACCTACTGAAAAATATGTATTCTTAATGTTCCTGTCATGTCAGATATTTTGTCTCATCTTTTCTATTTTTTGACTCCATCGCGCAATTACATGTCATTCATCTAATTACATCAATTTTTCAATGCGCTCTTTTACTGCATGCTCATTAGTAATTCCATCTATATGCATAATATGCACGAATGGTAACTCAAACTCTACTGGTAATACAACTTCTACTCCAAAAACCAATTGGAAAGTTGTTGCTTTGTTCAACTGTTTATATGTGGCCATGTATACCCATAGTATAGCTAATAATTTTTCATCCCATTATTTTCTTCCCACTTCATAGATTTTATTCAAGGTTTATCCTAAGATCTTGTTAGAATCCTCTGCAGTACCATTTACCTGTGGGTGATAGGGGTAGTCTTATGATGAGCCACCATAAACTCAGGTAATAATATTTGAATCGTCTCATTTAGAAATTGAGTTCCCATGTCACTTGTAAGGCTCAAATGACAACCATATTTGTTGATAATATTCTCCCATATGAACCACACATTTATAGTGAAAGTACAATGTTTGGTAGGTGCAACCTCTTCCCACTTTGATAAGTAATCAGTGCAAGTGATGATGTATCACATGCCTGTTCTCTGCGCAACTGGTGTAATTGGTCCATAAAAATCAATTGCCCGTTTTTCAAAAGGTTTTGTACTCACTATTCAATGAAACGTCATTTCATCATGTTGACTTGTCTTTCACATATTTTTGCAATGATCACATGCCTTGATAAATTCCTTTACATCCTTGTAGATCGTCTCCCACCATAGTCCGGCGAGGAGTATCTTGCATATGGTGGCTTCCCCAGCATAATGGCCTCCATAGATTCCACTATGTGCCTCTTCCATTATTTTTTCTATTTCATGTTCGAGGACACGTCTACATAATACCTCACCACGAACCATCTTATAGAGGTATCTACCTATCAACTGATAGGGTGTAACATGTATGGCTAGTTGTTTCTTCTCCATTGTCCACATTCCTTCAGGTGCAATCCATGTGCATAAAAATACTGATATATCCTCTAAATCTGTAGGCACATGCAACAACATAAACATTTGTGTATCAGGAATAGTGTCCTCAATAATTTAAGTGTCCTCACCAGAATTAATTCATGATAAGTGGTCTAGTATCATATTAATCTTTCCTGGATTTACTATAACAGAAAATTTAAACTCCTGAAATAAAAGAATTCATCTATAGATGTGATCCTGTAAAAATGTCTTATTAACCAAATACTTAAGGAACATGTGATCAATGTAAAATACAAATGGTATTTCCAACAAATTTTTCCCAAACTTTTGAAGCACGTACACCATAGAAAACGTCTCATGCTCAGTTGTGTATAGTTTTTCTCAGCAAGTATTAACTTATTGCTCGTAAAGTAAATGGGATGATCTATCTTTCCTTCACCAAGCTGTGCTAACACATCTCTAATCATTTTCCCCAAGACATCCACATGAACCTGGAATGGAAAATTCCATTAAGGGAACCAAAGTATGGGCACAATAGTCAACTTTTCCATCAATGTCTCAAATTTCTACTGCTGCGCATCCCTCCAATATAATTTTTTCATTGGCCTTCAACAACTCCTGTAGTGGCACAACAATTTTGGCATACCCTTTGATGAAATTTTGATAGTAACTTGTATGACCTAAAAATCTGTGCACCTCACTTTGAATGGTAGGCACTTCCAGGCTTAGAATGATTGCAACCTTAGTTGGATCAACTAGCAAACCTTCCTTACAGATGATATGTCCTAACAGTATTCCAAATGGTGTAGAAAATATGCACTTCTTAATGTTCAAAGAGATACTCAATTTTCTGCACCATTCAAAAATTAAGTGCAAATTATCACAATGATCCTTCACAAGCCCATATATTGTCCAATCATCTAGGTAGACCTGTAAGAAGTTATGAATAAAGTCTTTGAATTCCTGAACAACTATGCATGAAATTATAGTAGGTGCATTTTTCAATCCAAAAGGCATCACAGTATAGGCAAAAATGGCCCGTTTAGTAGTAAATGTTGTCTTTTCTTGATCCTCCTTAGTAATCCTAACCTGATGATACCTGGAAAACCCATCTGTGAAGGAATATATTTCGTGCTCTACAACTCCCTCTAGTAATTCCTCAGTAAATGGCATAGGGAATGGGTTTGTTACACATGTGTTATCCCCGTTTTGAGTTCACGACAAAACGATCGGATAACCCCTACGAAATTTTCGAAGTTGATTTTGTTTTGTGGCCTCTTTTTAAGAAAATCAGGTTTTCGGGTTTTACCAACAGCTCGACATGAGTTTTAACATGCTTTATGTCGACTGTCTTCCGAAACCCGAAACCCACCTTGTATTGTGTAAATCGGGTTTTCGGACCCTCGGCGCATCGGAACATCCATAATCCAAAACATGTTTTATTCATCATGTTTTCCGATTCCCGAAGTCCGCTTAATCCTTTGTATCGGGTTTTCGGGGCTATATTGCATCTAAGCACCTCATGTTTTATGCATCATGTTTTCCGAAACCTGAAACCCGAATTGCACTAAGTCCCCTCGTGTCGGGTTTTCAGACCTCCCAAACATGCTGACATGGCATTCATGCCGAGTGGTCGGTGAGTTGGCACGTGCCGTGCTGAAGTGTATTAATTACCAATTTTCTTATAAATACGCAGATTTCCACGTCATTCTTACCATTCGTATTTTTAATTCGTGGAATTTTTGTGCGTGCTCTTTTGTTTTCAAAACCCGAAAACTCACCTTGCTCGATTGGATCGTCTGTTTTCGATCTTACATTTCTCGAATTGGAGGTATTTTTCTTTCCCTTCTTTATTCTTGGTTTTTATGGATCGATTGAGCGTATTTTATTCCCAATTTCTTGCCGGGTGTTGAAGGTTTTCTTTCCTTCATCTTTCTGTGTTACTTTGGAAAGGGTTTTAGGTTTTTTGGGTTTATCTCTTTTGAACTATCACTTGGTTCTGTTCTCTTGAAATTCTAATTATATGCATGATGCATGAATAACAAAAGGAGATTGTGTATTTGGAATTCAAAGAAAAACCCTGTTTTTGCTTCTTGGGTTTTGAAGATTGTTTTGCAGAGCCAGAAACCCGAAGTGTATTGACGGATTGGCGCGTCGGGGTTTTGCCAAAGTTTCGATCTCCATAGTGCGCGTCAGGGTTTTTCAAAGTTTCGATCTCTACAGATTGGCGCGTCAGGGTTTCTCAAAGTTTCGATCTCCACAGTGAGCGTCGGGGTTTCTCAAAGTTCCAACGTCAAAAGCAAGTGCCGGGTATCTCCGAGTTCCCGTCATCAAATGCAAGGTCGGGTATTGCCAAAGTTCCGACATATCAAACTTGTTGGGTTCTCAGGCTTTTCCGACATCCTCCTCGGCGTGTCGGATTATTCTATTCTTCCGGCATTTTCGGTCGATCAGGATTTTCAATGTGGATAACATCTCCTGAGTTTCAAGCCTTTCTCCCTCCAACATTCTACATGTCGGACCCTGGTCCATCTCAGGAGAAGGCTGAGAAGTCTAGCATGATGAAGTACAAATTCAAGAAGCCAGAATCTCCATCATATATTGATTGCAATCATGATATCAGGGACACTGAACTTGGCAATATAGATATGGATGACTTCTGGAATAGGGTGAAGAGTTCCTCTCAAACCCCATGGATGACAGCTTTAGCTAAAAGTGGCTTGCCCCTTGCAGCAGGTTTTCCCATGTTCGCCCAATGTCCAGAATTTGTTTTGGCTTGTGCGTCTAGTTATGACTCGGCTTCTCGTTCCGTGAAGAGCCAGGCTGGTGAGGTAGTGATCAGGCTAGATGGAGCGTATTTTGATGATCTTCTAAAACTACCTAATTTCGAAGAGTATGGGGACCTGAACATCAAGTCGGCTCAGAAGGCCTGGGATAGTAATCAGGAAGGCTGCATTAAGGATGTCAACAAAAAGTTCCTGATTAAGGCTAAACCAGCAGTATCTAGATTTCCAAGGACTATCCCCAGATGTGATTTCATACAAGAAATCAATGATATTATCACCCTGCTGAGCCGAGTTTTTGGCTTGCCTGAATCAAATGTATTTCACGGACGGATGTATTAGTTTATGGTCACCATCAAGAAGAATCAGCAAGGGATTGACTGGGGGACCCTTATCAGCAATGAAATTGATTCTCAGATGACTACGGTTTTATCAACTGGAAAGTTTTATATGTTTTCATATGTGGCTTACGCAGCAGCCGGGATGAGGAACTATCCCGGGCTGGATACTAAGGGAAGCAGAACGACAAGCCCAGTTTATAAATATTTCCCTCAAATAACAAAGAAGGGGTCCAAAGAACATTTTAGAAGGGTAAATGATGCCTTCTTCTACAAGAATATCTACCGGCCGAACCCAGGGCTAAGAAAGACAAGAGTCTCAGACGAGGCTTGGACTGAAGTATCCAAATGGGAGTGTATCTTCTTGCAATTCAAGAAGTTTACATATCTTCGAACAGTCATGTACTCAGGAGAGCCTTTCCGTCTGCCTCGCTATCCAGGAGATAGATTGATATTGATAGAGTTGGTCAGACAGCTATTGGATTTTCACAAATTCCAACAAAGCAAGCATAAGGCAGCTGTATCCTTCCCAATTTCTATCGGGAGATATACTTGCTCGACAGTAGCAAAGGCCAAAAATGTTGAATGCGAACTTCAGGAAAAATTGAAAAAGCATATGAAGTCTCGGGATGGTTTTGACATCCGAGGAGTGCTTAGAGCCTACGGAGCCCAACATCTGCACAGGCCTGACATTGAGGATATATGGGTTGATCTGCGTAACGAAGTTGCGGTTCGCAGAAAAGATAATAGTAGGTTGACTATTAATGAGATTCAGACGCTAGAGCTTTCTGATTTGCCAGATGGCACGACTGACAATGAAAGTGTGTTGGATCTTTCTTATGATGGACTAAAGGAGGATCAATATGTTTTCCCACCTATTGATTGGTCAGCCAGCGAAAAAGCCTCTATTACAGATAGGTCGGCTCTCATTCTTGCTCGCACCAAAAAATGGCTCTCCTCTTGGGGGATGAATTTTAAAGATGACAAGTTTCCAAAGTTGGCTGCTTCGGAGGTGGGGCCCTCCAAAAAGAAAAAGGACAAAGAATCTTCTGAGGGGCCTATAAAAATTAGGATTCCCAAGAAGAGGAAAGAAAGACAAATCTCTTCAATTATTTCTTCAGCTGAAACGGTGGTTGTGCCAGAATCACCAACACCACCAGAAATAGGAGAAATTAATTTGGAAGAAGGAGGAAGCCAGCTTCTGTCTTCACCATTTGCTGATTGCTCAACTGGAGAGACCTTATCTCTTGCATTCAAGGCTTTGGAGTCTGAATCTGCACCTTCTCCCTCACAGCCACTTCTACCTCCTCATTCTCCATCCATTTCTACATCCATGGCCAGTATTTTCTCTGGACTCTCACCCCTCTCTGCTGGAACCCAAGTGATCACCAGTACGCCCTAGCCTGTACCTCTCGTTGTTGCATCTACTACCACATTGGCTATTGTTCCCCCTCCAATAGTAGGATCTTCTCCTCTTGAGAGTAGAATACCAGTTACTACAACATTGGAAATTTCCTCTGATACGCCACAATGGCTACTCGAGCAAACTCCGAGGAAGAGGAAAGTGATTGTACCCCTGCCAGCCTTTGATTTCAGCTCACTCAAGGCTTCTACTGCGAAATCAGCCAAGAAACCCAAAACAGTTTCGAGGGTTTTGGTAGATGCTTTAGGAGATAAGTTCGCAGAGATTGCCACTCCCTTGGCTGACAAAACTAGAGAGGATATAACCACTTCTGATTATCAGATAACCAAGGTGGCTCTAGGGAAAGTGATAGCAGAAGGAGCGCAACAAGATGCACGGGCTTCCATAGACGTGCTGTGCCAAAAGTTGAAAGAAACAAAGGACAGCAGAAATGAGCTTAAGGAAAAAGTGGAGCAGTTGACAGAGATTTTGATTAAACTCTCAAAACCCCTTGAATCCATACCACCTTCTTCTGTTTCTGTCGGGTTCAATTTCTCATCGGTGCATGCGATTGAGAAGATTGCTAAAAAAGGAAGGGTGGTTGATGAATGGATCCAAAAGTTACTCCAATAGGGGAAGGAAGTAATTCAAGACGTGGTGAAGGTTCATGAGTCTTTGGGGGAGATTCAGAAAGAAGGAGAGAATATGGATGAGGAATTCACTGAAGAAATTAGACAGCTTGATTTGACTTGTGAAGCTCTCCAAGTGCTAAAGCAATTAGCAGCACACCTCTTGGTGGAAGAAGGTATTCTCCCACATACAGATAAACATTTCTAGCTGACCAAGGCAATCAGGTTCAGAGTAAGGATTCTCAATGAAGCCTGCAGCAAGTTGAGAGAATCAAGGGATAAATTGATTGATGGGAAAATTGATTTGGAAGAAGAGTTGCTGAAGATTTGTCCAAAGGTTTAAGTTGGGAACTCAAGTACCCTATCAGCAGATGATCTTTTCAAACAAGTCCAAGAATATGTTCAGCATGAACCTGTACACGGATTTGACCTTGAAGTCATTGGTCAGTTTGTAAGGATTGAACATACGTTGGAGGCCTTAAGAAAGCTCAGCAAAAGATTGAAAAAGCTTCCCAGCAGTGCCAGTGATATTTATGAGACCTACGAAATGTGGAATGATCATTCCACCACACCTGATGAGAATGAAATGCAAGGCATTATTCAGAAGTTCCAGGAATTTCAGAACAAACAGTCTCAGCTGGAGGAAGAAAAAGAGAAAGGAGCAAAAGATGATGATTCGGATTAAGTCCCAACGTCACATGTCATTTCTATTTTTAGATTGAATTGTCTTATTTATTTCCGTTTTGTCATATTTTTGATTCATACTTTGACTTGATCTCCTGCGTGAGAATAATGCAAAACTGAACTCCAGTTAACATGCTATTTTTTAGGATCTGTCCTGTTTTATCTCTAGTTCCTTTTGTTATAAATAAGGGATGCCTGTGCATTCCAAAGGGTCGAGAATTTTTGGAGCATTAAGAGGCTATTGGAAAGGAGAAAAACTTTGTGTTTTCTTTCAATCATTTTGAAGAATAGGAGTTGATATTGTTTTACAGACTTTGTGTTGTGAAATATATCTTATTTAAGACAGTGTTCTTATGTTCATGATCTTAAGCTATTCTTTGCATAGAATCTCAGTGTTTCTAATTATCTCGGACATTACATCTGTGATCTAAAACTTGTATGATTATTTCGTGCTCTGTGTTTACTCGAAAGAAAATACGTTTCTCCCATTTCCTTTCCATTGTGCTTCTTTCATTGTAATAGTTTCCGACCCAGTTCATTTATGAAAGCAATACCTTTGAATCGTGTGGATGTGTATTTCGGGATTCTATCCCAACCCCAATGGTTAGATTAGTGTGAATACTGTATATATCATTTTTTCTATGTTTTAGATTAATAATAAGCAGGCAGCCTCACCTGTCTTTGAGGAGGGATTTAATCCCATATACTGTGGTTGAACCTCATATTTTGGATTGACAAAATATCCAACCAACAAAGTCTCAACAATGAGCTCCTTGTACTCCACATCATATCTCTGATTGAATGTATTATCCTTCTTCTATAAAGAGTCACCATTGGCACCAAACCATTCTGACTTATTAATAGGCCTGATAATTCCATATTTAACCATTTTATCAATTTCTTCTTTTACCTTTCTACGCAAATTAGGATTCATTATGTAAGGTCTCTTTCTTACTGGGTGTGCACCGTCCTTAAGCTTTATCTTCATTTCCCCAAGTGATTCATGCATGCCTTTAAGTTCATGATACCCTCAAGGGAATAAGTCCTGATAATCCCTGAGTAACTCAATGATCTTTTCCACCTCCGAGTTTTACCAGTAGTCTCCAATTATGACCTCCTTAGGCTCAGACTCCAATCCTATATTGACCTTCTTTTTTTTCATTGGTTCATGGTATGCAAGTTGTATCCTTATTTGCACTATCCAAGACCTCATGTGCCCCCTGAGAATGGTCAATATCCAAATTTTCAACTTCCTCATCATCCATGATGTACACCATCTTACCTTTTTCTTTCTCAAGACAAGCACAATCAAGTAATATGGATTCTTCTCCTTCTTTAAAATACACGCCTGATTCTATCTCACCCATTAATTCTTGTATGACTTCCTCATCCTTTGCACTATCTCCCATGGTTAACCGCTTGAAAATTTTTAATGTCTCTTCTATTAGAGGTTAGGAAGAAAAATAGTTAAAGGTCTAGATCATTCTTGTAGTCAAATTTTTCCAATTCCCAGTCTCTCTATGTAGTTTTGCATATACATATCAGGCACGTGCGCATCCTTATAGAGTAGAATACATCCTATGTACCTATAGTGAAGGTGGTAATGTTTCCTATCTCGACATATCCAAAATTCTCTCACACCTTCTGAATGTGATGCTGAGTAGGTTGATCACCATTATAAGCGTAGATCTACGTAGGTGCATTTATTCTTAAAAACCTGGTAGATAGGGAAATTTTGATCTCCTTCCACTCCATAAGATTATCTCTATGAACTACCCACCAGCACGCTACTTTCCTACACAAGACATATGCTAACATGTCTCTTCTCCTAACCTGGTATATGTATTCTACCTCTATGGATTTCAAAAATATAGGAAGATCTTCTACTCCTGTATACCAAGGTATTGTACCACCTATCCATCGAATGGAACAGAGTCCCTTCTTGTAGACAACCACATTTTTCACCTCATTCCCTATTATTTCATATGTACCATGACCCCAATTGTCATAAGCAATACTCGTAGTATCACTAATAGAGTGATAATCCTCCCACTATAGGATACCTTCCTTTGATGGCTCATTGACCTCTGGATCTTGAAAAGTGTGTACAGAGATTCTGTTTAAGTCCTCCTCACTTAGAGGCTCAACATATGGTGTAGAATTCCCATCTGTCAAAGGTATCAAAACCTTTCCTCCTTGTTCTCAAAGCTGATATACCCCTTATTGAATCTCAAGTTAGCATTATTCACATAACACTAATGGCGTTCGAGTAAGGCTGGAAAATTGTCTACTTCCACAAGTGTTAATACCTCAAAATCCCCACTGAACTTGGCCCCTTGTATAGTTATAGATGCATCCTTCAAAAATCCTATGGGAGTGGCCTTAGTTCGGTTCGCCATAAACAACACATTAGATGATGGCCGCAATGGGGGTCTCCCCATTTATACCCATGCATCTAATGTAAGCACATTTACTTCCGCACATGTATCTATCAAAATGTTCGTTGATGTAACCATCCATCCACAAAAACATTCAAAGTAATTTCTTTGTCATAGTCAATGCTATCAGGGGGAAGATTTACATGTAGGATCTATCATCCTATGGTCTCAATACTTGTGTGTAGAGTGTTCCCTTTTAACCAAGTGATTCCTAATAGTGGAATGATATTCTCCTAGCGCAACATTTTACATACTTCTCTCAGATCATCGATATCACTTTCGACTGTCTCTAATGCTTTCTTCTTCTCCTTTAAGTACTATATTTCACCCTGAAGATTCCTTAGCACTTCCATCGTATCCTGATGTAAGCCTCCTTCTGATGAGCTAGGATTTGGGTACCTTGCATGCAAAACCTCCTCCTTGGTGATCGTAGGCTTTTGGTACAATGTCTCTCTTGCATGTGCTGCTTCATCATGTGTGGTAAATTTACAGTTAAGGCCTCAAGTTTTGGTGCTATCTTAGGATAAATCCACTGATTTTCCTCTACCACACTGGATCCTAACCATCCCTACGTATTTGTTTTCTTACTTATGTTGTTTACTGAGATGCTCATATAAGTACAGACACTCCTCATAGCTATGATTTTTTCCATAGAAAGAACATGTAACATTCTAAGGACATTCACTCCTATAATGATCAAGGGATCCACATGTATAGCATGTTCCTTAAGGAAACTCACTTCTTCCTCCACCACGGCCTTGTCCTCTCCACCTTGATATCCACATCCTCTTCCATGACCTCCTTCAAAATGACCCTCATTCCTATCATAGTGTGTTTGATTATGATCCCGATCCTAGTTCTCATTCTTACCCTTAGAATTATCTGTTACACTTGTCTGTCGTACCCCAATGTCTATAGCATCCTAGATCTGACCAATCAATCGAAAATCCTTAGTATCATAGGTTGTGGACCTGTAAATTTTTATAGTAACAATTTGGATACATTCTTCCTTATTCATGTGCTATAACAAAGGATAGTGACTAACATCATGATTTAATTAACAGATTTCATAGTCCAATAGTAATGAGTGTATTGTTCTACGAGGACAACTATCCTTGGTGTGACCTTCTACTTCACAATCTGTACACCAAATGAACCCTGAGCATGTTTCATGGGCTAAATTTTCTAATAGCTTCTCTAACTGTTTGGCCATATCTGCAATATTTTCCTCTAAGAATGGACTAACGCTAGTGTCAATGCTCCCAACTACCTCAACAAGGAAAAGCTACTTCCAATGCTTCGCATGGATCAGTGTATGTCTTATGTGACAGTGCTCTTCTAAATGGTGTAATCAATCCTCCAATGAACCATTGTGCATGCTGGTTGGCATGAATTTCATAAGAAAGCTTAGATAGAAGTGTCTAAAAGTGGGCATCATACTCACGTACACTCTCAGTGGTGCCCTTCTTGATATCTTTGAGCGTGCTGATACTTTTCTACTCAAATTCTGGGATATAGAACTCTTTTAAGAAAGCATCCTTGAAAACACTGCATAATCCACATAGGTTTGATCAGGGTTAAACTTCCTATACCAGTTGTGTGCTCCTCCTTGCAAAGTAGTAGTGAATTGACTTGCCTTGCACTCAGTAGTTGTGATCCCTTTCATGCGCCATAAGATTTCACACATTTGCACATGCTCAGTAGCATCCTCTATGCCTCTATACTTTGGAAGATGAAGAGACATCTCCATATAAATATTCTATGGTTCTTGCGGGCCTTGACCACCTGATCCAAAACCTCTTGTGTTTCCTCTTCCTCCAAAACCACTAGATCCACTGGAACTAGAACCACTTATACCACCTGATCCTCCACCTGTAGCTAGAATAGGACCTGTAGCGGTACTCCCCTATGCTATGATAGTAGTACTATATTGAACCCCTACATTTTGTGAGGTAGTTCCACTTCTAGAGGTGAATCCAACATTTGGCGTGCTTACGTTCTGTATGGATGATGCACCTAAAAACACACCTCTGAATAACATTGAAGTTTTCTATCCTGTCATTGATGTACTGTTATCCAAAATTCACCCCCCAGGGTAAATAACATGCATTAAATTCTTCGGTCTCGAGCAAGATAGATTGATTCAAGGGAAAAAATTATGTTTCTGGGGTCCCCTTGGCTTTTTTCTAACTCTCCTGTCCAAGAAGAAAAGAGAAAGTTCTAGAAAAGGGGTGAAAAAGTTGCAAAAAACAAGCTTAAGGGCAGAAAAATATCATGAAAATTGGCTAAGTCCTAGTCCTCGCGGCAGTTGGGACAGTTGGGACATCGGGACGTGTGGGACGCGGAAAGCCGAATCGGTCGAAATCAAGGAAAAATTGCCTAAGTCTCGCTTTAAGGCAGTCAGGGACAGTTGGGACAAAAAGACGTGGATCAGCCGGTTTGGCGCAAGGAAGCCTGAATCGGGCGGTTCGGAAGAATTTGTCCCAGACATGTTTGGGACAAGTGGGATAAGAGTACGCGATGGACATGAACCACCCAGATCGGCCGGAACAGAGAAATTTCATCCAGGACAGTTGGGACAAAGGGACACGTGGGACGCGGAAAGCCGAAGGAGCTGAGAGCCAATCAAATCATGCCACGTGTCTTCACCTCAAAGAGGGAAAGGGAAGCCCGAATCAGGCGGTTCGGAGGAATCCTTGTCCTAGACAGTTTGGGACATCTGGCCCAAGAGTACGTGGCGGATGTCGAGGAGCCAGTTTTGCAGAGCCGCCGACGAATCAGAATGTGCCACGTGTCTTCGTGGATCGAAGCGGCAGAAGAAAGGGTGAGTTTTTATTTAATGTTTTGCCGAGTTTCCAAAGCTGAAGTTTGGAGCATTGTCCGAGCCAATAGACACAGGACATGTGTCCTAAGGAGAAGGGGAGTGCATGGAGCTCAGGGAGGAATCAAATAATTTGGCAAAAGTTTTGGCAAAAAGCTAAAAGGTAAAGGATGACCCCGCACCCCTGTCCTCCAACCAGATCATGCCACGTGTCCTAAGTGGCGGGGACACGCGGGGAAAAAATGGGAAATTAAACAAAGTTACAAAAAGTCAAAACTTTCAAGGAAGACCCATGGGTAGGGGAAGGAGAGAGAATTTCTCATCCAATCAGTGCTTGACATGTGTCGTCTAGGTGGCGGAGCGCGGGAAAAAATTTCAAAACCTATTTTTGCCTGTTTTGTGCCCTAAATCTTCATATCGCCATATCTTTCGATCCAGAGCTCAGATTTGCATGTTCTTTATATCATTGGAAAGCTTATAAAATCCTCTACATGATTTTGAGGTCAATCTTGAATTTTGATGTAGTCTAGAGAGATAAAGTTAAGAAACGGCTCTGACACGTGTTCATGGCCAGAAGTGACATTTCAACGACCAAATTTAATGCAGAATGGGTCGCATTCTCCTCCAATTCGGTCAAAAATGATAGGGTATGGGTTTGTAAGGTCCCCCATGCCATTTTAATGCATTTTTAGTTAAGGAGGAATGGGTTCCCATGTTTTTGTACGTTTTCTCTCTCCTGGGCTCGACCCATGCAATGTAAAAGCCAGATTTGGCTCATTTCTTAACAGGGGGGGAACACCTTTTGGCATAACAATCTTCTTCTTTCACCTCCAGCAAGTGATTGTATGCAAGAATCAGACCTCTTCAAATATTGTAACAGGTTTTCTACTTCTATGAGGTTGTAATGCAGTGGTTTTGACATTGGAGATGATAATGCAAGCTTTGTGAATGAGTTTCAGTCCTTTGTTTGTACTATTTGCTTCATTTCAGATCCTAAATTATATCTTATCAGCCTGTGTATGTTTTATGTTGCAATCTTTGGTTTGTGTCTATTTGCTTGACAAAAGTATTCACCACTCCTTTTGGTGTATCACCATGTTTAGTTAGTTTCAAATTTTGCACTTCTATCCCTGTCCCCTTGCAATTTAGATTAGGATTAGGATTTGAACCTCTATAGTTGTGCAAGCATTAGATCTAAATTAGAGGAGTTTGAGGAACCAGCCTCTAATCTAGAGATTCCTCTCTCAGTTTCACAAGTCCCACACTTGGAGAGAGGTTTCCATGTTGTGCAATCACACTAGATGCCTGAAACATCAACCTAGAAGCCTGATGTGCGTCCAGGGGTGCTGTGATCCTGCAACAACAGTTTTGGCACGCCCGGTGGGACCCTAGAGGTCTCATTTTTATTACAGCAAAGTTGATGTGCATCTGCTGCAATTTTCTTGCTTGAAAAGAGCTATTATTTGCATATCTGGTGACTCAAAGGGGAAGAATCAACTGGTTTCAGCAGTGCAGGCCTGAAAACTCATGAGAAGAATCACCACAAGGTCAAGAGTTGGAGAAGAAGAAGTGTTGTTTGAATACCTGCAATTATCTCCAAGAAGAAGGCAAAGAGGAAGAAGGATTCAAAGGTCTCCATCTCCACCAAACATAACTCTCTCAACTCCTCCACCTGGTAGGCCTTTCATTCAGTCAACAAGGGTTCTAAGACCAATTAGAATGGCACAAAACAACCCCTATGTCAACTTCACAGGTAGCAGCCCACTTGCCCTCAATGCACAACATCTAATTCCTATTGCAGCCTTGAAGAACATTCCCTACTTCACTGGAGAAAATCAGACTACTCCAGGTGATCATGTTAAAGATATTGCTAACCTTTATGCAATTCATGAAATCAATGAGATGCAAGTGGTTGTCAAGTTACTGGCATCTTCATTCAAGGGGAAAGCATTGCAATGGTTTAGAAGCCTTGGAGCTGGTTCTATCACAAATTGGAATCAGCTGTGTATAGCACTTCATGAGCAATTTGGAGAGAAGGGAGACAACTTGTCTCTTTTGGAGCAGCTGACAACCATCAAGAGAGCTCCCAATGAGCAGCTGACTGATTTCAACTTTAGATTTCAAAAGACTTGGGAGAGAATTCCAGTGGCAGTCAGGCCAACAGCAGAAGGTGCTTTTCTCTACTATCTCAAAGCTCTAAATTCTGATATTTCTATGTTAATTCAGTCCATGGGAGGCATAACTATCCCTATGGCTTATAGCATTGCCATTAGGGCTGAAAATTGTTTGATCCAAGCTGGCAAACTCGCGCCCCTAGACCTCCCATGCCACTGTTTCCAAGTTTAGAGAATCCAAACACCAATCAAGCACCTAATTTGGCTCCTTCTCCCACTCCTAGAAATCAGAGTTCAAATGAAGCTTCCACTTCATCTCCAAGTGCCTCAAATGAGCTTCAAGAAGTCATGAAGCAATTGCAGAACCTAGGCAACGAGCTGGTTACTCTCAAAAGGCAGCAGGCCCAAGGTTTTAGAACTTCTTATCAACCCCAAGCTTAGCCTAATAGGCAGCCATACCAACCACAAAGGCCACCTAGTCCAGTTGCAAATATGAATCAAACAAGGCCTCCTGCCAATAGACCATTTCAGCCCTATAATGCAAATGCCATATCTGCCTCTAAGGCATTGGTGCCAACACAAAACAACATTGCCCAAGAGTATGATTGGTGTTTTCCATGCAATGAGCCTCATAATCAATCCATGTGCTTCAATGGTGCTCTCAATCAAGCGTTAATGGTGACAACTACTGGTGTGGAGGGTGAGGACAGTCAAGGAAACAGCCAACAACAAGAAATATTCCAACAGCAATCAGCCCCAAATGACACCACATTGGTAAATTGGCAAGCAAAGGATTTTTGTGGCATGAACCAGGAATTTTCTTAAGGTGTTGCAGCCAACAAAAGGTCAAAAAGAAGGAATTTCGGTGAAGAACAGACATTAGCCCCAACCAATCCACAACCTTCCATGGCTCCACAAGTGATTGGCAAACAAAATCCAATTTCAAATGCACAAGGGCAGCCAAGGACAGGTCCTAGGCCAACTCAAATACCAGTTGTTGCTGCCCACATACAAGGAGTGAATGTGCAAGCAAAGGGACAACAAAGAGATCCTTCATCACCATTCAGTATCATTGATCAGATGAAGAAGACTAATGTCAATATATCAATGTGGGAATCCCTATCCATCCCAGGCCAAAGAGATCTGCTGCAAGCTGCCATGAAGGACTGGCCAACTTCGAATCAGCAAGTTCAGATGCAAGACAAAGTGCTTACAAATGTTGCCCAGCCTGAGGGAAATCATGGAGGATAGCAAGGTAAAATGTTGAAGCCCCCTCCTTTCTATGTTTCATTGATCATTGGAAATCAGCTAGTGCACAATTGCATGATAGACTCCGGGGCAAGTAGCTCGGTAATGCCTAAACAAATAGCTGATCAGCTAGGGCTCCAGTATGAAACAATATCCAAAGGGGTAGTGCAGCTAGATGGGACAGCAGTAACAACAGTTGGGGTGATTAGAAACTTGAGTCTTACCTTGCATGCATGTCCAAATGTTGTTGTTTTACAAGATGTATCAGTCATAGACCTTCCACCACTCTTTTCCCTATGCTTGTCAAGGGAATTCATAGCCAAGATTGGGGGATATTTGTCTGCTGATTGGTCACACATGCTGTTCAGAATGAGGTATGGAACTAAGGCTACAATCAGGTCTGAACCTATTGCAAACTTCCACATTGAGCCTTACACTCCAAGTCAGATTAATGCCAATTGCTCAGCATTTGATCAAGAAGATCACCCAAGCACTGATGAAGCTGACACCAAGGTTGGAAGCATCCTGGATCTAACTCTTGATGAATGGGCAAACAAGATACATGCATTTGATCCTTATCAAGAAGTGGAAGAATCTGAGCTAGGGGTCTATTGCATACATGAAGAAAATCAGCCTATTCCTAGCATCACCAAGCCAAACCACAAAGATGACAATGAGGTATGGCAGCTGTTTTTTGATGGATCAAGGAGTAGACAAGGTGCAGGAGGTGGAGCCATGCTTGTTTCACCTCAAGGAGTAAAGTACTATTCAGCTTTTAGATTTCAGTTTGCATGCTCCAATAACACTGCTGAATATGAAGCCTTGGTGCAAGGGATGCATTGGGAAATCAAGAGAGGAATAAAGAACTTGCAAGTCTTTGGTGACAGTGAATTGATTGTAAATCAGGTCAAGGGACAGCATGCTGCCAAGAATGATCTACTCAAGTGCTACAAGAACAGGGTGTGGGACCTCATGGAAGATTTTGAGGGTTTTGGCATCAAATCCATTCCTAGGAAAGAGAATCAAGCTGCTGACAGGCTTGCAGCAGTAGGGGCAGCCTTTGACATTGTGGAAAGCATTCAACAAGACAAGGTACAGCCAAACATCCACGTGATTGTGAGGCCTTCAGTGCCAGATAACAATGTCAGTTGGCAAGTGTTTGAAAATGACCAGCAAATCATCCATTTCTTGCAAGAAGAAGCTGAGTTCTCAGCCAAGAATCAAGAAAAGTTGGAACAGCAGTATGGTGACCAGGTAGTAAAGCTGAGAACTAACAAGCTGCCCAAAGGACTTATCACTTTGGAGTCCATTTTTAACCCCAATGATCAGTTTAGAAAGGAGAAAGAAAACATTTAGGTCAAGAGAGAGGATTCAGTATCCATCTTGGTAGAAGAGAAAAAACCATTGCAAATTGGAAGGATGACAACTGAACAAGAAAGGTATGAGTTCATACAGCTGTGTCAAGAGTTCCCTGACGTGTTTTCTTAGAGCTATGAAGACTTGAAAGGTTTCAATCCCAACTTAGCTCAGCATACCATCGAATTGGATCCAAATACTAAGCCTGTCAGGCATAAACAAAGACCAGTCAATCCACACATGGAGCCTCTCATGAGGAAGGAATTGGACAAGCTGATTGAGTCAAGGATCATATTCCCAATCAAGCATTCTAGTTGGGTTGCCAACTTAGTTCCAGTCAGAAAGAAGAGTGGAGAGATCAGATTGTGTGTTGACTTCAGAGACTTTAATAGAGCCTCTCTCAAGGACCATTACCCACTCCCTTCCATGGAGCAAATATTGCAAGTTGTAGCTGGTTCAGAAAGGTTCTCATTGCTTGATGGCTACTCAGGCTACAATCAGATTATGGTGAAGGAAGAGGACCAGTTCAAGACAGCCTTCACAACCAAATGGGGAACTTTTTCATACAGGAAAATGCCATTTGGGCTGTCCAACGCTGGTGCTACCTTCCAAAGGGCAATGGACATGGCATTCAAAGGTTTGATTAACAACGTGGTGCTGATTTACCTTGATGATATCACTGGTTTTTTCCAAAAATGCAGCAGACCACCTCTCTCATTTGAGGCAAGTCTTCACGAGGTGCAGGAGATTTGGAGTGTCTTTGAATCCTAAGAAGTGCATCTTTCTTGCACATGAAGGAAAGATCCTTGGCCATATTGTCTCCAAGGAAGGATTAGCAATTGATCTAGAGAGGGTTGAAGCCATAAGAGCACTACCATTGCCAAGCCACAAGAAGGCCCTTCAGAGTTTCTTGGGAAGGATAAACTTTGTTCGGAGGTTTGTCCTAGATTTTGCAGCCCTTGTCAAGCCCATCACCAAAATGTTAAAGAAGAGCATGGCTTTCAAGTGGATAGCAGAAGGCAAGGAGAGTTTTGAAGCAATCAAAGAAGCCATCTCTCAAGCACCAACTCTCATCAACCCGGACTTCTCCAAGGATTTCATCCTCTATGCATTTGGAGGTAATGACACTATTTCTGCCATTCTGGTACAGCAGAACAAAGATAATGATGAGCAGCCAATTGCCTTCTTCAGCCAGAGCCTAGATGACTATGAGGTGAGGTACTCTTTTATTGAGAAGCATGTACTTGCAGTAATCAGAAGCTTGAAGAAATTCAAGCATTTAGTCTCAAACAACAAGGTCCAATTGCTGGTCTCACATGCCAGGGTTAAGGACTTCCTCCTCAACAAGGATTTGAATGAGAAAAGGGCAGGTTGGATCACCCGTGTCATGGAGTATGACATTGAGATCAAGATCACCAAGCTGGTAAGAGGGAAAGGATTGTGTGAGTAGCTGGTTTTGGGGAAGCAAAAAGAAGTATGCAACGAAGAAGAGGCTATTTTGACAGTCCAGGGACAGCCATGAGCCAAGTGGCAATCAAGAAGAAGACAATGCTGCCCCCACTCCTTGCTGGACCCAAGGTATTATACACTTCCTAGGCACAGGCCTATGCCCTCCGGAGATGAACAAGACCCAAAGGAGACACTTCAGATTGCAGGCTGTTCTGTATGCCATTGTTGATGGAGTTTTGTTCAAGAAAGATGTGAATGGAGTGCTGCTGAGATGCATTAGCACAAATCAGATTCAAAGGGTGTTGGAAGAGTTCCATGGTGGACCAGCTGGTGGTCATTTTGCACCAAGAGTGACAGCTCTAAAAATCATGAAGGCTGGTTATTATTGGCCTAAAATCTTCAGTGATTGCTATGCATGGATCAAGAGGTGTAAGAATTGTGCATTCTTCACAGGAAAAGAGAGACTTGCTGCCCTTCCATTGCATCCAATCTCAGTTGACCAGCCATTCATGCAATGGGGTTTGGACTTCATTGGAGTCATTAATCCCAATTCAAGCCAAGGGCACAAATGGATTTTGACAGCCACAGACTACTTCACCAAATGGACAGAAGCAGTAGCACTCAAAGAGGCAAATGAGTCTAGCATCTTAGACTTTTATGAGGGGATAACAACCAGATTTGGTGTACCTGCTACAATAATCTCTGATAATGCATTGGCATTCATTGGATCTAAGGTGACTGAGTGGGCTGTCAAGAACGGTATTTACCTAAGCACTTCATCAAACTATTACCCTCAAGGTAATGGCCAGGCTGAGTCTATAAACAAGAACTTGTTGAGGATCATTAGGAGGACTCTTGACAAGAATCAGAGGTCTTGGCATACCAAACTGAGATCAGCCTTATGGGCTGATAGGATAACTCCCAAAAGATCCACAGGTAACTCTCCATTCAAACTTGTCTATGGAAGAGAGGCAATCTTGCCCATGTCACTTGAGTTGCCAACATTGGAACTCATGAAGCAGCTGGAGTTGCTAGAGTTTGAGCCCATGGAGGTGAGGTATGCAGAGTTGATGGAGATGCAAGAGATCAGAAATCAGGCATCCCAAGCAATGGAAAAGGATCAAGCTTTGATCAAGAAGACCTTTGATAGGAAGGCCAAGGATAGATCTTTTCAAGTTGGAGATCTAGTGTTGAAATGGGATGTGGATAGAGAAAAACCGGGAAGGCATTCAAAA